>JAWWES010000001.1:70098688-70109005 GCA_035583135.1 Lophotriccus pileatus
TATTTAAGTTGCCTGTGTAACTTAAGCAAAATTTAGAGCTTAGCAACATGCTGAATTTTGATACTTTTATTATTTTTACACTTAAGTTATAGATTCATCTATAAGAAATTTGAATTGAGATAACTTCTATCTGAAATTAAAAGTTTAAATTGCAGGTTGCTGTATTGCATGCATATTTTACCTATACAGAACATGTATCTGCAGGTAGGGTTATCCCTGATAGTTTTATTTAGTTGCTTATTTTTACCACTCATTTCCAATATGATTTGTGCTAAATGGAGAGCAGCTTTCTGAAACAGTTAAGAATGTAAACACAGCAGAAGAAGTAGAGTATGATGCACTACTAACTAAGCATGAAAAAGCCCCATTCTGATACAGATTTGACAAGTATTTTTCCCTTATGCCCACTGGAAAGAAACCTTTTGAACAAAGTTATTTAATATTCCAAGAATACAGACTTTGCTGCCTCTTCTAGATTTATGTAACCTGTCTACCTGTTTCCATCACCATTATTACCTCAGGGCTAAGCAAAACACCTTATTTTCAAATGCAAAATGATCACATTTTAGTGAGGTCTGTGTCTACAGTAGCTACTGCTTCAGATTTTGTTGTAACAATGAAGTTCTGTTTGCATACTAATAATTCCATCTGAGTCCCTAAAATATTGCACATGGCTTCTCTTATTAGAAAGTTTTCTATATATTAATGGTTATAATTTAATTAAGTCTGGTTTGGACACACTTATGTTGGATTTTTTTTTTTTCTTTTTGTTATTTGGGAAGTAAATATTCAGACCTGCTAAAAAATAAATGGAAGGAAGATGAAAGGGAAGGGGGAGAAGGTCAGGAATGCAGAAGTTAAGGTAGAGGGAGAAGAAAATTAGAAGGGGGAAGATAATGGGAGGTGAGGGAGTCAAGGGAGGGAAGGAAAACAAAAGTAAAAAAGCAAAAAGAGAAAAAAAAAAAACCAAAGTAAAAACCAAAGAAGAAATTTGAGCTTGGATGGGGGATAAATTGAGGAGGAAGCTGAGAGATATTATTCCAGGAAAGTAAGATGCTCAATGTGATAAGTGGAGTTCTTCAATCAGTAACAATGCCAGCTGCGCTACTAAATATTCACTTAGAACAGACATTCTGAAGTGGGCAAGTCAGTTTGGAATGCTAAACAACCCTACAGCTGCTTTCTGCCTTTCTTTTACATTAAAAATAATGCTTTCTTGAGAGAAAATTATGATTTCAGATGCCAATGTTTTCTATCATGAATTAAGCCATTTTTATTTTCTATGGAAAGGTGAAGACCTAAAAGTCTTTAGGTATTTCTCTACTAACAAAATCTACAACTAACAGTTGTGACTGGAAAGTGTTGCACCACAGGCATTTTTTGTCAGGTGCTGAGAGTTTCATTTTTATTTATATGATGCTTTACTTTTCAAAGTCCACTTCAAATGCTTCACCTGACTTCTAATGCCGACTCCATAAGAGAAATTTATCAAACTGCCAGCTGGTAGAAAGAAGAGACTGGTCTTTATTATGCTTGTCCCCTCTCTTGTTCAGACAACCTATAAAGCCCACACAGTATCTTCCAGTCTTGTGAAGATCTTTAGAGGCTTGAATATTACTTGACACTTGGATATATTTCTGTTGACTGTTAACACTTACTGGTGTTTAGAAAATAATTTGTGAAATGGAATTCCAAATAATATGATCAGTGAGTCCTAGACAGCAATGTCACTTACAAACCACCTAGGGACCTTATTCAGTCATCTAAACATAGTTTCCTAGCTCATCTGAGATGCCCTAAAATTCAGCCTCCATAAAGACAGGTCTCCTATAGAAACTGTGTCCAATTTGCCAGTCCTTTGCAAGTATTCTGCAAAGACAGCATATTTTATAACAGTGGGCAAGTTGCTCTGATGGAAATAATTACAAAAATATACTTTATATACATATATCAGTATACTGTCTTTGTCTAAAATTGACATTCTTTCAATAAATTATATTAATTAAAAGAAGAGAACACATCCTGAAGGTATGCCTATATACAAATACATGCAGAAGGATATCAATACATATAGGTTTAATGGGGCTTCTGGAAGAGATTCTCTCATTTGAGTAATACTGCAAAATTAAAGACCCTGTGTGCTTTTATGGAAAATCAAGTACTGATGTCAGCAAGCCTAAGAAGTGTGTCTATACTAGCAGTAGAAGGAATAAATGCATAGTGATTTGCAACTTGTAAATGTGGGATGTGCTTCAGTAAGAAGAAATAGATGAATGGAAGTACACAATTTTGGTTTTTAAGAAGGAGCAGTCACAAGGATGTAGTACTACGTATTGGAACTGAAATCTGCCAATACCATTTCTGATCTCTTTCAGCAATATTAATTAGACAGGAAATATCACTGCTGTTATTAAATCACCTCCCTCAAACAGTGCCATCTAAGTTCAGGAAAATGTCAGCATGAGATCAGCATCCCTAATCTGGTGCATAAATTGAAGCATGTTTGTGGAGGACCAGACATAAGTATGTTTTGTCCCAAACATTCTGATTGTTGTGACAAGAAAGTTGTGATTAGAGGAGAGGGTCCCATGGAGGTGGGGCAGCTCTGCCCTGAGCCAGCTTTCTGCTCCACCTTGAGACTCATGCTCAGTCCTGTGTCCATCCTTTTACCTGCCACCTGACTCCCTTCCTGGAAGAGGGCTCAAAGGGCTAGCTGTGCATTTGTGAAAAAAAACAGTATGAAAATCTAGTTTACCTAAGAGGTAACCAGGTTAACTAAGAGGTGCACCAGGTTAACTGCAGAAGGAAGCAGATTGGGCTCCCTCAGTCTTTTCCCTCTCTTTCCTTGCTTTGTCTCACTATCACAGAACCACAGAATATGCTGAATTGGAAGGAACCTACTACCCCAGGTCTGGATTATCCTGGCAACAGGACCAAAATGGGATCTAAGGACTGCTGATCTTTGTTTTCCTTCTCTTTTTTCCACCTTTATTTCTCCCCTCCCTTGCTTTGCCTGGGCTATCATATTCTACCCTGTACTCTCTACTGAAGTTGGTTGTGCAAGTGCGGAGCTCAGGGAAGCGTGTTGTGCCTTTTGGGCCACCGCACCTTTGAGAATTTTGTTGTTGGAGTTGAGAGCTTGTTGGAGTGTATTGTAAAAATCAAGGGCTTTTTAGCCACCACATTTGAGTCTAAATAGCACGCTTTTTGCCAAAATCAAGGCGACTGTACAATAAAAGCCAAAGAGTTCTGTGACACTGGTCTGGTATCTTTGTTCAGCCCCATGAGAATTTATACCAAACATCATGCCATGTGTTGGAACACTGTTACAAAGTACTTTTGTTTGCAGTTTGTGTTTTAACGGATTTGATAAATACTTATCTTTCAAGAAGAACTTTTTATCTACTGCATTGCCACTGCTGGTGACAATGCTGATGTTCCTCATTTATAAGATATATACCTACAAAATTGGACACGCTTATAAATCTCAGTTTCTGCAATAAAATTTTATTCTTAAAAGCACTAAATATTCCCCTTGATGCACACAGTAATTTTAGCATGGTTTCAGTGCTTGGATTTCCTCTGGGGCAGATTTTACCTGTGAGGGAGATCTTACTTTCACAGCTGTCATAATTTGTTTTCCTTATATTTTTATTGCTGCTTTAATAACAGTAAAAAAGAAAAATAATAATAAAACTGTATTTTGACAGTGTCATAGAAAAGATATATTCAATAATGCACCTTCAGAGATGAGACACTGGCAAGGTGACAGAAGAAAGCAAACATCACCACAGGCTGTGCTGTACCTGCTTTTTAGCTGGGCAGAAAACTACAGCATATGGCATTTGTCTGACTCAATTACCTTTGAATGGACTTTAAACAGTTACATTAAATAATCATACAAATAGATATTTAGACAGTTTCAGACATAGACATTGTCAGAAATTACATATCGTTTATATTTGCTGCCTCATTTCTACAAGGATGGATGCCAGAAAAGCAGTATGTGAAAATGGTCACATGGATTGCTGGATACCTTTAGGCAGAATGTAAACACAATGCAAAGAGTGTGTATGTACTCCTGGTCACATCTTTTGTAGAGACTAAATGGAGCAATTTGCTTTCATTTTCTTCTCCTAAAACCTTTTGCCTTTGTACATTTAAGAGGGCAAGATCATGTAATAAGCCAAATACATTTTATAAGTTTTGGGAGGCTGCTGTGCTTCATCCATTCTTACTGGAAAAGGGCTACGTTTGCAGAAACAGGCAATGAAAGCCAATAGAAGTTATTTTGTTATGCTAAATAAGTGAAAATGGGGACCAAACATCCCCACACAGGTATTCCAGCATCTTTGTTTCTTTGGGCCAGCTATAGGCTGTTTCTAAGCAGTGCAACATTCAGTGCATTCCCAAAAGCCAAATATGATGTCCCAAATCTTGTTCTGGATCCAAAGAACATACCTTATAGATGAAGTTATGAATCCAGTGTTAGTCTAGTTAACATTTTAATAACATAAAATCCTGAATTATCTTATTGATAGAGAAAATCCTCATTGATGGCAGAGTGTAAAGGGCTCTACAATGAACCTCAACCTTCCTTCTAGTGTTGTGCAAACCAGGAGTAGTGGGGTGTTCACAGCAAGTGCAGACCCCTCAGCCTGCTCATGGCTCTGAGGGTGCATCTTTTTCCATTCCCCCATCTGGCCACAGCCTGGGACCCCATGGTGCACCCCCACACTGTGACAATATACTATTGTTCCCCTCTCCCCAGGGTCTGGCAGCTCCCCAAAGAGCTACATGCATACCTATGACACAAACATTACCATCCTTGATTTTGGTGTAATTCAAAGAACAGATCTTATTCAAGAAGTGAGTACTCTTTTCCACAACTTTTTTGGCCCCCAGTTCAGCCATTTATACTATAAAACCCTGTAAAAGCCAAGAAAAATCAGGAAAAAGAAAAAATCAAGGCTACTTTTAAGTGATGTAAATATGAAAAATGCTGCAGATCAGTAGACCTGTAAGGAGATAAACACTCTCCTTTTTTATTCCAGTACCAATGCAAAGGAGACCAGGGCTCTGACAACACAACCAGAAAGATCAGTTTGCTGCACTCCTGGTGGATCCATCTAGTCTGATATCTTTGGCACTTAGCGGCATTATACTGTAGCCTGCACATCCCACTGTGTTAACAAGATAGAAACAGGTTGATGATTCTTCCTGTTACTTATTAGGGCAATAAAGGTGTCAGCTGATGTGCACTGTGGTTGCACGGCCATCTGTTCAGGAGCAAACAAGTGACTTGAACACTGGAATAAACATCGAGAAGCTTCTTTGTGTTACGACTTCTGCAGTAAACCCTGCCACACAAAATGTAGTCACCATTTCAGACATTTCAAGATAACAGGCTGGCAACTGCTTCATTTATCCTGAATTTACCTGCATGCAACCACATCCTGAAGCAATTATGTGTTTTGTAAGAGAAATGCTGCTGATTCCACTGGACAAACTCCTTCACAGATGGCACATGTTTAGCTACATTTATGCAGTTGATTGCCCCAGGATAAATTTTGTGCCAGAACACTTGCTCCCTGAGGATGTGTTTTTATTTCGGTGTTTTTATTTTTCTGGGTAGCTCTTGGAAACTGGTGTTACTTACTCTGTGATCAAAGGCTTGAAGAACTGACTAGTCTTCATGGTGTTTCTTGAATGTTGTAGAGTGTAAAAGCTGTAAAAAATTGCTCTGGGTTATTATGACAGTATTTTTATAAATTTGAAACAAACAGAAAACAGCTTTCCTGTTTTTATAAAACTCTGTGGGTTCATTTTTTTTCTCTGTAAGTTATCAAAAAAAAATCTATTGGATTTTCACAATGTATGTAAAATAATGATTGTTAATAAAAAAGAATGCATTTAGGTAAAAGATGATCAATTATGTTTAATTCTGCTCTTTATATAATGTGAACTACACTTCACAGAAGAAAATAATTTTAAATTGAGCCATCAAAATGTTCTGTTCCATTTCAAAAGGGAACATACTGACATTGAAATGCTCCACTTAAAGAAATTATCAAAATACTCATTTATCCTAAAACACATTTGGCACAAGTAACTGTTTATAAATTCTTTTGTAACTTTCCTAGACTTTCACTGTAGTCACAGACTACTTACTTTAAATGTAAAACTTATCTTTAATTTGAGTATTCTCAAGTTAAGTGAGTTTGTCCACCTAGATAAATATTTTCTGTTTTCCTAGACTGTGTTTTGGCTCAGCACCTTTTTATTTCCTGACAGGCAAAAAGAAATCTTCATCCAGTCTGGATTCAGATGTGGTATTTATTATCCATTTCAGATAGCATTGCTAGGATTCATGATAGGGTAGAATTATGGTTTGACTGTCCATATTCCCACAACTTCCTCTCCCCCTCCATCCTAAGCTCATTGTTAACTCTGAAACTTATGGGCCTGCAACTGAAAGTGAAGACTTATTTTAACTGTGGAGGACACAAGGGGGCAACTGGTAGCTTGAACAACCAGTACCTTCAATGATTCCTGCAATAACTCTTTTTCAAGTAGGCATGTTTGGAACATATTAATTCTTAATTATCTATTAAAGTTATTTGGGTTTGTTTGTTGGGGGTTTTTTTGTTTGTTTGTTTGTTTGTTTTGAGAGGGGGAGAAATTATGATTTTAATTTTTAAATCAAAGTACCCTAAAAAAAGAAATTATGGCATATTAGTAAGGGTTTAAAATTATTGCTATAAAGACAGGAACTTAGTCTTTCTAGAAGCTGATTGCTGTTACGCTTTGTCTCTATAGTTTTCCTTGCTTCTTTCCCATCTGAATACAATGCTTTATTCTAAGTAATGACAGAGCATATAGTTTTGATGCCTGTAACTTATTCTCTCTATATCATTCCTTTCCTTTCCAAGTCCATGTTCCAGCTTCACTAGTCTTCACCTCACACTATGACTACATAAATGCAATCCTTACAAATTCCTCTAGTTTCTTAAGGCTGCTGCATCTTGAAAGTCAGAAGGAAGATGGAGATTGAATCAGCTAGTGATGACAGTGGATTCTTTCAGCCTGGGAGCACTACAATCTCCTGTTTCACATTGTAGTGTTACTGCTTCCTATGCCTCCCTCAACAATGCCTTTTTTTTTTTTACCAACATTTCTCACAGCCTTTCTTTTAATACCCTGGTACTAGTGGCAGCCTGAACATGTCAGAAGTGCAGGGCAGGAAGGGGAAGATTCCATGGGAAGTCTAGATATTTATTTTCATAGAAGTAGAGATAGTATGATATATTGAAGTATACTTTATTATGTATTTTCATCAAAGTTAGATAACCCTTTATTTGCTATTTCTCTTGCTACTTATGTGCAATATTTTGAGATGATAGAGTACTAAATCTATAACATCTCTCTTCACAGGTAAAAATTGAAATATGACTGTTCCCTGCCTCCTTCTCTACTCCACTTCTGAAATGGTCTGTATAGAAAGGAGGAAGATGCAAAGGTCTTTTACATCAGTTGTATTTTTTCCTGCTTAGTTTCCTCTCTGCTTTCAGAAGCCTAGAGAATGCAGTGCATTCAGTGCAGAATCTCCAGCCAGTCAAAGGAGATGATTATACCACTCTGCTCTGCTCTGGTGTGGCCTCACCTCAAGAACTGTGTGCAGTTTTTGGCACCACAATATAAAAAAGACATTAAGCTATTAGAGGGCACTCAAAGAAGGGTCATGAGGATGGTGAAGGGTCTGGAGAGGAAGCTGTAGGAGGAGCAGCTGAGATCACTTGGTTTGTTCAGCCTGGAGAAGAGGACACTGAGAGGAGACCTTATTGTGTTCTTCAACATCCTCTTGAAGGGAAGCAGAGGGGAAGATACTGATCTCTACAGCCTCATAACACATGACAGGTCTCAAGGAAACAGCATGAAGATGAGTTGGAGGAGGTTTAGGCTGGATATCAGGAAAAGGTTTTTCAGCCAGAGTGTGTTTAAGCACTGGAACAGGCTTCCCAGGGTATTGGTCACAGCAGCATTTGGACAATGCTCTCAGACACAGACACTTAGCGTGATTCTTGGAGTGTCCTGTGCAGGGACAGCAGCTGGACTTAATGAACGTAATGGGTCCCCTTCAAGGCAGAATATTCTACTATTTTATGACTCCTGTTCAAAAGCTGAACAGGAAAATGTTCAGGAACAGGAAGGAAAATGTGAATTCTGATTTTAATTCTAAAAGTAAAATTTTAATGATGAAAGATATATCTTTGGTTTTTAATTTAGTTTGCCCATCTCTTAAGAAAAGATAATTATTTTTCAAATATTAACTCCATTTGTGATTCCTTCTCTCCTAGCTTTTCCCTCCTATGCTCTCTGTAACTGTTTTTGTCTGTCCAAGTGCAAATAAACAGATAAAAGAAGCAAGGATAGGAATACATCATTCACATCATTTTTACTCTTACAGTACAGTAATTGTGTAGTCTACCTCTTAAAAAAAAATGCTTAAATGCATTATTGTAATATCTATGTATTCTTGTTACTTTTTTTCTGTAGAAAGTAGAAAGCTGAGGACTTTTTTTTTTTTAGTTCTTGGCCATCTATTCAAGTTATAAGAATATACTTGCTAGCATGTAAAAATATGTGTGAAAAATAGATTTACTTGTCATGCAGTTTGGCCTTTCAGTTAGCCATGAACTACTGGTGTGATTAAGACAGGTTTATGTGAGTAGTAAGTCAGACAAGTCCAAAGATTTGCACATAGCCTTTTACAAGCTGATTTCAAGCAAGTGAAGATTCAGTTCAGCATATGAAATCACAAACATGAGGTATGTTTCTCATGTATTCTTATAATTTCACTCTTCTTTGCAACGTGAGCTGTCAGTGTTTTCATATGCACAGTCATCATTTGTCTAATGATAGCTCATGTAAGAATACATATATAAAAAGAAAGCAAATATGGGGTAAGATAGCTAGGACAGCATTAGCATGATTTTATTTTAGATAGTAAAAAATAAGAACAAAACTAAGGACAAATTCCCTCCCTCCCACTTCTTCCCAGTATCAGCTTCACTCCTGATTCATTTACCTCCTCCCTCTCCCCTGAGCAGTGTAGAGGGGGCTGAGAATGGGGGTTATGGTCAGTTCATCACATGTTTTTTTTGCTGCTTCTTCCTCTTCACACTCTTTTCTCTGCTCCAGTGTGACACCGCATCCATGGGAGACAGTCGTCCATGAACTGCACCATGGGTCCCTCCCACAGGCTACAGTTCTTCATTAACTGCTCCAGCATAGGTTCTTTCCATGTGGTAGTGTCCTTCGGGAATAGACTGGTCCAGTGTGGGTCCCGAAAGGGTTCCCAGGTCCTGTTTCTCCATAGGGTTACAGTGTCCTTTGGGCCCATGCACCTGCTCCAGCATGTGGTCTTCCATGGGCTGCAAGTGGATATCTGCTCCATTGTGGACCTCCGTGGATGACAGCTGAACAGCCTGCCTCACCATAGTCTGCTCCATGGGCTGCAGGGGAATATCTGCTCCGACTCCTGTAGCATCTCTTCCCCATCCTTCTTCCCTGACCTTGGTGTCTGCAGGACCATTTCTCTCAAATTCTGTCACTGCTTTCTCCTTTTTTTTACCCTTCCTAAATATGTTATCACAGACGCACTACCAATGCTATTGATGGGCTCATCTTTTGCCAGCAGTAGGGCTGTCTTGGAGCCAGATGGAAATCATTGTCTGACATGGGGGCAGCTTCTGATGTCTTCTCAGAAAAGCCACTTATAACCTCTTCAGTACTAAAAACCTTGCCATGGAAATTATGTAAGTTTAGCAAAAATAATTTCCTACACCAAAGTCATAACGACAACAAAGATGGACAAGTTACACACATTTCACCTCTTGCCTGTTCATTATAATCACAAAAGAAAAAAAAAAATCCCCATAACTATTCTGCTCTCTGGGAATGTTCAATTCATGTTCTGCCTGTTACCTTTCTCAGTTACTGCCCTTGTCTCAAATTTTCAGCTGCTCCACCTTGGTCAAGGACTGTGAGGGGCTGACCTTGAATGGATACCAGGTGCCCAAGAAGCCACCTTATGGCTCTTCTCCTGAGCAGGACAGGGGAAGAAAATAAAATTAAAAACTTGTGCATCAAAATAAAGTCGGTTTAATGAAGAAGAGCAAAGGTCACACGTGGAAGCAAAGGAAAACAAAAAAATTTATTCTCTACTTCCCAACAGCAGGTGATGTCCAGTCCCTTCCTGGGAAATAGGGCCTCAGCATTTGTAGCAGTTACTTCTGAATATGAACACCTTAATCA
>JAWWES010000001.1:70114187-70125615 GCA_035583135.1 Lophotriccus pileatus
ACCTCTTTGTTTTCTTAATTTATTTTCCTAAAAACCAAGATGCTGAATAAAATACATATTATTTTACTATCCTAACAGATGAATATTTTAGTTAAATACATTTACATTTATGTTTTCTTTACAACTGTTTAGATTTTGAGTTCTTTTGACAGCACAATATGCAAATCAACCCTCTTGTCCTTTAAGATTAATATACTTTTTCCAAACCTTCATTCCACAGTATTGTAATTATACTGAAAATGGTACAAAATTATGTTTAATTAAAAAAGCTATTAAAAAATAGGGAGCTTTACCATATCATAGCATCCAGCAAATCAAGCCATTTACCTTGCAGGTTGACAGGAAAGGTAAAGGAAATTCTTCCTTTTTCAAACTTCAAATCTTTTATCTTCCTTTTTTAAAATAATAGATCAAAATAGTCTATATCACATGATCTGAATCATATGCAATACTGATTTTGCAGCAATGAACTTTCAAATCTAATTCAAAATGTGCAGGTCATATAAATTTAGGTCTAATTTGTTTTGTAGTAGCTTTATAAATATAAATATGTTTTCTAATTAACATCTTCTTAGGATGAAAATACGTCAGTAAATTTTCCTGTGTGTTTGAACATTGTTAAGGAACAGTTTTACCATTAATTTTATCTTCCTATGATTTTTAAAGCAGGCAAAGTGTTAAAGCTTTTAACATCAATAGTGGTCAAGTGTTTAGTTCGAGAAAACAGTTCAGGTGAAAAAATAGGCTTTGTATTTTGGTTTTGTTAATATCTGCTTTAGTCTTTTCCTTTCCCTTCAATACATTCAGTAATGTCTTTCAAATGCAAAAGGAAGGATATAAAAAATTTGAGTAATTACAATACTTACAATTTTTCATGACATTCAGGCACTGAACTGCTCATTGTCAAACAGCAGACAATAACATGAGAAATGCCTGAAGCAAATATTCCTTGAAGGTGGCCTAAGGCTCTGCTCTGTGTTCCTGAGCTGCAGAAAATACTATGTTGGTTTTTCAGCATTAATGTACTTCACATTTTCACATTGTGTAACATTGTGTGACAGAAAGAAACATGTTTTTACTGTAAAATCCCTCCCCAAATAATTTCAAATCATTGCACATTACTTTATAGCTCAAAATCATCTGTGGTGATGTATAATGCTGAAATACAACAAATTAAACTAGAATGAAACATAGCATGACAAATGTTAACTAGTTTCACATTTGCAAGACAGCCTAGGCTTCCAGTTGTTGAACTTACCACTGAGGCACATTCAGCAGACTTTGATTGTTCCTTTAGTCAAAGGCACTGTCTTCAAAAGACCTGTTTCTTTTCTTTGAACTACAGGAGTTGATTATCTAAGTGCTATTTTGCGAATTAAAAACAGTGACCTGACTTAATTCCCTACTGTCTTGGAAGACAGATTAAAACAAAGAAATCTTAAATGGTGCTATAAAGCAAGATCAACTCAAAGATTAATTTCCCTAAAAATCATTGCAATTGTTGAGAGGGTACCTGTTAGTCTATAAATGTTCCCTGGGAAATACGGTAATGAATCCCCCCCCATGTGAATGAAAAACACCAGCAGGACTAGCAGGAAGCACGTTACCTCAGAGAGCAGGGGATCTGCAGATTGGCTTAACATTTATGCATGATTTGAAAATAAGAATGATCCTAAACCAGCTCACATATTTAGTAATGATGAGGACAATCTGAGAGCACCTATACAGGATAGGAATAGACTGACTCTACCAGCAGATTCATTGTCTTGGGTTGGAGATCCTTTTCTCCTTGACAAATTTCCCAACAAAGAAAGCATGTAGATCACAAATTATGTGGGTCATAAAATCTTACTGTAATTTTAAATGACACTGTGTAAGGAAATTTCTTTGTCTGACCATCCAGGAGCCACTCTGGCAGTCACACTCCCATCACCAGAGATTTTACTTCTGAGACTGAGGCCCCTTTGCAGCGGGCGGTTCCAGTGAGCCAACGGGTACCCTGCTTGGCTCCCTACACATGCCACACTCACATAGTCAGACCAGGTTTCCTCACCGGTTTTGCCCTAGGTTTTCCATAGCAGAGTCTCAGTTGTCTTGTTCCATAAAGCAAGTTATGCATGGCACAGTAACACAGAAAATAACATGAGGTGGTGCCTCTGAGGAGGGACCTTGAATAAAGGACTTTCTGTGCTTTTATAGCCTCACAGTCTGTGTGTGTGAAAATCAGGTGTCTTCCAGTTGAGTCCTCGGCTCCTGCTGTGTCTTTGGGTGTCCAGTCACCTGGCTGGTGCCACAGGTCCCTTTGGTCTGCAAAGGGTTGATGCCAGCTCCTGGCCTCTTGTTTCAGGCTCCTAACACCTCCTAACTCAACCTGAAGCTCACACTGCAGCTACACCAAGCTACTGGCACTAAAGGTATTCCTCAACAATTGCAAAATCCTTAGTTGAATAATTATGAAACAACATTACCAAAAGCAGAAGGGTCCCATCTATTTCCGAATAAAACCACTTGTAACTAACAGTTAATAGTAATATCTCAAAGTTAATAATAGTATCTCACTACTGTGAGAGAATAAAGAGGGAAAGGCCCTATCTTCATCAATGTCAGGTAGAGACCAGTTTTCTTTTGAACCAAAGGAGGGGTTTGTCCTTCGTACAATCAAAGAGTCTTATCAAATCCAAGATTAGTTATTTTTGATTAGACAGCAAATTTCTTTCCAAGCTAATGAAAACATATTTTTTTATTCAATTTCTATAGGGAGAAACTGAGAAATTATTTCATAGAACCCAACAGACTGGCTCAGAAACAGGTGACTAATGTAACTTAACGAAGCACATGATAATAACAAGATATGGCACAAAGAAGCCACAGCAATGTGAAAAATTACGCCACTGCAGATCCAAGCTTGTTCCATATTTCTAAATAGTAAAAGGACAGATAGACTAGGTTGGTCAGAATGCTAGTTTATCCAGGATATTTCAACACTTTACGCTTTTTCAGAGAAAAATATGTATCATTATTTAATTCCAAAGGAAAATTGTTTTCTTTTTTTCCATCTCATGCTGTAATTCTGGAAAATTTTCCATTCATAGTCCTTCAAGAGGAAAGCAAGAGGCTGAGCCCAGAGGACCTTGCTGCTCTGGGGCAGGGCATTTCTGTCTCAAGCATACAACCTTCATCTCTTGCTAAACAAGTGAAATAACAAGACTGGCTGTGTTAACGTGGACAAGTTACAGCTATAAACTATGCAGTATTAAAGAATAATTTTATTTTTTTTTTAATTTACATGTTTGGTCACTTGCCTTCAGTCCACTTCAGGTTTCCAACCATCAGTTACTGTTGGGCTGTTGATTCAACAGTTTATTCTAGAAGCGTGATCTCTGTGTGCCTGCAGAAGTTTACATAGTTGGTGGAACTTTCCAGTTCCCCAGAGTACTATCAATAATATTGCAACATTTTCAGCAGATTTTATCAGTATTCTTAGAACAAAACATCTGACTTGGCAATATATCTCTTCTCTGCACATGGATGTTAATATCGACTATGCCACCATCTGAAGCTACTTTAAATAGTCTAGTTTTCCCTCTTCTAAACAATCTCCCTTTTGAAAAAGGAAAGAACAAGAACAAGAAACAAGTAAGATGATAACATTTTTTCTGTGCTTCATGGCTTTGAAACTGACACACTAGAAGGGCTTTTAAAATTCACAGTAATTAGAACTTTTCATTCAAAGTACAGGCCAGTGAGAGCTGAATCAAAACGCAGTTTAACATCTGGAAGAAAAAAAACAAATGAAAAAAAAAACACAGAAAAAGAAGCATCAGTCACCAGTTGCAAATAACACTTCAAAACAATAAAATATTCAGTTACAAGAAATTTCCAATCTCTCAGCTGAGAGGAAGGAGCTTGCATGAACTGCTCTATTAAGGAAACAAGAGAAAGTATTCCAGTTCAGAAGGGAAAATTCTTGTCACATGTGAATCAATTCCTTGTAAATTGGGGAAATTAATCACAAACATAATTTTGTAGGAGAGGCTAGTTATCAAAAAAGAACAACTGATTTTTTTGCTTGTATTAACTATTATTCCTTGACAATTTAACTTAAATTAAACACTAATTTTGTGGAAGTGTTTCTCTTTCTCCATTATTATAGATGGAATTTAAAGTTTTAGCTTAGGTATGTCACAGAAATAAAGATACAGTGAGTCTTCCATCTCATCTGTATGAAAAGTAGCATCTAATTGAAATGTGTAAAAATAAGTATATATTTATGTCTATGTTTATGTTTGTGTGTAAATGTGTGTGTATATATAAAATGTTAGAAGCAGTAGTTGAATGATTCATAAACTAGAAAAAAAATGCTAAAAATATAGTCAAAGTTCAATAAACTTTAAACAGTATGAACTGGGACAGGAAAAAAAAAAAGTAACATTAAAAAAGTTAAAGAGCTGTAATAAAAGAAAATAAAATCCGCCAGACTAATATTCTCAAATCTGCTAATGGGAATACTGATGGACATAGAAGAAATGGTAGCAGGTAAAAAGCTCTTTTAAATCTACTAAGTGAAAATGTAAATCAGTGAAGTCTGAAGAAGTGATAATATTTTTTACACTTATATTTACATTTCAAAGAAAATAATAAGATTGTTCTTTAAGACATGAAGGAATGAATTTACTGATCTTTTATTTTTGAGGATAAAGTACCACCAGCAGCTATTGCACTTTTAGGAGTTATAAGCATTTTGTATGTCTTACTATGATTTTAAAAATTAGACCTTAGATTCATTGTGGCCAACATGTTTTGTCCATTTCATTTCTGTTAAGTTCCCACATAATTTAAAAGAATACTGAAATGATCATATCTACTTACGTGATAGGATCTGTTAACCTTGTTTTGCTGAGCCTGAGGGGTAACTGGATGTCTATCTCATTTTCTCAGAAGTGAGATTTGGTGGTAGTTCAGTCTAGCCATAAATATAATGTCACCTACCTTAAGGTTATTTCTATTTATGCTTTTACTCACAGCCTTTAGGCTTATTCTGGCAGTAAGAGATCTTTGACTAACCCCATTTTATGAGGGAACCTTCTCTGGGCATAAACCCAAAATATACACCATTACAGTAGCTCTATAGGGAATCCTCAGGAACTTAATGAATCAGCTTTATGACTTCTTTGCACTGAACCATTACAAATTTGCTGTTTAGTATCAGTGAATCTGATCCAAGAATTAATGTTATTGACTGACTTAGAATGATTATTGCAGAGTTGAGCTTTAATCCAGAATTAAAGAAAGCAGGTTTTTAACTAGAATTAGATCCAAATAAGCAAATTAAAAATAAGATCTATAGACATTCATTCAAACTGTAAGACAAAATTATGTGGAACTTGTATGAAACTTCTGTGATTACAGGCATAAAAATAATCTTTTTCTAGGGGTTCATGCTGCTACCTTTGTATTAGAAACGGAATTTGTAAATTTTTTCGGTATCATTACCTCCCCAGTGTATCACAAGTATGGGACTTTTTGCTATTCTGTAATGTTACTAAAGTTTTTGACAGTTTAAGCTAGAAAACTTTTAACTAGCATATTTGTTGAATTTAACTGTGACAGCAAAGAACTCTGTTGTAGCTTACTCCAGAATAAATATTTTTTCTACTCTAAACTACATTAATAAGACTATTACTTCCTTGGATTTCTTATTTTAGCAACAAAAGGATTTTTTAAAAAAAGCTAATTCCTTTACTTACTGAGCTGAAGTTTCCTTAACTTTTGTACTCAAAGATAATATTTTTGAAAGTGTACTGTAATGGCTGTTTTATTTGTTTTCCTGACAGCTTGACAAGAGGGACTCCTAATGTAGTATCAATACAAAATGTGAGCTTTTTCTGCAGAGAGTCATTCTTATTTGGAATACACATCATAATATGAGAAATGGCCCCTAAAAATTATAGGTGGACATTTCTAAAAGAAAACATATTGTTCAAGTGTTGTTGAAAGAGATGAGGAGAGTTACCATCATTTTTTTCCAATGTAACACCTTTTGTTTGAATACATTTTATGAAGTTTGTGCTGTTTTGTGAAAATGGGGCACTTTAATTAAAAAAAAAAAAAAAAGTGTTCATTTGTTTTCATCTAATTTTTAAAATTTTTTAATATAAGAATACATTCACTACCAAGAAAACATTTTAATACACAGAAATCATATTACCTTTGACTATAAAATAGTAAGGAAAGTAACTGTTTTTCGAAGTAAACCTTTTAACTTTCTGATTCTTCTTTTCAACACACTATAATATATTGCGAAATACCTTCACTCAAAAGTCAAATAGTTCATCCTTTGTAGTTCTTAGCCTTTGAAGGGGTCAAATCCCTTTTTGCATTTGACTTAAAGCCAGATTTTTAAACTACTTCACAGTATTTTGGACAAAAGGGAAAGAGCCTTATGCAAGAATTTATACTAATAGCTCTGTTGAAATAATGAATATATCACTGAAAACCAGGGGAAGTTAGGGGAGGGAGTAGGAGGGCAAGAAGAGGGGAGGAATACTGTATCATAGAATCGCAAAATCTGAATGATTGGTTTGGGTTGGATGGGACTTTGAAAGGCCATCTTGCCTAACTCCCTTGCAATAAGCAGGAACATCCTCAACTAAATCAGGTTTGCTCAGAGCCCTATCCAACCCAACCTTGAATGTTTCCAGGGATGAGGCATTCACCGCTTCTCTGGACAACCTGTTTCAGTGCCTCACCACTCTCATAATAAAATATTTCTTCCTTATATTTAGACCATACCTACTCTATTTTAATTTAAAAGAATGACCCCTTATCCTATGGTAACAGGTCCTGTTAAGAAGTCTGTCTCCATCTTTCTTATAGGCCCCTTTAATACTGAAAGGCTGCAATGAGGTCTCTCACTACTGATTTAAGAATCAGATGGAAACAGAGGTGGACTTTTTAGACCTGCCATAGGGTGTCACCTATATTTGTGGTAGAGTTTTTTTATGGAAGATTGCTTTCCAGACAGATGCAAAAGAAACCTCTGTGTTCCAACTGCAATGATTTAATCTCTGCAAGCTGCTGATATTGTTTTGGGATAACCTGAAATTCTTTCACAAAAAATTTGCCAATGTGACCAATGTGGCCAATGTGCTGTTAATAGTATCTGCCAAATTGTGGCACTGTTCTGACTTGGTCAAGGGTTTTGGTGATCCATAGATAGCTTGCTGGAGTGTGTCACATGGGAGAACCATTTGTTGCACATGGTTTAAATCAAATCAGGCATTAAAGTAGTTTATTGATTTATTAATGACACTTAACTATCGAACAGCAAACCATACATTCAAGATCAACGTCAGCCATAAACTAGGTACTAGGCACCTAAAAAATGTCAGAATACTCCTATGCATTTCTAAGCACTTTTTTATAACTAATACCAAAGCATTTTAATTCCCACGTATATCTACAGTTTCATGTACACACACACACCCCATAGGGCATGTGGATGCACATCCCTCTTCCTGTGAATGGAGGTTCCCCTACTTACTTACATTTTTTGGGAGAAAAAGCGGTGCTCTTGCTCTACATTCATTCAGCAGCCTACAACCTACTAATGCACATGCCTGCAAGACAGACTACAAGCCTAGTGGGAACACAGTCAAAAAAACCAAACAAAAAGCATCTCCCAAAAACCCCACTGCAAAATAAAAAAAAAAAAAATCCTCACAGTATAAAAAATGAGAATCCCACGTGCTGTGGGATTTGACATCCCAGAAGAGGTGAGGCTGCTGCATATCCATGCCCCCAGATTCATCCAGTAGCAAGGTTGAAGATGTAGACCCTATAGGTACAGGCACACACAGAATGCATATACACCATAAATATAGATATATGCATGGCCAGCCACACAGATCACAGACAGACACTCAGAGCACTCACAAGAACAAATGACACCAACAGGCTCATCCTTCTCCCTTCTGCCTGAGATGGATAAACGTGCATTGGTAAGAATATATGTTTGTGCACACACATGCATCCAGAACTCTCTGGAACTTCCCTGGTCCCCTGAAGCAAATAGCCCATAGTTCTACTTTTAGACACTCTGGGCTCCCGGAGCACAACATCTACTTGTAGGACAGTTTGGGTCATTTTTTGCTAATGATAACAGACAATCCCTCACCCACACCCTCTGCTGGTGCTGGCACCATAGATGCTTGGGCATCTGACTTCATGTCCAACTCTAGTGCCTGGCACTTGATTTCACTTTGGTCACTGCAGTCACTGTCACCCAGGCATAAGGTCCCATTAGCCCACAGTTCCAGCCCAGCTGTTGGCACCCAGATCTACACTCCTTTTGGTTGCTTGCACAGTCAAATGTTGCACACTCCTTTTGGTTGCTTGCACAACAGACATGTGAGCTCTCCAACCCGTAGTCTGACTCAAGTTGCTTGCACTCAGATCTCCATACATTTACACACACAGCGTCTGTGTCCCTTACACAGGAAAAGAGTTAGGAACTTTATTTCTTACACAGGAAGAGGGAGTCCCTCACATAGGAAAAGAGTTACGAATTTAGTAAGATAGGATGGGCTATGCTGATCAGTCACAGAACGTGGCCAAACAAGTGCACAGATCAGCAGTTATTTACATATGGCTAGACCTTTTAATACCCTCCCATAGTTGTTTCTCCCTAAATCAGCTAAATTCATCCCTTTCCCTGTCTTTGCTTCTTCCTTTGATGATGTCTTTTCCTCTGAGTTCTTAATTTGTCTTCTTGCCTGTCAGTGAAGGTCCTTGTGCTTCTCAGGTCCTGTGGAGATGGAACTTTTATGAGTTAATTGTTGATGGATATAGGTACAACCAAGACTATTTGAGTTCCTCCATCTGCTATTGTCTCTCTGTGCTCCTTTATGGTTGTGGAGATGTAGTTTTACCACACAGCCTACCAAGGGTTAGATCAAGACACGGACGGGTAGGGTTCTCACACAATGATGCCTATGTGAGAACAATTTTTCTCATTTGGTATCATATTCGGTGGTGCTCAATTCAGCTGTGTGAAGGCTGTCATCTGGTGCTTTTCAAGTTGTTCTCTGATCCTGCCTGACATCCAGCTGACACTTCAAAAGTATGCAAGTCCTCCCTGCATCTTGTGTCATGCTTGCCAACACCATACAAGATATCTTGGACACCTTAACCCACTGCAGTATATTTAAGTTGCTGGGTCATACACCTTGTGCTTGTCGCCATAATTATTCCATAGGCTCCTTTGCTGTATTGTATTTTGACTACAATGTGGCCAAGATTCCAGGGTCCATGTGACTAATATACAGCCACTGATATTTGAAGAGCTTAATCTGAAACTGAATCCCTAACTAGGTTTCACTAGCTGTCTTTAACTGCTCTGTAGTCAAAAAAAAAAAAAAAAAAGAGGTGGGAGGACAGGAATGCTGCTTTTTGTTCACAGGAACAAAATAACCCGATAACAATATACCATGCTTGTTATTGCAGAAAGGATAGAGAGCTGAAAGTCTGATAAAGTCTCATGGGACAAAGGGGATATATGCACTTTGGACTAGTTTGTGCTGTTCTATACCTTGTACTGTATCTCAGAGGGGTGCAAAACAGTAATTAAATGCTTTCGTTGATTTTCAGTGTAAAAAAGATATTCTCTGTTCCTTCATTTTACTCACACTGGAAATATATAAATGAATTATCAGCATAGCTATTCTGTTTAGTTTCAAATCTGCACATATTAACTTACAAACAAGCTGTAACGTGGTTCATGATACACAGTGCACTTTTTCTCTCTGTTTAGGCGAAGCAATTAATCTTATGATAGAAAAGACAGATTCAGCAAATGAGGTTTTAACAAATCTGGCTTTTGCAGATCTGAGACCCTGAAGCACTTGCTCCTGCAGCTTGTCCCAGTGTGAAGGGCTGATTAAGCACTACACTGCAGTGCTCAGATTACAGAATGACCCTGCCCTCTCTTCAGATCTTTAGGAAACTTTATGCCTCCAGGGTTTCTTCCTATGGGGACTTCAGGACAAAGGTCCTTTAGGACCCAAGGGCCCTTCAGTCCTTGGGGAATGAATATTCCTCAGGAGGCACTAATGGGTAATTCTGAGGATGTGGACAGTTTCAACTGCAATTGGTCTATGAATGAGAATTACTAGAAAGAAAAAAAAAAACAACTGTGCATTTCTATCCTACTCTCACAAAAATAATCAACCTGAGGAACAGTATCTAATGAACCAAAATATTTTTTAAAGATCTGGTTTTCTATTATTATTTCCTCAGCTTGCTAAACCTGCAATCTTAACAGATTTTTAAGGGATAAACAACAGTGTGCTGGAGCAGCAGATTTATGAATACACAGGAGAAACAGGTGCAAGGGACGTAGGAGGAAAAAAAGATGCTGAGATGATATTACGTGAAACAATAGCACTGTATTCCATGATGCATTTTAGCTCAAGTCCTTGCTGAAGGATAAACCAGAGTTTTGTTTTACCTTTATGGATCGTCAAGAAAACTTTCAAATAAAGTCCATCACGATGTTTCCTATGATATTAAGCATGATACAGACAACATAAATAACATCTTGGATACTGTGGAGAAGTTCAAAAGATGTGGAGAGGAAAAGCCCTGTGATTTCTCAAGCAGACTTCATCTCTTTGTTATTATTATGGGTTTTTTTAATTCAGAAATTTCATAAGCATATTAACCAATCCAGACATTGGAATAGTATCTAAGTAATCTCATCAGTGTCTAGTGGCTGAAGTCTACAGCAGAATCATTGTGCTTGATGAAGAGTATGATCTTTACAGGAGTGATGCAGATTCTATCTTCTCTTATCAAGCCTGTCTCTGCTGGAAGTAGCAAGATCTACTTCACACTAGCTGTAACAAAAATAAATCCCACCAAATTTACCTTCAAATAAGACAAGAATCATTTTTTTTTTTCATACAGTAAGAGAACTAGAGCTTAGAACTGATTTAACTCCATGTCTGAGTCTGTAAATACATGGTAATGAATTAAATATTATATGAAGGGTTTTTCTTTGTAGGTAAAGCTAAAATATTAACTTGTATTATGAGTTGAACAGCTACTCAGCTCTCTTTTATTCTAGACTGACCCCAAGAAGGTCATCTAGAGTGAATCTATTGCATGAATTTCCTTTCAGATGATTCATAGAATCATAGCATATGCTGAGTTGGAAGGGACCCCCACGGATTAATGAGTCCAACCCTTAGCCCTGCACAAGACCATCCCCAAGAGTCACGCCACATCACACCACCTTTTCCTTATACCTAAACTAAACCTCCCCTGACTCAGTTTCCTGCCATTTCCTCGAGTCCTGTCCCTGGTCACAAGAGTGAAGAGATCAGTACCTCTCTCTTTGCTTCCCCTTAGGAGGATTTTGAAGACCACG
>JAWWES010000001.1:70134837-70148701 GCA_035583135.1 Lophotriccus pileatus
GATAGCCATATGCACCAATCTCTCTAGCAACTACTTAAGAGTAATTGCTGCAGTACTTAGCTGATGCTAGCAAATACCTCCTTGCTGTGAACTCTAAACACTACATATACAAAAATTAGCAGCACTTCCAGTTATCTCTGAATGAAGGCAGAGCAGGCTTTTATTGCCTGTGGGGGATTACACAGACTTTGCAATGTGCATTCCCACATTGCAAGGCTGGGAAAGGGGCTGAGCTGAGCAATATCCTTTTATGTCCAAAACTTGGGGAAACTGTGTCACTGAACAGACTAGATAATTGTCATGCATCTTATTCCCAAAGCAGTTATCAACGGCTAAAATCTACATTATTAAGCATTTACTCTTAAATGTCTAGTCAATTTACACCAGATAAGGGAGAATCTATAGCACAGCAAATAATTAAACTAAGAGTATCTGTTCAGCAAGTTATAGACTAAGCTGCTAGAATACTCTTGTCTTTTGCTGACTTAAAATTAATGAAGGACATTCCTTTTGCTACTACTGGTTGCTCTTAAAGACAAGAAACACAAGAAATTCATGAAATTGTAATGACTGCTTAGTTTTGGAATAGAGTTTTCTTGCTACACACAAATGTCTTTCACTTCTACTTGATAAGTTTGATCAAAATGCATGCAAATACTTTTTATCCCTAAAGGCAAAATAGTCATAATAAGATGTGTAATACATTTTCATCTCTTATGTCATATTCGAAAATTAACAGAAAGAAAATGTGAAAGGCTAGTCATTCCAGGCATACACAGCCCATTAATTAAGAGCAAGTCTGCAGTAGTTGCTTATGTTATTTATGAAAGCCTTATGAGCTTGTATGGTGCTGTGCTTTTTGGATGTCATTTTCATTCATTATACCCCAGTGTCCCAGAGTAGTCTAAATTAACCAAGAGGCACTTAAAGGCAAGAACAGGAACACCATTATGATTAGCCCTCATTGCTTTCAAGTATATATACCTCTTTGAGGTACAAGCTCTGTGATATCATGGTAATTTACCTTTTGACACACTTTGTTGTTTGCTTGCTTCCCTAAGCATTATATAATAAGTACATAAGAAGAAGAATTAGTAAAATTGCCGACTTAATATGACCGCAACATGACTTTATACCACTGATGTCACCAATTAGATGAGTATCATCTTCCAGTCTGACAACAAATTCAACAGGAAAAAACACATCACATATGACTGAAAAGCATAGTAAAAGCTCATCAAAATATCTGTGTTGAGAACAGGAAGGCTCAGTGAAGACTGATAAAATTTAAAAACTGCTACATTATCTCAAGCAGCAATTAAGTTATTCAAAAGAAAATTAGAACAAGTTAAATTTCACCACACCTTTCACTTTTCTTAAACTGAGAATGTTACAAAATCTAGACAAAACTGTGAAACTTGGTGGATGTATAAGAGAATTGAATAGAGCAGTAAAATAAATTTATAATTTTCATAAGAATCACAAATATCACAAAATTTCACATAAAACAGCATCTATCCAATATTTAAAAAAGTTCTATTTCTCAGTAATCACAAGAAAATACTGCTAACATGATATAAAACTATCTATTTATAGAAAAGTCACAGAGGAAAAAAAAAATCTTTTTTTTTTTTCTTGTGAGACACATTTTATTGTCATGAAAGTCATAGTTCTTACCCGTGCTTTTGTTCTCTTTAGGCCTAATGACATACAAAAATGAAGAACTGATTTCTTTAGTGGCAGTGCAATTTTTCCAGATGAAAGCATAGATTTCTTCCCAGTAAGGCATCTCAGATGCAATATCATTTCACTTCTCATTTTCCCAGATAATGTCCATGAGCCAGAGACATAGGAAAAGTATTTTTATTGGGTTCTAGTCCTTCAAAAATACATCAGACCTTTTCAGTTGAAATCACCTGCTTTAGTAAGATAACAGCTTTCTGTTTTTTCTCCTCCATCAAGAAAACTGCCTGGAAAATTTCTCACTATACTCTATTGAAACAAGTACTTTTCTGATTAGCATTAATAAGAAAAGGTATTGCTTTTTAAGGCAATTTTAAGGACAGAAAACAGAAAATGCAAAATGAGAATTCTTCATGATTGGTCCATTCTTTTTTATTCTCTCTCTTAATGTTTGGACTTGTTTTCTATTCTTGTGTTGGTACATACAAGTAAACCTTACAACAAAGTTCTAAAGAAATGGATTGGGACTTAGACTGAAGACCTATAGCCAGATGACACTGGTAAACAAAATCATATGTGACAGCTCTAGAAATTGTGCGTGGTAGAATTTGCTACTTAGTTTAACCTAAGATCTTCCTGAAGACAGTAGGGTTAATGCATTTCCCTCAGACTAATAGGTAAGTCTGTGCTTAGAAATACATTTTTTTTTTTTTTCATGTAAAGGAATAGTTTTAAATAAGCTTCTCTTGATATAGTAGGATGCTCTGGGATGGTTATTTCCCTGTCCTCAGAAAAGTGAAAGAAAGTAATCTGCAGACGGCACAAATTATTTTACTATTAGCAGCCAGCCTCTAGGTTTTTCCTAATTTTTTTCCTATTCCTCAATAAGTCACTATATGAAAGGAGAGCCTCTTCCTGGTGGTTGTCACTACACTGGAAGTGAACCTTCCCAACAGTTATCTCTCAAAGTGAAAGGATGAGCAGATTAGTTCTCAGTGAACTGCTTTGGATAGCTCCTGAGCAGTGAGGTGAGACCTCTTTCACATTTGTGACATTAACTATAATGTCTTACCTGCCTCGTAGGAAAACCCTGCTAGTGGAGTAATGTGCCTCTGAACCTGTTATCAGTTTCCTTTTGACTTCAATAGAAGCATCATAGGATCAGCTGGTGGCAAGCAGGATGCACACAGGAAGGTACCTCAGGGGGTTAAATACCCAATGCCTCTCTTTCAAACGGCTTCCAGATGCTTCTTTTAAGGCCTAGACAAATACGATGCATAAGAGTAACAGGTGCTCAGGGCTAGGATGCTAAAGAGGTCATGAGCACTTACAGCTCCCATTGACTTCAGGGGCAGCTGAGGGTGTTTAGCACGTTTCAGAAAGAGATGGGCAACTTACAGCAGATTAGAACTACATTCTAAAAAAGTTCCTCTTTTTATTTTTTTTTATTTTCTTAGAATAGCATGTTGCTCATAAGATACTTATTGCCTTAATTTGGTATCTCCTAACAGCCCTAAATAGTAAGTAGCAAAACTGTTCTGCAAAGTAAACAAATAAAAGTTAGACTTTTTAGTAAATAACAGAAGGACAACTGTATGTTAGGATTTAATTATAAGGAAAAAGTTATACATGGCAGAAGGCATCTGTAATTTGTGATTTCATCATTTTATAAAATTTCTTTTAATGGATTAAAATCACTTCTGGCAGTTCTTTCCCTTATGCTGCCATAAGTCACAACTAAACCCAAATCTCTACTTTAAGGAAGATAACTGTTAGAAATGCAAACAGAAATCTGTGAATAGGAATAAATAAAATTAATATCATGATTGCTGCACTTTTTAATAGCCAAAGTATTTCATAAGATGCTTTACGTTGCTGTAAAACAAGTTTTCACATCTTTGCAGCTGTTTATGTGTACCTCAACGAATATGAATATATTCAGATAGTCTTTAAAAATAGGAATATATTATAATCAAATAATATTACAAAGTTTTAATTATCATTCACTGTAATGAATGGAAAAAAACTGATTTTTTTTTTGGTTGGTTGATTGGTTGGTTGTGTTTGGTTTCAATTAAATGTCAGAAAGCTTTTGGTCAAGCCTGTGCATCTGTAAATTAGATAGCCAGATGTACTTTTCTGAGATATACATAGCTGTAGCAACCAGCCTTAGGAAGAAATAAAAATGAAAGGTTCTTTCATATATTTTTGTTTTTCGAACACTGTTTGGTTTTCTCTTTTTTCCCCTCTATGTTAGTTTTCTGAGAGTCAATATTAATAATCCAAGAAAAATGTGCACTGTAGAGAGTTTCTGCCACACATGCTGGTGTGTTGAAGTGACAACTCAGCACTGTAAATCTATATTCAAAATAGGAAAGAACAGCATTACAATCTTGTTGATCACTAGCATAAATATCCATTAGTTTTCAAGCCTGGGAGGACAGAGGTATTAGGAATCTAATCTTTCCAGAAATATAATTGGTATAATGCCACAGCATATCTCTTATCTATATATTAGGACTTTGACTTCAAAAACTTGAACATTTATAACTAGATAGTATGAATTCAGAGGGCTATTTATAGAAAGCATAGTTTGCATAAAAACTGCAGCAAAGAAGTATCAGAAAATTTTGTTAAAACAATTTATATGTACAGGAAATACAAATAACGTCTATAGACAAAATACCATTTCATATATTTTTGTTTTGTTTTCTAGGGCTATAATGGATCATGAAATATATAAAATGTATAGCAGTTCAGCTATTTCAGTAAGGGAAACACCTCAGGGAACTATTGTGCCAGATTCTCAAATACAGCTATGATCCCATTGTGCCACTCAGCTGCTACAAATGAACCATAACCCAGCTGAAAATTGCTGGCAGAGGATTTCCTGTCTTCAGTGAATTCTCTTCTGACATATATATATCATTCCCAGGCAGTATAGTTTTATCTCTTCACTGTGAAAAGACATATCTCAAGAGTAAGAAAGTTCATGGTATAGTCTTGCTATACTCTTTCTCTAGTAATATAAAAACCCTACCAAAGTTCCGAAGCACCGGTAGAATTGGACCAAGGAACTCAAAAGACTTGAGGCACGCTCAGACCCTTCATATCTTTTATCCCCTGTGTTGAATCAGTCAAAGGTAAAGTGGTTGTTCTCTAAGGAATTTTCCTTCATGTACTTCCTTTTTTATAAAATTTTAAAACTAAAAATACATTTCCTGACAATTTGTGTTTTTAGCATAGTAAAACCACTGCATTTATTATGCTAGTCACAGAACAAGTGGGACTTTTTTTTTTTTTTTTTAATATGGGGATTTTCACCAATAAGATATCTATTTTATCTATCATACAAAGACAAGGAACATTTTTGCAATTAAAAAAAAGTATGTTCAGTGTAGTTTCATATATTTTCTTATCAGATAATTTACCCTAATGGCCATTGCCATGTATCTTGTTCTACCTCTCTTCCTTTTGAGATCTCTCTTGTTTCCTCAATGTGAAAACAAACAAAAGCCACGTTCTCATGTCTATTTGGGTATTATAACTTCTAAAGAATGCAGAAAAACTGCCAGTCTCTTGTCAGTGGCAGAAGAGCTTCTCTTTAATTAAATAGAAAATGGGATTTTTCTCCCCCTCTCCCTTAAAATAAAGGAAACAAAATTCTGAATAATGTAATTCTCTCTGACATTTCAGCATGAATGGATGGAGCTGTTATCCACCCATTAGGAAATAGTAATGTATAAAGCATGACATTTATAGTAAATATAAAGTCTGTAATCAGTTGGAATCTAGAATTGTCCATGGTTACAGCTCTACATTAGTGGTGAAAGCATGCAAAAATAAAAAAGTAAAATCCTTAAAAGCTCAAACACAAGACAGCATGATAGAACAGATTTTCATTTATTAAATTCAAGAAAGATGTAAATGGTCATGACATTTAACATTGTCGAACAATAACAGTTACTAAGGTAGGCCAGGATAAAGGTAATTACGTTAAAATGCGGTATTGTTTGGCAAAGAAAACAAGGAAATACCTATGTAGGCTTGAAGTCTATTTATAATACTTACACATGTGTGGCTGTGTGACCACTGAAGGGCAATGAGCAATTACTAGATAAAATCTGCATCATTATTCTCACATTGCAAGGATAACACATAAAGCTCAAAGAAAGAGAGCAAACAGTGTAGTCACTCAAATAGAGTGTCAGAGTTAAAAGCAAAGCCTGGACCCCTTCCAATCTGGGGATGGAGAAAGAGTAGTTACACCTTGTTCATAACTTTAATTCCATAAAAACTGGGGAACACTGAAGACTTTTCAAGTGTGTTTGAAATGGTAAAATTCAAGAAAATTACTTTGCAGAGAACTGTTCATGATACTTTACAAGATAGGAAAATATTGAATAGCAGTCTCTGGAGGAATTAAAAAATTGAAATAGTTCAGAATTTCAAGAGAAGTGGAAACAAAAACAGAAAGGGAAAGAAAAAGGAAGGATACAAAATAATAGATACAAAACTAAAGGGTGCAGCACTTAACTCTGTGAACAAGCAAGTGAACCCAAAATGCATGATATTTTGTGTTATGGAATTACAAGCATTATGGTGCACTGATGGATGCACTCAGCAATGTACCCACAGAATGGCAAGCATTTTTTTCACATCTTAGAAGGTCTTCAAGGCTTGTTTTTTTTCATGTGTCACAAACCAATGGGTTACATGGAAATCTCTCAAGAAAGGAAAAAAAAATCATCAAATTAATCCAAAGGCCTGTAAAGTTAGTTTGGTTGTATTACTATTTCGTATAACTACTGTGAAACGTACAGGGAGAAATTAAAAGTTTACCTCCAAGAAGTAAATGCTGTAGAAAGTAATGAAGTTACATGTGCCTGGATAAAAAGAGAAAAAAAAAAGAAAAGAAACATAAAGCAAAAAAATTCTAAATATTACATGAGTTTAAAATACACTACATGCAAATTTGCAAAATTCATTTTTAAAGATTCTGTATCTTTGAGTTCACCGAAACACTAAGATATCAAATAAATGTTCTTGTTATCAGAGAAAAAAAACAAACCTCTAAGATAACTGCTACATATATGAAAAAATTTCTTGATACAGTAGCTACAGGAAAACTTTCTTTCAAGGTGGTAAATTGCACTTTTTTAAAAAAATAAACATATGTGCCAAAGTATATGTATAAAAAAACCATAAAATATTTTATAGTGAATGTTAACATACGATTTGTTTTCTACACAAAAGAAACTATTTCCTCTCTGTGTACAATTTTCCCAGACCACTTTGATCTTAACGTTCTACACTGAGCTTTTAGTGAAAATGTCAAGAGATACAAAGGAAAATGAAAGTCAGTCATAACCGAATACACCTTAAGTATGCTCATGACTAAAAATGCTTAGGGTACAAGTCTTCTCAAACAGGAGAACTTTACGGGGAAAACAAAAGCAAAAACAAACAAAAAACCTAGTGTATTCTAATATAAAATTGAATGAATAAAAGTGTCGGGGTTTAGCCAGAAAAAAAGAAATAAAGGAGGCCACGTTATACTTCCAGTGAAGATCACATGTAAGTTCTCAGTTATAAAACCCTTGTTTTCAACATTCAGGGTTATCCAAAGAAAAATAGAATCCATATCCAGATGACAATTTACAAAATACCGATCAAAAGTGTATTTTGCTTGAAAGTCACCTGAACAAGATGAACGATCTCTGCTACATGCCCAAGTTATTCTTTTGCATAAACCGAGGTTACTGTGTTTCTTCCATCTCTTCAGCTGTGCTGTATATTTACAGGAGTTTAACAATAACTGTTTGGTAGCTATTCACCTAATCACGGGTCCCTAGTTGCATCTATGTGTGACTATTTAAAAAATACATGTATAAAAGAGAAGCATAATTAGCTAGAGATGTTTTCTACATGCCTAATGGGGAATGGGAATTGTGCTAGTAAATCAGTTAGACCAGGGGAAAGTTTTCATATTACTGGTGTGCCCAGACTGTCTTACAAATACCACCTAATCATCTCAGGCTGTTTACAAGTTTCATTATGTTTACAGCATCAGGAAAAATAACCCTCAAAACAAATCATTTTCTCAAAGTAAAATCATATGCAAAATTCCTCAGTTTTGATGAAACTTTCAAACCATTTTTCTGCAGCTTGTCTGGAAACTCAGTTTCATGACAGTTTCTTCGAAGAATCCCTCGACGTCCTGTCAAATAGAACATCATGCAGTGAGAGTCCCCACTGCTCTCTCTGGAGCAATGCACTTTGCAAACTGTTTTGGAGATGGAAAGCTATGTTTCTTCTAACTTAGATATCCTCAGTTACTCTTATGCATCAGAACTACAGATAACAAGCATATGGAAACCCATTCAGCAGATTTTCAAACGAAAAATTAATGTTAGAATTTTCTAGTTGAAGTCTTTAGAGTGGCACAGACCTTAGTTTGACTTCTTGAGAGTAGGATGGTTTAATTTCTTACTAATGTACTATTGAAGATTATAGTTTTATGTCTAAAACCAGCATGACATTATGTACTGATAAATAATGTACTTCAAAGAAGAAGATATGCCCTAGGATTTATTTGTTTATTTATTGGTCGATTTGCCTGCTTTAAGCTAATGATTTGAAGTTGGTGTTTGGAACTTTTAAACTTGAGAAGATAATTTGTAAATGATCACACAGACATTATAGCATCAGAGTGCTTATCTGCATGGTAAGAATTAGATGTACTGGCAGTCACGCTTGAACTGTATCCTCCCATGATTTGCTGGGAGATGTAGAAATACCATGAGGGAAATGTTTGTTATTCATTCATCTGAGTTTAAAATAAAATGTTTCTGCAATATAATGTTGGTTATGCTTTTGTGTAATAAAAATATTAAAAGAAATTTCACCATGTACAGAAAAATAGGCCTGGGGATATAAAGGATGGAAGCAAATGATTCTCTGCATAATTCCTTAATTGTGTATAGAGTATCTCCAGAGAATCTACATAAAAATCAATACATTAAAACTGTGATCTTTAATATCGCATTCACAGTACTTCTTAATTTATTCAAGGTTTGAGATCAGTTCTTAAGTATACAAGCCTTAGGAGAAAGAATTCCAGTTGTTTGCAAAGAACAGAGAGTGATAACTGACTGATCAACCTTTCTGGAGCACCAAATTTTACAGCTGCTGTTTCCAAAAGGCTACATCTCAGGAGGAGAATTACAGTGCTTTACCATAGTATTTTTAATGTTGTGGATTAAAACCCTGCAATTTTTTACACAGGACAGCGAAAAACTTCACCCAACTGGTTCCTGGGAGATTAATCAGAGTTGTGTCACTGGGATAATCCTTTTCATCCTTCATTTGAAATTGCCATTCACTAAAAAGGAGTGAAAAAAGTGCCATGAAGGGAGCTTTCTAAATTTCCAATGATAAGGTATGTTTACTATATGTCCTATGATTCCTTAATCTCCTTTTTCTCTGAGTAACCTGAGTCCATTCTCAGGATCATAGAAGTACAGCTACCATAAGAAAAAGTGCAAACCAGAATCTCGTCAAGTCCAGAGAGACAAAGGTCCACCTGGCTGAATGCAAATATCAAGTTTAAACATCTCCATTGCACACATTTACATATGTTTACATATATTCCTTCTACAGTCAGTGGAGATAAACAGGTAAGTCTAAGGGTTGATTCATCTTAAGTAGAAGTTTAAAATGCATGCAGTGTTGTCACCTGAGGTGTTTATTTATTACCACTGATTTTAGAGAGCCCATATACTAAGCTTAGAGAGGAACATCTAGAATGCAAATGTCTAAGGATATGTGATATTAATTCAAAGAATATTAACCAAACTTCTGCAAGAAATTCTAGAAGTATTCCAGTACCATTTAGTACTAAATAAGACCATTTAAAATCTATGTGCTAAAATGCATTGAGATCTGTCAGTGCTCAAATTTCTCAATAGAGAATGTGGAAACAAAAGACATTGCTTTTTATGATGAGGGCAAAACTGAAGTTAAATGTTGGAGCTTTTGTGCTGGAGACATTTTGACATCATCCAGCTCTAAATGGTAATGGAACCTCATATAACATAAGTCCAGAATACAGGAACATATGTGACTATATGTATAGATAACTATACTATGGAAGTTGAATAGCATGAAATTTGTTACAGTAAATAGACTTTAGTCCAATAAAATCAGGTATAGATTTATAAGAATGTTTTGTGGGGCTATTAATGAATTTTTGATTAAATTTTTTGTTGAGGTATTTAAGGCAGAAAATAGGTATAAACACAATAAAATAATCAAACACTTGCATAAGTGTTTAGCAGAAATGCCAGTTTTACATCTGTTCTTGATTCATTATTGTGTGCAAATGTTACATGATCATGTTCCAAGTCAACTAAACAAAAAGCAAGCATGATCAATGCCAACTAGCAATGAACGCAGGATCAACACTGATAAGTATTTATTCTTCCTGTCAGCATTATTCAAGATATAACGAAACCATTCAAATTTATATTGCTCTTTAATTGAATAGTCTTGATGAGTATTTCATCAAAAAAAGATTTCCTTTTAAACACGTCTGTTTGAAAACGAGCCAGTCGTGTGCCCAGTATCAAGCCTGTATCAGAAATATTGTGGTCAGCAGGACCGGGGCAGTGATTGCCCCTCCATACTCAGCACTGGTGAGGTCTCGCCTCAAATCCTGTGTTCAGTTTTGGGTCCCTCACTAAAAAGATATTGAGGTGCTGGAGCAATTGCAGAGAAGGGCAACGGAGCCAGTGAAGGGTCTGGAGCACAGGTTTTATGAGGATAAGCTGAGGGATCTGCGGTGGTTTGGCCTGGAGAAAAGGAGGTTCAAGGGGAACCTTATCACTTTCTATAACACCTGGATGGAGGCTGTAGCCAGATGGGGGTCTCTCTCAAGAGAAATTTTAAGCTTTCAATCTGGGGATGTGGTTAGACTTTGCAAGGAGTTTTAAAAAAATTATTTTAGAATAATACTATGTACTACTGAAAGCTCAGTTGAAAAGTAAAGTATGTTTCTTCTTTCGCTGGTGTGAATCTGAAATTTGAAAGTTGTCACTGGATAGCCACACATTTCTTAGGAATTACTTAGAGCTATTGGTTTGGAAAACTGGCCATCAGTTGAAGATTTTTTGGCATATTAAAGCTCTAATAGGAAAACCAAATTCTAGTAAAAAGTGAAATTATATTTTATTAAATATTTCATCATTTCAGAACACAAACCTCCTTTCAGAACAAAACCCAAAGTGGGCAAATGTAGAGTTTTTTTCTCAAAGATAAGTAAAATATTTGATATTTTTTCAATATTTTGTTGAGACGTATTCATAGAAAATGCAGTGCTCTTGTTATTGTTATTTTAAGGGGATGGAAACAAAATAATTTGAAATAGTAAGATTTTTATTAAAAAATATTAAATAAAATATTCATAATATTAGAGAGCAGGTACGTATCCTTAGGCAGCAGTGTTGTGTACAAGTTAGTAGTCCTAATTTTGTTTCAGATTAAGAAGGGAGAAATGGACATTTTATCAAGCAAAATTAATCTGAAATATTTTAAATGTCTACATTTAGGCAAGATTAATTATGTCTTGGAAATATGACATCTCATTTATTCTGTTGACTATTAAGGCAGCACAGGGATTTTAACACAGATGTATTTGACTGATTAATTTCTCCTCCTTTGCATCAATCTAATATGTTGTCTTATCTGTGAATGGCTTAGTGACAGCACAGCCAACTACCTCACCACTAAAGGAGGTCACTTTTATAGCTTCTGTTTCCAGAGAAACTAAGAAGTAACACATCAATTCTCTCATCAAGATCAAGATCTTCATCAGCTTTTGGTAGCTAAACTGATGATTCAGCCACTGACCGAATTCATTGAATCTCAATCATTCATGGACTAACAAAATGAAAAATGCTTAATAAGCCAGGATGTTAATATGCTGCTAAATTTTCTGGATTCCTTTCCCAAGTGTGCACAATCTGAGTTCACTGAGGTAGCTTCTTTTACTTTCAAAGTACTGAAAGTTACCTTGAACTTTATGCCTTGAATTTTGAAGTTGTCCACAATTCAGCTCACCAGGCAAAACTGCATGAACTACTTTCCTGTATCATAATGTCCTCATAGTATTCCTCACATAGAAAAAACACTTAATTTAGTCATAAGCATTCTGACAAATGATGACATTGTCTTTATTTTCATGCTATCTTGCAAAAATCACTGAGATGCAGCACAAATATCTGGTGATCTCTTATGGTGATAGCAAGTGTCCTTACATGCGTAGGTAAGCCATAAAACTTAAGGACAGAGGTAATGTCTTCCTGAAGTTGCCATTTCTGGTGGTATTATAGTGCACTTCTGCCTCAGAGTTGATGGATTTCTCCTTTAAGTCAAGCATAATTTTTTTTTAATGCTAAATCACATGAATTCTCTTCTTATTTCTGGGAGTCTAATTGCTGATTTCTCTCTGGAATGGAGTATCACTCTGATGAAACCTTTAGAGGGATTTTTAAGAGTTGATATCTTAATTATAAACATGGTGAAATAAGTCACTGATACACAAAAATTACTTTCAGTTGCACTTTTCTTAATTTAACTAGAAATAAATCCCAAGTTTTATGACATTTCTAAGCTGGTCCTCAGAGAAACTGGCTATACCGTGCATAGGCTGCTATGAAAAAGGGTGGTGCTATAAAAGGAGCACACATCCATTGATTGCTCTCAAAGGAGTGACACTATGTTTTCCTTTATTAGTTTCTAAATAACTCAACCTCTACTTTTTTTCAGTTAATTGATAGTAATTTAAAAAGACTTGCCAAGGGGACAGTTGGAGCAGCAAGCCCATCAGTAGAGGAAGGTCTTAGCATGCATCATAATCTATGGTCATCTTTCTACTTATCAGTTTGCCAGGGAGCCAGAACAGCTGGACAAGAAAAAGTGTACTGCCCTCCAGGGCTGTCTTAGAAGGTGTCAGTCCCCTCCCAAAAAAAAGCATTCTTTTGGGCAGAGATGTATAGAGTATTATTAATTTCCATAATTAGTAAGAGAGTTAAAAAGCTAAGACATTAATATCAGAATCACTACAGAAAAAGAAACTAAAATTTGAAAGCTTTTTGCATTCATAAGCAGCCATCTTGCTTGTTTTCTGTAACATATATGAACAGATAATTATGTGCTAATAATTTCATTTTGATTTTAGATATTGATCATGCAAATGTTTATGTATTTGTCGTGGGTCTGCCTAGGTGACAATTTTTTTTTTTTTACCACACCCCCCAACCAAATTGCTCTAAACTGTTCTAAGTTGAGAGAAGGTTTATGCAGACAAAACCAAATCCAATTGGGGAGAAATAATATTAGGATTTATTACTACACAATAAAAACTAAACAACTATACCTACTACAATACTAATTAAGTAAAAGCACTATGCATCTACAGTTTGAGTCCACAAAAGTACTCCTCCCCCCTTTGGATCAGTCCAGGAGGAGAAGGAAGCAAATTCTTCTAAGGCACTCTGCAGCACTTGTTTATTCTCTGTTATCTCTGAGACAACAACTCCGACTCGTTGCAGCTGGAACAGCTTCTCTCTGGCCCTTTTCTCCTCTCTGTCGACCAACAGGGCTGGGCCTACCTCCCTCCTCAGCTAAGGCCACAGGCTGGGGTTACCCAGAGTCCTGTAAGGTCTCCCACGGACTGCAAGAGGACACTTGCTTCTCCATGGTCTTCACCACAGGGTCACAGGGAATAATGGCTTTTGAGTTCACCCTTGTTTCCTGTGGGGTCCCTTCCCATGGGAATAGTCCTTGATAGACCTCTCCGACGTGGGTCTACCCCTTGGACAACAATTCTTCCATTCTCTGCTGTCTTTTGGGTCACAAATGCAGCTGCATCAGCATCGATTCCCCCGCTGGGGTCACAGAAGCCTTACCCGAGCTGACTTGCTCCAGCATAGGTCTCGGACGTGGGTAGCTGCACTGGAGTGGGCCACAGGACAGTAAAAACTTCCACAGAGTTACATCTTTTGTATCTGTTCCCTCATGGGCTCCTTTGTGAGCTGCAGACAGGAGTTGTCTCTGCTCCCCAACAATCTTCCACAGGTGGCAGGGATGATTTAAATTTCAGTCTTTTCCCTGCTGAAGG
>JAWWES010000001.1:70148801-70163760 GCA_035583135.1 Lophotriccus pileatus
CCTGGCCCCTCTTGGGGCCTGCTGCGTCCTCCTACATGGCTCTTCAATTTCCAACTGCGCAACTAACCTTCTCTTCCAATTTCTTAAAGATGTAATTGGCAAAAGGCATTACCAAAACTTCTGATTGGTTTAGTCCCAGAAATTCACCTGGACAAACCACCCACAGTCCCTCAGGCAGGGGGAACCCTTGCTAACCCACGACAGTATTAGCAAGTGATTATATGCACAGTGGACTGAATTAAGCACTTATCTGAAATTTGAGGCATTTTACTTTGTATTTAGGTGTTCTAAAGATGCCTGCTTCTTCAAATGATCCTGTGTTGTCTATCTTAGGTGCGAATCTTGACAGTTCATCAGTTGAATCTAACCTTTAATCATTGCATCCTGATATTTTTATAATGCAAGTTAGAGGGACAGATATTTTTATATTGTTAGTTTATAAAATTTAGTGTTGCTTTGAACTAATAGATCTTGGCTAAATTTTTAAAAGTAGTTTTCAGCAACTTAATTACATTTATTAGTTTAATTTTTATCTTAGATAGTGTCTTATTAAGCTTTACAAATAAACAACCAAGGAGTGTAACATCAATTATAGGCAGATAAAAATTCTAATCAGAAAGGTAAAAAAGGTTTTTCAGAGATATTGTCAAAATATGTGAGATTAACAATTCAGAAATTCAGATCAATATTCAGAAAAAAAATTAATCAGTAGAACTACAAAAGGAAACTTAAATATAGAAGTAGAATAGGCTAAACAATAAGAAAATAAAGGGTTTTCATGATGACTCATTATATTTTATAATTCCTATTATTAAGCTAAAATACAAAGGTGAATTTCATAACAAAATTTAGGTTATGATTATGTAAGGAGCTTTCTACAGGCAATTTTATACCTCCCAAAAGTAAAATATTCTTTTAAATGTCTGACATGAGTGCTGCATGCTGAGTATCAGAGTGGATCACATAAAACCACATCTTCAAAATTTACATATGGTAATACCTATTATGAATCCAAGTTTTTGATCTACATACAGACCATTGGCTAAGCCATAGTTTTTTTCTTTTCGAATGTTTGCTGGTATTACAATTCATTTTTAAAACAAATGAAACCATGAAATATATCAGAAATCATGTAATCATATTTTCTCAGATATCTGTGTTCTTTGTTCATTACAGGACTGATCCAATTTCTTTAGCAGTCATTAGGAAAATTCCCACTGATTGCACAATGGAAATGAGAGAAGGCTTAATAAGTGGACATAATCTGTTAATCTGTCATGAATATAGTAGTTATACTTTATTTTAATAGTGTAATTTCTTATTACAAAATATCATATGGCTTCCTTGCATTGGTTTAGGTACTTAATGTATTTGAAAAACTCACAGAATAATTGTAAATGCAGACATATTTACTACCAAAAAGTCCTTAGAATGTGTAAAATCTTGTGTTGTGAAAAAAATCTCTTCAGCAAAGAACTTCATACATATTTAGGCAACTACAATTAATTTTATCAAAGTGTTAAATAGAAAAGAGAGAGAAAGAGGGTGGTACACAAAAATCAGTGATACAATAGACTCCTCAGTTACTCATTATCCCAAGCTGCTCCTCCAAAGCTGTTTGTTACTAGACTACATCTTATTTTGACATAATCCTTTTAAGAATTGATCTTCCCTTGTAAATGCAGCTCACTTCAGAATGTAAGCAAATTGGTTTGCAAGGATTGATTGATTAAGGAAAGTAAGCATTCATCATGCACCATAGTTGCCTGTACTAGAAATGTGAAAGGATGACATTTTCCTCTGTCGGTCGCTTCCTAGAACGGGACAAATATTGGCCTGGTTTAGCAAATGCAAATTGTATTACAGTAGCACAAAAAAAAAATACTGAAATTCATTATAGAAATTGGACCAAAATAAATGCTCTGTATTATTAACAGAATATTACTTAGGCGAACATTATAAAACAGCTTATTTATCTTCTTATTCCTAAACACTAGTGAAGCCTCACAGTCTTTCAGATTAAATACTGCATTTTCTATTAGTCCATGGAAGTTCTACTTTGTGAGAAAATACCACTTATTTCCCTGCTACTTTTTTACTTGACCCTCCAGAAAGTAAAGACTAAATTAAGCTGCAGGTTCATTGTGATGGTTACTATTTGTAATATTCTTATACTGCATAGAACCCTGGTACAATGTGACATTTTTGTTATCTGGTCATATCCTGTATGAATATGAAATAATTCAGGTGAGAGAAAAAGTTAAATCAAAATAATAAGTTCAATTATAATACTTGTTTCCGTAAGATATATTTCTTCACCTTCCTCTTAGACCTGAAATGCTCATCAGCTGAGTAAGAATGAATAAGAGTGACATAAGACACAAGATGTCTGGGCATTTTCAGTGTGCAAAGCTGTGGCAAAAGGTAGACTATAGGTCCAAGCTCAACAGCAGATCATCTGCTACAGAGCTCAGCATCATCTGGGAGCAACTGACAGATGTTTTCCTGCTGTCACATAATCTGTTTTATGTGAGACAAAAATCCTTAGGAGAAGCAGTAAAAGAGGGAGGATTTATGATAGCCTTTCATACATGTAAGAATTTCCCTAAAGTAACATCATTTGAACAAGGAAAATCTTCTCACACCGAAAGGTAGGGGCTTTGGGTTGCCACTGAGCTGTGAAAACAGTGTTAGAGGAAGGTATCAATCATAGCCCCATGCAGAAAGTTGTGGATCGCATCTCCCAGTAAATTCTGGTAACAAAGGAGGCTGAGGAGTCCTAAGAACTCTGAAAGATTCCCAGGATCTCATTCCTCTTGGCTCACTCACCCTAACTCTTTTTAAAATTAACATCCAAGCACATATTAATACTCCCTCATTTCTGTTTTGTAGTGTTGTGTTACAGATTACAAAAATAAAATAGTGTGGCTGAACAGTTGAGAGACTCAGGCCCTGTGATTGACAAGCTCAGTTTAGACAAAGCTTTTGCTGCTTACAGAGACCAGATCTTGCTGCAAGAAGTAGAAATATTTCATGCACGTAAGAGACCATTAATCAGATGATTGGTAGTTTTTTTCAGCCCTGAATAGTGATGATTCCTGCTCCTGTTGACTCTTGCAGGTCTGTTTGCAAGAAATTCATATGTTCTCAATTCTAGATAAAATTCTTTCCTTAACAAAGGAGTTGTATGCTCTTTTTAACCAGGAAAAAAAAAAAAAAAAAAAGAAAAGAAAAATGCTCTCATTTTAATGGGTTGTAACAGGGGCTCTGGTGACCACAGCTATGATATACACGATCTACAAAGACAGAGAAAAAAAGGACAACAAAAAGTATAATGTAAGTTCGACTTTATCTTGTGTTCAAGTGTGACATTAAAATTTCTTATTGAAATATACCATCAGCTGGAAGAATCATGCCTCAGAGTCGGTAACGTAAAGGAACACATAAAACCATGATCTATACAAATACAGCAATTTGTACAGATATTTCTTAAAAATGCAGAAGATTACAGAGACTGCCACTGAAAATCACACAGCGAAATATTAGCCATACCAAAGTCAGGGATTTTATTGCTATTAAGGTTTTTATCTGCAGTTTTTCATGCAGAGTAAATGAGACATACAGGCACCACGCATCACCTCTTCTTCACTACAATATCTCTGACTATAAGAATCACAGCCTTTTGTAGTTTTTTATGTTAGTTTTGACTAAGGAAGGGTTCTTGGAAGCTCTCCCATCAAGATCAAAATTGGCAAGGTCCATGCATTCCTTTAGGTTTCTATAGGTAAAACATAGGTGTTTCTGCCAGAGACTGATACTCAAAAATAATTTTTTAATATATTTTTATTTTTCTTTATGAGTCTTAGACTATCCTCCTAAGCCCAAATTTTTCTAATGTCAGATTCTCCCAAAATCCAATTTCTGGCCATTTTCCACTGTTATATAACCCAGCAGTACTGAGAAAAGCTTGGTTCTACCATCTATGGAACTAACTTTCAAGCAATTGACTCTGATGCTAAGACATTTTTTAGCCTCCTCTTCCCTTGAATAAAAAAGTCTAGTGTGCTCAGTTTCTCATCCTGAACCTTATGGCTTAGGTCTGATCATTTTGATATCTCTCTGCTGGACTCTCCAGTTTTCCAGGCCTAATCTTTCAGCCCTCCTGAGCAAAAGAGCCTTCCATCTGTCTGCTAGCCATATTGCTATTGAAGCACTATAGAATGGACTTGCACTTATTGCTGTAAGCAGTTCATCCCATTCACAGTGTTGAATTGTTGGCTTATACTCAGCTTGGTGTCCACTGTGCCTCCCAGGTCCTATTCAGCCAATAGTTCCTTAAACTGTATCAAGGCTATGTTTCTCATTACTGAAACTAGTGAGTTTTCTCAAGAGGCTTACAGCACACTCTTGATAACTGCCAAGGTCTGCCATTTATTGTGCCAGCCGTTCTCTCTGATCTTATGCTATTTCTGAATCAGCTGAAGGTATACTTTTTGTCATCATCCAGGTCATTGATGAAGATAGTGTGCAATATGGAGCCTATCACTGATGGCTGGGTGTCCAGCCATTTTTCAACCTGCTTTCAGCCCCGGTGTCCAAGCAATTTAAAATGTATCTCCGTTTCACCTATTCATTTTTCATACCGTGGGATAAAGGGTCAGAAACATTTCCGATATCAGGAAATACAACCATCCCCTTGTTCACATAGCCACTGATTACCACTGATGATGGCAATCATACATTCAAGGATGATTTGCCTTTGGTACAATGAACTGATATTCTGACTACCCTCTTTATGAACTAGAAAATGGATTCCGGATGAATGTTTATTAATGTATCCAGGAACTGAGATAAAACCGATCAGCCTACAGTTCACAGTCATTCTACCTGTTTTTAAAGGATGGGTATAATTTCAGACTTTCCCTGTCATCAGGGCCTTGTTACATATCTAAATTGATATTCAAATGGTGAAAAATGAAGAAAACAAAGAGAAAGAGACAATGTGATCATCAGACTTCTATTTCCATTTCCAGTTTCACTGCCTTTATAGGATCTTTCAGGGAAGAAAAGAAAACAAAAAGTAACATTTTTAAGTTTTGAGAACTAATTTTTTGTTATTTTTACTATTGTGCATGGCACCAAAGTTTTCATATAATGATGATGATAGGGTAGTTTTGTAATTTAACAGTTCAGAAAAGGTGGAAAATAACAAACAATGTATTGGGATGTTTAAATGTAATTTTCCCTGCAGTCTCTCAGCACAACAAGGCCACCACACTGAGTCAGTGGATGAAAAAAGCCTGCTAGAGAGTGGAGTAATTTCTTGATGTAAGACACATAATTCAAGGAATAGTACCTCCTCACTCAAAGATAAATTAAAAGAAAGAAAGAAAGACAAACTGACAAGCAAAGCTAAAAAAAGAACCAACAAAACCAAACAAAAAAGCAAATTCAAACAGATAAAATATTTAACTTTAAAATACAAAAGTGTGAGATTGTGCTAGAGCAATGCTATAGCATTATAACCAGAAAAAATTACTAAGATCAAATTTTTCCAACAGCAAATGATAATAAAACAAAAGCCCAATAATCCTTCATCTCCTCAGTATCAGTTACTGGAGAGATCTTGAAATATAAAGTGCTGATATTATGTAGCTATTTTTGGTGACAGCAACACTTAGTAGCATTGTATAAATATATTTCTTTTGCTTTAAAAATGTATTCAATTTTGTAAAAGTTTCTCCTTACAAGCATAATAGAAAGAGCAGACTGGATTTATTGACTTAGAGTAAGCTTATACCTGTATGTAACTTTGCTTTTTTCAATAAAACATATGTAATAAACCATGTTTACCTATAGGCATCATTCTGCACTTTTGCAACTAAGAACACCAAATAACAATCTAACTACTTTTATGCAAGATAAATAACAGCACTGTCTTCTTTTTACAGATGGCAGGCTGAGGAAGAAACTTCAGAGAAGCTTTCTGTTTACAAAAGCCTAAAATTCATGTCATACCCCGATTATCTACATTAAAAAAACAAACCAACCAAACAAACAAACCAACCCCAAACAAACACAACAAACCTTAATTTTTTTTCAAGGGCCACTTCTTTGTCAGAGATATTTCAATTGTTAAATGGAAAATGGAAAAATGCCAAAAGAAAAAAGAAGTTCATCTTGATATTCAAGCAAACACCTATGCTAAGGTGTCTGTTTCGTGAGATGAATCCTACTCATAGCCTCAGTACAGCTTTGTACCCAGATTAATAGAGTATCTGAAAAACATCACAGAACCTCAAGGTGTACTTATGTCATGTTATGTTACTGAACAAAATTCTCTTTGTATATATTCATGGTTTTGACATAGCTATGTGCTTCTGCTTCACCTGTTTCTATTAGTAAGTACTTCAAAAACTGCTGTTAGAACTATAAAAAAGAAGAGAAAGAAAGCATAAAGGTAATAAGTCTGAATGTTAAATATGGCTTAAATATTAACAGTGTAGCTTTTTCCTTCAACTGTATACTCTATATAATCTTTAGATATAAAGTAGGATAAATTTCCTTTTTTATTTTAAAATATATTAAAATGCAAAAAAAAAAAAAAAAGGCAGGCAAGGCAGCTTGGAGTCGTCATTGCTACTGTTAATTGCAGACCAGCAAGAAAAAAAAAACCAAGAAAATATTATAAGAAAGAAGTGCAAATCTTAAACTGTAGTACTTCATGGTAGTGATGACATTTAACTTACAAATTTTTTGTTAAAGAAGTACATGGATACACAGATGCACACAAGCACACACACATACACACAGTCTCTCTCTCTCTCTCAGCCTAGCAAGGACCGAGCAAACTTGTAGAAGGATCAAGCTGTGTAAAACACTGTTTTTAGCTGCTTCATTTCTCAGTGGTTCTCAGCAGTTTGTCAGAGAATACTCTCATTAGCTGAGCTGGAGTGTTATTAAACCCAAATTAAAAACAAAGAAGAGGAAGGTGACAGCAGAGACACAAAACATACATGAAAGAGAAAACTCAGCTTCCTTCTTTTATCCTTCAGAAATTTTCCTGAGTACACAATGGGTGAATATGTAATTTGTATTTTAAATGCTGTGTTATACACCTGGTGTGAGATACTGTGAACCTGGAGTAGGGCACATAAGTTACATATTCTAGGCAAAACTTAGGATTTAGATGACATTTCTGGTCGTCATCTGGATTCACATCTCTGCTTGCTTCTTTTTGATTACTGTTCAGACTCTTGTTCATTAATTTAATGTACTATGTTGGATCTATGTATGTTTTAGGAGACTTGAAGGTATAGATGATGTTCAGTTAAAGTAGCTCTATTCAGTTCTTTTCTTACAACCTAAATTACACTTTCTAGACAGCTGCAATCAGTAGATACCTGATTGGTTCATGCAGTTAGAATTAATGTTTGATGTATCGGTTTTGACTAATTAATGTTAATTTCGTATTTTTTTTATCAAATTTGTTCTCCTCTTGGATTAAAAACATAGAGGCCATGGTGGCTAACATTGACTTTAAGCCTTGGCATCATGAAATTAGCAATGTTTTCTTAGTTGATGGTGGCATAACAGGTAAAATTAATGACAGTAAATTAGTCTAATTTTGTGATATTCACCAACTTTGAATATGGCAAAGTCATACCACTGCTTTCTGTCACAAGAACAGTCCTTAAGAGGGAACAGAGACATACTGAGAACAGAAGCTGATTCACAGTAACTGACAATATGCCTGCTCATTAGGCTCGAAATATCAATATTATTGACCTTGGTATGAGAAACATTTCCTTCTTGTAGGAAATCTGCCTATCCAACAGTTGGAAAGTAAGAAGTGACTCATCAGATGGCAGATTACTGGAAGAAGAATTAATTTGTTCAGAATTAGACATCAGCATTAGTTGCTGTTCATCCTGTGATTGCAGCAGAGATAGAAAGCAGTACCTTTTATTTTAGGAAAAAGATCTGTCAGGATTTACTGATTAATACTTTCCTTGCATAAAGCTGAGTCATCTTCAATGGCATTACTATGACTGGAGTCAGAGTATTTGCCTGTGCATTTGTCATATTTAACAAGGTAAGTGTTGTCAGGACAAAGCACCTTTCAAGGAAATCCCTAAATATGCAACATTAGCTTTGGTGATCTAATTTCTTAATATAGAAGTACCCCTCCATTAGTGAAGAGGGAGTGGAAGAACTGCCAACTTAGAGATCTGGCATTTCAATGCAGAGTAATGAACAACTTCCAGAGTAATAAAAATCTTTAGAGATTCAGTGATTTTTCATGATAGAAAAGTTAACCTCAGTTATTTCCATCTTGCATTCTATCTTTCAAACAAGCTTTCGAACTCTGAAGATTGAATTTTTGATTCAGTCTCTCATTCGGAGCTACGTACAATTAAACAGCAACGTTGTTCTGTATGAGAATTACTGTTTTATGACAAGGAAGCAATTTCTCTGTGTGTATAATGCACACAAAATAAGCTGGGTTCTTTTGCAAAAATGTAAGGTACATTGGAAACTAGCAAATGAAAAGTACCTTTTATATTTGTAAAAATCTGTCACTTTCTCATACAGCAAACTAATGTCTTCTAGTCTTAACTGAGTTTGTTTTTTAATAAATCCAAACCCCAAAGAGTGGACTTTCTTGAATTTAAACACAGAATCATAGAATCAGCTTTCAATCTCTTTGACCTAAGTAAAATCTGCCTTTCCTCTTTGGGGCTTCAGCAGACTTTAACTAATTTCAGCAAAATAGAAGTTTGAGGTCATGTTTATGGTGGGACAAACAGCTTTCACTAATAAATAAATAATAAAATAATTTATTGTAGTGTGTCTGTAACAACTGTGTGTATACAATTTCCAGTGCATAATTTTACAGGTTTTTTTTTTATAATGGTTTTTCCATAGTGAATAGTGATTTTGTGTACAATAGACTTTCACAGCCTTTGTAAATGATACTCATATTGGGGTATAATGGAAAAAAAACCTTTTGAATGCTGCTGTCAACTTATTTACACTGTATTTCTGTCACGCTGTATTTTAAGACTTTGATTGAAAAAATCATGTGCAACAAGTAAATATTATGTGTCCATTGTTATTAATTGAAGAAACATTCCTCTATTTAATTAGTTTTTGATACAATTGCTAAAAATAATGATAATTTCAATTCATCAAATATTTTCTAATAATTCCAGTATTTAAAAGGTCCAGAAAGTGATTAGTTGAATGCTGTTAAAAATATTTTCTTCATTTACTTCACAGTGTTTTTATCGAGCTTTTTCTTCTTTTTCTAATATCACATTTTACTAAAAGAAGATAGAAATGAAATAAAGGTATTGCATAGAGTGTTTTCAAATACTAAAATACAATTAAAAAATACTTGCAGTTTGTCTTAACTTCATTATTTTGATGTTCTGATGCTTTCCATAATTGAATTGCCATTAACATCACATATTAGAAATCCATTATGAATAATTATTACTAAGGGAAAATGCATTTACTTTGCAGAGACCAAAAAAAAGGGAAATAATTATATATAGCAAATTTCAATAGTTTAGTACAGTACAAAAAAATATTAAGAGAAGTAGCTCATTAAAAGTTTAAGAGCAAAGTCAGGCTTTATACAGAATCAGGTCTTTTTTGTTCTGATAACTCAGTGTTTCAGAATAGATGCACGTCCTTACAAAAATATTTTGACATCTGGTATTTATGTAAATAAATAACCACCTCCAGCACAAAAAACATAAAGGTGAACAGACACATTACTTTTTTTAAAAAAAAGGAGATTTTCTGTCCTTTCTTAAGTCTTTAAAGAGAGGCTCTTTTAAAAAAAAGATAAATTATTTCTGTCATCATAAAAAGTTTAAAATTTTGGTTTCTTATAGAGTTATTACAGCAAATAGCTAGAACTACAGTATCCTCATTTTTGACTGGAACACCAGGTAATTTAATTGGTTTCCTCCATATGTATTTCCTCAACTATATTTTTAATTCATAGTCCATTAAATTTTGAGAATAATCTTGGATTTTGTAGTTGGGGAACTTAACAAATTCACCGCATAAAAGAGAACTTCAGCTTGATATCACTCTTTAAAATCTAACCAAGATTGATAGCATATAGACAAATAACATTTCTTCTCAAGGATAAGACAAACTTTGGATTTCTGTGTAATTTGCATTTTCTTTTACCCTGTTAGTTCCTTCCCAACGATACAGATTCAATTCTAAAAGTAGCAGTATAAAACTTTCCATGGAATGATTAATATAAAATACTTATTTAAAAAAAAATCTGAACTAATTATAAACAAATTTTCCTAGTGTTTCAGGCAGGTCTGTAGTTTTTAATCACGTTCAAATATTATCCAAATGAAGACATTATATTCTGATGATGGAGATGGAGATGAATGGAGAATTAGAGGAGTAAAAGAAGTAGTTGGTCGTTTGGGCTTAATGGGCACTGATTATTATGTGATATCATGGGGTTTGCACTGGGCTGGATCACTTGCCTTGTCAGAAGAGGCAAGGAGAGATTGTTCAGGCTAGAGAAGAGATGGAGGTAGCAGGGAACTGAACAGCAGATTCCCAGTGCCTACAAGCAACTAGAACCAGGTTCTTCATAACTGTGTGTGGTGAGAGGAGAGAGACAATGGGCATATGATGGGTATAATGAAAATTCTCAATAGGATAGAAAAGTGGTGAAGCAAGTTGCCCCAAAAGATTCTAAAACAACGGTGATTTTTAAGATCTGACTGGTTGTCAGATTAAGACCTACTGGATATAGCATGAGCAGAGCTGAGCAGATTGGAAAAACCAGCTCTGACTTCAGCACTTCCCTTGCAGCAAGATGGACTAGAGAGTTCATGAAATCCTTTCCCAGCTGAATTATGCTATGGTCGTATGACTATATCCAAAATACAGGTCACAACCATCATGATAACAGCAAAGAAAACAGGGAAATCTCACAAAAGATGAGAAGGTCTGTTTAGATAAAACTATCTCTTAAAGTCTAATCTATTTATTTAGGAACCTTTCTGTAAGATTTCCTAACTTTCTAACTTTTCTAACTTTATTGCAGCTATATAGCCAGAAATATTGACAGGGAAAGAGTGAAATAAATTTATATATCAACTTGGTGAAACAACAAATGATGAACTGATATTTGTGAAAATTCCATGACAAAAGATTATATTAAGCATAGCACTACAATGTTCATACAATTTTTGTGCTTGACATGGTCTTTTCTTGCTCATTTTCCCTTAAAAGAATCCACAAATTAAACTGTTTTGTTTGTTTGCTTGCTTGCTTGCTTGTGGTTTTTTTCCAGGTTACTAATGGTATTTTTAATGATAGTTCTGATCTGTCACAGCATCCTGGAAAGAAGTCAGGGTGGGAATTGTTTGTTTCTTATTTGTTTGTGCTGTTTTGGGTTTGGCTTGGTTTTGGTTCTGTTTTGGTGTTTGTTTTTTTTTTAAATTAAAGCAAATTAAATTAAATGCATCAGGTTTGAAATAGTGTATTAATTGTGCTCTAACCACAACTGACACGCTGTAACAAGGGAAACATAGAATTATCTTGTTCACTGTTTTGTAAATGGTACTGTGAATCTGCAAAGAATCGTTGTTTAAAATTTGCATAAATGTCCTACATTTACAAAATTACTGTGAAATTTTATTCTAACGAAATTGTGCCATTTCCTCTTTTCCATTATCACACTGATGTACATACCCTATTCATGACAGATTTTTCTTTCAAGACATTATATTTAGAGCCAGGAATTGACTTCTCTATGTAATTTATTTTTATTGAAAGACTTTGTAAAAAGAGACAGTCTTTGTTTTCCCCTCAGCTAGAGGTATGGATAATCTGTGAGAGTGAATACCCCCTTCTATCTAACACACTTTTGTCCTTTGCATGGAACAAGCCACTAGAATTCCTATTTTTAATCTCTCATATTTATTTTGAAGTGCTAAGAAATTTTGAAATCTCTAACTTGAGTTTCCATGTTTATTTTTAATAAGACAGGCCAAGTGTGACAATTTGTAATACTGTATTTCTGGTGGTTGCTAGTGTCAAACATCTGATTTAAAGTAATTGATGAATTTATTTTTTTTAGACTCAAAGACATTCTTTTTTTTTCATTTAATATTATGTATTTTGTTTCTAAGTGAAACTCCCAAATGATAAGTCTTTCTTAATATCAGTAACTCCCACATGAGTTTTGATTGTACTGAGTTTACTGTATAGAAGTTTTTCCCTATTATGATGTGAAAATTCACAACCTTTTTCATAGTTTTGGGTTTTATCTATGCCTACTTATGCACTGCACAAAGAGATGGGGAGAAAGAACTCTGCTTGTTACCTTCTTTATGGTCAAGTGCAGCTGATCTCAATGAACCATGTGCAGGAAACTTCTCATTTCTCTGTTTTTAAAAGACAGAGGTATGCAAAAAAACTGTGTTTGGTCACAGGAAATAAATATCAACACTTATAGATTGATATCATGCCCCCCTGGTGGGTGGCCTTTTAAAGAACTAGTTTAGATATGAATTGCTAAAAAGAAAAACAAAACACTCTTCTTAATTTCCTGGGAGAATAAAGCATGGCTGTTTTCTAGCTTACTTTTTGTAAATATTACAACAACTCATGATAACTGTAAGCCTGATAATTTCTTTATGAGACTATTATCTCTCAGTTTCTCCAACTCTTGGATGTCCTGGAGTGATACAGGGAGCTGCCCCTTTTTTCCTACCACTCCTTCAACTGAAATAGCGGTCCTCAAATAGGCAGCACTGTAAAAGAGTGTAGCCTATTCTTTCAGTCTTGCTGTTTTCTTTACTTGCTGTTTGTTGTTAAACTTCCTTCATGCATATTTCTTGGTGCCTTAAAGTTAAATAAAAGTTTTTACCAAAAATTTAGGAAAAGGGCAGAAATGCTGGCAAATTAAATTAAGGAGAATTATCAATGGACTGTACATGCAAAGTGATTTTCCTCAAGGAAATTCTTCAGCAGTAGGATTGACTATTTCAGCATTTTTTTCTCTTTTGTTTTGTTTCTCCCCCCGCCCCCCCCCCCCATTAAAAGGTAGTGTGAAAGAGAATATACATCTGCACTTGGATGTGGCTGCTACTCTTAGTAATAGCAAAACTCAAATCTTTTACTTCAAGAAAGATCGCAACCTATGTATCTTAAGACATGTACATACATGTGGAATAGGTGAAATTTGAGGTTACTCTGGTTTTTGCGAAGAAAAGAGATGCACTCAAAAAAAGGTAGCTTTTGTTAGTTTGGTTTTGATTCTTTGCTTGTTTTCTGTACGGTAGTTTTGTTAGAAAATGTCAGGTCAGAAAATTATACCTTATTTATTGGCTTCTATCTGACAAAATAAGTAAATAAAATCAGGTACCAACATTTACCCCAGAAATTAGTCTCCCCGGCACTTGGCTAAATTCATTGATATGTGTTCTCACAGAGAAGCTACACAGAAAAGCTTTTGGGGGAAAAAATACCTTGTAGTCTTACAACTTTTATTCAATACAATATTTATTCTAAGTCATCAGGTCTGGTTACAAATATTATTTATTCTAAGTCATCAGGTCTGGTTAAAAATATTATACAAATACTATTCTAAAAGTGAATTCTTCATAATAAATATTGAATAATTTTCAGTATCTCACACTATAACTAACAATTTATTGACTCAAAGTTACCAAATATTATTTATTTATATTATTTATATAACCAGAAAATTATTGAACATTTTGTACTGTAGCATATTTTAACATATAAATTATATATTTTTGTTTAAATTACATGATTTATAAACAAGCTGAAAGTTCTATAGCAGTTATTAGTAAATAAACTGAATCAGAATGTTAAGTAGATTGAAGATTTTATGAATTTCTAATGCACTTAAAGTTTTGGAAGTAATATCTTCAATAGAAGATAAACAAAGCCTGTGATATATTTTAAAATATTTTAGTCTATTATCTAGCTCTTGGTATGACATTTAGTTCATTACTCAGTATAATTAAGAAGTAGCTTTATATATTCGACAGATGGAAAAGAAAAATTTTTACAAAACACATATTCATTTAAAAACTTACTGTGTTTGATATATACAATAGATTGGAATTTTTTTCAGACCTGTCCTTGTACTTCTCGAGATAAAAAAACATGGATATTACAAAATATCATCATAATTAATTTCATTATGGTAGTTACATGTCTTTTCATCTGAAAATATCCTAAACAGTTTCAAATATAGAAGTTTCTTTAAAAAGTTCTAATGACTTCAAACTGAGCTGTGGTATTGCAATGTTTACATTCAAAGTTCATTGTGGAATGTTAATACTTTAAGTGTGTAATGAAAGAGAAACTGACTGGAGTGGAAAGTTTTAACTGTATTTGGAAACAATTTCACAGGTTTTGTTATGGATGAAATTTTGAAGTATTATGGTGATTCACACATATATTTACTTTGATTTCTGTACAGCAGAGACCTAAAAAAAGTAATTTTTGCACTTTAGTGCACAAAGTATCAATTCATGCATGTATTTTGGTAGAGGAAATACAAGGATTTTGTTCAGTTCTTATGCGAAACTTTGGCGCCTTTCTACATGTTATGTAAAGCTTTGTCTTTAATTCAATTTATTAAAAGTACTCATACTTTATCATTTTCTCCTTTCCTGGAGGTTTTGAGCCTGTACCATGCAATATGGATTAGAGACATAAAATTATGTCATTTACAGAAACATGGAAGAAAAACTTTAAAAAGAAACCTTTTATTTCAGTTGAGGATTTGAGGCTTTCTGCTATTGAAACTGCAGAAAAAAAGTAAAATATTAAATTATATGAACTATGATAGTAGGGAGCCCCCGGTGGTCTAGTGGTTAAGACGCAGGGCTGGTACCCTTGAGACCGCGGGTTCGATTCCCGGTCA
>JAWWES010000001.1:70180600-70194884 GCA_035583135.1 Lophotriccus pileatus
TTCTTCCTCCTCGTCTTCTTTAGCTCTCCTCCAGAAAGTGTACGCTTTTGAAGCATCGCCCTGTTTAACACCCACATTAAACCATGCCCCTGAGTGCCATATCCACAGGTTTTTTGAACTCTTCCAGATACGATGAATCAACCACTTCCCTGGGCAGCCTCTTCCAATGCCTGACCACCTTACCAGTGAAGACATTTTTCATAATATACAATCAAAACTTCCCCTGGCAGAACTTGCGGCCATTTCCTCTCATCCTGTTACTTATTACCTGGGAGAAGAGGCTGAGCCCAACCTGCTACAGCCTCCTTTCAGGCAGTTGTACAATGTGATAAGGTTCTCCCCTGAGCCTTCTTTTCTCCAGGCTAGACAACCCCAGATCCTTCAGCTGCTCCTTATAAGACTTGTGCCCCAGCCCCTTCACCAGCTTTTTTGCTGTTCTCTGGACATGCTCCAACACCTCGAGTGTTTGTCATGAGGGGCCCAAAACTCAACAGAGATTCGAGGTGTAGCCTCACCAGTGCCGAGCACAGGGAGATGATCACTTCCTTGGTCCTGCTAATCACACTGTTTCTTATACAAGCCAGGATGTCATTGAACCTCTTGGCCACCTGGGCACATCTCTGGACTGTGTTCAGACAGCTGTCAATCAACACTCCCAAGTCCAGATAAAGCCTCAGCAGAACAATTTGTCCTTTTTATTTTTCCTCTGCAGGTATTATCCTACCACCCCACAGTTTAATATAATTTTGTTTTTTCTACTAATATTTGTGATATATCTAAGGCCCTTAAATTTGCATCAGGACCTTGTAAAACTTCACCAATTTAACACTATGTGATTTTATTTCTAGTTCTGTCTGAATAACAAGTTAACTAAAACAAAATCTAATAATGCTGGTGTTGTAGACCCTCAGTGGACACACTTTCATACTTATTTTATACAATTCAATTTATCTTTTGCAAGTTTCAGACAATTTAAATACATATGTTGATAGCTCAAGGAAAAGTTAATTTAATAAATCGAATTTTGTGAGGTTTAGTATCAGGAATGATACCGAATCCCCATTTTTTTTTTTTATTTCTCAAATGGCCCGAGGAAGAAGCTGATCTTAAACAACTGTATAAAGAAAATAAACATCAAGCTAACATATCTCAGCTACTTAATTTGAAATATATTCAGAACATTTTTGTATGTGGCTGGTATTTACTAAAGTATATACACTCTTAGATTGTGCTTTTCACTGTGTTTTTTTATTAAAATGGTTTCCCTCACTGTCTTTAAATTCATATGTATGTGTGTTCTAATAGAATCATAGAGAGGCGTGTATTAAGATTCGTTTTCATCAAGTTCATTTTGGTTCCTGTTGTAAAAAAAATTGACAAGTTACTGTATTTGCCATTAAATACTCAAACATTAATGACAAACAATAGCTGGTAATACTGGACTTCTATTAATATTCTGTGGTTTAGAAAAAGATACTTTCTAAAGTTAAGTTTTATTCAATGTTTCCCCCTTATCATTGGTATAATTAAACTAATAAAGCAGAGCGTAAGTAGGAATTTATATGAACAGCAACAGCCAGACTTCTGTTCACATTTTTGTAAGAACCTTCTGGGAAAATAATTCTCTCTTTATAGGTAGTATACTGTATTGTTCATATTTACTTCCTGAGAAAAATGCCTCTCTATTTCTAAAGAAATTATTGAAAGCTGGATTTAATTTCGCATAGACAGTTTTATTAAGGCTGGAAAAAAACCCCAAGTAAACAGACAAAAAATTAAATCATATTAGTATAGCTCAAGGGTCACAGTGGAGCATCTCTTGAAAACACAGTTCAGGATACAATCTTTCCTTCTATAACTTTTAAAAAATATGGGTTCTTGTGGTTTTTATGTGGTTTAAAAATTGAAGAAAAAAAGCTGAGGGAAGATTGAAAAGCAGTGGAAGTACAGCTCAGTCAAGCTAAAGTTTGTGGAAGCCTTTGACTCTGCTGATCTGTAATTAAAAAAAAAAACAAACTGAAATAGTGTAAGCTTAGGTTTTCACTATGAAGTTAGTGAGACTCTGGAACAGGTTGCACAGTGTACTTGTGAATACCACATCTCTGGAAGTGCTCAAAGCCAGGTTGCCACAGCAGACACCTGTGTAGCCCCTCCAACTACCAAAGCCTTTCTATGAAAACTCAATAGAGAAATACTTTTTTACAAGATAAATTCATTCAACATACAGAGAGACTCAACAATCCTATAAACTAGTTTTGTGTATTTTCTGTTCTCATGACATTCATTTAGGGGAAGAAGATCCAAATCTGGCCAACAGATCTTCAAATTCCTTTAACTCCATTCACTGTTGATATGCCAAGTCCTTACTAATAGCATATCACACATTTAAAAACATTAGACAATCTAATACCTCTTTTCATCAATCATTCTGGCCTTGGATGAATTTAGTCACTTTTCCAAGAAGCTTTCACATTAAATCTCCTCACTCCAAAATTGCTTAGTCTCCTTGACCTTATAGATTCATTGTACAATGTCAGACAATATTAGGAACGTACCATTTATGCAAGAGAGAGGAGACACAGGAGGACACTGAGAACAACATATAGATATATTGGAGGAGAATCTGAAACCATCTCAGAATTGTTCCTTCTTCCAAGGAGAAAAGTAGAGTAAGTAATAAATTTTCAGATTAAATCCTGAATATAAAGATGAATGAGACCACAAATCATGTTGTGCTTATGGACCTTACACTGTGTGTACTACAGAGAAATGAGATTTATGTTGGGGAATGAGCTAATCAGCAAGTTGCATGGACAATGCTGCTCTTGTGTGTGATGAAGATGTCACTTTAGGAGATAACAACATCACCTCCTGTCCTTTTGAAAGAGAGGAGTTGCAGTTTTCTGATGGACTTACCTCTGACAGAAAAAGAAAGATGTAAATGCAGAACACATTTGGGGGCAGATCATTGCCACCTTCTCAGCATGGGTCTGAGGTGGCCTTTCAAGGGCAGTCCACTAATATCCTCTCTCCTGAGCTACTCAGGGGGCTAGTGGGAGGTAGAGGAGTTATGAATGAAGGAATGATGCTGAGCTGGGGAAAAAAGGTTAGAGTGGAGGTAAAGTGTTTTTATTTTTTTTCTTTGTTTCTCATCATCCTACTGTATCTTTAATTTGCAATAATTTAAATTAACTCTGATGGCAATTAGTAAGTGGCATTCCTGTCCTGATCTTGACCCACAAGGAGGGGCTTTTTTTCATCTTATTTTCTCCCCTTAGGTCTGTTCATGAAAGAGAGTGAGAAAGCTGCTGAGTGAGGGGCTATCAGTTGGCCAACATGCCAAAAAAATTAGGATGGTGAATATCTTCTGAAAAAGAGAGGGAACAAAAAGCTCTGTATTAACTTTAAATATTTTCTCTTGACTTAAAGGTTCTTAGGCAGACACACTTTTATTCTTTTTGTTATATTTTTTTTTTGTGACTAGTACATTCTCAACTAAATTTATACTTCTGTACACTCAAACATAAATCACTACAATTTTCCTGCCTGCATAAAATATTGTCTTGTCATCAACCTTTCAAAAACTCGAAGAGAATACAATAGACCTAGATATTTTATCAGGATATCTTCAATGCTGGGTGTATACCAAGGATTTTGTAGTGGGGGACTGCAGGGGTTGTTTCTGTGAGAAGTCACTGGGAGCTTCCCCCATGTCAAATAGAGCCAGTGCCAGCTGACTCTGGGACGGACCTGCTGCTGGCCAAGGCTGAGCCCATCAGCAACAGTGGTAGCACCTCTGTGGCAATAGATTTAAGATAGGCAAAACGTTGCTGCATGACAGCAGTAGCAGCAACGGACAAGTGAGAATATTTCAGAGAAACAGCTTTGTGGACACCAAGGTCAGTGAAGAAGGAGGGGTAGGAGATGCTTCAGGTGCCAGAGCAGAGATCCCCCTGCAGCCCATGCTGAAGACCATTATGAGGCAGGTTGTCCTCCTGAAGCCAGTGGAAGTCCACAGTGCAGCAGAGGTGTACCTGCAGCCCACAGAGGACCTCACCCAAGAGGAGGTGGATGCACCTGAAGGAGGTTTTGATGCTATGGGAAGCCTGTGTTGGAATGTGCCTGTGCCCCAGTAGAGAGAGGAACCCACGCAGGAGCAAAACACCAGTTTGTTAATTAACTCTCCCACATACCTCCAAGAGGTTTTCTTTTCTTCATTTTTGTATTCATAGTTGTATTATCCATGCTGAAACGGATCAAAGTTATCTAGGGGAAAAAAATCTCAGAAACAACAGAATATTATGAGACCTCAACTGAAACATTTTTTTCCATTTTCCACCGCTCAATTTACATGTATATTAAATGCTGATTTCACAGAATTATTATTATTTCTTTAAAAAAAATTGTATTTAAAACATACTAATCCAGTAAGAACACTGCATAAAATTCGTCTAACAATGTCTTACAGTTTTTTAGTTTATGTTCCTATACATTTTAGGTCAACAGTACCAGAGTCATATTTTTGAACTGCATCTTTCACAATCTTTAAAAGTCTTAGGAAAATATTCTTATTTTTAATGCAAAACTGAGTTAGTGGCAGTGTTAGAATATCTGGAAGCCAACAGCCATTTCTTTTCATAAATTAAGAGCAAGGCAGCAGATACTCACCTCAGTGAAGATTAAATTCTGTGAGGCTACAATTGTCCTAAAACTTGTGACATACAAAACTTCTAATGAACTTGGGCTTACAGTTTTACTGCAAGGCCTGAATCCTATGAGCTGGAACTCACAAGTGAGTAACTATGAGAAATACAAACCTATGAAGGATGGAAAGCTTCTCTTTCCAGAACTGACTTGTAGGGTGAGCAAGACCACAGGAAGTTATGGCATTCCTTTTGTTATATCATACTGCATATGCTGTATGACTGCTAGAAAAGCACACTCTTGCACACACAGAGGCACTACCAGTTCAAAATCACATGTTGTTTGATGCTTTCTGCAGCACTAGATACATCAGAGCTATGAATAGAGGGCCAAATCCTGCCTTTGATAGTGGTAGAATCCCTGAAGTGGTAGCCTCTGATAGCATTCTCTAATGAAGTAAGTTTGCCTGCTGAGAACCAAGGGCAGAGTTTAGCTGAATGGTTTAGACCTTTTATTTTGAAGATGCATGTTTTCATCGGCATAAATTAAACTATTTATTATATGTAAACAAAACTTGAAATGCTATTAATTTGGTTTATTTTTAAAAGAAACATCACTTAGAACAAATGTTTTAATCTCTAACACAAAGTATTAGATTTTTCTGTCTGAAATTGTACCTGATGCATACAAAGCTTGATTTAATTACAATGACAACTTGAAATATACACAGAATAAACTGAATTTCCATAACATCATTACTAATAGAGGCTACACAGAAACTTTGAACAAGCTAATATGAGTATGCGTATGTGAGAGAAAAATGAATGGTACACTCCTCATTATGGAGTCCTTGGAGAGTCCTTGATCTGTCAAATTACTGACATGATACTCTGTTACTGCTTCATTGGAGCCCCGATGCCCTGTCATACCAATATGTACAAGGAAGATGAATTTCACAAATACATTTGGGCAGAAACAGAAACAGAGCACTGAGAACAGAACTGATCACAATTTGCCAGTAAAATGACTTTCCATTAAGAAATAGCAATTTGATTTATTTTCTTTTCTGATTGTCTAACAGATATCAGGGACAAAGATCTGGAAGATTTCTAAAGTCTCTTTCCCAAAATGCTCACATAGCAGCCTAGTAGGACCTTGTATATTACATCCAGATGTGACGTTGTCTGTCTCCTAGTTTAACAACAGTAGGTCTCACTGTTCTGGCCTCAGAGCCTCTGAACTTTGTGGCTTTCTTTAAAAGGAGAGAGAAGTAGGTCATTTTGGAAAGCTCTGAAATGTCAGTTCACTTTTCTCAAGTGAACTGTTTAATCTGGACCTATTAAAAAAAAAGAAAATAATGGTTTGCTTTAATTGAAAACTCTATGTGTAAATATTCATGTGTATATTTATGGAAATGCACAACAATGCTCAGATGTGTCTATATTCTTCAGAATCCCCTGTAGAAGAGATTTTCACAGTTGACACTGATAAATGACAAAATTTGAGGAATTCAGGTACCATGAAATCATGTAAATGTAAAAGCAAGCAAGGGTCATGTTAAATAACAATATCAACCTAATAGGAGCAAATCTGAAAAACAAAACAGCTTGAGGATATGATATCTGCCTTGCTTTTTTACAGGGACTTTCTTCCAAAAGATTTCTAGTCTGCTCCCATGGACTAGACACCCATTAGTGCCTAGGATGTATAGAATGCTCCTTGAAAGATATTTTCTACTTTAGTTTCATACAGTTACTGTACTTCACTACCACTGAGGTGATCAGATATTCACTTTAAAAACATTCTGCTCTAAATTAAAACAAACAAACACAGTAGTCACAAGTTTCTACAAGCATATTTCTGAAATTGTATAGATAAACACCTTGGGCTGGATCGTAGTTGGTAATCCAAAAATTCAAAGTAAGGGGTGAGCCAGGTGTGTAAAGAACGGGATGGATTAGGGGCCCATTTATAAACAGTGGATTCTTTTCTTACATGTTTAAGTAAGATTTATTGACTCTTAAAGGCCGGGACTGTTGACTACACATCTCAAAAAAAAGCTTGTAAGTAGCCTTTTTTTGTTCAGATTTCAGTGCTTCCAGTGTCATTTCTGAAAAACACCATGTGTTTTTATTTCTCAACCTAAATTTCAAAATTGCTATTCAAACAAAAAATTCTTTTATGTTATCCACATTTCCAGTATGAGAAATGTGTAGGTATAATTATGGATTTAGAAACCTCTATGATGGGCACATTTAGAAGACTGATAAATAGAGCAAGTCTTAAGCTTCAAAACAAAAGTTTACTAGACTGAAATTCATTAAAATATTATACTAATGGATAATTCAATACATTATCATACATAATCAGTCAATCTTACTATGTGTTCAAAGCAATCACTCTTTAATAATCATAGCCTGCATTAACTGTTAGCCCACTGTACAACAAACTTGATGTTGCATTGCTATTATTGGCTTAATGGCTTCAGTTACTGACATCAAGGTGGAGAAGCTCAAGAGCCCTTCAGGGGGCAGCCCCAAAGCAAAGTGATTTGTTTAACTTTGCCCATCCACAATTCTGGATCTTGTCCTTCAAGTTTCCACAAAGCACAATTTCCTCTGCCTCTGGGTTACATGCTACACAAACCTTGAGGGGCAAGGTGGAGGTTATTTTCCCAAGCCCAGGTGTCTTTGGTGTCTTATCCTCTTTCTTGGCTGTTTTTTGTTTCATTGTTCTTTGGTTTGTTTGAGGTTTGTTTATTTGTTTGTTTGTTTTTAATTTTATTTTCTGATGCTTCTTCCCTTAAAGCAAAAGGTATATTTTCCCATCTCTTGAGTCTGAGCTTTTTCAGTGACTAGCCCTTTGCCACCACTGAGCATTTTATGGTTTTGGGGCCTCTACTTTTAATGTGTGTTGCTCTGTGCTTGAACTGTATATCATAACAAGAGACACATGGTACCAAGCTCACACAGCCACTTCCCATAAGAAATTGATAACAGCTGGCCAGGACTGGGGCCTTGCACAGTCAGCCTAAGGTTGTATTTCAGATCCTGATACATCATTCATATACTCCATACATCTGTGTAGGTATTACACCAACATTTTCACCCTTACACAGTATTTGAACACAGCTCATGTTTTTGGTTGTAGAAAATATTCCTGACTATATTTCATGAATGAGGTCACAGGGAATACAACAAACTAAGCCCCAGTCTAGCAATACAGTGTAAGGCATGAATAATTTCACATTTTATGTGTTTTATGTAGTATACATGACTGTCTGTTGAAGCTATAGCTTAAGAGTTCTAATGCAACTCAGGCAAGAAATATTTGGAAGAGCTAGGAATAAATTCTAAATATTCTGAGTTATGCAATGTCTCTTTTCACAAGATTGTCTCAGTCAATAATCTGTAAAAATATTACTAATCCTCTATATGTTATTTTGTATTTTATATATTTTATTATATATATTAATATATTGATATTTTCTTATACCTATCATCAGAATTCTTATCAGTTATCTTACACCATCTTCCTATAATGCATAGAGAAATATTTATTTGTGCTTTGCAGTTTGGGGTGGTTGTATCTCTCATCTGTTTTTTCTTTTCTTCTCATGATTTTTACATGATGTGGTACAGTCTTAACATTTGGTATTTCAGATTTCTGAAAATTAATGAGATTTTCATTTTCAACAAAAAACAAACAAATGAACAAACAGACAACAACAACAAAACCTCAACAAGACCCTCCTTATTGCCCCCATAATACTTTGCAAGGTGTACTTGCAGTTCTTCAAAATGAGTAAGGAAGTGCTTTTCATCTCATTCTGTATAGATCTCTAGCCTATAATCTTTAAGGTGGCCATACCACATTTTTAGTGATATGTGGTGGTACTTAGACCATAGTGGAGGTATTTAGCTGGCATAATCTTTGAAAAGCAGGTTTTCAAGTCAAGCCCACAGTGCAAAAATGTCCTACGTATTTTCTTATTTTAATAATATCTCTCTTGAAGTTTTCTTCCTGTGGCATCTTCCCATGTTCTATTGCTTCAGTCTTGATACAACACTTATTTCAAGATCAGTTACCAAGGTTAAAACAGCTTGCTTTCCCTTATCTTGTCTTGCTACAGTAAAGGATCTTTTATCAGATTTCCTCTTCTGTAAATTATTATGCAGAAAGGAAATAATCCTTATTTCTATCTTTAGTATAAATCTTGTTTTTATCCTGGCTATATGTACAATGGCCAGTTGTTTTATAATCTATGTTGTAAGAGAGTCAGTGGTAATATCCATACAGTATTCAATGGATTACTTAAGTTTGTGATATAATAGCTAGCTAATTTTCATGGTAACCACTACATTGTCTTATTTTAATTCCATAGGAAGTGACATTGAGTCAAGTGTCAGTGGAGGGTTTTAAAGCATGAGTTTGTCAGCTTTCTGAGACAGTTCTAAGTAGAGCTGTCTCAGGGGATAAGAATGATCTATTTTAGATCCTCATAACAAGAAATGGTGATACGTAGGTTTTATCTCTTGATGTTACCTGTTTTATTCTACTTTCTACTTTAAACTTCAATTGCTTGACAACTAAACTGTCATCCTTTATGTGATATACTGGACATGATGCCCTCTGGAAATTGTCGAAGATCCTAAATGAGACTGATTATAATAAAGTCTTTCCTGGCCCGGGAAGGAGGAGCTGGGGATCTGTCATCTAACTGAAGTCTGTTGAACTAAGTGGTTCTGAATGCAAAGGAGCAGGTGAGGTCTTTCAGCTTTGAACTTGTGCTCCAGTTTTTTTCAGTCCCCTGAAAAAAAACCCCAAGAGTATTTTGAGCAGTGAAGAAACACAAGAAGAGAAGTAAAAAGCAGATTTGGATTATAACTATTCTGAACTTTAAAATGCTAACAATCAGTACTATACTATCTCTGTTATAAGAAGATGAAATCCAGTTTCAAAGCATCCATCTAGAACAGCTGGTCACCATTCAACACAGGTAGTATTGAGCCAAAGAAAGGGGAAAATGGTCTTTGATCAAATAGCTTGCATTAGAAGTATTGATTCTTCAAGCATTAAAATACATCACCATTTAAACAGGTTATAGATTGAAGCACCACCCTAAAATGCTAATTAGAATATGTGTCTTATTCTATCTTTGTTGATGATTTGGAAAAGATTCATTAAATCGATTAAGTAGATGCTTCAACATAATAATTCAGAAAGTGTTCAGTTAAATATGACTTTTGAACTCTCACAAGAACTTTTTTTCTAAAACACTAATGCTAAATGTAATTTCCATTTCAAGGGGTCAAACTCATAAAACAACCTCTTTACTGCCATAAGGCTTGGGAAGAGAAGTCAAGTATATTTTTATGATATAATGTTGGTATAGAAAGTTTGGTTGACATGAATTTTGTCTAGACTAAAATATTAGAGATTACAAACTTAATTTTTCTTCAGTTCTTAGTTTTCCACTTTTCAAAAAAAAGTATTTGTAATAGAACTGATCATAGGATTTGCTGGTTTTTTATATTTTTGTGAATTTAATACAGAAATCACTTTGCCAGTTATTTCTAAGCTGTTTATTGAATGTATTATCTTTAATATGTTTTGAGTGCTATAATAATCTACTCTAAGTGTAACTTGTCCCCACTCTGTCCCCAAGGACTTTGTAAAAAGTCTATTCTAATTTATGCCATCTTAATGAAAAGTTTCTCTTTAATGAATAAGTCATTCTGCATTTTTCAGTAGAAAGACTGAGAGCAGACAATCTTCTCAGGATTTCATTATTTTTAGTAGAGTGCGTTATACTGAATAAAATAGGGCGTTAATTTATTGTTTTCAGAAGCTGATGTCCAGTTTGGGCTGTTTTCTCTTTTGAGGGTTTATTTCAGCCCAACATGGAGATATGTTATCTTGTTTTCTAGTTGGAAACTGATTTCACAAAAATAAGAATGGAAACAGTGGAAATTCTTGAAAGAAATACAACCATCTTTTCATGTTGTCTCAGAGGAACTGCATCATTCTATACATCTAAACTTGACTGAGAAATTCTCTGGATCCTGGGATCATATATCCCTGAAGAAACCCATATCTTGTCACACACACTGACCTCCAAAACAGATTTTCTGAATGCAAGACAACATGTTGAATTGTTGACTATCCATTCTAATGATCAAAGTGTAGACAGTTCATTAATGGAGAGTACTATTACGAAAGAGCCAAATACAGGCACAGCTTTATTGCTAGATGCCTTTACCTGCTGTCATTTCTTGGCACACAGCTCTACCAAGGCACAATGATACAGCCATAATGGAGTGTATTAATACTAAACTTAAGTGTCAGTATATGAAGTAAAAGATGAGAGAAAAAAATAATGTGATATAACGAAAGTTGAAAATTAAATTGGAATCAGTAAATTAAAATTTTGAAAATTTTTGTGAGATCTGGAATCTCTCAATATCCTAGATTTTAGAACATGAGAATGTTGATTTAGATTATCTGGACACAAAATAGTTATGTTTGCTATACACTATATATATAGATGTGTTTTATATGTGTTTTATGCAACATCTGTCTTGGAATTAGTTTATATTACTTTTTAGATTCAGAATCTGAAATAATTCTGAATCCAGCTGATTTCCTGTCTCTGAAGTTTGAAAAAAACCTGCTTTTTACTAAGGCCTTATTTTGAGTAACACATATTTCTGTAACTAAGAAATTCTTTGTTGTAATTTCTGTTAAATTATTCAAAACAACATAAATATTTATTAATAAATCTTCGTTAACTAGAGACATTTTGCAAGCCTTCAATTTTTACAATTTATTGAAATACATTATCTTATGGACTACATATAGACTACTAATAAGTCTTATCTTTTCATTTGAATTAGAAAAGGGGAAATTATGCTCTATAACATTTTTAATAGAAAAAATGAACAGAAATTATATTTTTTTCTCATACAAAATTGTTGTATTTTACTTATTTAGATAATTTCAGCATTAGGAACTTTTGGATGAATTAATACTGAAGATGTTGAAAAATACACATACATGTAATTTTTTTCCATATGATTATTTATTTACTAGTTTTAGAATTGAACACTAGTCAAATTATTCTTCTACAAAAGGTGTATATAGGAGCCCCATTCTAAGAATAGAGTCTTGACTCTGATGAAGAAAATGTAAAAATTGGACATCATAGTAAGAAAGTTGAAAAGCCTGGGAAAAAGTTCAGTGAACTAACATTTTGGTTTTGTAATGACTTTCTTTCCAGAACCTAGAGCTCAGTAATCATGTATACTAGACAGGAAAAAAAATTAATGTAGACTATGATTTACAGTACATCCTGTAGGAGTTACTATGCACAGGTTTGGCACAGCAAAGAACAGACTGTGACATGCTTATTTTCTCACAGCATAAGTGTGTTAAGGTTCAACCCTTTATCACTGCATTGAGCACAGTTAGCTGATGCAAAGGGTGTCAATGAATATCAAAATTTTTCCTCAAAGCAAGCAGAAATAAGGAAAGAAACATATGTGAGAGAGCAGCCTTCAGAGAGCAATGTATGCCTAAGAGCAAATCAAGCATTTCAGCATTTACATATTTTGCTCTATCTACAAAAACAAGGAGAGAAATTCTCTGTCATTTATTTCCTTTTTTCTTTTCCTTTTTAAGAAGCTTTCAGATGTTTCTAATATTAGAAACATCCCATATTAGGTATATGGGATGTTTCTAATATTAGGAGCTAGACAGCTACACAAAGTAACTAGTTTTCTTTAAAAATTTTATCCATTCTGGTAAATAACTTCTATCCTTTAATGAAGGATTAATGAAGAGATGGATGTTCTGCCATTGTAGCTGAAGAGGTTGATAAGAACCTGTAGGGAGCTTTTTCATGCTAAAGCTGGAAATATATGAGCAAGTATCTTTCCCTCACAATATCACTCAAGCAAAGTCACAAGCTTGATTTATAGGGAGGAAGGGAAGAGTGTAAATTGGATGTTTTCTACTAGTCCTACCCTACTGGTTATAAAGCACCACAAATCAGTGAGCTGTTTTCTAACTACTTGTTGTATGCTGAGATTATGTTGTCTAATCCCATTCCATTTCCCCCCTGCATTTAGTCTTACAGTCCCTAGAATAAATCCTACCTTTATTCATAACTGAGGGATCATTTTTAAATTTTGTGAGCTGTTAGTGCCATCCTCTTGTCCACATTTTTAATATTACATGAGACTTGAAAATAATTATTTTAGTGCCCAGAAACAAATGCATTATCATCAGCTTAAAAAAAAAAAAAAAAAACAAAAAAAACCAAAAAAGGGAAAATAAAATTTCTTTAATGTCATACATACAGCATTCTTCCTAACAAATCCCAGATTTCCTGGTTTCGCCATTGCTTTAGACTTCTGATTCGTAATCAGGCTTTTATATTTGATAGCCTCTTCCTCTTTTTCACAAATACCGATACTTTGGGTTATCACTCATTTAAACTATATTTGTTTTCTCCTCCTAAGTGAAGTAATTTTCACCTTTTTATTTTTTATTTTAAAATTTATCATTGTTATCAACTGTGCTCCAAATTTACAATTCTAAATTTTGATCCTTCTTTCTGATTGTTTTCACCTCTGCCAGCCTGATGTCGTCCACAAATTTTACAAGCCTTTTCTCTATTCCATCATTCAGCTTGTTACAGAAAATACTGAAAAAAACCATCTCAGGACATGGTCTATAGAATTTTAGAAAATTTAGCTGAAATGCTCTACCAGTCTGATGACAAGACACTGATGAGTAATTTTTATGGCTGTTTATAAAGAAGTAGAACTTCCATTTCTGTATCACTCAAGAGGCTCTTCTTCGACACATTTTTTCTTGATAAATTATTTTTGTATCTTTTTCTCTATACTTATAAACATATATAATAAATCGAATAGTTTGTTCAATATCTGCATAGATATTAAAGTTGATTAGACTATATTTTACCAGAACCTCATTTTTTTTCTGCTGACTTTGTTGAGAACTGATTTTGAACTTCATTATTTTCTTTCAATGACTTTCATTCTTTCCTTCTGTCAGATCAGTGAGGTCTTTGTTTTTGCTTTCACCAAAATTACCTTAAAACTTTAGATTTTCAGTTAGTTCTAAAACAGCTGCATCTTTGTGAACTAGTATTTTACAAACCAAGGAACAAGTTTCTTCCATCATGTTCCAGAAACTTCTTGGACTTCATGTCCTGTAATATTGCTTGGAACAGGTTACTGGAGATGTAATTAAAACTTCACTTGTATAAGTTTGATATTCAGTGAATCAGCTTCTCATTTTTCTCTAATTTTCAAACAGACTGTTTGTATACTATAGTATTTGTCATTCTTCCATAAATGAACTGCAACTTTGGAACAGATAGTCTAGTTTGCATTATTTTCATTGAATTGGAGTTGTAACAGTTATGCTGCAAAAGTAATTTATTTTTTTCTTATGCCTGGTCATGACATTGATCATTTTTTATGATAAGTTTTGAATGGTTTTTCATTGCACATTTCTTTAATGTGTCTATTAACATTAATTTAAAGTGTTGGCCCGGGGGGGGGGGCAAGATGGCGGTGGGCGGGGAGCCACGCTGCTGCCTTGCTCCTGC
>JAWWES010000001.1:70194984-70211467 GCA_035583135.1 Lophotriccus pileatus
AGCGCGCTTGTAGCAAGCGTGGTTAGATCCCTTCCCAAATCTTCGTTCGCGAAGCCTTGCCATGATGATGATGATGAAAGTGTTGGCCCTGTGTCAATTTATAAAAAGACATTTTACTGAAAACTCTTAGCTAACTCAGTGTAAATAACAGTCACTTTTATAAAACCAGTGATGATGAAAAATCGCATAACTAGACAGTTTCATAGACTGATAAAAATATAAGGATAAATTATTGTGGTTCTATTAGGCTATAAATAGAGAAGGAAGACATTATTTTGAAGCTTCTGCATTTTCTATGTATTAGATTAAAGTGGCCTTTAAACTATTTTGTTTTTTAGATTTGGCTGCACATCATAATGAAGAGCTAATTTGGGTACCAGAAACTGCTACAGCTGCATCTGCATGGGTCGGTTGAAGTAAATAGATATGCTGAGAAGAATAGTAAGCTCTGAATAGCAAAGAATAAGGATTATCCTAGAGAAAAATATCCTTTAAGGTCATATATTTTTAAAGTCACAATAGAAAATATGAGCAAATGCTACATAAAAAAATCCTCCCTCTTCTCCTCCAAAATGACAACATGCTTACACTTTTAAGGAAACTCCCCTGTCCGACCATCCAGGAGCCTCTCTGAGAGTAACACTCCCACCACCTGCACCGTCACTGAGGCCCCAGTCAGACCAGGTTTCCTCACCAGCTCGACCCCAGGTTTCTCATAGCAGAGTCTCAAATGTCCTGATCCTTCAAACAGTTTGATCTTGGTGCAAGATCTTGCTGTTATTTAAACAGCTGGAGCTGGTGTTTCCAAGGAGGGACAGGGAACAAAGGAAACCCTGGGCATTTATACCCTTACAGTCTCAGTATACAAAAGTCTGGAGGTTTTGGGTTCTGGCATGTCTCTGGGTGTCTGGTCCCCTGCCTGGGCCTCAGGGTCTTTGTTCTGCAAAGGGTGGGAAGTTCGTGGCCTCCTGCCTTGGGATTAGGCTATCATCCCCCAGAGCTCAACCTGCAGCTCGCACTGCAGCTGCATACCAAGCTACCAGCACTGAATGTGTTCCTCAACAATATTTACTTTCATTATCCACTGAAACTAAAGGTTTATGCTGCTACGAAAGCTAACAGTATGCTCACTAAACTTGATAAATCAGATGTCAATTTATGAATCCTAAGGCAATTCTTACGTAGCTAAAAGCAAATCTTTAAACACACTGTGTTTGTTCAGACTGGCTGATAGTGTTCCTAAAATGGAGTAGAGAGGAATTTACCTACAGGCTTCAGAACATGATTCAGCCCACCTACCAAACAAGGCTGCTAGGTCCTGGAGATACATTTAATTGGCACTTTGTTTTCTTTTTCCAAACACTTACTCATCTGCACTCTTTCATGTATATGAGCATCACAGCTCCTGCTAGATGCTTACTGCCTACACTTTAATATGATTCAGAGAAAAGTACAGAAGTATGAAAAGTATCTATAATTCACTTGGGGGTCTTGACATGATGGGCATGATCTAAAAACACTTAATTCACACAGACATTAACTTCAGTTCCAAACATAGCCAGAGGCATAAAAAGTAGAGCTTCACCACAACTTACTACAAGATGTGTGATGTTCTAGTCGTTAGAACACTTAAATCAGATTTTTAGTTTTTAGTTCTCCTAACTCAGTAAGATACACTCTCCAGTCCCTGAGGCACTTCATTTTTTCAGTTGTCAGTGACCAGCATACTAATCTGACACACCTTGGCACCTTCTGTTTTCTTACTGTTTTACCAAAGAACTGCCTTTTTTTGGTGAGAACTTAGGAATTTTATGAAAGCACATAAATCTCTTATGCAGTAAATGGAGGAAAGGAAATACTCCACTTTAGCAATACTGTTATTCAGATTTTTTTCACAACTCTCTGTAACGGCAGAGGGAGTCAAGGTCCTGACTTGCTATTGTAGCAGGTTAGACGCATACTTGAACTGTTCCCTGGGGCAGAAGAAGAGTAAAAACAAAGAGAAAAATAGGTGTATCCCCCTATGACTATTTCTCTATAGGAGAGATAATCTTCCAGTAAAAGGATAGCATAGTAACATATTTAAATATTACAGATATGGCTTGCAACATTAATTGCCAGCTGTAAGTAGTACAAATCTCTTGACTGACAGACTGGTATATGCTTTTTATACAACTTAGGCTCCTATAAATGCTTTGCATGTGGAGCACAGAATATAATACGGGCAGAAATTTGGCTGACAACAGAATATAGACAGGCCAGAGATTAGATTGTACCAACAAAACAAAAACAAAATCTATTTTAATTTTGATAATCTACATGCAAAGTTTATATATTGACAACAAACATATTTTACATTTTAAAGTAATCATTCTATAAAAATAAATTCTTTAGTACAAAACACCCTTTAAGTTTTATTACACTCTGTTAAACACATGTTCAGTGTCCTATAGACTTACAGATATTTCTTTAGATTTTTTTGTTAGTAACAAATAATGCTGACTATTTCTCTAAAAAGATGTCAAGGTTGGTAGCCCAGCTGAAGTGCCTCTATGCCAATGTAGTTTACCCAGTAACAAATAGGAGGACCTGGAAACCACCATGCAGATAGAAAGCTACCATCTGATTGCCATTGCTGGAATGTGGTGAGATGAATCACACAACTGGATCACTGCAGTTGATGTCTGTAAACTGTTCAGAAGGGACAGACAATAAGGCAGATGTGTGAGTGGTTTGCCCTCTCTATTGACTACACAGAACTGCCTTTGAAAAACTACAATGAACAGGCTGAGACATTTGAAACAGGCGACTGTGCTCTTTAAGTCCCTACAATGGGTAAAAATAAAGGGCCAGGCCAACAAAGGAAACCTCATACTTGGTGTTTACTGCAGGCCACCTGAGCAAGTGGAGCCTGTAGATAAATCGTTCTTACTATAGCTACAAGAAGCATCACAATCTCAGGCCCTGATCCTGCTTGGAGATTTCAATCACCCTGACACCTGCTGGAAAAGCAGCACAGCAAGCTCTAAGCAGTCCAGGAGACTCTTGTAGCACACCTGCTTAATCCAGATGATAACTGGACCCTTGAATTTTAGGAAAGCAAACTAAAATTGCTAAAGGAATTAGTGGATGAACCCCCTGAGAACTGTTGTCAGAGGGAAAAGAGCTGAAATGGGCTGAGAGCTCTTAAAGGACATTTTTCCTATGACACAAGAGTTCTTACTTTTTGTGTGTAAGGAATTGGGCAAGGAAGGAAGGAGACCAGCATGGCCGGGTAAGGATTCTTGGTCAAACTAAGGTGTAAAAAGGAAATGTACAGGCAGTGGAACCAGAGTCGAGTATAATAGAAGAATATCAGGATGATGCCTGGATGTGTAGGGATTTGATCAGGAAAGATAAGGCACAAGTGGAGCTTAGTATGTCAAGGGGTGAAAACAATAATAGTCATAGAATCATAGAATGGTTTGGAAGGGAACATAAAGATCATCCAGTTCTAACCCCCTGCCATGAGCAAGAATACCTTTCACTAGACTAGGGTGCTCAGCGTCCCATTCAACCTGGCCTTGAATACCACCAGGGTTGATGCTGAAATGAGAGCAAGGCCTGAAAGAGTTAACTGAGATATCTTGCTCTGTTGAGAAAAGCCCCCCAATACCCGCTCTGCCTGTACTACTAAGAAAAACTTGTTCTGTTCTGCTTACTGGACCTAAACCTGGGAAGAATACTAGAAATCTATACAATCAACCTAAAGGCCATAAATTAAGCTAAGGTAGACATTTGAATAGGAGAAATAGGCCTGGAGCCAAGTCTTTTTCCAAGCATCATTGAGCAGGGCAAGAACAATGAAAAGGCAAGGAGGTCAAATCGAGGAAGACGAGAATATGACCCCAGACTCAGTGCTGAAGGCTGGAGCAGCCACTAGCAAGAGAAGAATCTGGAAAGCACCCCCTAGGCTCTACCTGGACTCCACCCAGACTCCACCTATTATCAATATGCATGATTAGATGTTGTAATCATATGAATATGTATGTTAAGATGTTGTAATCGTGGAGTTAGACTGTATAAATTATTCTGTTTTGCATCGATGCCTTCAAGCAAATTTGTCCCGTGAGAGCTGGCTTGCTCCCAATGTTGTCTAAATAAATACCTTGCTACTTAAAGATAAAAAAGTCTCTGAGCAGTTCACATTCCAAGGTTTTTCGGCATAAAGGCATCCACAACTTCTCTGGGAAATCTGTGCTAGTGTCTCACCATCTGTACAGTAAAGAATCTCTTCCTAATATACAATTTTAACCTACACTCCTTCAATTTGAATCCATTACCCCTTGTCCTGTCACTACACACCTTTGTAAAAAGTCCCTCTCTGGCCTCCTTGTGTGCCCCCTTTAGCTACTTAGAAGGCTGCTGGAGGGTCTGCCTGAAGCCTTCTCTTCTCCAGGCTGAACAATGCCAACTCTTTCAGCCTTCATTTACAAGAGAGGTACTGCAACCCTCTGATCATTTCTGTGTCTGTGCTTTGCTTCTGCTTTAGTAGGTCCATGTCTTCCTTGTACTGGGGGCCCTAAACTGAAAGCAGTAGTCCAGATGGGGGTCTCACAAAAACAGAGACTACATTACTTGCAGAAAAATCTCACATTGAATCAAAAATTCTCTCTTTTTATAACACTGAGTACAAGATCTTGTTAGATAGTATTGACATGAATCAGATAATCTAGAATATGCATATTGCATGTATTTTATGGATGTATATGAAATTTCTATTAACCACATGAGGCTATATCAGTCATATTCTATAAATCGATTTGATTTTCAGGTCTTAATAGCATTATTGGTAGACTTCTCTTTTATAGGTCATTAAAAGCATGGCATGTTGACAGTCTTTCATTATAGCTTTCCTAGAATCTCAAGTGTTATTACATCCCTTTGTATACCTTTAGATATAAATTTAATAGTAGGAACATGCTGTACTGGATGGATGAATTAATTTGAAAGGAAGAAGTCACACATTTCTGTACACCAACCTAATTTTTAGACTTAGGAAGTGTTTTAAATGAGTATCTAGATACCTGAAGCTCTTACCTGTTGCCTCCAAACTAAACCACAAATGAAGAAACAGAAAAAACAAATTAAACAAATCTGAACCAAACCAATCAAAACCAATAATGAATTCTTTAAAAACAGAATACATTGAATTCACTTAGACTTGTAATACCAGAATATCCGAAATTTAATCCAAAATGATTTCTATGTTTTATATTTACATTGAGTAATTTACACTAAGTAAAACCTCTGAGTTTTGTTACTATGTGAATTTGAAAAATTAGGAGATTGCAGGGTAAACAACATGCAAATATGTCAGAACTTATTTCAGTCTGTGATTCCCACAACTCTGTCTACCTTGCAATGTAGAAAAAACAAAGCCAGACAAATAAACTAACTCAGATTCTGGAAGCAGCTTAATTGCATTAATATATGCATTCATATAGGCTATTATATCTTACTGAGAAGTGAATACATCTGAACGTTCCTTTTTGATGTAGAAAAGTCATAGACATATTTGATCAGTATACAGGGAAATTTTTGTTATGTACTTTAAGTTATATAATCAAAGTTTGCAGCAATTATCAAAATAGCGTTTCTTCATAAGTTTCAGGAAAATCAAGGATAAATAGAAGCAAACATTGATGGAATTTAGCAACAGGGCATTTTTCCCATGTCTTATGGAAAAATCTTGTGATCTTAATATAATGAAATAACTGACGGATGTTGGTTGTTAATTGTTTTAGACTTCATTTAAGTTTGCTTCTGGGGTATTTAAACAGATGAACTTGATTTAGAATGGAATCTAGAACATATTGTACTGTGAAAGCTAGTCATTAACATAAAACTTTAAAATAATGTAAGATCTTAACTTGCTAACCACATGAGGTAGTAGATAAAGTAGCAGATAAAAGAGTGCATGTCAGGTTATACTAGGATCGGTAATCATACAAAGAATGAAACAGAAGCATAATATGGCACAATCCTGTTGGTACTTGGAAGCTTCATGTCCTAAGCTGAATGCTGAAAGTCCAAAATAAACCATTTTGTGTAGAAGCTGAGTTAATAGACATAGCTCATAATAATCATGGGACATGGTAACCATTCTAAAAAGACCATAGGGATTTCAAAATTTATTTCCATCTAATTCTGACAGTTGAATTTCTTTGCCTTACCATGTGTTCTAATATTTTAACTTTGAGATATGCACTACTCTTCAGTGTTCCTTAAGGGGTTTTTGCATGATATTCAAAAACCAAACTTGTATATGCAACTTTCAATTTGAAATTATTTGGCTTTTAAAACTCTACTAAAAATGTTTTCTTTATTCGAAAACCCCACTGCAATGCACAGAGTTAAATAGATATACCAAAAGCTGAGCTGCTGAAAAATAGACATTATCTTACAAAATTAGCAGCAGCCTAAAGATTAGACATCTAGTAACAAACCTGGGGAAAAAAAGTGCTTTATTACTTCCTACTAAGCTATTCAAGACAAAGAGACATGGTCCTTTTTAAAATGTAGTAAGCTTAAGGGGTTTATCGTAACCTTTTTTTTTTTTTTTTAAGTACTATAATCATTTCATTCATTTTGTGCAAATCATGTATCCAAACCCCATTTTTTTATAGATTATAGATACGAAGATGACTTAGCATGTTGAATATGAATTACAGATATGCAGCACTGAGAATTCTAAGAAGTTCCTACTATTTTAGAGCATAGATTAGTGGATACATTTAAATTTAAATCCTAAAGATTTTAAATTTTTTATATTAAGCAGTCTAGAATATTGTAATGGATTTAATATCATAAAATCATTTTCTTTTTTTAGATTAAAGAAGCTTTTGAAATTCAGTGGGAGTATCTCAATGTATTATAAGTTGACTGATTTTTTTATGTTCTTTATTATTTGATATCTATTAATAGGCCTTAGGAGACCTCCTACTTCTGCAATCAGGAAAAAGTGAAATTGTTTGATTAATCTGTATGATGGGATTTACTTGTAGAATGAAGGTAACATGTTGCCTGTATTCTATGGAGAAAAGAAAAAAAAATATTGCAGTTCAAATTCAGAGTGCCATCTAGTGATGAATAGAAATGAAAAAAGTAACCATATTTAACCTAAACACATACACGTCTTAAACCAATGTACGTCATCAAATCACGTAGTACATTACAAGAAATAATTTTTAAGACTATGATATATTGGCTCTTATAAAGGCTGTAAAATTTTGTCTGGAAAATGTCTTCTGTACACACTGTGCTTACACTTCAAAGTATCTGACAGCATAACATATGGAATTTAATTATTTCTTTGCCAGTAGGCAGAAACTACTTCATATGCATTCGTTATGATCACATATTCTGCCATACTTCCTTGATCATCCATATTAAATTGTATTATATTTTTTTTTACTTTTTACTTTTTTTTTTTCATTTGTGGAACTCAGTTGCTGTTATGTTAGGTTTGTTTTTGTGTTCTTTTTCTCCCAATATCAGTGAAAGGTGTTGAAACTATAATTTTCTCTTTTTTTGGTGTATCTGATCAGATTCCTTTGTCAATAAAGGATATTTCTTGGGAATTTCCTATCCAATGCCAAGAAAAAATATTCCTAAGTCTTGACTCAAATATATCAGTTGTATTGTTTACATTATTTATTTTCTTAGCTTGTTTTAAAGTTTAGTACTCTAAAGCACAGCAGAATCCATGATTCAGAAAAGAAATATTTTCTGTAAGGTCAGTCAGAAAAAGTTTAAAAAAAAAAACAAACAAAAAAAACCCAAACAACAGAATATTAGTCTTTTCCTTTTACCAGAAGAGCTCCAAACAAAAGGAATAATGTTTTTGAAAATTGGGCTCTTACTCTATCACTGAAAATTTGTCTGTCACTCTGGATCTACTAAATATTCTATGAGCAAACAATCTCTTTCCTGTTGAAACTTCATTTTTAATTAAAAAAAAAAAGCACCGTATGGAGAACTAGAGCTTCTGCTTTATACAGCTGTAGTTAAATACTAAGCTCAACACATCTGTCTGCAGTCCTCAGAACTGCAGTCTTACCTTATGAACTTCTCCCCCTTCTGCTTTCCTTCCAGTCTTCACCACAATTCACCAGCGTGTGAAATTTTTTTAAAAATACCTCAAACTAAAATGAGATACAAAATATTTATATGTTCACAATATGTTTGGCATTTAATCCAATCATTTAGTCTAAGAAAATAAGCAATTGTGTATATTTTTCAGTGAAAATGAATGTATTACTGAAAGGATATTTTAGACCACCCCGTAAGTAAATATCTTGACAGAATTTTTCTTTATTGTACAATTATGAATAATATATGCAGTTGAGAATCTCTGACTGGTACATACACTCAACTAACACTTCTTTGTTGCTGTTAGTATTATGCATTTCAGCCTTGATCACACGGCATTTTTACTACATGAAAATGTAAGTGGTTAAGGAAATCTGTAAGCAAAGTGCTGTAGGAATCCCACCAGAAGAATTTTAAAATCAGATGCAATGCATCAGTGAATCTCTTTCATAACATTTTTCCACCAGTTTCCTTACAGCACTTGAGAACAATTTATCCAGGCAGAAAATCCTGTCTCCGGGCAGACTGCCTACTGGGGCCCAATAGATGATGGATCAATTGGCATTTATTTATTTCTAAGTTCCAAATGATAACAAATGACCTGTAGGTTAAACAAACAAATAAACAATCTCAAATTAAGACTTTATTCCATATGTTTGGAAGTGATTGCAAGGGAATTGAAACGTTCCCATATGATTATCTTCAGCATCAGGAAGACATTGTACAGATGGGCTGTATAGATGAACCAGCTGATCATTTCAACTCTGGCTCTTATTTCTCCTGTTGCTTGAGAAAGATAAATTATTTCCAAACTGAATCCAATTAGGTTTAAATTATAAAAATAGTCAATAATTTCATAATTTCTAAAAGAAAATTACCCTCTCCCTCCAAAATAACAAATAGAACCATAGAATCATAGAATCATAGAATCATAGAATGTTAAATGTTGGAAGGGACCTTAAAGGTCCTCTACTTCCAACCCACCCTGTCATGGACAGGGACACATTCCACTAGACCAGGTTGCTCAAGGTCTTATTCAACCTGACCTTTAACACTGCCAGGGTTGAGGCGTCCATAACATCCCTGGGCAAACTGTTCCAGTATCTCACCATCACAGTAAAGAATTTCTTCCTAATTTCTTCCTAATATCTACTCTAAATTTCCCCTCTTTCAGTTTGTACCCATTACTCTTTGTCCTATCACTACAGTTCCCAAAGAAAAGACTCCCAACGGCTTCCCTGTAGGACCTCTTCAGATACTGAAAGGGTACTATGAGGTCTCCACACAACCTTATCTTCTCTAGGCTGAACAGCCCCAACTTCCTCAATCTGTCTTCATAGGGGAGATAATCCAGTCCTCTTATTAACTTTGTGGCCCTTCTCCAGACTTGCTTTAACTGTTCTATGTCTTACGTTGGGAACACCAGAACTGCATGCAGTACTACAGGTGAAGTCTAACCAGAGCAGAGTAGAGGGAGAGAATTACCTCCTTTGACTCACTGACCACACTCTTTTGATGCAGCACAGGATTTAGTTGGCTTTCTGGGCTGTGAGCGCATGAGGCCAGCTCATGTTGCAGTTTTCATGAAGTATCACCCCCAAGTCCTCCACAGGGCTGTTTTCAATCACTTCTCTGCCCAACCTGTAAGTGTGCCCGGGATTGCCATGACCCAGGTGGAGAACCTTGTCCTTCTCTTTGTTGAACTTCATAAAGTTTGCATTGGCCCACATCTCAAACTTGTCAAGGTGTATAAATGTATGTGAAAGGTGTCTCCTCCTAGGGACTTACCTTGCTATTTTTCATGTAAATCAAAAAAAAAAAACAAAAACAAAAACAAAAACAAAAAAAAACAGAAGGAAGAAATCCAGTCTTACATACACCTTTAAAATATGGTTTGTCATAAGTATTACTGTTCATTTTATGCAAAATACTTATTTTCCTCCTAGGTCTCCAAACAGTCCTGATTTCCTCTGAGCCGAGATGAAATTCCTTTTCTGAGATAAGAAAAATTAGTCACTGATCCTCCATTTGGAACATTTGAAATTCTGTAGAGAGTCATAAAGAGTTAGCAGCAAATTTATCAACTTATGTTCTAAAATGCTAGTGCTGTAGAAAATATTAATTTGATAAAAATTAATATTTATATTTAAATAGAACAAAATAATTGATACATTGCAATATTTCCAGAACTATGGGGAAGTGATAACTTCTAGCATAAATCAAAGAGTTTGAACATTTGATGTCTAGTCTGATACTCAACCTGCTTTTATTGGCAGCAGAGGGAATTTCAAAACTCCAGGGTACACTTCATGCCTGAATATTTGATAGGAATTGACTCCAGAAAATTAAAGCTAGTGAGTTTACTTTTTCTGTAGACATCTTGCTGTTGACTCCTAGAAATGCAAATATCTGATTTAAGATAAGATAAATTTAAGATACTGTTGTTATGTTGGAGAACTTCAAAAGTGATAATAATTGTCTCTTTTTAGTTATTGACAGACACTTAAAAAATAGAAATCTGTGTGTCTGTAGAATCTTCATCCTATGGAATATTCAGAAGCCACCAGGACATCATCCACTATCTCTTCAAGTATCTGGAAGTTCACTTTTCTGAAGTTCATGGTCCTGACATTTTTTAGCCAGGCCCCTATTTCTTGAGATCACAAGCTCAACCAGGGCATGGTCACATAGCCCAGGCAGCCTCCAATCTCAACTTCTTTAATGAGCTCATCTGCATTGGTGAGCGCCAGATCCAGTGCTGTTTCTCCTCTGCTTGGTTTGTCCAATACCTGTTCAGGAAGTTATTCTCGACACACTCCGGTAGTCTCCTGGGTTGCTTGCAGCCAGCTGTATTTCATTCCCAGCAGACATCTGGGCTGTTGAAATCCCTCCTTAGGATGACAGCTTGTGAGTATAGTGATTTCTGTATCTGAAGCAAGAAGGCCTCATCAACAAGTTACCCCAGTCAGGAGCACTGTAGTAGACCCCAGCCACAAGGTGTCCTTGTTGCAGGAGGGCCGGGAGTGGTGGAAGGAAGGCTTAGACAAAGTTTATTAAAGCCCTCTTATTGAGCTACAAGGTGCAGAAACGACTCCCTTGCTTTCTAAACTCTCTCAGAGAGGAGCCAAGCTGCAGCTGGATCCAATCTTAGCCTGAGATTTTGTAACTGGTTTAAATTTAAGGAATTATAGAGATGTGATTGCATCACTTTGTTCCACAGGTTTTAATGATGACAAATCAGATATATTTATATAAATTAATTATTTATTATGATAAAGGAACAGACAAATGAACACACAAGTGAACAGACAAGAGATCTTAATTAGAATTATTTACTACACAGAGAAATGGTAAAAACTACTGCTTCTCAGTCCATCCCACCAGCAAGTAGATTGGGGGTACATAAGGAGGGAACACAGTTGGGATAACTGATCCCAACAGATCAAGGAGATACTCCATACCATATGATGTTATGCTCATCATAAAAGTTAAGGGGAAGAAGGGGGGTAACATTCTTAGTTATGACATTTATCTTTTCAAGTAGCTGATAATGCATGATGAAGCCCATTTTTGCTCAGGATGGCTGAACACCAACCTACCAATGGGCGGTAGCGAATAAATTCCTTATTTTCCTTTTCTTGCCTATGCAGCTTTTGGTTTATCAAATTGTCTTTATTTCAGCCCATGACTTTTTGCACACTTATCCTTCTTATTCTCTTCCCTATACCACTGCAGGAGAGTGAACAAGGAACTATGTGGGGCTGAGTTGCTGACTGGGTTAAACCACAACTTCCAAATGTGAATTACTAATACTGAATGAATGCAAACATATATAGGAGACCTATGGTAGTCAGAAAATCTATTCTGCTGCTAGCCCTTTCTCTTATCTCTGAACTGGTGAGGCTTCTTCCAATTTAGTTTGCTTAGGTTTTTTTCTTTGTTTTAAAAAGAGAGATAAAACCAAAATAAGAAGAATGTAAAAATTCCTTCAAAACTGATCCCAAAATTACCAGACCTGGTAATCCATACAGTGTTAGTTCATTTCTTTTCCTAGGCCAAGAAACTTGAAAATAGGAAGAGAGCCTAAAAAATGGACAAAAGTATCTTATTTTTGGTGAAAAAGAGTATATGGAAGAAGTCAATTACACATCTAGAACTGGTTTACAATGCTGTTGCCTTATTTTCCAAACATAGTGGGACTTCAGACTTTTTCAGATGAATGACATTCCTGAGAAGAGGTGATTGAAAGGGGACCTCATCAATATCTATAAGTATCTGAAGAGGATGGAATCAGGCTCTTCTCAGTGGTGTCAAGCAGTGGGACAACAGGCAACAGGCAGAAACCGATGCACAGGAAGTTTTACTTGAATAGGAAGCACTTCTTTAAGGTGTGAGTGATGGCTCACCGGGATAAATTTTTCAGAGAGATTGTGGTGTCCACCTCACTGGAGATATCCAAGAACTGTCTGGACACAATCCTGTGCAAGCTGCTTGAGCAGGGCGGTTGTACCAGACAACCCACTGTGGTTCCTTCCAACCTGATCCATTCTGTGATGCTGTGAACCAGTAAAATCTTTTCATTCTTGTACACTCTCATGCACACACATACACAAAGATGCTGACATATTAATATACATATTAATACATACTAATATATGAATTAATATTATACATGTACTGAAGTAAGAGTATGCACTCTTGTGTTTTGAATGGCAAGATTCCTCTTTACTAATTTGAAAGTTACTTGGTGGCATTAATACGAGCCCAAGGGAAATAACATGTTCCAATTAATCTTACTTAGGGCATTGTTATTTTTCCCCAGCCTTTTAAGTAATAACATTGCTCAGGTTAAATAACAACTAATAAACTACTTCTTCCTTCACTGTCTACTTAATAGACAGCCTCCGCCTTAAGGTAGTAACTAACAAGCTGGCAATTAAACATTTGTATTCAATGAAAATATCAGTTTCAAAGTCTGAACAGAATTATATTTCAGAACTGCATGGACGTCCCAGTCTGTGTTGCTACTTTTGTTAATAAGAGGAAAACAATGCCCATACAATTTCAATTTATTATTTTCTCAATAGGAATTAGTGAGTTCTGCAATTGCTTTATACTCATTTGGCATCTTATGAAAGAAACTTAAGAGATTTTATGGTTTTGACTCCCACAGGACTACTCATTAACAAACTGCTTTTTTCTGGCATCTATTATAATTTTTTTCAGTTAAAGTGCTTCATATCATGTAAAATTAAAAGTAAATAATACCACCACAACACAAAAGTGTTTTCACAGTTTCCCTCTTATTATTAAAAGAAATTGAAGTATTCAGTAACTTTCAGCAACTCAGACATATATTAGTTTAAGTCATTCTTAGCTATCACAAAGCTATTCATCTAATATGGAGTCTAACACACCCGTAGTGAATATCTTTCTTAGATTAGGTGTAATCCATTAGAATTATCTTTTCTCTCTCTCTCTTTTACCTCAGGGCAGATATTTATATAGAATGACTAGGCTTCTGGAGGATAAGCTTATTTCCGAGCTATCTGCCAAACAGCACCAGCAAATATTTCCATTGTGGATAGTCTACAGTGTTGACAAACTGCAATTAACTACATTGAACTTACTAACTGCTTTTAATAAGAGTTCAATGTTCCCGATTAAAAAATATCCTTTTTTGGCATCCACACTGTGCTTTTGAGAAGAACTAATTTTTATTTTTACCTGTAAATCTTAATTCATAGAGATAGTTGACCTCCTACTCTACTTTTTTTAGTTTGTCTCATCTCCTAGTTTATGGTTCTGTTTATCTCTTTTAAGTATTAGAGTTCTACTTTAAATGGAAAACTCTCAGTTCTTTTAACAGGAAATTTAATAAGCCATCATACTCTAAAACACATTAACTATGACACTTGTTTTCTGAAATTACTGCAGTACCTCCCTCCTCTATGCACTTCCTTTAGATCTATTCTGGATGAAATATACTTTTACATTTAAACATGAACTTACTAATTTTTCATACGGAAGCTATTTTGCATCATTACTCTTTTCATACTTCTATAGACATGTGTCTTCAGTTCTGCTATAGGCTTTAAAATAGAATAAAATACTTTCTTTTTATCTTCTGAATTAATTCCCTAATAATTCCTAGCATCTGAAGTTTTAAGCACTGCTGCACTGATGTTTTGTACACACCAAACAATTATAACTTGAAGACCTCATCTAGTATGGTAATCATTCACTTAGAACTGGTTACTTGTGTGTAAAAAAGATTGAATTTTCCACATTATTTTACATTTACCTTAATTTGCATTCATCTATTATTCTCTTAGTACCTGGTTGGTATTCTGAAATGATTCTGCAGTTCTTCATAGTTGGCTTCGTCTCTACTACTTCAATAGCAGTAGGTTTTTTCACCTCAGTATTTATCACTTTTTGTAACTTTTGCAGTGACACCAAACAGTCAGACAGAAGAATCACAGAATCAGAGTCCATGTTTGTGTTGGAAGGGACCTTTAAGGTCATCTAGTTGAAACTCCCAGCTAAAGGCGGGATATCTTGCATTGTCAGATTCCTTAAAGGACCATACAAACTGATCTTAAACAGATCTCAAAAAATTCCCGTGATGTGGAATCCACAACTTCACTGGGTGACCTATTCCAATATCTCACCACCTTCTTTGTAAACAATTTATTTCTAATGTCAAATTTAGGCTTAACCACTTTCATTTAAAGCAATTGCCTCTTGTGCTGTCACTAGAGGAAAAAAGTCTTTCTCATTCTTTCTTACAAGCCTCCTTTAAGTATTGAAAGGCTGCAGTCAAGTCTCCCCAGAGCTTTCTCTTCTCCAGACTAAACAACTCCAGATCACTCAGCCTTTCTTCATAGTGAAATTTTTCCAGCCCTCTGATCACTTTTGTGACTCTCTTCTTGACTTTTTCCCAGTATGTCCATATCTTTCTTTTGTTGGGAACCCCACAACTGGATGCAATACCTCAGGTTAGATCTCACAGAGAGGTGTGGAGGGGGAGAATCACCTACCTCGACCTGCTTCTGGCTGCAAGTCCACAGTACCCCCTAATGTCCACCTTTTATCTATAAGTCATTCTCAGTAGCACTGCTCTTGATTCTCTCATTCCCCAATCTGGAGGATTTGTGTTCCCACCTGCCTTTGTTCCCGTGTACTTATCTGGGCTTACTGAGACTGGTCTTTGACAGGCTGATGGCTCCTGTAATTAGCTTAGAAGTAGCCAAACTGATGTGTTATTTGGGCTCTTCCATCTGCCATCGTTTCTCTGTGCTCCTCTTATGTGTGTGCAGATGAGTTTTTATCATACAACTTAAAATGCAATTAATTATTCAGGTATTTAATCCTTCACTTCCTATAGGATTTGGAGGAAATGTCATATGTTTACAGAAAGCTGTTTCTTTTCACTTTTCCTGATAATTTACTGGCCAAACAATTCTGGGGTGCAACATCTCTCCAGTGACATTTAAAAAATAAAAGCCTGCCAAAGTGGTGAAACTGTCTAAGTCTTGTTCATTCTGAGCAAAGGCAGAAAAGAAATCCTCATACTTTTCAGCTCTGACATTATCTTTTCTGAACACTCATCTCAGGTTTTGATCATCTACTGACCTTATGAAGTTCTCATCAAGCTTTGTTCACCTCATCTACTTGAAGAATGACTGTTATTTTTTATGCACTCTTCTAGTATTTTATCAATGCTTTTTTGGTTCTGACTTACTGTGTTTTCAAATCTAACCTGTCAGTTTTTAACATCTTTCATGACTTTTTTTTATACTTGAATTTAAGAACTTCCCTGCTATTTAGCAAGATTGCTTTCCTTGACACATTTTTCAGAGTTTATCCTGAGGTAGTATAAATTGCTTTTGAACATCCAGTACAGTACCTTCTGAAAGCTCCTGACATTTGAAAATATTTTATACCCTTTCATACATTTGCTTCATCATCTTCTTTATGAGCTTCATAATTTTCATGTAGTTCACATTTTGCCTTCAAATTAAACACAACAGACATAGGAGTTTCTGGCTTTTGGTAGTCCTGGAAAGACACTGACCCTAAATGCATTGTAGTCACTGTTATAGATCAGATTTGGACAGTAATATTATAAGTGTGTGGTACTGACCAGGACCAGGTCCAAATGCACACACACAGACACAAACACATATTTGTATTTTCAGGTATCAGTCTGCTCCATTCCTGAACTGTCTAAAAACCCAGTCTAATTTACCTTTCCTAGTTTATAGTTGTATTTTCACATGATGGTCATCAACATCTGTGTTTTCTTCCTCTATGGCATTGATGGTTTCATTCAGACTCAGTATGT
>JAWWES010000001.1:70211761-70223241 GCA_035583135.1 Lophotriccus pileatus
AAGCTATTCACTTTTGGTTGTGGCTGATGTAACTTGCTGGTGTTTTGAACATAAATATGCATAAGCTTAATAACCAAATCAAAAAATGTTCCTGTTTTTTGGCAGATACCACCAGTGCAAGGGCATATGTTACCACTTTCCAGTGGAGAACATTGACACCATATTTGCTTGTCTTTCGAACTTCCTTTAAGTCCTTTTCATGTGAAGTTGAGTATGTTAGCCTGGAGACAAGACTGTTCCACTCTTTGAACACATCTTCATGGTTTTCTTCATGAAAGAAGAAAAGCATCTGCCTTGCTCCTTCCTCAGTAACACTGATATTGTTCTAAACGTTGGTCTGCTCAAATGCGTTTCTTGGGCATTACTGATCTACCTCTATAATTTCTCAAGATCCTCTTAATAAGCCACTCTGGTCTCAAGAGTTACTTCATTGTATCAGAGGACATAACCTAGCTACCTGAGTTCATCTTATTTCGCTGCAGGGAGAATGACACTTAATACAATATGTTGGAAGCATTTCAACTAACATTTAACATCTACCTATAAAATTATATGCTTTTATAGGTTTATTTATTCATTTATTTAACATCTTTCTACCCTCTTGTGTCCTACTTCCACAAAGAACGTATACACAGCTCTGTAAAAAGCAAAAACTCTTCAACATGAACTGGTACTTTGTTTCTTTTTTTGACTGGATTGTTCCTGAGCCAAGATAAAGATACAGGTTTCTTTCTTTTTATTTGTCAACTGGTGTAAAGCAAGGATGTTCTAAGACGGGGAGAAATAAGACAGGAGCTGAAGGTGACCCCAGTGTAGATAACGGCTTCACTGACCAGGATAAAGTCCCACAGCACCTGAGTAAAGGGATGAACCGAGGTCCAGGTCAGGCTGGGGGTGGCCTGTCAGCACAGTGAGATAGAGATGGGTCCTGAGCTGAGGCCAGAGAAACGTCGTAGTGCGGTCCCAAGGGGCCCATCCAGGTGACAGACTCCCCACAACACTGGGGATGAGAATGGCACAGGCATCCCTGAAGCATCACTGGCACCAGTCTAGAAATGAACTGATCCTGGCACTCATGTTTGAGAGGAGAAAACATCAGTCTCAAAACCATAACTGTCTGAAAATACAGTAGACTAAAAGCTCCTCTGCAATTTAAGATAACAATTCCATTTAAATAAGACTAATCTTCATGAATAAAAGAACTATACAGCTGTAAACTATTATTATTATTATCTTCTAACCCAGCAGCTTTATGCTTCAGCTATGCTGATTGTTTTCATCCTGTTTATAACAAGCAGGGTTTGCATTAATTCATGAGAAAGGGTGCTATTTAACTCATGGCCTTCAGTGTAGCTCAGATACTAATCTCATGTTGCCTGTGTATAATTTCTAAACTTTACAGGAAAGTAAAAAAAAAAAAAACAAAAAACAAACAAAAACCAAAACAACAATCTTCTCCCCCCCCATAAGTTATTAAAGGAGGAACATTTATTTTTACTTTATTTGGGGATTTTTTTTGTCCAATAACAAAGTTATAGAACTAACATCACATGTTAAGAAGGATGTAGGAATGTAGATTTGACTTCATATATTAGTCCATATAATAGTAAGTAAGATTTGAGCTTCATCTCTGCTAAAATGAATATTTTATTTGAAAAAAATTGTGGGGGATGGTCCTCTGCTACCTTCCAACTGTCTACCAAGACTCTTTATCACTCCATAATAGATCACTCCTGATCTCTTCTCATCAAGCCATCCCTGCAGCCCCATTGTGAGACAGTGGATTATTATATTACTTATTGGCTTGGACCAACTCAGATGTGAGTGTGTGGTGGCGAAAGGACAGGTCGAATTTCAGGAAATTGAGGTGATGCCCTGTTCCCTATCTCAGCCCCTTGGAGCCTCCTTGGGCAGCCCTGGACCAGCTGTCAGTCAAAGGCACCCTGGGAGCACTGCCCCACACCGTACCTTGGAGCCCCTGTCCCAGCCCCAGATTGGCCGGAACAAGAAGTCCAGCTTGAGCAGGGGGCAGCCAGAGGGGGCCAGAGAAAATAAGACCAAAGACATGTGGTCTCCATGTGATTGGACCCTGCCATCTGGACACATGGAAGCTGGACTTGCGTGGGACTCTAGGCGGTAGATATAATTCTCTCCTTCTCTTTCTCTACTTCTCCTAATCTCCTTTTTGATATTTTGGATAACTTAAAGTTGTATGGGTTGGCTTTTGCTAAATTGTATGGGTTAACATGTGTTAAGTTTTTGGAATGTTTCCTTTCAGTTGCCCTTTAAATTTGTGCCAAGTTCCCTTATTTTCTAAAGTTTGCAAGTAAAAGAGTGTTTTTTGAGGTCCTGAAAAACTGAGTGTAGTGTCTTCTCTCTTGTACTCTCTCAAGGTATTAAAAGAACTGAAGACCCTTTTTGAAACATCCAGAGGGAGGCTATATTTGGTGCCTTGTATATTTTTAAAGTAAAACCCCTTCCATGAGCTTGTAGCTTGGAGCCGGGGGTCTTACACTCCAAGTTACCAAAACCTTTGTATGTATACCAAATATACTATCTTAATCACAATGTTCAATTAATGTATTTTAAAATCTACCTATTTTGTCTATGGCATTATATTATCTTTTAATTATATTTTTCTGACTATATTTTAAGTTTAACATAATATCCCACATAAAATAGCTATAATGTATACATAGGCTATGGGTATAAGATTTATATATATATGTTTATATATGTTGTATCTAGAAATGCATCTACAGGTAGGAATCTTTGGTGCTAGATCAAATTGGATTTGGAGTGTGAACCAGCTGGTCTGCTCAGAAGGCATTCAGCTGCTCACACATAAGTGCCTTATGCAGTTTGTGATACTCTAGGCTGTAAAATACACCTGAATGGGACTAAACCCTATGGCATAGCATTTAAATGAAATCTGCACCCTGTTGAAGGAGAAATTTGGGGATCCATATATGGCACAGTACCTCAGGTGATAGTAGGCACCTTATTTTTATGCACTTCAGTTACACTTTTTCTCTCCACTAGCAACAATGAAGATTTGATGTGGTATCTCAGATTACACATCCACATTTCAGAGGTTCAGAATTGGTGCAGTGAATTCCCTTCTCCAGCATTTGGTCAACCTTCAGATATAACAATTCTGTCTCTAGAAGCCCTTGATTCCATCAACTGTTCTTCTCTCTTAAGTTTAGGTTTTGGCCTATGGCCAAAGCTAGGTGGCAAGAATCCAACCCAAGGGCACAACTGGTCGGATGAATGCTACTGCATCGACAAATTAATTGGAAATTGCCTTTCAGTGTGTTTTCCTAAGGTGCCAGTTTCTGTAAGACAAACTTTCAATCTACAGTTGGGCTAAACTCCTATTAAGTTAGAGTTAAATTATGCAATAACAGCTGAGAAAATAAGAAAAAGAGGGGGACTGACTGAGGGAAGGAGTTCACGAGCATATATAAATATTCCTGATTTGCAAACATCCTTTACTCTCTTTTTACAGAACATCCCCCATATTTTTTGAAGGTAGGAGGAATGAGGAATCTGATAAAAACTTACTCCTCCTTGGACAGGAATATGAGTCATAATCTGAATTTTTGTAAAATGAAGAAACTGGAACATTGATTGACAGCACATGCTTTAAGACCTATTTTCAGGAAATTACATGGTTTCTCTCTAAGTATTCAGTAGCATTCCTATGCTTTGTACAATATGACAGCCACTTTCAACTATTTTCAAACTGGAATTACCTTAAGAAAGACAATTTTTTGTTTCTGCTTTGTTCTAAGAATTTTTTAAATTATCTCTACATATGAATTCTCTTTTATGAATGTAGCCATTTAGGAAGAGCAGGAAGGTTTAGACGATTTTCTTTTAAAATTTATCAATCTGCCTCTTTCCTTATGATAAAGGGAAAGTATGGATAAAAGGAGTGACTTTCGTAAATAGTGATTTCAACATGTGCATACCATCTGTGACAGGGAACAATATGGCAGTTTCATTTCTCATGCTGTGATGAGCTGTTAAAGGTGGAACAAAGCTAGTCATCATAGTTTTCTACTTGGCCAGCTTCCAGTATTTCTGACCTTAAGTAATTCAATCATTTAATAATTTGAGGTTGAAGACTGCTTAAACCCCATCCAGTTTAGGGATTTAGCTCATTGAGTCCAAAATAATGATTTGGTTTGTCTTCTTTTCAGAACTATAGGTTTAATGTCATTGAACATTTTTTTACTCAGCCTGAAAGTTCCCTGAACATCTAACTGTAGTCATACATGACTGTTCTGGAGAGAGAGATATTAGATGTGGTTAAGGCTACAGCCAAGCTTGTGACTACTTTCTAGACCACAGATCTATGGAAGGGAATGAATTGGATCCTAGATTTTTTTCTCATCTTGAAGAAGGTTGAACCTACATCTTCCACATGTTGGAAAGGTGTTTGAGCTGGTTTTGGCTGGTATGGAGTTATTTTTCTTCACGATGGCTATTATGGGGCTTTTTATGGTTTTAGATTTGTGCTGAACACAATGTTGGTAATTAGAGACAATGTTTATAATGCAGGGGAGGGGAGGGAAGGAGGCACATGTTGATGAAAAATAAAATCAAGAACAATCCCCCAAAATGAATCACATAATCTTATTCCATTATTAAGGAATGTTATCAAAATTAAGGGACTTTTTGATTAGCTAAGACTATAATTTATAATAATTTATAAATTATATAATTATTATAATTTATAGTAATTGCAAGATTTGATTTATGCCCATATCCATACATTTTTTCATTAGAATGTTTACTAAACATTTAAAAATACTGAAATAAATGTGTTTTCTGGGACTTAAAATTTTCTTTACTTTTTTTTTAATTTGAGACTATTAAGTCTCCCCGGATCCTTCTCTTTCCAGGCTGGACAGTCCCAACTCTCTCATCCTGTCTTCATAGGAGAGGTGCTCCAGTCCTCTGACCATCTTTGAGGTGCTCCTCAGGACATGTTTTAACTTTCAGGTTGTGCTGCGTGGAGTCAGGAGTTTGACTCAGTGATCCTCATAGGTTCCTTCCAGCTCAGGATATTTTATGATCCAAAGACTCCAGTTAATATTTGTTAAAGTGACTATTTCAAATGGAATTCCTGCACTTGATCGACCCAAAATATAGGAGCAAGGGAGATTAGTAGAATATTTTTTTTTTTCTGGGATCACAAACAAAATTATGAAGTTGTCTTGCACAATGCTTACCATTGTTAAATTTAGAAAAACTATGAGTCAAACAGACATCTGCTTCCATCCACTGTAAAAAATACTCTGCCATACAATCTGTACACTTTTACATGTAAGTAGGGATATCCCCATAACATATTTTTTGGCTTCTTAAAAATGAAACAGAAGTTATAAATATAAGAAGTAATGGACATGATAAACCTTTCAAATTAAAGTGTTTTATAGTATTATTGATTAATCTTAATAATCACTTCATCATATCTCATGTCTACTCCTGATAATATAGCATATAACAAAGATTTAAATGTCATGAAGATAATAATAACTCAAACACTAAAGAAATTTTATCTTGTACTGTACCTCAAAAACAGTGAAAGCAATATGGACACTGAATGATAGGAATAAAAATATTAAGGGAATTAAAATAAAGAAGAATTGTAACCATGGTTTCATGATGGGGAAAACATGCTTGATCAGCTTGATCATCTTCTATGATGAAATGACTGGCATGGTAGAAGAGGGGAAAGCAGTTGATACTGTCTATTTGAAGTTCAGTAAAGCCTTTGGCACTGTCTCACAACATTCTCAGAGACAAACAGTTGTATAAGTTGGATCAACAGGTGGGTTGTAAACTGGCTGGAGTGCTGGGACAAGCAGGTGGTGATCAGTAGAACAAAGTCTAGTTGAAGGCCAGTATGTAGACATGGATGAATGCTGGCTCCAGTCCTGTTTAGCAGCCTCCTTAATGATCTGGATAAAGGGGAAGTGTGTACCCTCAGCAAGTTTAAACATAATACATAACTGATGATGGTCAACCTGCTCTAAATAAACCTGTTGAACATGGAGCCAGACAAGATGACCTCCAGAGGTCCCTTCTAACCTCTCTTACTCTGTGACTATCCTTATCTTTAATTTATTTCTTGCCAAATCTGTGGTGCCATTTTTTTGTCACATATAAAAGGCACAGAAAATGCATATGGTGTAAAGAACTGCTTGGGTTTTAGCAAATTTTTTTCCCTTCTTATCCATTAACTTCATTCTAGAAGTATCATAGCCTTTTCATTGATTTCCATCCCCCTTCTTTTCTTAGTTTTCAGTCTGCATGATTAATATTCTCATGAGTTTCCTCTTATTTTGCTCTCTAAATTATTTTCTGATTTTCATTTCATTCTCTTTCACATCTACGCTGTTGCAAAGATTTGTCTGAGCCTTATCCAACAGTCCTCTGTTTTTGTTTTTTTTGTTTCTTATGTTCAAAACTTTTTATTATATGTATGCTATGTATTTATGATACTATAACATAACATAGTAAAAACCATAATGTAATTGTTTTTATGCAATAAACTAACAAAATAAATTAATGTAAAGGACTTCAACAGATAATGGAGTAGGCACTAGAGGCTTTTGGTAAGACTAAGTAAAATTAGTAAGATGGGTCAGAGGCTTCCTGAAGCCAAGATTTTTGCTTTCCCACTGCATGAGGATTTAAATAGAGAACTACTGTATTAGAATATCAATTAGTCCAGGGGTTCATCCACTCTTTCAAGATGTGAATCTGAATCATCCCAGATTTTGGGATGCCAGCTATGTGAATATTCTAACCATAATTATACAGATGTGGACCGTCATGATACGTTTTTCCTTAACTGTCACTATATTTAGGTAGCTAAATTTAGCTTTTAAATTCTCAGTGACTATGTGTCTCTCACTAGCCTCTTCGGAGATAAGAATACTTTATTCTACATGAGACATTTGAAAATAGAAACATTAGGATAATGAATTGCTCCAATGCTATTTAAATAAGGCACTTAAAAGTGCCTAAACCACTGCACCATTGTGTAGCTATCTGTTGCAATACTTGATTCTGACTAGAAAGGCTGGAAGTAAAGTTTGAGGTAAAGTGCTAACATAGTAGCTGAAGCCTATGATCAACAAAGTCAAAGTTGAAAGCCCATGAGGACTGAATTTGTTACTGCTTTTGAGGGTTCTATGTATTATAAAGAAACAGATGGTATAGCCTGCTATAAAATTTTCTCATATCATTGCAAAGGGTAAATTTCTCTAAAAAAAAGGTATTAAGAGATCATTAACCCTTAGCAGACATATAAAATAATGGACTGCACAATAAAATATGTGACAAATGATGTGCCATATCTTTTCGCATACTAAGCAAATGGGGGAAAACCTACTTCTTTGGCAATATGCTCCAAGAAAGATTTTAAAATTAAAAGACTACAAAAAGGACAAGTATGCTATCAGTAGTCAAAGAATAGATAAAATTATTTCAGATAACCGAGAACTTACTTCTCTGTATTTAGTTGTTTGATTGATTTATATCAAGAAATCTCTTGATCCTCATGATCTCTTGATGTTACCAGAAAACTTCCTAGCCTGGTGCAGACTACTACCCATTACAAATCTTCCATGTAGGGGGTGATAAAGTGGCAACAGCTGCTTCAAGGGTGATCAAAAAGGTTTTTAGAGCCTTGGGACGGTTAGTAGTGGATTCTAGGGCACAAGCTGCTTGATAGTTCCAGTTGAAGGCAGCAACCTGAGGAGAAACAGGCAGCCTGAGTCTATTAATGCATGGCTCCACAGCTGATGTCATCATCAAAATTTTTGGGGTTTTGACAATGGAATGGTCTATGCAGCACCAGGCATGCTGTCATCAGACAGTACTCGCCTTTCTCAGTGAGGGGGGAAGTCTTTGCTCAGGAACTAACAGTGCTAATTGGCAGAACTTTAAACTAGATGTGATGGGGGAGGGGGAAAATATCAGGCTTGTCCCTGGCAAGCCGTGGTACGATATGCAAAGATTAGAGGGATAGGATGCTGGTGAGGGTCTTCTGCCGGTGACTCTGAAACGTGCTGGCCACACCAGAGCACCATCGTGGTCTTACAGGGACCAGCCACAGACTTGTCTGGTAATGGAGGCCAACAAGGAAACACCAGGGAAACATCTCAAAGGAATTAAGAGGTATTCCTCTAAGAAGGTGACATGGCCAAAAGCCCAGCTGAGGTGCCTTTTCACCGATGCAGGTAGCATGAGCAACAAACAGGAGGAGTTGGAAGGCACCATGCTGCTAGAAAGTTATGACCTTGTTGCCATTACTGAAACTTGTTGGGATGAATCCCATGACTGAATTGTGACTACCCATGGCTGTTGAGAAGGAACAGGTGAGAAGAGAGAGGTGGAGGGGTTGCCATCAAGATGATTAGAAAGTTGGAGCACTTCCTTAACAAGGAAAGGTTAAGAGAACTGTGATTGTTTAGCCTGGAAAATCAGAAGGCTTCAGGGTGCCTTAATCGCAGCCTTCCCATATGTTGTGGGTTTGCTCTAGACCAGTTTCTCTCACACCCCCTCCCACAATTGCTCTAAGTTGAAAGAAGGTTTATGCAGACAAAGGAGACCTGATTGGGGAGAAATATTATTAGGATTTATTACTAGCAAAAATAAAAATGAAACAACTATATCTACAACAATTCTAATTAGGCAAAAGCACTATGTATTTACAGAAATTCCCCTTGCCTCTTTGTATCAGTCCAGGAGGAGAAGCAGTTTCTTTTCCACTTTCAAAGCTACAGGTCTTCCACACAATTCTGCAGCATTTGAAAGTTGCTCTCTCTTATCTCTGGGACGACAACTCCGACTCGTTGCAGGGAACTGTTTCTCTCTCTGTTTCTTTCTCTCTTCTATGTCGACCTCAGGGCTGGGCCTACCTCCCTCCTGGGCTAAGGCCGAAGGCTGGGGATTACCCAGGGTCCTGTAAGGTCTTCCATGGACTGCAAGGGGACACCTGCTTTTCCATGAATCTGCACCACAGGGTCACAGGGTATAATGGCTTTTGAGTCCACCCCTATTTCCTGTGGAGTCCCTTCCCACAGGAATAGTCCTTGATAGACCTTTCCAGTGTGGGTCTATCCCTCCGGGCAACAGTTCTTCCATTCTCCGCTGTCCCTTGGGGTCACAAATTCAGCCGCACCAGCATGGATCCTTCTCTGGGATCCCAAGATCTTAACCAGGCCATCTCACTCCAGCGTAAGACTTCTCTCCGTGGGCCACAGTCCAGCGTTTTACATCTTCTTCATGCATTCCCCTGCTTCAGCGTGGGCTCCAGCATGAACTATAGAGGGTTGTCTCTGCTCTCCAGCAATCTTCCACAGACAGCAGGGATTTTTAGATTTCAGTCTTTTTCCCTGCTGAAGGGAGAGAGAGGGAGAGAGGGGGAGAAGGAGCTGTTCTGCCCACTTCAGGCTTCCCTCTCCTGCTGCCAGTTCTGACCTTGAAGGCTCCGCTATCTCTCTGGCTGGAATTTTTTCTTCATTGGGAGGGTGGTGAGGCATAGGGACAGAGAAGTTGTGAATGTCCCATCCCTGGAAGTGTTTAAGGCCAGGTTGGATGGGGCTCTGAGCAATCTGGTCTAGTGAAATGTAGTAGGGGTTGGAACTAGATCATCTTTAAGGTTCCTTCCAACTCAAATTGTTCTATGATTCTATGATTTCTAGCAAATCTACCTAGTTAATGGAACATATTAGCCATTCTTGATGTACATGCACAGTAACTGCACAATGTGTAAGGAAGAATATAGTAATGAAAAAAGGCAAGATAGGAAATGAAGAAAAAACAGAAAGCATAGCTAATTCAGTTAAAAGAAGAGCACTAGTTATGGTACTTCAGATTCATCCTTCCTAGCATTAGAGAAATGTCAAGGCTCTTCATGTAATCAATAAAAAGAGTGAAGCCTCTCCAGAAAGCAATTTGGATCTTGGATGCAGTGTCCCTCTGGAGATTTTTTATTTGTTTCTTTTGCCTGTAAAGTGAGCCTGGAGGACTATTAATTTATCAGGCTTCTAAATTTAAAGACATAAATCTATGTGCAAAAAGAAGTCAACTTCATTTAGATGTTGCTTAGAATCCTACAATATACAAAAGTAATAAATTAAAATATTTGAATATATACAAATTTAGCCACTTCGTCTCAGGAAAAATGAGTTTATATAGTAAAAACTTCAATAATATTTTTGTTATAATTTTTAATTAAAACCAGCTGGTATTTGTGTTTCTGAAGCATTTTTATTCTGGTAAAGGCAGAAGTCAGCTCCGGATTAAGACTTCAGTACGCATTTGCCAAAAAATATGTCAACTTTATTTAAGGAAAGCAATTGCCCTGATCATAAAATAGAAGTCATATATGCATTTTGATAGTTACTTAACCTAGGTGGAGGTTCATTTCCCTCAACTTGTGTATAAGCAGATGGGAATCAGTGACTAGCTCTCTAATGGTGCCCTCACTTGCTTCTTATACCAGGAATCTACACAAGCGTTTACACTAATGATGGAAAAAGTGATACACAAACTGCTGGAGGAATCTGCATGATTGTTTTAACTTGAATCAGAAATGCATTTTTTAAGTCTTGTACACATACTTTACTTATGTCCCAGAACAGTTTATGAGCAGAGCCTATAGTAGGCATGCAGTCTACAGCACTAGACAAAAGCCTGTTCGAAGAAATCAGTCCACTGTGTGACAGTAGGAATATCTCAGCTATAGCACCACCTGTTTAATTTTACAGTACTATTTCTATTTGTGTGGGTGGACCTTGGCTAGTAGCCAGGTGTGTACCAAGCTACTCTATCACTCCTCTATCTCAACAGGACATAGGGAGAAAACATGATAAAAATCTTGTGGGTTGAGGTAAAGACAGGGAGAACACTTCCCAATTATTGTCATGGACTAAACAGATCTAACTTGGGAAAATTAATTTAATTTATTGCTTCCACAGGAGCCAGAGTGCCAGCGATGCCGCATGTGAAATAAAAGAAAAAGATGGTGCATCTACTTTCTTTCTGTAAGAAACCAGACAGAGTACTTCCCCTTAGGACCACTTTATTGGCTTGAGGAATTATGGCATTCTCAACCTCCCAGCAGTGGCACTGGAAGGTCCACAGAAAGAGCGTGGGACCAGCTATGGATGGGATGGAAGTGGTATGGGCATGAAGCATCCCAGGACACATCCACACATTTCTGTAGCCAAAAGCAGCCTGGCAAAGGTGCTGGAAAGCTGCGTAGGAGAAATGGTTGCAGGGTCCTGGTGGACACTAAGTTGAAGAGAAGCCATCAAGGTTCTCTTGCAGCAAACACAGAGAGTGATACCCTGGTCTGTACTTCAGAGAGGTGGGTTTTCAAGATGGCGGCGGGCGATGAGCCACGCTGTCGCCAGGCTCCTGCAGCAAGGCAGGGACCCGCTCCCCCA
>JAWWES010000001.1:70223341-70235100 GCA_035583135.1 Lophotriccus pileatus
TTAGCCACCAGCGCGCTTGTAGCAAGCGTGGTTAGATCCCTTCCCAAATCTTCGTTCGCGAAGCCTTGCCATGACTTCAGAGAGGTGAACCTTCCCCTCTGTTCAGTGGTAGTGAGGCCAGGCCTGCACCAGTGTTCCCTGTTCTGGGCTCCCCATCGTCTCCACTCTGCCATGGGATGCTGCTCAAGCCCAGCATCAGAAGAATCACATCTCGTCTTCTACTCTTTTCCCATTCATTTCAGGGACAAGCAAGGCCATCCACCAGCCATCAGTTCTGATGAAGGTCAGAGTAAAGCTGAGGCAAGTTGGCCATCACACTTTGTGAGATGACCCCACCAGAACTGGCTCAGGTGAGCTGAGCAAAAGTCCTATGAGGAGAGGATGAGGGAGCTGGGGTTGTTTAGCCTGGAGAAGAGGAGGCTCAGGGGAGACCTCATCACTCTCTGCAACTACCTGAAAGGAGGTTGTAGCCAGGTGAGGGTCAGTCTCTTCTCCCAGGCAACTATCAGTAGGACAAGAGGGCATGGTCTTAAGCTGTGCCAGAGAGGTTTAGGTTAGATGTTAGGAAGAAATTCTTTACAGAGGGAGTGATCAGACATTGGAATGGGCTGCCCAGCGAGGTGGTGGATTCTCTGACCCTGGAGGTTTTTAAGATAAGACTGGATGTGGCATTTAGTGCCATGATCTAGTAAACATGGTGGTAGTGGATCAAGGGTTGGACTTGATGATCTCGGAGGTCCTTTCCAACCTGTCTGATTCTATGATTCTATGATTCTAAATCCATCCAAGGGATTTGCCCTTAAAAGCTAAGGTAGCAATTGAGGAAAGTGTTGCTTCCTGTTCCAAGCAGGCCCTTGTCCCCTTGCTGACTTCTACATGTCCATTCTAGGTGCCTTCAGTCACTCCAGGAAGCATTACAGACTGCCCTGTATGGCCTGAACACTGGAAGAGCTCCTTCAGGGAAAGAAGGTAAAATGAGTTAGCTTTAATTAAGAAAGAGTTGGAGTTACCTCCCTAACAATACTGCTGAATGAAAAGCTTGTTAGGGTCTTCACAGGAAAAGGAAAAACAAAGACACAGAAAGAAAAAAGCAAATTGTGAAGACGGAAGTGATGGTCCATCAGGCAAGAAAAGGAGAAATTCTGAAATAGATTTTTCCCCTTGCAGGTGTGAACAACTGAGAAAACCCAAGCAGGACAGTAAGAACAAGGAGCCCAGGTCATAGTAGGCTCTACTGTCCATCTTTTGAAACTCTGAGTGCTTCACTAGGTACAGGAAATGTTTCTGTGATGTATAGACATGGCCCAGCCCCATAGAGAAGATATGTATCTGCCTTTGTTCAAGAAATATTTGCAGCTTTCATTTTGCATTCTTGAAGCTCTGTTTGTTCAAGGCTGAGAAGACACTCTGGCAAGGTCAAAAGACTCACAATTTTTAGTTCTTTGACCCATTACCTATGTAAAGAGTCAAAGTCCCACATTTCTCTTCATGTCAGCTGGCAATCCTGGTCCTGGCTGCTAGTGTCTGAATCCTTAAGACATATTTGTTCTTTGTAGCTTAAGACACTAAGATATTGACACTTCTTAAGAAGCTCATATTTCATCTGAGATAAGAGTAAATAAGCAAAACCAACAAACAAAAATATTTTTTATAAAAGGCAAAACCATCTAGACCCCTCACTGAAGAGATCTAGACTGGTATGTTCAGATTTTTATCCCTGCACTCTCCACCAGGGACCAAAGCAGCCCAGGATGGCTCAGGACAGCTCACCACAGTGTTTTGCAGAACAAGGGGCTCAGGCATGGAAGCAGCATAGTCTCAGATGGCTCAATGGCTCAGCCCAAGGGTGTGTGTTTTTCTTACCAGATCAGGGTTACTGGCAAGGGACAGTGAGGGATGCTGCTGCTTGGGTTTTGGAAAGGATCACAGCATAGCTCCCTGCATTCTCCCTGTCAAGCCCAGCTGGTTGGCAAGAGGGCACTGCACATCTCTGCCAACTTGCCTTGCTCTGAGGGTATCACTTGTATTGAGATGGGGCCAAAGCAGCACTGTAGTTCATGTCAGTATGGCAATGGATTTACTAGCTGGTGTATTTACTCATACACTCCTGAGCTGGAGCAAGTAACAACAGCTCCACACCTCACAGAATGGCAGAATATGTGGAGTTAGAAGGCACCCACAAGGATCATCGAGTTCAACTCCTGGCCTTGCAGAGAATCCCCTCCAAGAGTCACATCATGTGCCTGAGACTATCATCCAAACATTTCTTAACTCTGTCAGGCCTGGTGCTATGACTCCTTCCCTGAAGAAGTTCCAGGGAACTGTTCCAGGCACTGTTCCAGTGCCCAAACACCCGTTGGGTGAGCAACCTTTCTCTAATATCCAACCTAAACCTCCCATGACACAACTTCAGGCCATTCCTTTGGGTTCTGTCACTGCTCACCACAGAGAAGAGATCAGTGCCTGCCCCTCCTCATCCTCTCACAAGGAAGTTGTATACTGCAATGAGGTCTCCCCTCAGTCTCCTCTTCTCCAGGCTGAACAGACCAAATGACCTCAGCTGCTCCTCATATGGCTTCCCTCACACCCATCCAAAGCACCTGAACAAACATTTTCAAGTATCAGTCAGAATATTATATGTATACGTGTCCTTTTTCTGGCTATTTTTATTTTTTCCTCATGGTGTTATCTTCAAGATCCTTTCTACTTTCCAGTCACAAGAGAAAAAGCAAGCAAGGAAAACCTCACCTACGGATGTCCCAAAAGTCTGGATCATATATTCTTCTAGGTCACAGCTTTATTCTCACAGAATACTGAAATAAAAGATATCCTTTTCTGATGAAACTCTGGCATATGTTTATCTGAGGAATGGTATAGCTCCTTATATAGGGATACAGTTTAATCAGTCTATTATTATTATTATTATTATTATTGCAGTTGTTGTTGTTGTTTTGTTCTGGCAGGAATAGGTTGATAATTACTCAGTAGTAAGGTATTGTAAATGTGAGACCTAGTCACTGTGAATCATATATAAGAAGCACAACACATACTTGTTGCAAAAAGCTGAGGAAGAGAGGAGATCCTGATGATGATGAAATGGCTTATGTACTTTTCACTACTGAAAATGGAAGTTTGTGCACATAATGGAAATAGCAACATTTTATTCTAACTGCAGGACATATGCAGCCCTTCTATCAGCAGCATAGCTCTATAGAGTTGACAAAAAATAAGAACACTCTAACTGAAATTAGATGTGTGACTTTGCAGTGCATTAACATTTAGGGTAACGATATATATACATATTGGGTTTAGATGGCTGTTTTAGTAGCAGCTGGATCGCAAGGGTGTCTTCTGTGAGAAGATGCCAGTAGCTTTCCCCATGTCCCTAAGAGATAGTTCCAGATGGCTCCAAGATGGATTCTCTGCTGCCCAAAGCCCTTCAGTGATGTTGGTAGAACCTCTGTAATAACACGTATAAGAAAGGGATAAAAAATGCTGCTCATCAGCAGTTAAAAATCAGGATGCCAGTACACTGCCTACTTTTTCCTCTCTTCTCCTTACTCAACTGACACAAGGGCATGTCACAAGTTAAGTATGTAATAAACCAGGAGACTGCAATCAGAAATTCCCCTGAAACGGATAATTTCCAACAGATAGGATTTTCTCATAACAAAAACAGTATAGGTGCAGGCTCAGAAGTTATATCCTTTTGTCAAATTTTGCAGCTACCAATGACTGAATAAGTTGCTAGGAGAAAATACAAAGCTAGCCAGACACACAGCAAAAACAGTATGACTAAGTGGGTCTAATTTTCAATGGAAAGAGGAATAAAAGCAAGACTAAAGAGACAGAAAACTTCCATGCATAGTTCCATTTTTTACATGAACAGTAGTATTTCTTCCTTATTAAATATATTATGGTTTAGCAAATTATGGCCCTGTTGTTAAAGATTTTTTGTCCAGTTGAATTTGGGATATTTATTTATTTATTTGTTTGTTTGTTTGTTTGTTATTTTCAAGATAATCAGGCTGAAAACTACCTTCAAGGTCATGGGTCCAAACATAAACCTGACACAGCTAAACCATGTCTCTGGATGCCACATCTATAAGTCCTTTAAATATCTCCAGGGATGGTGACCCCACCACTTCTCTGGGCAATCTGTTCCCATGCTTCACAGCCCTTTCAGTGAAGAATTTTTCGCTAATATCTGACATAAACCTCCCCTGGTGCAACTTGAGGCTGTTTGTTCTTCTCCTGTCACATGTTATGTGGGAGAAGGACACCCACCTTGCTACAACCTCCTTTCGTGTAGTTGCAGAGCATGATAACGTCTACCTTTGAGCTTCCTTTTCTCCAGACTTAACAATGCCAGCTCTCTCAGCTCCTCCTCAGTAGATCTGTTCTGTCTGTCTTCAATGAAGACAAGACCATACATCTGAATGCAATTCAACATCGTGTGATTCTGTGTTAAATTCTTGAGGAATCATTTACAATTGATGCGTTTATTATATTATTAAGGTGTTTTTTTTCTGTATGAGGGTCAAAGCTATCAGTATTCAAACTGTGACATGTTGTCAATAATTTGTCATCTTGTGGTGTATAAAGTATGTATGGCCCGTCTTCGCGAACGAAGAGCCGGGGAAGGTCCTTACCCGCATATGCAGATAAGGACTTGTGGTGTAAATGATGATAAAATAGAACACGTGCAGGCATTTTTTTTTTTTTTTCTCTCAGACATCCTTTATGTTCCCAAATCTGATCTCCATTTACATGTTAAATAAATGCTTTAAAGTCTTTCTCAGATTTAAATTTGGCAATACAAATTACATAGCTCTTATATGGTTATTAGTAAGGGAATGCTTTTTACTTTTATCTGTCTAGTTTTTGTCCCAGTACAGTGATTGGGAGCAGAAAGGGCTGGCATGCAATTATTTGTTACTAATAGCTACTTACCCACTTGGGAATTTGTAAATAGCCATTTTATAATTACAAATATGTTTTATGCCTTAAATATGCACCTGCCAATGACTGAGCCAAATTGCAGTACACGGGTCACATTCATTCTCGATGTTCATCATGAATTAAAAGTAAATTTAGTGTACATTTAAGCCTAGACAGCAGATGGCATTCAATGGTACAAGCATACTGCACCATATGTCTGCAAAATGCTTTCAGAAAGTACTTGGAAGTTCCCAACATCATAAAATAAAATTAGATAGTAAAATAAGATATGATTTGGATATAATTTAACCAAAAATATTTTAACTAGGCTATTGAAATTTAGTCCCATTCTCATTTAGTGTGATTAAAATTCAGTTATTAAAAGATGTTTAAAAAGATAGATCACTTTTTTATATTCGAACATTCATATTTTGATTTCCTTAATTTTTATTTAAAATCTAAACATTTGTTTGGAAAGAAAATAAACTTCAATTAGTACTAGCAAAAAATTCTTTTTTTTTTTTTAGCTGTCATATTTATATATTATATGCTTATCTGCTAACATTTAGTGCTTTCTTATCCATAAACTAGGCAGTTCACTATGGTATTCAAGAGCATCATGGCAAGCACAAGTATTGTAACATGTTTTTGAAATGATGATTTGAATTCTTTAAAAACAGATGGGTCTGAAACATTTTATTGCACTTATGCTAAATTCTGTCCATCATAAAATAGTCTAAATCATTCTCTTTTGCAGTAAAAGGGATGTGTAGCAACTCTGTTAACAAAAAAATACAAATCAAGAATTACAGAATTTAAGTCCATAGATGAAGTGCAGAGTTAAGCTTCACAGGACCAGTGAGGAAGGCTGATGTTCTGAAAACTAAATGAAAAGAGCTCAACTCAAGTTATAGAAGATGCATTTGGAAGACAGAGAGTGAAGTATAAAACAAGAAGTATTTAGTCTGGGTTGCAGAAGTGATATGGCAGACATCCCTCAGAGAAAACAAAATGCTGCTCCTTTGTCATAGAACTTTTAAAATATCTATTATTTTCTGCAGCATTAATAATTTAATTTTAATTAAAATTAATTTAATTTTCATACTTAGGGTCATTATTGTGGACATTGTCAGTGGATTAACACCTCATAAAATCAAAGGATATCTTACAAAGCTACACAACAAAATGACAATAAATCTTTAACATGCATAAACCTTTATGTGTATAAAGTGCCTTTCTGTTAAATATAACATTATAAGCTGTATTATAATATTATAAAACTGTACATAGTCTATTTTTTAGCTTTAAACTAAAAATTTTATTTAAATATTATATTTTGCTAAAAGACTAACACTTTGTGTTAGGTGTTTTGTAAACAAATGAAAGATCAAAAATGACTGGTCTAAAAGAGCATGAACATTTATATGAATAAGTAGGGATAGATCAACAGATAAAAAAAGATACAGACATATTTTTACACCTATTAATGACAGTTTATTTAGCAAAGTATGATGTGGAAAGGTCCTTGCCGTATAGAGACAAATGTAAATCACTGAAGTCATCTTTGTATCATTGCTGAAGAAGAACCAAGCAAAACCAGTGGGTGACAAAAGGAAAAAAAGGAAGAAGGTAAATTATATGTAGTTTTGACTTAGAAAAATGTAAATTTGTAAAAAAGTCCTATGATTTAATTAGGCTTTGCTGACAAGATCAGTAGCTTTAAAGGTCTCCTTAAAGTGCATGCAGATTTCTAGGCATTGCGTATTCTGTATTTTCTCAATGGTACAGAGGAGCTCATTGGTGCTAATAAAGTACATTTATTAATACATTTATGTTTCTCTTCAAGCAATTAAAGGATATAAAGGAATGCATTCCACCTGGTACATTTCTTTGAGCTGCTACAGAGACAGACTGATTTGCATCTTCAGTTCTTACAGGATGTGACAGGTTGTGAATGCTTAAACTGATAGCAGACTGTGAGTAATACAGCTAACTTTTCTCCTACAATTCTATTGTGTGTGTAGGAAATCAGGGAGTCAAAGAGTAAACAAAAGATGGCATTTACAAAAACTGTCCTGTAAGTCATATACTAAATTTTTCTTATCGGAAATTAGAAACACTTGGGACAAAAATAAATGGTCAACATGGCCCTCTATATTGTCATTTCTGCACCCCCACTGGACAGAAAGAGTTTTCAAAGCTGCACAAAGTCTTTTGATTTTCTCCTCTCGGTGTCACCTTCTTTAAAAGGGAAACTGCCTTTTTCTGGTGACAAATGACATTTAATGAGTAGTTTGTATAGTTCATGCAGGCTGTTGATAGCATTCTTGTAGATGTCTCCCTCTGTAGTTTGAGAAATACTCTGGTATTGCTGAATTGTTACTGTCACTCTAGGGATATTCATAGTAAAAATAGGATCTGTGATACACAAAGTAACTAAACTGGCAGTATCTTCCAATTAGATATCAATTAAGGTGAATACACATAAATTCCTTTCTTTCTCCTAAATTGTTAATCCAACAAGCAGTGCTGTTTTATTCTTTCTAAACATGTAATTCTTGATCTCACTTCAAAACTGACACTGTATTCCCTCATGTGTCTTTGCTTTCAGACACCCTCAAGCTCTTTTAACACCATTCCAAAAAGCTTTGAACTCTGAAAAACATTATAGACCCCAGGGTCACAATCCAAATATGTGTTCTATGACCTACTCATTATTTGCATAATAAAGTCATTATCTAATGAAATCTAATGAATGAATCTGGTTTTGAAGGTCAATATCTGGACTTGAATCAGAGCATACTTCAATATAAATCAAAATAAATGATATCTCAAAGAAAATTTTTCTATCAGAAGTGAATCAAGATTATTTTTCGGTATAATATTCCAGTGTTGCCTGTGCTTAATTTCTCATTTCAGAAAATGGGTGAATAACTTTAGTTTAATTTTGTCTGATTTCAAGTTGCCGGGAGGGAATGCATTATGACATTACCTTCCGAAGAGCCCTTCAGTTCTGTTTCCATTATTCTCTAAAATGACTTTAAATGTGTTTTAACCAATAAAGCCTCCTTTCATGACTACATCTTGACAACATTGTGTGGGAAATCCTTGGCTACCTGAGACATCTTCTCAGGACTGGTAAATAAAACATGGAAATCCAGATCATTCTGGATCAGCAGTCAGGGAAGTTTCCCTATAGCACTCAAATAGCATTGAGTGCCCATATTTAGATGATTGAATTATATTCTGTGAGATCAGGACACGTGTTCAATTCACTTTCAAGTAGTACAAACTCCTATATTTGTTGTACTAAATATCTCTCTCGACTCTTTGATGACCGTGTTACCAATGCGTGGGATTCAATTCCCTAGACACAGGCATCAAACAATGTTTTGAGTCCTGTGGAGTATATCCTGAAGGAGTTGTATTTCTTGGACACACAATGTCATATGTGGCAGCCCACTACAGATATTTTGTTAAAACACAGAGCATGTCAGGTAACACTGCACATCTATGTCTAGGCAACCAAATTCCGCAGATTTTCATTGTCTTGCCATTTAGACCATGAGTTTTCCTGGGGACAGATATGCTGTATGCCAGTGTATAAGTGTTGAAAGGTAATCCCAGTCCTAGTAATGTAAGGTGTCCTTAATCAATGCTTCTCTTTAAAACTACTTTCTACAGATAGCTTAGTGTAGAAGTGTTTAAAGTTTCATGAAATTGTTGAACCAGTTTTATGGCCTGCATCAATTTCTTTGATCTCAGAATTCCATTCAATATATTAAAGACAACATAGTATAAGGAACATAGTTACTTACCTAAGATTACACCCAAAAATACAAAAAAAATTGTCAGTGCCCTTCTGTGATGGAATTACTACATCAGTGGATGAGGGCAGGGCTACAGATGATGTTTATCTGGACTTCTGTAAAGCCTTTGACAGAGTCCTCCACAATATCCTTCTCTCTAAATTGGAGATAGAGGGATTCAACAGGTGGACTGTTAGGTGGATAAGAAATTGGTTGGACAGTCACATCCATAGAATATTGGTCAACACCTCAGAGTCCTGACAGACATCAGTGACCATGGTCTCTCTTTTTTGACTTCTGCGAATCCTGACGAATAAATACTAACGATAATAAATGTAAATTTATCACTGTACTTCCTGAATCTTGGGTTTCTGAAAGATGCCTTGATCTATGCTATATATTTAAATTAGCCACAGTGGGGCTGTTAATCAAGCTGGATTGCAACAATATCCAGGAAGCGTTATATTGGTCGATTAAATAAAATACGTTCCCAGTCAAGAACACCAGAGTTGGGAAAGAAAAAGGTGACAGCAATCTTTCTACCAGCTGTTGCTGGGCAAATCCCCCAGTTTACAATCAGTTTAAGACAGAGTTACTGTGCATCATTATGTCCCAAACAATTAGGAATATTCCTGGTGCCTGGTTTGTAAATGGATTATTAATCTATATCTGCAAAGATATATAAAAGTCCATTTTATTAATACGTTCTAAGAAAATATATCCATGACAACTCTCCCCAGCACAATCATCTTCCACTGCATTTGCAGTACTACAGGAATCTTTGATCATCTTCTTTCAGCAACCCTATCTGTTTGATCTTCTCCCAGCTACTTTTTCTGCTTCAGTTTCAACAATTTGAAGCAGTTTTGATCTTCAGACTTTGTGCTCCTACGATTATCAGTGCTCCAACATCCGGCTATTCTAGATCCTCAGGTTCATTTCTAGAAATATTTTGGTTTCATGAGCTACCATTTCCACTATTCTGGATATTTTAACCCTATTTTTTACTGTCTTAAGTCCTCTATGTCTTTTCTGAAATACTGCTGCACCTATTAATTTCCACTGAGTGTTTTGGGTCTGCTATGCAATTTCCTTCACTCTGACACCAGAACTATGATTTAACATACCTTATCTGTTCAAGATAATATGGCTGTGCAGGAAGGGTGAGTAAAATATGCTTCGTCTGGGAGATTATTTGAAAGTCTTTTTTTCCCCCTAAGTCCTTGGTAAATAATGAGAAACATATATGTATTAGAAAGGTAGTTAGGAGGAACATGTAATAAAAACTGTGGAACAGAGCTTGCTGTAGAGATTTTGCATGAATTAATATTAGGAAATACCTTAAGTAGTGCAATATTAAACTCAGTTTTGGCCTTAGTTTGAATGAGGATAATGTTATTAAGAAAATGCTGATCCATTTTTAAACATCCCTGACCTTTCCAAGAATCATGTTTTGCAATGGATTTCCACGTTTCCTTACACAGTGCTATTCTATAATGTATGCAAGGATAGAAAGGATCAGATTAATGCAGGCATAACTTCCTCATTATTCATCACCTAGATATTTTCTGTTCCTGGGTACTCTCCAATCTGATTTCTAAATGAAAAATGCCCTTAATTTAAATTCCTTACCATATAAGACTCTATAGATTAGAGTGTATATATATATATATATATATATATATATATATAAAATATATGTAGATTAAATTGTTTTCCAAGCAGTATAAGACCTAGTAGACATAACGAATTCCCACAAGCAATTATTGCTGACTACACTGGTGGCAGCATAATGTTAAAATAAGATATTTACAACTCCGCTTTACATTTTTGAATTACAGCTTACAACAGAGCACCATAAATATATCTGGTTTCAATTAGCCTGGGAGATGAAAGGTGATTGTAGGTTTTTAAAGTTCATTAAATAGGTGACTTCATATTCTTAATTAATTCAGTCATGATATACTGCAGTCTACAATTGGTAATGTAATTCAATTTGGATTCACTATTAGCCTTTTCTGTGCCTCAACTTTTTCAATAATTTTAAATACTGTTGAAATTCATATTTAAGGTTGAACTGCACTGAAAAAAAAAGTCCTTTCCTGTCTCATTCCTAAATATGTCCTTTGATTACATTTGACGAGACAAACTATATGGTGACTTTGGAAGTTTCTTAGTTTTTTTCCAGTATCTAAATTGAGAAATTATCTTTTCTGTTATTAATGGAAACAACATACAGAAGAACAAAAATCACAGTTTAGCCTCAAGCTGGTCTCAAATATCAAGTTGTCTTAAACAGCTCTGACACATATATTTGGGCAACTAACATTTAAGTACCTAATTTTAGGTAGGCTGAGTTTGGTCTTGACCTACAAAACTGAAGCTCAACCCATTTAATTTTCTGCATTTTGTTTTATTACATACGTAATGTGTTGCAACTCCACATAGAAATATTAATTTTAATTATAGTCACATTGATGTGCCTCACATTTTGAGGAAGTAAATTTTCATCACACACTCAGGCACAGCCAAGTGCAGGATTCTTCCTTTCAACCCACTGGGGCCTTTGAAGTAATACAAGTAAAATTTACTATTGTGTGATCGTATTATTTTTAAAACTGTCTGTATGTATTTAGTTAAGAAATATCACCTTGGAGTCAATCATTTAAAAGGTGTATACTTCTAATCTAAGTATCATATACCTAAGAAACATATTCAGATTAGTAATAAGGAGATCAAGGGTGTTTATAATGAGGTATAATGATCTTGAGAGAATTTATCAAATTGTTTAGTTTTTGGGGCTGTCTACTGCTGTAGCACTCACTACTACACACATGCACAATAAATCAACATTATTAAGTACTATATTACAACTGTCTCCGTTTGAGTGGGACACAAGTGTTTTGCTGAGAATAAACCACAGGGGAGACCCAAAACCTCCTCCCCCTAAGCAATTACAAATCCGAAATTAATGGACTCCGATCGAGGAATAGTGTGGGAAAAGAGACC
>JAWWES010000001.1:70238512-70250060 GCA_035583135.1 Lophotriccus pileatus
GGCTATAGAATACACAGGTTTGGGTTACACCCATCCAGTGATGAATTGGTCCCAGCTGTTCTAACTAGGACACCCTGCTACGAAGACAAGAAGCTCACATGATGCAATAAGGACATGAAACTGAACATCTAACTTCAGTCAGAATTTTTACAGAACCTTTTATCCCCTATTAAATTTGATATACCCATGTATAAGCATGACTTCCTTGGCATGATTATGCAGTAGCTTTTCAAAGCTTACTCTTATACATCCAAGTGTATATACTGCAGCTACTAAAATGATGAAAAAATGCCTGAGCTCAGTTGGTATTTCTTTCTAGGAAAATAGGATGCTAGATCTTCCAAACATAAAGTTCTGTGGTGGTTCAGGAAACATTTAGACCACCTTTTGACGAAGCTATTATGTTCTAGGTGAATAAAATAGTAGTCCAGTTTAGGTAGCAATGCTCAAACAGTATTTTATACCACAACACAAATAATATCTTTTAGCTTCTTCGCTATAAAAATCTGTAAGATCACTTTTTTCAATACTTTGACTAGAAAATGTATTCTTTTCATAATAAGTTTTCATTATTTGGTGACTTCTAATAAGTGTGGCAAATCTATGCCGCTTCTTGCAATGCTGACGTGTTCCAAGGTGGAGCAAGGTGTTTTGTCAGGTATTCTGTCCTGGAAGCATGGCCAAGACATCTGATTGAACTGGCTAAAAGCCTATTCTATACCGTAGAACACCATGTTCAGGTTATTAAACTGGGGGAGTTGGCCAGGTGGTGCTGATCACTGCTTGCCTACAGGTTGTGCCTCTGTCAACTAGCGGTGAGCAACTGTATTGTGTGTCACTTCATTCTCTAGGGTTTCATTCCTCTCTCTCTCTCAGATAATGATTATTTAATAATAATTATTATATTTTGTTATATTTCAATTAGTAAACTCTTCTTCTTTCAACCCATGTCTTCTGCCTTTTTTCTGATTCCCTTCCTTATCACCCCTATGCCCCAGGGGCAGGGGGGAAGAAAGGATGTAAGGAGTGAGCATGTGGCACTTAGTCACTGGCTGGGGTTAAATCACAATTTATCCTACCGAAAATGTATTTTAGTAGGCTTTATAGACTGAAAATTCTCAACAATAAACTAAGGAGATAATATAAGATAAATTGATCCTTCTTGAATTTCTATAAAGTTTCAAACCACTTTTAATTTTTAATATCCAGGGATGCTGGGCATAAGTTCAGACCTTTTTCGGTAGTATTTTTTTATTAGTTTCTACATTGCATATTCACTTCATGGACCATTAGCTCTTCTTAAGTGTAGTTTATTACTTTGGATTTAAATTTGTCAAACTTTCTTCATTTTGGTTTCTTGATCATTCAAACACATACCAGTTTCTAAGTGAGTTTTATTTGGTCAGATATTTCCAGGTAGATTGAAAAGTATTTCATGGTAAGTACTTTATGCTTTGGTTTCTCTTCACACAATACAATACTCAGCTGCTTGCTAAGGACAAAATAAGCATAGCAAAAAATTAAGTCTGTCATTAGACAATACACTTCTAATGCACTTCAATTGCACATAGGACTATATTTTTGTACATGCTTGAGAAATTGTTTTATTTTTAACTTTTTAGAATTTCTGCATCTTCCAACCATACTGCTTAAATCTATATGCTTGCTTTTAATATTTTTTTATAGTAAGGAACAACTTTTAGTAGTATTCAATCCAGAGAGATCAGAAAAAAACAGATCTCTGGTATGCAAAATATTTCATAACTAAAAAAACCAAACAAAAAAACCCAACCAAACAAACAAAAATAAAATAAAAACAAACAAAAACCACAAAAACCAAACAAACTAACAAAACAAAACAAAAAAACAAGCTGTACATTAGCAAAGCATTCTAACAGAAAAATTCTGATTGTCTTTATTTTGCATCCAAAAATATATTTTTTCTCAGTAAAAGTATACCTGAAATTTTGTTTCACTTGGTTGCAAAAATTTTTTTTAAAATGTGCCCCAAAATATCCAATTAGGTCTTCCTTCATTTTGTTAATAATGTTAGAAATGGTGGAATTTTATTACTGAAAAGTACCTTAGTGACTTTGCATGTTTCAGGCCACATGTTAAACTTCTAAGATTTGGACTCATTGGTCTACATGTTTTGCTTTCAACAGGTAACTCCAGTTAGAAGTAAAATAAATTAAAGAAATAAAATATTTTTCACTTGTGAATTATACCTGAAAAAGAAATCCACTTGCACAGTACCAATGTATTGTATGTCCTGCCATTCTTTTACAGTCCTATATGTTCTGTTACTAGACATTTGCAATCACTTATGAAATGGTTTCATGTACCTCAGTTTGTTTTTCTGTCTTATAGCTTACAGATCACTTGTGTTCAGAAAGTTACAGACACGATTTGCCTCCAGATGCCAAGAAAATGTGTCAATACACAAGCTCACTACATTTTTGTTATTTTTTTCGCATTTACTTCTTTTTTTGAAGTCTAGTTGCAGTACCTTGCAGGCACTGCCATTATTTTCTCTATCAAACACTTAGGGACAACAAAGACACACAACTGCATTATAAGAAAACACCATCCTCTGCTAGGGTGCATGCTTCTGTCAATATTGTAGAAAGACAAGGTTACCTGGAAACGTATAAGCTTCCACATTTTTAACCTTCTGTTAAAAATACCTAGATCATTCTGACCTGCCTTGAAACATTTATTGACAGGCTTTTTTCTAATTTTTTCTTTCGCTCATCTTTCACTGACAACTTGACTTCAGAGATTAATTCTAAATATGCTGAATACCTGCACTTTGCATTGATATCAAAGTAGAAATTACTAGGATTTATTTTTAATGTGTCATTCCTTTAATTTGCAGCCTATGTTTTGCATATCTTATTCAATAATTTTAACTGTTAAGCCAAAAGATAGCCCAAAAAGTGGAATATTTTCTACTAAGAGAATGAAGAACTGAAAATGTAAATGAAAAATTTTGCAAGTTGAAGTCATCAGGAATCTCACAGGAAGGTATCTGTGATGCTATCTGTCGTATTATCTCTGTTCCACAAAGCAACAGTGAGGAATTTCAGCTTCTCTCAATTCATCTCCCTAGGAATTCATATAAAGGCAAAGTAAGCAGGAGAGCTCCTTTAGGGAGTTCGATCTGATATAAATCAATATATGTTGATTTATTATTTTTTTCTGCTTCCCTCATCTTTTTCTACCTTAATAGTTGCTTCCTACCAGCCCTCACAATTGCTTAACCTTGTAAGGTCCTATACCTATGCCTTCTATAAATCTGTCTCCTGATGAATATTTTTAGACACATTATTTTCCCTTAATTGATACAAAGAGTTCCCATTAAAAATTGTATGTCTAGATACCTGCACACCTTCCGTTTTTTTAAAGGTGTTCATAATTTGCTACCAGCAGCAAACTTGGTAAAGGTACTTTCAGTCCCATCATCCAGATTGTCAGTGACATCCATGTCATTGATGAAATTTTAAATATCTACTTATTGATAACTAAGTTAATGCTTCTCCTCTGTAAGCCTGGTGAGTGCTTCATACCTTGGTTCTGCGATTTAGTCACTAAAACTTTGAAAGTTCTCTTTTCAATTTTCTTGTTCTCATTATGTGAAAGCTGAAAATTATAGGTTGATTATAAGGAAACCATAACCAAATTTTCTGAGGAATTGCAAGGTATTTTCCTTGAGAACTGAACAATACTAAAGACATGAAAAATTGTTTCAAGCTGATATAGAACGGGGAGGTGTGTCCAGAAGCAAGTATCTATGTTGGCAAATTAATGTTTTATAGCAAATAATATTCATTATTGCCAAATAGGACCATCTCAGAGAAGTCCTGTTCTTGCTTCTGGATATACATTTTGATAACAGTTGCACATTATCATGACCATAAGTTTAACTTCAGCTGCTAAAATGTTGTAGTTTTACCTACCATCATGTGTCATGATAAATCTAAACTATATGATAAGTCTAAACTCGTGGGTAATTGCTAAGCATAATAACTCGTGACAGTTTCCCCCTTGCCACTGATATTACCCTTTCAGATTAAGTGAGCCCAGCAAGTGATCCCTCCTTCACATTGATCTGACTGAAAGAGAAAACTGGAAACTAGTTTTCCATCCCCTTTTCTTTAATGCTGTGATTAAAAATAATCCATGAGAGTTATCAGCATCTTCCTCTTCTCAGTCAAATTGGCAAACTCCATTAACGTTACTGGATGTAACTGACATCAATCCATTTGAACCAAAGTACTGAATAAAAATGGTTAAGGTTTGTCACATTCTGATACTTTTGTGCACAGATGCACATCCAGGACTCAGAAGTGTTGGTTCATTCAACTCAGGTGTAGTTTCTTCTCAAGAAATAGGATATGTATGGCAGAGAAAAACAAAACAAACCATAAAAGCCCAAACCATTTTGATGTTAGTTTATAATGAAATACAATTTTTAGGTTTTGGTTTTGGTTGGGTTTTCTTCCCCTCACAATGATAAACTGGCATTCACTGGCCAGTACGCTCTTAAAGTTTGGAAATAGTGTACAAAAACCTCACTAACAGACTGAATAAAAAATACATAGTTTTCTCTTGCATGTTTTGATTTTCTTGGTGTGAGTGGCTGTATCAACTTTCTTTCCATGAATGCTAGAGTACTGTGAGTTAAATTTCTTGAAGAATTTCCTATTTTAACAGTATCTCAAGAATTGGATGTTCTTTTCTGCTTTTCTGTCCCTATAAATATTGTTGTTTTCTTGAAGTACTTTAAAAAAACCAAACCAAACAAAAAACCAACAACACAACAAACAAACAAGTAACCACTCCCCCATCCCATTTTACCTCTTAGTGAAATATAGCGCTGCTTACAAAGAGTGATGGCCAGAAGACTGACAAGAACAGAATGTGCAAAGTAGGTGGCTGATCTTACATTGAATGTAATTGATTACTCCACAGTAATCCTGAAGTCAACTAATATTTACATCAGTCTGTCACACCAGTGATTTATTACAGCTCAGCTATAGCCAAATATGAACATTTATGAAAGGAAGCAAAATGGAGCTTTAGGTAAAATGGAACAAAACCCTCACACAGACAAACACTCACAGACACACAGATCTCCAAAAAAATAACCACACTAAAACATAAAGCCAGGATGATTTCAGACAGCAAATATTATGTTTGTTCAGAAATTAAAGAGCTGGGATCATTTTAGCACACTAAAATTCTATAAAATGCAGTGAAGTTGGAGTATCTTTATCACTGGATACCAAAAAAAAAAAAAAAAAAAAAAAGTAGCCATTGCTATACATTTAATTACTTTTCCCTCATTCTTCTACTGACCACTGCTATACTTGATATATTTTAACAACCTAAATTTCTCCAATCCTGGCTTCAAACCCTAGTCTGGATTATCTGGGTTTCCATTGCTATCTATATGTTGTGAAATCTGAGCATTAAAAAATAAACAGAGCTATTTTAAAATCTTTTTTTCAGTGAGATAATTACTATTAATTTCAGTGCTTCTAAAAATGGATTAGCCCTTTATTGTTATAAGAGATATATATGAAAGTGAATTACAGTCCTAATTTACCAAGACCATTTCATCTTTTAATAAATTCTTCTGCCAACCTGTCAGCTTTAAATTCATGTAATTTCTTCTTGAGTTTTAATGCTCAGATCTAAATTGGAACAAGCCATAACTTTTTATCCCATAATGTTTTAATATTCATCTTGCACTGGAAACATATATAGAAAAGGAGAGATGACCCTTTTATTATTATTATTATTATTATTATTATTATTATTATTATTATTTAATGTTGTGCATTAAATAGTATTTGTGATCTTGAGACCTATTTATATGAATTGACATATGTAGGAAATATTTACCAGTAAAAATGTTGAGAGCTATGGTTCAGGAACCATCACTGAATGAGTGATGAAATACATCTTGATATGGTCCCTGATAAAATTCTAGTTCTCCTTCAAGACAAGAGAAAGCCTTTCTCTCATCAGGAAACTATCACGGTAGTACCAAAGGATAATGTGTACAGCTAAAAATTAACTGCAAATTCTGGAAAAACAAACTAGTGGGCCTGAATGCAACATGTAGATTTCACTGATAAGGCAGCTGAAAATTTATTTCCAGTATTAAAAATTGTGCTGATAGACTGAATTTTGTTCACTTGAATTTTTTTCTACTATTTAGCTTTCAGGACAAATCCTAATAATTTTAGTCTAGTAGTTATTGCATTGACTAATTAACATAAATACATCTCTGCTTTTGACTCCATGTTGAGTTTAATATAGAATTTATGCACAAAGTTTATCAACTCAAAGGTTCCTGATTTGAAGGAAATATGCTGCTCAGGCTTGTCTTTTGTTTTCTGTTCTGTTATAGGCAGGTCAATTAACCATTGTTTTCAACGTTTCTGAAACTTTAATTTTTGGACCAGATTTTAGATGCTTATCGTTTATTCAGACTTTAACCAATTAGGAGTTACCTCAAGCTGAAATTTTTATGATGCTGGGGGTATTTTTAACTTCTAGCAAAAAATACTTCAGATACTGCATGAACCTCAGGAAAACCCTATGAGTTTGAAAGATTTATTTTTTTAATATTAATAGGAATTCTGGCAATCTGTTCTTTGGATTGCTGTAATAGCACCAAGCAGTAGGATAGGGATTTAAAATTTGGCAGAGAATAGATTTTTGTATAATGTATTTCTTTTTTCACCATTCTTGTGAAAAATTGTCCTTTTTGACCTAGTTATAAGCTTACGAAACACTGTAGTTTGCATATTCTTAGTAGAGACTTCCTAGAGGTTAAGTGTTAAAACCTCCATAAGTTTCAGTGAGTGTTCTAAAGCCTCCTACATCTATTAGAAATGTATAAGCTTCCACTTGACATCTGGCCAAGCATTACAGGTATAAATCCATAACTCTTTCCTCTAGTGGCCACTCTGGGTGAACCTGGAACCAGATTGCAGAAGAGAAATCGGCCTTGTCTTTTGTGTGTTTTAACTGCCTGTCACAGAAGAACGATGATAACTTAGAACATGCCTAAATAAAAATATGCGATTCTGCAAGTCTACCATCAGCTGCTACTCAGCTCTGGAGAGTTTTATTCCAGGCTTTGTGTTTCTCAGACTTTTAGAGTTTATTCAGTTGCTTTAACTTCAGTTTCCACTAACATTTGAGACACCTTGTAGAATCTGAGAATCTGCATCTTATGACTTATAAAAGGCCAGACATCTATATTTAGGGAATGAAATCAAACTGTTACAATGGAGAATGTACAAGAGAATACCCAAATGGATAGACCTAAGTTGTTCTTTGGTCATACTTTTCCCAGACCTAAACTTACTGATAGGTTTAATCCAATAAGCATCCTCACAGCAAACTTTAAGCTCTTTATAGATTATTTTTTTTTTGAAGAAGCAAATTACGAAAGAAACCATTGCGTCTAAAGTATTTGCAAAAATATGGAATCCCTAAAACTTAATCCTTTAAAGTAGATCTGTGGGATTTGGTCTGTACACTGTCTTGCAATAACTGCTACTTCATGTTGTAGCTTTTATTTATGTTTACACTTTCCTAAGAAAGAGTTTAACTTAATTTTTAATTTATGCATATTTATGAGTCAATATTTTTCATTCTGTGGGACTCCAATCTTGTGTTGTTATCATTTCATTAGGGCTCATAACAAAATCCTTGTCAACACACCTGTCTGAACTAGAATGTTGTCATATTATGTGTCCCCCACCTGCAGTAAAGAGTAAGACTCTATTTAAAATTCCAGTAGTTTTCATCAGCAGACACCCAGAGTCTTCAAAAAATTATGTATTTTTCTTACATCTACAAACTGTGCATATGGCCACTGACGTAAAGCTTATTCCATTTACCTGAGCCGACTTATTTTCTTTTCAGAGGCACTCCTAAAATGGTCATTACAGGAGAGGACTTTTCCCTTTCCCTTTCCTTTTTATTTTTTTCATGATGGTGGTTATTTGATAGATTTAGTAGATAACAAGGAGAGACTGTAGATTTAATGAATTATGTAGTGGTAAAGCTGTGGGGGAAATCTGAGGCATAATAATAAAAATATCAATTATTATTACTTTTAATAAAAATATTCTAATAAATATAACTAAATTTAATAATAATCTAATATTTAATAAAAATATTGTTTTATTTACTTATTAATAAGAAATCTCATAGAGGTTTGCAAAAGACTTCATTTGTCCAAAAAGAGTCCTGCTCATAGCTGTGTTTATGTATATTACTTCAAAAGCAAAACCAAAATTGGAACAAACCAGAGAGAAGAACCTGAGTCTGTCTTCTCTTAGCTGATGAAGATGCTAGATAGTAGTGTTACACTGATTTTCACTTGTTCCAGTTCTGTTCCTGCCAGTCCATGATTCTTAGCTGTATCTAGTCATCTGGTTACTGTCATAAAACTGGAGAAAAAAGACGCCACCCCTCCACCCAGGATATTTTATGGCCTGATAGGATAATAGAAGTGAAGCAACTGTTTTGTCTGAAAAAAAAATCACTGAACCTGACCCCCTATTTTCAAGGTAAAAGGTCCAGTCAATAGGATAATTAATTTTCCCCATCTAGGCTGTTTAATGGAAATGACTGGGATTGTGCCATTTTATGCTTCACACAAGGCTACCTGAAGGTGAGCTGAAAGTCTGTTCCATTAAGCCCACTGGCTATATCCTCTGAAAAGAGGATAGACAGACAGGCCTATGGATCAGGACTGATTTTCCACAGGAAATTCCTCTCCAGACTGTGTTTTCTGTATCTGTGAACATACTCCTAATGTAGGCACCACAGGCACCACAAGGAAGAGGACAGAAATACTGTGTGAATTTGTATGTGGTGTCATTGCATCTTACTCAAAATAACAAAGCAAAACAAGTAAATTGATCTGTGCAGACCTCCACCAATTGGTTTCTGCTATTAGTTCTAACTCTTTTACACCTTGGTGTCTGGCATTAATGAATTCCAGTCATATTATAAGGATGATTTTAGCATGAAAATTATATAGTTCTTTCCTTTTCCCTTTCCTGGCAAGAAATCCTGTCTTAGAAGCTAAACACAGCCTCAGGAATTATGCATGATCATCTTTTGATCTTCAGTATACTCACACAAAGCTGAAATAGAATTCAGTCCAGATTGTAAATACCTAAATTTAGTAGTCTACAATCTGGAGCTGTATCCCATCATTAAATATAGATTGATGCAATCTGGAATCCCATCCCTTGTTAAAGAAGAGAAAAATTCTGACTTCCAAACAACAAAAATTATTAAGGTATTAGAAGGTACTGATGAGTTAAGATTAAAGTACCCACATTGTAGAATTTAACAATTTAATGATTGAGAGGATGACACAAAAGCAAATGGGAACATATTTAGAAGGTTTAAGTAAGTGTTAGAGGAAATCACTTCTGCAAATACATTTATATATATATGATAGAAATTATGGAAGAAACACTGAAGTTTTTCATAAAGAAAAAAATCACATCATGCTAATAGAGAGAAGAAAATTAAGAAAAGGACACTTGAGAATAAAGATAAGGAAAAAGCCTTGGAAAAATGTACTATGGGAAAAAATCAACCTAGGGTATACTTTCTTCAAGCAGCTTTTCATTTCATCCTTCCATATGCTCTACCCCAATAAGGTACTTGATATGTTTATTTTAAATTCCTGTATGCATGGTGATTTCCAAGTGTAAACATACATATTTCCTTTCACATACATATCCTTTCATATATTTTTAAACTACAAAACAAGGGTGTAAAAGTAATCTTCTGAAAGGAATTACTGAGATTAGGTGCCCATGTACATTTAAGCATCAGGTAGATATGCCATCCTCTGTATGCCGCAAATGTATCTCTGTGCACATTCTTGAATCCAGAACTATTTTGTCAAATGCAATGTAGGAACTGAAGATGAAATTGAACAATAAAATCTTGGTAAATAAGTCTGAATTTTGCTATTACTAATTGTACAAACCTATTGAATTGTACATCAACGTACTGAAAACAGAATTAGGACTTGTCTTGTCTTGGCCTGAGATGATTTTAACTTGGCTAAAGTGTAATAACAATTGCCTAACAGTGAAGTTAATATATCCTAAATTTGCCTTGACTTAGCCCTAGTTTATGGCAATACCAAATGTGGCATGAACTGTCTGTGGTCTCAGATTGATATGTGGTGTAGAAGGGTACAGACACAGGATGATAACAGAAAACACAGAAAATTCCCAACCATCATTTTATTAGAAGTAAAAAGATCCTGAATGTAAAATAATATCCAAAACTGTGACTTAGAAGTTGATCCAAAATGTATAAAAGAGAAGATAATTACCAACACGATCAATTGTAGATTGTGTGCCTGTATATGTCAGAGATTGGCATGGAGGGGATATTAAAAAGTAATAAATCAAACAAGTTTCAGACTTCAAAACATAACTTTACTAGACTAACATTGATTAAAAACACACATTATCAAAATATAGTTTTTTATCATATTGTATTTTAAGTCATCAACCCTTTACAGTCATATCCTACACTATCCTAGAAAATAAAAGCTTCATAGCTGGTGCCATGCAACTAGTGTTGATCTCTATGGTCCTTGATGGTCTTAATCACTGATATGGTTAGGCTGAAAAGCCCTTTAAAGAGAGAATGCAGAACAAAAGTGTGTCTTCTTTGTCCTCATGCCTTAATGTAGAGTCTTGTCCTTTTTAAAATTTCATTTCTCTTTTCCCTTACTTAACTGATGCTCTTTCTCTTAAAGCAAAAATTGTCTTATCCCGTTTCTTCAGTAACTTGACTCTCGTTAAACTCTGTGTCGTTCTGAAGCCTCTGCTTTTATTCTGTGCCATATTTTCAAAGTCTTTTCTCTTTCCAAACTTTTACACTGCACATTATTGCAAAAGAAACCTTGTACCAAGCTCACACAGCCAGTTCCCATAAAAAATTGGTAACAGCTGGCCAGGACTAGGAACTTGCGTAGTCACCCTAGGCACAGTCAATACAAGGCCTGCATTCCTTGATTAGCAATGGCAATCCTATTTTTCATGGGGCTACTGGGTGTAAAAATGTTTCTTGACTTGTCCTATGGTGGAGAGTTTATCTTATGAATCACAAGAAGCTTTTATTATATTTTGCTTTCTTCTAATGTAGGAGTGAAGGAGGTTTCTGCTTTACCTACAAACCATAGAATACCCTGTTTAATATTACCTCAGTTATGAAAAGAACTTGTCACGCGCTGCGGATTCAGGAATTAGGAGCGATTCACACAGGGGGTTCTTCGAGCAAAGGTGTAATTTATTACTCGGGGTGTGAAACCTTTAGGAACACACAGCTAGCGCTTATATAGGGGAGTATGGAAGAATTCTAGAACTTGGGAGGGGTTTGCTGCTAGTGGGCAGGGCATATAATTAATATAAAAATAGGGGAGGAGTTTTAACCATACAACGAATAGGGAAAGGGGAGGAACAATGAATAAAAG
>JAWWES010000001.1:70252707-70281358 GCA_035583135.1 Lophotriccus pileatus
TTTAAAACTCTAATGCTAATATTATCACTTAACCTTATAAATCTTGTAGTCCTGTAACAACAATTATCAGGGCCAAATCATTTCAAATCTCATTAAACCATATGTTCCCTTTGAGATAACCTAGTCAAACTGAATAATGGTTTCCTTAGCAGCATTCTCTTTTCCTTCACAACAAAGAATTCATGAGTTATAGTCTGTCAAGGACAGAATTCCTACTCTGCACAAAATAGTAGTTTTGCCTTACGTAATTTAGAAGATAGTCAAAAGTTCTTTGCTTGATACCATCTGGAGAGAAGTCCATACATGATTTACTAGAGAAGAGGAAAAATTTTATTTTTCTTTTCAGATATCTTCTTGATTAATGTTGCTAATATTACACTGATAAGATTACGCTGAGGGTTGTAGAAACTACACATCACTTTACTTGACTTATCTAAAAGAATCTTAACATTACTGGAAACACTAAATAAAGTACAACTTCTACTTTTCTGCTTTACACATCCTTTTGTGAAGAAGTATTTGTGTGCTTACAGTGTATAAACCCTGTGTTTATGTTAAATCAAATATAAACAGTGTACAATCTTTTAATTTCAATAATGATAATATAAGTATATGTATATATACACACACACATATATACATACATACATAAATTCTATGTTTCATGTTAGGTCCTCTCAAGGCAACAGGACCTCCCACACCCCAATCCTAAATCACACTGAACAAAGACTTTTTTTCTCTTTGCTTTTTCATTTATTTTTTATTATTTAAAGCAGCAAATATTTTGAGAAACCTTTTTGGAAATACATGATTTAAAACACGTTTCGGTATTCTTCTGTATTAAACTTATGATACAAAAGAATCCAGCTATGCAACCGAGAATGAAATTCTGTGAATGTAAAATTCAGTCCTTCAGTCAAATTTCTGAATTCTGTAATGCTTGTCTCACTTCTTCCTTAGTCTTTGGATTTATGTCAGAATGTTTTTCATTCTTCTTATTTTTTTGTCTCTGGTTGTTAGTAAAGAAAACAAGAAAGAGCACTACAAAAATTCCCTTAACTTCCTGACTTAAATGTTCCAGTCAAAACAAATTACTTAGAGAAAATTTTCCTCACTGCTTAAGTTACTGGGTTAGCAAGTGCTCAGTCACTCTCAGAGAAATGTATATTCACAAGTCAATCAAAAAGTAGCAGGTGTCCAGTGCAGTTGACAATTTCAGAATTAAAAAATCCTGAATATATAAGGATTTTTCTAGTTCTTATACTGCTATGGTATTAACTAAGCAATAAAAAGCATGTTAAAGATATCAAGATGATCACCTTGGGAAATTAAAAGGGATACATTCTTGCCTCTAAAGATATCAAAAAGTGTTGGAGCTTCAAGGTATTTTTTTGGGCAACTTATTATTGCCCCACACCCCCTGCCCACATTCTGAAAAAGTGTTTGAAGAGTATTTAAGCAGAAGACATGATACACGGCTATTTAATCCCAAATGTTTGAAACTTGGCAAAGTTTTAAGCAGTGGTCATAAAAACTGAGATTTCAGAAACATTAAAAATAGACATACCTACCTACCTCACCTATGATCAACAAGAAAAATAATTAGTTTTCCAGGCAATTGTATGCTGGCAGGAAGGTTTACTTTAGTCATCACTTGAAACTGCCCCAAAATAATGCTATAAAACTGATGGAGGAAAAAAACTCCCTCATTTCCATGTCTTTTAGAATATTTAGCGCTTCTGATTTTATGAAGTCTGCATTTCCCTCCTGGTGTTTTTTTTATCAAATTAGTAATAATTAACATTTTTATGATCACGGTATGTTAGTTATAAATAGATATATGCTCAACTATTTCTGAAGTTAAGATAAGGCAAGGGGAAAAAAAGCAATCAAGAAGGTCCTGTAATTAATTGCATTATAAAATACAAAAGAAACAGGAGACTGGTCCCTCTGTGTTCATAGTTTCTTTGGTATTTTGCTAAACAACTGCCTCCTGATGAGTGAGTAACCTGCTGCTCCCCTGCAGTAAGGACATCTGTTTAGCTGGTGAGTGGGACCGCAGTGTCCAGCAAGAAAAGCAAGCTAACGGGAATTTTGGCTGTTTGCAGGACACTTTTCTCTGCAAAAGGGATCCAGAAACTCAGCTCTAGACAGTGAGACTGCACAGAAATGCTGCTGTCCTCACCGAAGTCAGTGCCTAGCCTTGGCTGGAGTAAGAACCCTGACACGACCTGGAGGTCGTGCTCTGACACATTGTCAGAGGTAGGATGCTGCCTCCCAAGGCTCACATCTGTTGCTTTACCTGGAGCAGGATCGAGTGAGAATGATGGTGGCCTCACTTGTGAGGGAAGGTAATCAGACTGTGAAGCATCAGAAAAGATGAATGGGAGGTTTGTATGATCATCATGGAGACTGCAGAGGCATAAGGCTTACCTATAGAATGAAAGAAGGAGGGACTATGAAAGACTACGCTTGAATGACTGCAGATGGACGCTCCCAAGACAGAGATGGATGGGAACTTTTGTTCTCTGTCAGCAAGAGAAAGGCTCCTTGGCCTCCAGATACAAATTTAGAGAATTGCATGTTGTACTAATAGGCAAAGGAAAGGGAACAGATTTCATTGAAGTACATTTCAGAGACAGCTGGGCCTGAATCAAGCGCCAAGAGGTAGCAGCAGGCACTGGTGTTTTGAGACTCTGTTCTGCACCCACCTGCCAACTAGAACTGCTCCCACTGGAGATTAATCCTTTGCTTGGTCTTGGATCCAGAATGCTGCATAGAGGATGACAAGTCTCATGTGGCCTTCATACTTTTGCTCATCCATGTGTGCATCAGTAATACTGCCAAGGGAGACCTGGAGCAATCAGGAATGAGTACAGAAAGGGGAGGACAAAGATGGTTCTCTCCTTGGTCCCATAGATGATGGGAAGGCCTTAGGCACAGGTGTATTCATGTTGAGATAACAAGGGGGTGAGTGGTGATGTTACAAGAAGTATTTTGATTTTTATGACAGGTGTTTCTAAGCAGTGAAGACTGCTAGCAAGACATGAGATCTATTTGACAAAGTGTGGATGAGTATTTGTGACAACAAGACTTGCCAGACGGTGATGAAGACTTAAAACTATTCATGTTGTAAGAGCTTGCAGTTAAGGGAAGAAAGGTAAGACAAGGGTACATGGGGCAAGGTGATGAGCGCAAGTTCAGTCTTGTGAAGGATAAAGAACATTAGGAGGTGGCCTATCTGAAGTGCATGTGCACAAATGCACTCAGCCTGGAAAATTAACAGTAGGAACTGATGTTCCATGAGTGGATGAAGAAGTGTGATAATGCTAGTCTTGAAGGTCTTCAATACTCAGCTGCCTAAAGCCTTAAGAAACTTAGTATGAAATCAGTGTTGATCTTTCTCTGAATGGAAGTTGGATTAGAGACCTCCTGCCTTCCAACCTGGATAATTTTGTAGATCTCTTATTCTGACAATCTATTCAGTATTCTAACTACTGAAATGGAGAGTCCTTTATTTGCTAAAGAGAGTACTCAGCATGATACCTTCAGTTTCTTTAGTTCACTGTAGTGAGAAAATAGCATAGTACTGTGCAACAATATGTATTGCAAAACCATGCAAGCTGTTTGCAGAAAGACAAACAGTTTTGTTAGTGCATGCTTTGCTTCAATTAAGAAAATGATTCTTGTACACAATGTTTTGGCTTTTAGATTAAATTTCTAGTCCAAGCACTAAAGATCTTAAATGAAGGCAAGATGGACAGATGGATTGCAACAATTCTGCTTCAGAACTCCATATTAAATAAGTTGTTTAGAACTGTGATATAGATTTTACACTGGTGAGTATCTTTTCTTAAACAAAATAATAGTTTTTTTACAATTCTGGTAGAAGTTATTCTTGTATGAACTTTGCAACAACAGCTGAAGTGGATGGACCTCCAGAAATATTATCACATGCAAACTCAGTGTAAAACGTTGCTTTACATTTTATCTCACTTCACCTTTCAATATCAATTTCAACTCCAACATTCAGTGTTATTTCTTTATAAAGCAGTTTTTGAACCACATTAATCCCCTCGATTTTATTTAAAATCTCACATCCAGGATAGGCGGTCCTGGTTTTCTGCAGATATATGTGAATTGCATTAGTAAATACCAGTGATGATCCTCCGCTATTTTAAGCAGCAAAAAGTTCTGGAGAGGGCTTTGGGTAAGCTGAAATAAATTGAGTTCTGTAAAAGTGGGAAAATAACTAAGAAAACTTTGATCAGGAAGTTTACCATTATCAAAAGTAAAACATGTATTTTAAGCTAAATGGAAATTGACTTCTAAAAAAAGTCAATAATTTTTATTGTTATTGACTTGAATAGACATAGTTTCTGGTTAGATGAAAAACTTAAAAGTGCCTTATACCTGATATATTTAAAAATGTCTGTGAGTTTTCCCAGATGCTACAATAATAATATTCTCATTATTATGGCAAAGCAGATATTTAATTGCTTTTGGAGTATGGCAAGAGACTCCTATAAATATTGTATACCTTCTTCTGAAATGAAAATTGTTAATTGTTTCCTCAGACAATTAGACAAAAAAAAATGAATTTTGAGAGGCCAGTGACAGCAGCAACATTGATAAATTGCTAAAACCACCCCACCAAAAAAAACCCAACATAAAACAAACAAACAAAAAACCCTAAACAAAACAAAAAACCAAAACAAACAAAAACCCAACAAAAACAAAACAAAGCAAACAAAACCCCAAACAAACAAACAAAAAAACACCATCAACCAAAGGCAATCAAAACCCGAAAAAAAACCCAAAGCTAACCTTCCCCCCAGCTTGCAAAGTGTGTAGCACTATCAGTTTGGAAACAGGAAACCTAATTTATTGGAGGTACAGACATGCAGAAATTTGGCTCTACTTTCTACTTAACCTGTTACACAAAATAATTTATTCACTAGAAAAAGTAATCAACATATAGGCTTTAATTTCTTACTGAGCTGAAAATAGGAAGCTGTATTTCAATTTTCTAAGGATAGAAGCCATGCAAATTGAGATAACTCTAAACTATCTTGCCTCATTTATTTGAGTTAATATAGTCAGTGGAGTACGGAGACCAATTCTGCTGGCCAAATTGGGATGACAAGTTTAAGCAAAGCAAAAATGCTTTTCAGCTTCTGCTGACTGATTGTCACCCTTTACTCTCCTCTTGTGAGTCTCCACCTGGAATACTGTGTCCAGCTTGGGGCCCCCAGCATAAGGAGAACATGGGCCTGTTTGAATGAGTCCGGAGGAGGGTAACAAAGATAATCAATACATCTGGAATACATCTATGAAGATAGGCTGACAGAATTAGGGTTGTTCAGCCTGGAGAAGAGAAGGTTCCAGGGAGACCTTCTGGCAGCCTTCCAGTACCTAAAGGGGGCCTACAAGAAAGCTGTAAAGGGACTTTTTTAAAAAAGTATGTAGTGACAGGACAAGAGGGAATGGTTTTAAACTGAAAGAGAGTAGTTTTAGATTAGAAATTAGGAATAAACTTCTTCACTGAGAGGATGGTGAAATACTGGAAGAGGTTGCCTAGAGCACCCGTGGGTGACTCAACCCTGAAGGTGTTCAGGAAGGTGTTCCTTCTGTATTTACAAAAAAAATATTGTAAAAAATGTTACCTTACTCTACAGACAATACAAATAAATAGCTACATATAAGAAAATATATGACTTTTAAAAAAAATTCCATGTGTATTCTTGGAGAAATAAACTCACAATGCATTACTAATCACACATAATTGTCATAATTTAGTTCAATTTAGAACCAAAATTTAAAAAAATTAATTTTTTTTTTTTTAATTCTTCCTGGATGCAGAAATTGCACAGGTATGTTGGGAAACCACAATTGGAAACCTATTTTTATCTATTTCCATAGACTTTTTAGACCCCACGCTAAATGACTGCTATGATAAATAGATAAAAGATAAAATTTTCACATCCTAAAATACAGAAGAGGGTTTAATGGATATAATTCTTAATATAGTTCTATACGTTTCAAAGTAATTTCATGAAAACTCTATATTCAACTGTTCCCTAATGATTTTATGCCTATTAAGTTCCATTTAAAAATTTCAGTGAAGGAAAATGCATTACATTAACTCATATATATTTAACATTTCTAACTTTTTAAACCATGTACTCATGTAAGAGTAGTATATATTGTTTGAGGCCTCTTATTCCAGCTTAATTATGGCTTAGTTAGTCATATCTGAATCTTAATTTTCAGCATCAGACTAGCGTAATTCTGGGAACGAACATCAATTCTATAATCATAATCCAATTCATATCAGAAAACTGATCATTTAAACACAATTTTTCCTCATTCTGATTCGAAGAGTTGGTTCAGAAAGTTACTTTTTGTGAAGCATATAAGTACCTTACAAAGCAATACAGTACTCATCTGATCAGTGATTCTCTCTTTCTATAAAAAGCCTAACACTAAGAGTTTGATCTGGAGACTTCTAATTCAAAATAAGCCTTCACTGAAATGTAAAGGTGACCATCTGTATATCCAGGACAGAAATCCTCCTTTTAAGAAATTCTTTCAATTGAGAAAAGTATATGACTACTTCATGTTTGGCAGCATTTAAAAAAAATAAAATCTCATTTTAGCAATGAAAAAAAATAAACCAAGGATTGACTTAAAAAGCAAGGTCTGAGATCTAAATAAGTGTATTTTTCTGAGGAAAAATTATACTGTAAGTTTTCTTTACCTTCCCTTATTCTTTACTAAACCCTTAAGCATTCTTTTTTTGTGATTACATGTAAGCTTCCATTATTGTCAAGAGCGGCTCCTAGTTTCTTAGCAACCCCCATTGTGTGGCTAATGCATCACTGAGGTTTTCTTGCAAAATAACAAGGAACCTAGTGACAGTTATGTATGCATTCAAACTGCTATAGTGGTACTTTTATACAGGCTAAAAATCTAGTCTTTTTCATATAATTTTTATCCTGAAGATGAAAACATCAGTTATTTGATTTTTTTTATAAAACTGATTCTTGCATGTATGCTTCCCTTCTTATGGGAGTTTTACTGAAATTTAGGATGAGATTCTGCCATCTTTACTGATCTTGCAGTATTCAGTCAAACTATGCAGACACAAATGCAATTATGGTGAATGGCAGTGGTGAGAATAGACCTTTTTATATTTAACTTCATATGACTATAATAATATTTTCCCTTATCAAAGGGTTCTCCTTTCACAGCTCATGTGAACTAACTTGAGTTTATGCAGGGCACATTTCAGAAAGATTCCAAGTCCATTTTATTTGCTTCTGCTCACGCTGTCCATGGGGGATACTCAGTTTCAGTTACACTGACTAAAACCAGCTTCTGTTTATGGCTTTTTCATATTTTTCTCTAAGGGCTAAATATACCTGGAGGATAAATATTTAATTAGCGTGGAGATTTTCAGATGATCTTACTTTCCAAATACTTTTAGTCACTGTAATGATTCTGGCCATGAAGCTGTTGCAAGTTAAGGAATTAGTGATCCAATAATATAGTTAACCTGAGTAGGTGCAAGCCTCTGCTGCATTGTGCTGCATGTCCAGGGTGGCCTTCAGGCTCTGTTGGGCTGCAGAATAAACTTAGAACAAGGAGCCTTCAGACAGCTTGCACTTGATACTGACAATTACGTCATTTACGCCTTGCCTTTATGTAGAAGTACAGCAGGAAGTTCTTGTGCAAACGTTCTTTGTGAATACAGTTTTTTTCTTTTAAGAAAAGCATGTAATATCCCACTGAGTGTTCTGAAGATCTGTGCAGCATGAAGCGTGAAAATCCATCCCGTGTCCATCTGATGCTGAATGAAAGTTGCCCTATTGGGTTCCACCTGAAGGTGTGTAAGGTTTGCTTGTTATCTATATCCTTCTTCTCATTCTGTCTTACTAGACACATTTTACCTTGCCATTTTTTTTTATGCCTTTCTTATTAAAAACCAGGAAGAAACCTGCAACATCTCTGCCTCTCTCTCAGTAGCTATCCTGCCCCTCCATTTCTCTGGTGCAGAAGAGTCACTATATATTCTCTATGAATGAAAAATTCTAAAATTTATTTTTATACATTTTTTACCTAAAAGAATATTTTTTCCTTCTTCTAAATTTCTGCAAATGTAACTGTAGTCAGAACTCTGCAAAACATACGGTGGGGGAAATCCAAGGCTTTATTTTTATTTGCATCAGTTAACAGTGTGAAGTAGCTCTGAAAAAATTTCATTTCATTTTAAGTGGACCTGACATGAGTACAATGGCATTCTGTATCAGCTGAGTGTAAGTGAGAATAGGTCACTGGATTGTTAACCCACCGTGTCTTCTTACTCTAGAAATACCAGTTATCGCTTGCATTTTTAATGAATAAATTTTGTGGAAACACAAAACTTATTGACTGTGCTAAAGTTTGTTATCTTTGTTGTGGCTTAATAGACAGCAGCGATGACAAAATAAATGCTGTAAAGGTTGCAATATCTAGCATGTAAGGAAGTAATTTTGCGTTGATGTTTTACATATAATTACCGCTATTTTTGTGCACTGGGGCCATTATCAAGACCTCTAGTGGTCTGTTTTTTTCATAGTGAAATATTAAGGGGTAACTTCCTTGCCTAAATTAGTGTCCATTGCAATCTGAGACCTTTTAAGATACCTAAAATGTTCACACAGTGTGACAAGATTACACAGGAACTGTTGCCTTTTGGAGGAACATGTAGAGGCTCAGCAGTTTACACACAAACACCTTCATGCTGTACAAAATACATGTGACAACCAAATAAAGCCCTGACTAAAACTAGTAGGAAACAAGATGGAGTCTAATGTGCATTAAAGGAATTAAAGGGGAAAAAAACCTAAATGGAAAATTTGTATAATGGAGGATGCAAACTTTTTGCCACACTCCTAGTGACTGTTAGGTTTAAAAGTAATAGCTCAGTTTAGTTTGCATTTCTCTGTGTAGATATGAATGCACATTGCTAACATTTCATAAAATCACAGAATCATAGAACATTTCAAGTTGTAAGGGACCCATAAGAATCACAGCATTCAGTGGTAAGTTGCCTATAGATAGAAAACCAATACATTTTGAAATGTCCTTAGGTCCTGTGTGAAAGATATATCTTCTCTGCAGGTCTCATCTGCCAGCCCTGAGCATCTGCCTCAGATTCTCTGTATCTCAGATGTTATAAAGGTGCCTATATATGTGGTCCTAAATCAAGCCTTTCAACAGCACGGTCAGTGTTACCTTGAAAGCTGCTCATGTCACCCTAAATTAGGCACCTTCATTTGGTCAGCTGAATAGTTTTAAAGCTCCATTACCTGTGGTGATTAGGGGCTTTATTAACTTGTCCACATATATATATTTAGTGACAGCTGAGGCCTGTACAATTCTGGCAGATACAGCACAAGACTCCAGCAGACCTGCCCCTTCTCGAAAGGCAGATGGTTTATATATGGGATAGTCTCAAATAAAAAAGATGGTACTGGACACCTCTTTTTAGACAACTGATCTGAATACACAGGTACAGATTTATATCTATACTATATTTTCAGCTAAACAGATTTATCTTGAATTTTATCTAGCATATGCTTCTAAGTTACTTACGGACATATAAACAAACTTTTCATTGAATCCTGTTTGCTTCATTCTCTTCCTCAGAATGCAGGTCATTGAGAACCTTATTTAAAATTAAAGGAAGGAATGTTTTTATTTTTATGTTCACTAGAGAACATGACTTTCATAGGTCACTTTTCTCACAATTTAATTATTTGTTTATTTATTTGATTTTTTTCTTTTACTGACTGTATAATTTTGGATATTTTCAACCCCCTTTCAATTAACTTCATAAATAAAGTTTATGTAACTATCCTCAGTTAATTTACATTTAATCCCTTCTGTCTGCACATTATTACTGTACCCAGTAATGCTTGCAGGTTCTCAGGTCCAGATGTGTCTCTCATCATATTCTCAAACCTCAACACTCTTCCTACTCTGCAAAGCAGTCAAAGCAAAGTGAGTCAGAGGCAGGACGTGTGCACACAGATTCCTGACCTTGATGAATAGGAACTGCCCTGAGATTTTATCACAGCACTTGACAGCGTGAGAGTTTATTTTCAGCTTCATTTTATAATGATTGGGTTAAAATCTCCCTATAGCAACCATAGCTGTTCCCACTATCATTACACTACAAAAACTTAATTTCTGTAGCATCATTTCTGTGAAATGCATAGAGCTGCTCCAGTCATGCTTTGGAAAAAAAATAAATTAACAGAGTAGCTTTTCTGTGTGTGCAAAAGTAAAAATGTGTGCACAAATAAAAAGTGGTATTATTATGGTATTAGTACGGTAATATTAATCAGCAAAGAAGTCTACTATCAGGGAAAAGATCAAGTGGAGTCTGCTTTCAGATGTGAAGACAGAACCGCTAGATGAATAAAATGAAATTTTACCTGAAGAGTTCAAGAAAATGTCAAGAGGTTTTGTTTGCTTTCAGAGAAACACATAAAACCTGAAGAAAATAATTTTTCACTTTTTCAGCAACGTCTGATTGCATTGATTTGGAGGGAGGCAGAAACAGATTTTAAAAAAGGACATTTCATCCTGAGATATGGAGAGAGAAAGCAAGCTGTAATATTCAGAGAGATTTTCTAACCTTAACCTCAAGCTAAAGCCATCAAGACTTGCTCAATAATGGTGACAGCACATGATTCATTTCACTTATTTCATCTTGCCAAGGACAACTGTACAAAGACGGAGGAAAAAAGCAGTCTATGCTTTTTCTTGTCTATGACATTTCATAGGTGCCTTCAGAGTCAATGTTTTTTGCAAAAAAATTCTTCAGATGAAAATGCTTGGGGAAGAAACTAAAACTCGGTGACTGTTTTAGGTTTTTTTACTTTAAAAATTTTAAGAATTGGAAAAGTAAGAAATCTCATTAAGAGCTTCTGGTTTTATTTAATAATGTTAGTCACAGTGTACAGTATTTCAAGTGGATGTTAAATAGTTGCATGCTATTTTATAACCTTTTTAATCATAGGATAAATAAATGAATCTGCATGAGGGTATTTTTTGAAGTATCATTATGAAGACACCTTGTGATACTTAGTATATAACTTTCAATCCCTTAGCTTACCTCCAATAAAATTTTTCATAGTTCAGACTCACTTAGGCCAGCACTATATTCTTTCCACTAACACTCCATAAGAATAACATTCTTACATATTTCTTCTCATATTGCTGCTGTACTGAAGAAGTAAAATATTATCACAAGTGCACAACTAGGAAATTGCCATAGAGAAATATCAAAGCCCTAAGCCTACAACGCTTTAGACACTGAGGAACAAAATATCAGAAAGTCTATTAATGCCTAAAAGCCTACTTGGCCCAAGACTGAGTTTTTCTTAATGTAGTGTTTACAGAGAATGAATCAAATTGTACTACTCGCCTTTTGGAAAATTAGGCCATTTGAATATTCAGTTTTTCATTTGAAAAGGGATGAGGAAAAAATTTTTAAAAAAAAGAAAAGGAAGGAAAAAAACACCAAACCAATAAAAATCAAACCAATGAATACAATTTCTTAATGGTATTTTGCAGCTATATTAACTTCTAAAAATCCTCCAGGAATTCAGTAAAATTCTACTCACCTTTGATTTTAACAAAAATAATTTCATCATTAGGTTATCCTTCAGACCCACAATGCTCAGTGTTATCACAAAATGCTAGACAAACAATATAAGTAATAGGATTCTTTCAAGTCTCTGAGATACCTACAGCTGCTGATCCTACCTTCAGGTTAATCTTCTTGATTCTTTGCAGAGTCCACATGGACAGATAAAAGCGATATAACATTATGTTGTACTAGAAAAACAAACACAGACACTGTTAAAATAGTTTTGTTTGTCTGATGCACACCTGTGCTTGTTGAAGTTGTTCATCCAAGATATACGACATTGGCAACACATAATTACACAGTATGACCTTGTATCAAAACACAATTTGCTTACAAACATCCAGATGATTTCTTTAATGATTTCTGTTCCTTCTAAATTTGTGTTTAATTATTTATCTGTGCTAGCTATTTATGAAGTCAATAATTGTCATGTAAGCAGCATTATAGGCAAGTCAGAGGTTTAATAAACTCCTGATGTGTGTTCCAAATGGATATGAGATTACAGAGGTTCAAGAGCAGCCCTTTTTGCATACATTTTGAAATGCTCCTTGTAAATTGATCATTCCAGAGCAAGCACAACTATGTGAAGATAAGAAACAAGCTTTTCCACATTATGCAAATTCCCACCCTAGTCAGAGAATGTCACTTCACTTCTGGAACAGAGAGAGTTTGCACATTTGAACTTCAGAGAGTTCAACTCAGTTCTCTGTCATTTTCTTTCCTCCTCAGTAATTATTCTTAACTGTGGTAACTCTAATATATGTGTGAGCAAGTGCATACAAAATAAATCTCCTCTTAAGGTTCCTCTGGAATTTTTTTATCTTTCAGTTTCTCCCACTAATGATTAGGTTATGACATTTAAATGTGCTTACGTGTGGGGTTCAAGTCAGTTATTTTTAGAGGTTAAGGAATCATTTAAAATATTGGCTGTGGCAAATGACTCCTGTGACTGAGCCAAGCTTTTCATAGTCCAGCTTCTGTTTCAGGTCATTCCAATTGTTGAAAAAACAAACAAACATGTAAAGTAACAAAATTCTCTTTTTAGTGACAGTATAACTAGTATTTGCAACTCCTCATGGATAGGAATTGTAAAAAAAAAAAACATAAAATGACGCTGTTTTATTTTAAAATACTTTAAAATCCAAAGAAATAAATGAGAGGAGAGATGATATCTACTTTTGATAAAAAACTGCCAATACACTTCAGCAAAACAGCATGCTGCATAAACCATACCAGAAAAGTCTGATAGTGACAGAACTGCTTGCCTTCACCCATCTTGGAAAAAACATTAGATTGAACTCCAGCAAAAGTCTGAAGTAAAAACTGGTATTTTTTTGTTCTTTGATCAGATGGATTGTTTTGATTAGTTTCCAGAAAGATCTGTGCACTGAATCTTCATGTAGGCCAAATACTGGGGGGGTTTTCACTGGAAAGCTGAGAATTTGAACAGAGGTCAGTTTTTCTGCTACAGAAAATAAACATGTAGGCAGTAGAAGGGGTGAGACCCCTGTGCTGATCCTATTATGGATAAAGGATGGGATTGTCTACTACTACTGCTACAGAAAAGATTATGCATGCCTTTCTTGCTTTACATGGGAGAGTCAGATTTCCTGGGGTACTTACACAAATGAGAAGGCACTTAGGGCTACAGTTTGCTGTAGGCCTGGTAAGTGCTAACCTGAATTCTCTGGTGAAATTATAACATCTCTAAACACAGTTGGAGTTTTCTCACTGATTTGCAGGGAGACAGAATTTTAATGCATACTCCGAAGAGTTCGATTTTAAGATGTAAAGCAGACCCTGATAAAATCAAACAGGTACAGTCAGCCTTTGTCTCACAATTACTCCTTCGTGTGGAACTGCCTCTATAGAAGAATGGGATAGTACAAAATAAAATGGAATAAAACTGAATTAATTTGCCTTTCTCCTGCACAAGTTAACTGGGCTGAACATGTAGATCTGGACGAAACTGCACTATCATAAAAACTACACATTACTTCATTGAGCTTCTTTATGGAATATTTGTCCTCTGTAAGGAAAAGGTTTTGAGGAGTGTGATTGTGAGAATACAAGAGGGAAAAGATGAGCCACCAGTGGGCTTGGAGGCTGTGTCAAAGCATCTAACAATCTCAGTCTTAAAAAGCTGCTACTAAAAATTGAGAAAGTGAAATGCACCATGAACATGGCAGACCTGAAGAATTGCCTAATTTTTTTTTAATAATTTAGAAAAAAATGTCTAATTTAATCAAGTTAAATGCTGTTTACATTTTTTTCATTCTTGAGTGAGAAATCCTTCCTCCTTTCAGACTTTTAACAACTAAAATCTCTGCCTTATTTCCCTAATTTAATGAGCACCTAATGCAGTGAATATATATATATATATATATGTAAATTTAGGAAAACATAGAAATTTGGGAATCCTAGATAATTCTGGAGTTAGTCGGTAAGAAAAAGTAAAGGGTTATTGTTACCTGAGAATTTATTTAAAACAAGTAGAAGTCTTCAATTTCTTCTGTATGTGGCCTGTATGAACTCACAAGTAAGACACTAAAGGAAAATAATTTGTACTGACCATTCAAAAAAAATTTTCCATTATTTTTAATTTCACTCCTATTTCCATCTTGTTATGCCATGAAATTGTAAGTAAAGAATTTAACACATTGGCTTTTATGAAACCTTTATTAAAATTTGGAGTGTGGTTTGGTTTTTTTGGTTCTTTTGTTTGTTTGTTTGGTTGGTTGGTTGGTTTGGTTTGTTTTTGTTTGTTTGGTGGGTTTTTGTTGGGTTTTTTTTGTTGTTGTTGGTGGTGGTTTTTTTTGTTGTTGTTTTGTTTGTTTGTGTGGTTTTTTTTTTAGTTTTAACCTTGAATGTTTGAATATAATTACAGTATTTTAATGTAATAGCTTAAAAATTCTTCATTGTCCAAGTCAAGAGATTAGCTTTGTGGAAATAAAATGAGAGGTTACTTCAGATTTCAGCATCATGACTTTACAGGTCATTTGTCCTGTGAAATGTAAAGCTGTTCTGGAATAGTTTGTACAGTACCTTTGGTTATGATGACCAATAGGCTTCTGAATTAATTCTGGACCTCTGAATACACTAAGAAAAATATTGTCCTGATAAATGGCTGGGTTGCTTTTCTGCATTATTATTATATAGCAGGCGAGAAGAAACCTCAGACCTGCCTCTGTTATTTAAATACTTTAGATATGCTATTCTTCAGAGGAAAGTGTAGGTATGAATTTAAAAGAAAGAAGTGTCCCCACCTCTTCAAAAAACATCAAAGCCTTTAAAATTTCAGATGTAGCCACAGTCTGAATAGAAGCCCGGATAAAACTAATCCCATGAAGTCACAGCAAAACTCACAGAATCCATGACAGTTTTTCTTACTGCTACTCTTGTAATGTGACAGAACCAGAGCTAATAGATGTATACTGAATGCAGAAAAAGGGGGTAAAATGTGGAAGGGGAAGACAGAGTTTGAAATGTTTGAAGTGTTCACACAATATTGCTGTAATTGGTGGAATAGTCCCACTGCATTTGCACTGGATTAATGATAACAAGTTAAAAAATTAAAATCATTGTCATCCTAAGCATGACACTCAAGCCTGTATATATTAAGAAGAAATATATGTTCAAACGCTGTGTCTTTCATATTCAGCAGATAAGGTTTAGGTCCACTGTAGGAAGTTCAGAATAGTGTTCATAAACTGCTACTAAACCACTTTTGTCTCATTTCCCAAAGTATGCACAATAGCAAGAGAACTTTTTCTGGACTGTATAAATACAACAAATGAATACTGCAGACAGAGATGTCAAGCAGGTGAGAGGTTTCAAATAATGCACAAGAAGTGTTGGAAAAATACCTCAAAGAACGTTGGGATTTTCTTTTTCAAATACCTACCATTTTTCCCTGTCTACAAAAGGAGATAAAATGGGGAAAATCCAATTTTTAATGGAAAATAATTAGCTGTAGTTTGCAGTTGCTCTCATATTAATTCTCCAAATATATGTGATCTTGAGCATATTCAACATAATTATAAAATTTTTGTGAAGCATAAAGTGGAAAATCCTTTACTTGTAAAATCCTGAAAATAAAAAGGGAAATGATAAATGATCTGCAAATTAGGGAGAAGTTCAGCAACCTTTTTCATGGAGAGTATGAGCTCATTTCATTTGTCCAGATGATTTAATTGCAGATTATTTGCTGAGGTGTGAAACTGGGCTGGACCAGAACATTACTGTTTATTTTTCCAGCAGAAACAATAAGGTAACAAAAATGAACAGAATTCCTAAAAATCTTTAATAAACCACATCAATATGAAAGGAAATCTAAAAAAACCATAATACACTATTTAAATAAAGGCATACATACATGCCTATAAAATGGAAGTGGAATCTGAATATGTAAGAACTAACATATTGAATAAGGTAAGGGTTTTTTACCACTCGCGCCCATGTTGTATGAAAGAAAATCAGCAGCAGCTAAGAGAAATGTTAATCTGATATTGACAACTGCCCTTGTCTAAGGTGCTTTTCACACCTCAGTGATTGATTCTATGATGTTATGAATTAATCTGCAGTGTCAGATGTCTATTCTTATTTTTCTCTGTTATGATGAAATTCCTGTTAGCACAGACACCACTTGCTTCCTGATGAATTTCTGCTCATTCTTTTTCCAACTGGGACTCAGTATGTGTACTAGCACCAAGAAACATTTTTAAGACTGGGTGCTCAGTATTATCAATACAAGATAAAAAATACATTACCACTGCAAATACAGATTGTAGCAATCCACATACAAAGTTACTCTTAAATCTCATCTCTCTAGTGAAAATAAAAAGTAGGGGAAAAAATTAAAATGGTCTTTTAGAGAACTAGCTATTACACAAATTCATGGCAATATGGATGTTATATAGATTTGTCAGGGTCCTGAGGCCTGGCTGTGCCTATCCAGACTCATCCAGGGGTACCCCTGACCCCATGTCACCCCCAGCGCCATCAGCTCCTGCCTCAGTGACACTGCAGCATGGCTGATCTCCATCCTCACATCTCTGTCCTGCCATGCTGTGGTCCTTCTGACCCAGCCCAACCTTGGGTGCATGTCCTGGCACAGCCTCATCCTGTCCCTATCCTCAAGGGATGCCTGATGCCTTAGGCTTCTCCAGTGCCCCCTGGCTGCCTGGCAACTGACTGAGTCACTAAGACTGGCCCTGCTTGTTCCACCAGCACTCCTTCTGTCTCAAAGTGTTTCCCCCAAACCAGTGTTGACCTCTTGCCAAATCCCAGTGAGCCCACCTAGACTCCTGAACTCATCACGGGCAACCTGACACAATCACCTTCAATTCCAGCACCTGATGCCCCCTGTCACGTCACTTTCCCAGTTTGTTCTTCCTGTCCGTGCTCCACAATCCCTTGGGAGAGCCCCTGTGACAAACCACAGTAATTCAGTCTCCCTTCTGATCCAAATCTGTGTGCCTTGACAATGTGCTCAGACTCTCACGTCTCAGTTTTCAAACAGTGTAGGATGGAAATCACCAAACCTCTCTAGGACTTCCTGTATATTTGTACCCTTACAGATTTAACACTGATGGTAACGGGCCTCATCCATACTATTGCTTTCCTGAGACTTCAGATTAATGTTGTCTAAGCCACATACCATGTTGTAAGTGGTACTTCATACCATGTTGTTAGTCGTAGCTGACTCCTTTTTAGCTCCCAAACTCTGTATCAGGGAGTTTGGGTAGAGCACAGAGCCAGAAGCCAAGGCTGAGGGAGAGTGACAGGGGAGCAAGTCTCTTCTCTAGACTCTCCTAAGTCCAGAGAAGAGACAACTGAGAGGGGATCTTGTTAATGCATATAAATATCTCAAAGGTGGGTGCCAAGAGGATGATGCCAGACTCTTTTTGGTGATGCCCAACTACATGAAAACGAGCAATGGCCATAGACTAAAACACAAGGACTTTACCTCAACATGAGAAAGGAATTTTTTATAGAGATCGGCAGAGCACTGGAACAGCCTGGCAAGGGGGATTGAGGAGTGTCCCTCTCTGGAGACATTAAAAAGCCACCGGGACATGTTCCTGTATAACCTGTTCTAGGTGACCCTGCTTTGGAAGGGGTGTTGGACTAGATGATTTCCAGAGCTCCCTTCCAACCTGTGGTTCTGTAGGCATCATCCCCACAATACCCAACCAGGAAACCAGGTCCAGGACAGGGACTGTGACAGATGTCATTCAAGAGCCTAGCAATGGCCAGACAAATCCACAGAGTCCAGTTAGGCCCAAGTTCAAACTGGGAAGTGATGGTTGTTCTCAACAAGGTGAGTCATCTTGCTTAGCATGCTGATATACAGCTCAGGCAAACAAGATAGGAGTGTTCAGGTTCCTGAGCAGCGGCAAAAGACCGTTCTCAGCCTGTTCTTTTTCAGTAGGCAGAATTTATAGTTACATATACATGAACAAGAAAATAATTGATCTGTGTTTATATTGAACTCTCCTTAGATTTTAATACTTAATTCTATCAACAAGTTATTTTCTGCCTGTGGAAACATCAGCTTTAGGGGAAAAAAAATGCTTATGGTGGTTTTTTATAAATTCTTAGCATAACTGAGTAACATGGGTCAGTCTCTACATCCCATAACATTTTGACTTAATAAAAATGAAAAGATAGTATTATGGAATAACTTTTGCTAGACAGCATTTGTACAGTGAAGAGGAAATTATCCTTATCCCTTTTATGCATTGAGCGTGAAGGCAAGCCGTGCCAATGGGTCAGCATTCAGTGAAAGACAGTGACTGCTCTCTCTGAAATAGCTTTCACCACAGATAAAGGCTAAGGAGTTCAGCGTGACACTGAGAAGCCCATGCTTTATGATACTTGTCCGTATTTCAAAGAAGAAGAGCTTAGAATACATGGGTTTGTCTAGAAAAAAGAAAACTGAGGCCTAGACAGGAGAAAAAAACTTGATGAGAAAAAAGATGACCATACAGGGGTAAGCTTTCTCCTTCATTCAGAACAGAAAATTAAATAATTGTACCGACACACAGACCTGTTAGTATAGATAGTAGCTGAGGAAAAAAAAATTCCAAATTTTCAATGAGGCACATTATTAAAATACTAAATATTTTTTATAGTTTTGGATGTTATAGAGGTAGTAATAGAAATATTTTAAGGAGCGGATGGAAAAATACCTGAAAAAAACCCCAACTTACTTCTGCTTTCATTTAGAGACTGACTAGATGATACCTTAAGATCCCTCCCAACTATGTATTGAACAATTCTATTACAAAAGAAGGAATGTTAAGGTCTTTTTTTTGTTAGATTTTTTCTCATAGCATGTTCAAAAAATGCATTTAATTTTGATTTTGTGGTTTTGGGTTTTTCTGTTTATTTATTTTGTTGGTTTGTTTATTTGTTTCTGTTGCTATTGTGCGGTTTTTCCTCTGTTGTTTTTTTTTGTTGTTTTTAGTTTTAAAGCTGTCTGTACTCCTTGTTATGGCTTAGTTAAGATATTTTCTCCCCATCTCAATATCAGAACTTTGACTCAGCTGATGCAAGGAAAATCTCTTCCAACTATTTCCATAGAATTGCTTGAATAGCAGTTTGAGTCATAAAATGTTAGATGGGCCTGTGTATTTGGTTTCTTGGAGGAGCTGTGTGTGGGATCAGCATGTTCAAAATCTTAAGTCAGTGTTCATAGTCATTGCATGGAATGATTTTATCTCAACGAAGAGCTTCTAAGGTAACATCTGCATCAATCTTCTGCCACAGCCCTTGTGTGTTTAGGTAGGAAAATACTTGGGAAAATAAATTCCACTGCATAGGACTTAATAAGGACTCAACTAAGCCTCTACTTATATTCTTTATGCATTTTTGCATCTGACAATGCCTGGAAACAAAATCAAAACTAGTTCTGTAGCTGGACAGAAAAGCATTGTATATTTTTTCCCTTATATAAATAAACCAATTTTTCTCTGCATAAATAATATTCTTCCTTCCAAGGAAAGACTGTCCACTTTTTTTTCCTCCCCTGTGTAAATAAACAACTTTTCCTTGCATAACTAATTTTTTTCCTTCCAAGGAAAGACTGGTCACAGTTTATGTGCATTACCATCAAACAGCACCATATTAATCAAATGCTTTAATTTGCTGTATGCTTGGGATTCATTCCTGACAGAGGAACGAACCTGGAACTCGGTATTGCCATTCCCATGGACAGTGCTCAAATGCAGTATTTCATGCATTACTATTAGTTTCCTAAGAAAGTGCTGGAGTTATATTAATTTGAGTGTAAATTTCCATCCAAGGTTTTAACCTCACAAAAGAACTAGTGTCAGAAATATATGGTTTTTTACATCTTCTTTACTACAGACATTTTCATTTTCCTTAATAGAGCATAGGCTACCACCCGAGGCATTGTATCAACGAAGAGTAGCTATAGTTCTATTCCAGCATGGCAACTCTTCTATTGCTGTGTCATCTGTGTCAAAAATTATAACCTCAACTGAAAATAAAAATACCTGTTCCATGCAGAGGGCACCATTATAAAATTAAATTAGTAAGAAAAGACAGTGCTAAAGGCAGAATGTTATTTTTCCTTCCTTTTTGATTCCAAAAGTGTTAGATCAAAATGCGACAGCATGATTTTGCTGAAGAAATAGATGATAAAGAGTTCTAATTTAAGTGCCTATGAGAGTCTCACCAGTGCAATGTGGTGCAAAATGTATGCAAAACTAAAACCATAACACTGGCAAAAGCTTATAATTTCCTTTGAAAAACAAAATGGAACTGTTACTGAATAAAGTTTAACCTCAAATCTGTCTGTGCACTAATTTAAAATCCTAAAAGATAGCACACAGTCTGCAAACCTGTAAAAAAAAAAAAAAAGGTGTATTGTAACTGGAATTTGCATTTAAAAATAGTTTTAATTTTTTTTTTTTTTTTTTGGTAACACAGTCAGAGTTGTTCCACTTCATTGAAATAATTCAATATGCATCTAACAATAGAAATAGCATTTCCTAATACAAGCAACCTTCCCAGTGCAAATCTACCTAGTCTCATAAAATATTAAATTGTATTCTTCAATGCTGTGCAAGATAAGTGATGTTGTTTAAATTTCAGTCTTGTCCTACACCATATTTCTTTATTAAAGTAAATTTTTCTAACTTTCTGAACATGAAAGCGTTTTCTTGCATGATACACTTCTTGGATTTTTTGCTGGAGACAGTCCACAACTTGCCTGTATGTCCTAAAAAAGTCCAACAGTAACTATACCAAAATAAAGGATGGTATGAAATGTCTGAGGTTTTTTTCCCTGTTACGCTACTGTTATCGGTCCATATGGAACTGGCTGAGAGGGCAGCAATATTGTCAGTCTACTTTAAAAAGTCTCTAGGATGACATGGAAAGGAGTATGTATATGATCAGACAGACTTATTGCTGTCCATTAAAAGTTTGGAAAGGAATCGCTAGTGAGCACTTAGCAGAAGCTACAAACGTGCTTAGTATTGAACAGGTAAGGCTATACAAACCCTTTAATGCCGTCTCCAGAGACAAACCTGGGAAAGCTTGATTGAGTTCAGAATATTTTAGCTTTTATGTTGACAAACTGATGCTACTAGAGCTGTAAAAATGAAGCTTAGATGACAAAGTTGGCAACAACAGCATTTTTTCACAGTAAAGGAAACATTACCTGCTTACTATAACTGAAAGAATAAGGAACAAATGGGACATAAAGTAAATCTCAAGCTGCCAAAAATTTAAAAGAACATTTAAATCACACAGTCTAGTCTGTTCATTCTCACTTCTTTTAAGAAAGATCCTTTATATTAGTTGCACCTGATTTTCGAGGTTTTTGTTTTGTTTGCATTAACCTTGATTGATATCATGACAATACAGATACTGGAAGAGAGTACAACATATGGAAATTGGCTTAAGAGTCTCAAGCACTAGTTTTTATTTCATATTACCATAAACTCTGCTAAAATGCCTAAGACTGTTTTTCATTTTTCTTTTGCCTGAGACAAGTACTAACTGTTCTCCCAAAGAGCATCCACTAGTGGCATAAAACCAAAACATTTTTTGTTTGAAAGCATACAACTGCCTCCCCTCCATATCTAACATTTCAGTATCTAAATCATTGCATCAATGAGCTGAAGGAAAAATAATGCATAAACTCTCTCTACATTTTATAATTTTATAACCTTTCTTAGTTAGAAAAACAGTTTAATTTTTTCTAGTAGTCCTCTGTATCATGACAGGAAAACTTGATAAGTGTTTTATAAAACTGTAGAAAATAAGTCTTTCATATTTTTTTCTATCAGTATATTTCTATATATGTGTGCATAACATGCTGCAGAAATTGATTCTATGACTAGACCATGGAGACATTTGGGAATCCAGTAACATGCAAAAGAACATCTGTCTTTTTACCACAAGGTAAAAATTTTAAAAAATAATCCATTTGTGATGAATTTCAAGAACAATTATCATGAAGTGACAGAGAATTTCTGGTTTCTTCCCAAGAGATAAAAATTACAAATAACACCTTATAGCTGTGTAGATATTTATAGAAATTATATGTCAAGTACCATTATTTGAAATACATCTCTGCCATCTGCTCCAGTCCCAGAATTCAAAATGGGAAGATTCTGCAATTATGATACATGTGTCTAAGACAAAATGTGAAAATGTGTCTATAATCAAAACATTCCTGTCCAGCCTAGTCTATAAAAAAATATATCCTCGTTAGTCATAGGCCTTATGTTTGTAACAGAGATAGGAAGATTGTTGCACCTTCCAAATGTCAACAGCAGATTTATTAAAATCAAAATTTAATGCACAACCCTATTAGAGAGTGGGCAAATAACTTTTATGCAAGGTTATTGCAAGATTCCTAGAAGAATGATCTCCACTGTTATGCAGTCTGTAAAATACACTGGCAGATTTTTTTTCCTGCAAGAGGTTACCACATAATTTAAGAAAGCTTTTATCAATTTCCACTTATATTAAAAACAATCAAGCAAAACAAACAAACAAACAAACAAACAAACAAAAAAATAGCCAATTTATGCAAGAAGTTAATTAACTTGATATTCTGTCTCGGAACTAGTCACCTCATACTACTAATTACATGTGTGTTCTGAGCTAGAGAAGCAACATCCACTCCTACAATGGCATCGCAAGCCATAGGAAATTTGTTGCTTTCCATTGAAGCCTCAATGCCTACATCGACACTGAATCAGAAAAATTGCACGCCTAGATCTGTAAACTCCCTCCCAAAAGAGGAATAGCATATGAAAAATATTTAAAATTTGTTCTATAAGTGCCTTATTGTTAAACTGTTTATGGTTCATGTTTACACCATAGAAATACCAGCCTAGATGTTTTAATAAGAGAGGGTCAAAACAAGAGAACTGCTAAAAGCAAACCACAAAAAAGGGACTTTTTCTCCAGAATCTTTTAAAAAAGTGAGTTTATTCAGTGAAATTACATGATTTGACACATACAATGATGACTGTAAAAAGAAAAATACTGGAACAAAAATAGAAATAAATTATGATATATAATTTAGGTGTATGTAGTTTTAACTTTTTTAACCTATGATATTAGTTATTTTCATAAGACTGATAATTTTTACTAATGCTGTAATTTCTATAGTTTGTACAGGGTTTCTTTTTTTTTTCTTTTTTTTTTTTTTTTGAGGGGGTTTGGGGAGTCTTTTTTGGGAGGGGGGGATTGTTTTGGTTTTGTTCTTTTTAAGATGGGCCTTGTAGATTGGGTTTTATTTAGTTATTCCCATACTGCTTTAACATGGGGAAGACTAATCTCCACAGATCTGAATGGAAAAACAACATGAAATAGTTCCCACAGATAAATATACATGTAAGTATGTATGTACATGGTTAAAACACAGCTTCTTTGTAATTCCCTAGGAACAAAGTTGAGATTCTGAAAACTTTTTCTTATAAGTCACTTTTCTGCTAACTCCTAAGTTAGCAGAACTCCTAACTTCTCACATACATGTGTATTAGTGACAAGTATTAACAGATCTTAAAATTGCACCATTTTTTACTCAAAATTTCCTTATTCTTACAGTTGAAGAGCAACTTAGCATCGTAATTCATATCTCAGTTTGTTTATAAAACCTGAAAGCTGTATTTCTTAAGTATGCCTCACAGTATAGTAGCATGACAGGGGTTCTTGGTAATGGGCTGATTCCTTTCATACAGTAATAGCAAATGAACAGTGGTTGACTTCTCTGTGTCAAAATGAAGAAGGGAATGTGCAAGAACTATATTTATTACTACATGCACTACAGCTGCTGTGTTCCCTTCCCACTTTTTTATCCATTGTATAAGATCTCAAACCCCTATTTCAATGCTTCTCACAGTGTGAAGAGCTCACCTCCATTATCCCCATGAAAGGGCTCCAGCTGTGTTTTCAAAGAAAATGGCTGCAACTGCACTTCACTGGGAATTCAGCCTTTTTGTGTTTTAAATATTTCAGCTGTGAAAATACCTATGGGTCTTCAGTTATATTGTCAGAAAAAGCACCAGCCACTGATTACTGAGAAGGCAATCCCTATAACACTCAGTTGTTAGCAAAAAAGTACTCAGAAACTTTGAAGCTGAACATGAAAGTAACTGCCAAGTTATTGACAGGGTTAAGCAACATTACAGCAGGTTTTTTCTTCCCTTGTGATTTTTGGATCTGAACACTAAAATACCCGAAAGGTTAATATTAAGTGTTTAAATCCCTTGGTGAATCTAGTACATAAAAAAGCAAACAGAGCAAACCTAATGCTGCAGCAGTATCTTTAATGTCATTATTACTGTGATCCTTCACTTGTCTAGCATATTCAGTTCGGAAAGAGTCTGATGTTTTCCATATTCCATTCTCTTCCTATGTAAGGATACTGCAGCAAATAAAAAAAAAAATCTCTTTTGTTCATCAGCTGAGTTATCTTAGGAAGCTTTGCAGTGGCATGTAATAAACTGCATATGAACATTGCTCCCTCTAGTGACTGCCTTTAAAGGCTCCAAGGGTTTATTTTCCCAGGCTTATATTATACTTCCAAGTTAGCAGCAATAACTATAATACGTAAAAACAAGTAGGATTTCTGGATTTTCTTCTGTTCTGCAAAACAAGGATTTTTTTTCTTTTTTTTTTTTTCTTTTTATAATATTACATGCTCCTTGGCCCAAACCTTTATTTCTCTAAGTCTAAATTTTCAATCTGCTCTTAGGGCACTCCTGCCAGTTCATAAGATGGTTAACAAGCTGGTTAGCAGGAGAATTATATGTGATACATGGTGTCTGAAATCTCATTTATTTTAAAATGTTGAAATTAAAAAAAAAAAAAAAAGCCAAACATTGGCTGAGGAAAGTCAGTAATTAATTGAGTTGTCCTGGACTAGGTCACTAGTTAATACAAGATTATAAAACAACACCACTACCAACTAAAAACCAAAACAAACAAACAAAAAAAAATCAAACACCCACAAACAAACAAACAAAAAAAAAACCAAAAAACCCAAACACAGAATAACCCCACAAAAAAACCTTCAACAAGCAAGAAATAATATCTTTCATTTCATGCTTAAAACATCATACATAATTATGAACAGTCACTTGAGAAGAGGTTTGTCTCATTCACAATTATCTTTACTGTAGACACACATTTGAGGGATAGTCTAGGTTTCCTTTATGGTCATTCCAGGGAAATGGTCAGTGTAGCAAGAATGGACCTCTGACATACTTTAGATGTCTTCTTTAAAATAGGAGGAATCACCCAGTTTGGATGGCAATTTTGATCTGCTATAGTGTAGCAAAGCTCTACAGAGAGATGTGGACAGAACCGAACAATGGGCTGAGGACAACCGTGTGAGGTTCAATCAGGTGAAGTGCTGGGTCCTGTACTTGTGTTGCAGCAACCCCAGGCAGCGCTACGGGCTGGGGGAGAAGTGGGTTGAGAGCAGGTTGGCAGAAAGGGACTTGGGGATGCTGGCTGACAGCCAGCTGGCTATGAGCCAGCAGTGTGCCCAGGGACCGATGGCATCTTGGCCCATATCAAGAATAGTGCAACCAGCAGGACAAGGGAAATGAGCATGCCCCTATACTCTGCACTGATGAGGCCACACCTTGAGTGCTGTGTGCAGTTTTTGTCCCTTGCTTTAAAAAGGACATTGAGGTGCTGGAGCCTGTCCAGAGAAGGGCAACAAGGCCTGTGAAAAGTCTGGAAAAAATGTCTTACGAGGAATGGCTGAGAGAACCGGAGTTGTTTAGTCTTGAGAAGAGGAGGCTCAAGAGTGACCTCATTGCTCTCTACAGCTACCTGAATGGAGGTTGTAGAGCGGTGGGAACCCTCTCTTCTATCACCCCTGCAGTGAGAGGACCAGAAAAAAAGGCCTTAAACTGAGATGAGGAGATTCAGATTAGAAGCGTTTAAGAGGTGTCTGTATCTGTCACTGGGTGATGTGGTTTAGCGGTTTAAGGGTTACAGAGGTAGTTCTCGGTTGATGGTCAGACTTGATAATCTTAAAGGTCTCTTCCAATCTTGATGCTTCTATGATTCCTAATTTCTGAATTTTCCACAGAGTTCTAAATCTTTCCAAAATCTTTGGTGTAGATGTAGTAATCCAGCAACTTCAGACTTAAAATGACATATCATCTACCTGCTGTCCCTAGACAGAATAGAGAATTTTCCGTGGCCACTGTATACAATAAGATTACTCATATACTGTTCATTATATTTTGCTCTTTTATTCTTCAATTCTAAATCTATTGCAATTACATTGTTTTCAGAATGTCTGTTACCATAGTGATACACAATGTGTGCCTAGCTGTCTCTTTTCCTATCAGTTAGGCCTCAGTTAGTAATATAGATACTGAAAATCTCTCTGCTTAAAGTGCTTCCAAATTTGCTCTGCATTATATGAAAGCCTTGGTTCAGATGATAGCTTAAAATTACTGATCTTTGGCTTCCCCCTTCCTTGGGTAATTTGTCTCAACTTTCACTAGGCAATTGGGTTACTTGAAGCACTAGCCTGGAATACCGACAAGGCTGCCAAGTTCTCTCTGCAATGTTGTCAGTTCCAGTCGTTCTTTATACCTGCAGCTCTTTGTGCAGAAGGGAAATCTTAATACCCATCAGATTCTTTTGCATCCATGACAGATGCAGAAAATGTGGGAAAAGGCTATTTACAAGACTGTGTAGTGTCAGGACAAGGGGGAATGGGTGAAAAATAGTACAAACTCTATCCAAGACTATAGATTTTCATGATGACTTCACATTTGTTTATATATGAATATATAATATTTCCTTACACAAAGATTGTTGGGAGTTGGGTTTGCAATATACGAGAAACTGTTGTTTGAACATATTTCAAGATGGCTTTTTGTAGTCTTTTTGCTAACTCCCTTCTTCTTCCCAGAACCCCCACGGGCAAGTGTTATCTCCTCTGGAATGTCCTAGGAAGATATCCTCAAGTCTTTCTATTGGTGTTTAACCCCTTCTTACTATGGGTGTTCCTGTAATCCCCTGAACTTCTCATTGGCTACTTTGTAAATCCCACTGGAAACTATATAAGTAACCGCCCAACAATAAAGGCTCTCTTTGCCTTCTCCCTACACGTCTCTATGTATGTGCTGTCTCTTGCGACAGCAATGAGACCACGTGGAGGCGGGGAGGGGGAGCACCTATCCCCTCCAAAGCCCCGGGGCTGAGAACCCCTGGGAATGGAGATCCCCCTTCCCATCCTATCAACTGTCGCAAAGATCAATTACCCCTCCAAGAAAATGAGATCTTCTGCAAGTTTGAGTAAAAAAAGACATAGTTAATTTTAGACTAATAGAGAACACTTTTGAAAAGTAAAAGTAACCTGCTTTAAGGGTAAAAAATATCTAGGAGGGAAAACTCTCATATGTAGGGGGTTTTTAAACCAAAAATTTACTAAATAATAAAAATTGAAAAACATATGAGCACACTTCTAACGTAACATGCTACTCAAGTTATATTTCAAATAAAGTGATCAATTTTACAGAGTTAAATTAGGTAACTACATAATTGAAAACAAAAGTAAAGTCATTCAGATAATATGTTATAAAAGGGTAATGGAGAAGAGATTTTCACAGGGGATATTTAAATGAATGAAAGAGTCACCATAAAAAATAATATAACATTCAATTAAAAATTACCTATAATCTGGACAACAAACCTATTTACATGGCACAGATTCACAAGGTAAATCTGAACTTAGGCATCTGAACTGGAACTAAATATGGGCACTGATAAAATCCAAAGTTTTATTTCAAAGTACTCATTTAACCTTGTACCCACATAAACTCATAGTCTGATGACTTAAATTTTTTAAGGTGATATATCAGTGAAGGTTGTTAACATGGTCTGTCATAACATTCTCATAGACAAACTGATGAAGTTCAGACTAAATACTTGGACAGTGAGGTGGACTGAAAACTGACTGATGTGAGACACCGGCAGTGTGAGTCAGAGGTTGATACTAAGGTCAATACTGCTAAACACCTTCATTAATGACCTGGATGACTGCACAGGGTACAGATCCTCAGTAAATTTGCAGATTATATAAAACTAGGAGGAATGGCTAGTAGGACCCATGGATGTGGGAACATGCAGAGGAACCTGTTCAAATTGGAGAAATGGTCCAACAAGAATGTCACAAAGGAATAACTCCACATATCATTACATATTGTGTGACTGGACAGAAAGTAGTTGTAAGAAGGGAACCTGAATGTCCTGGTGTACACCAAGTTTACCAGCAAGATGCACTTGCAACAAAGAAGGCAAACAGCTGCCTGGACTGTATTAGGAATAATATATCCAGTCAGTTAAGTGATGTAAGCCTTCCTCTGTACTCAGCCTTGTTGAGGTCTTTCGGAGTGCTTTGTCCACATCTGGTATCCCAGT
>JAWWES010000001.1:70281458-70307581 GCA_035583135.1 Lophotriccus pileatus
AAGTGATGTAAGCCTTCCTCTGTACTCAGCCTTGTTGAGGTCTTTCGGAGTGCTTTGTCCACATCTGGTATCCCAGTACAAGAGATATATGGAAGTAATGAGTGAGTCCAGTAAAGGGCCATGTGAAGGACTATGAAGATGACTAAGAACTTGGAACATCTGTTGTGCGAGGACAGGTTGTGAGAGACTGAAGAAAGTTATTAAAATTATTACTGGTTCAAAACAACTCAGGGGAGGTGAGGATAGAGCAGATCAGGTTCTGCCTAAGTGAAATGGAGCTCTCCCCGACCCCCATAACACCCCCACCTTCAGAGACTCTAGTGCAGGTGTCAGTCACTGGCACACCAGGAGCACTGCTCAGCACCACATCCCCTGGTGCCCCTGAACCGGTCCCAGCTGGCATTCTGAAAGCCCCACCTCAGAAGGGTGTCCACAAGAGTCCAGAGCAAATAAAACAACACTACACAGCCTCCATGTTGTACATGGCCCTACCATTCTTGAACTTGTGTTAGCTGGGTCTGCGCTAGATCTAAAGGTGGTAGCTATTATTCTCTCAATGTATATATCTCTTTCTTTACTTCTTCCTCTTCGTGATATTTGGATAACTAAACCTGGATGGGTTGAAATTTTACTAAGTCAGTGTTTTCTGAAATGCTTTATGTTGATTAAAAACTTGTTTTAAACTTTTTCCTTGCCAAGTTCCCTTATTTTCCAAAGTTTTCCAGTAAAAGTGTGTTATTTTCACCTCCTGAGAAGCACTGTTGCATTTTTCCTGTGTGGATGCTAAACATATAAAAGAACTGAATGCCCTTTTAATAAATCCATCGGGAGGATTTTTGGACCCTTGTAGGTTTTTTATGTAAAACCCCTTTGATGACTTTGTGAGAAGAACGTGGGTGGGGTCTTACAGAGGCTGAGGGAGGTGGCACTCCCTTAGAGATGGCACATCTCAGACTAGAGAAGAGAAGGCTCAGGGGGAATCTATCAGTGTATAAATACAAGGGAAGGGACTAAGAAAGACAGAGTTAGACTCTTCTCAGTGGCATCCAGTGACAGGGCAAGAGGCAATGAGTACAAATTAAAATATAGAAAATTCTATTTAAAACGAACAAACAGAAAAATACTGTGAGAGTGATGCTTGGACAAGTGAGTCAGAGAGGTCTTATGGGCTCCATCCTTGGAGAAATTTAAAACTTGCCTGGACATGGCTGTGAGCAACCAAATGTAATCGACCCTGATTTGAGCAGTGGGGCTGGATAAGATCTCCAGAGGTCACTTCCTCCATGAGTGAGTCTGCTATTCTGTGATGTGTTTTCATGGAATCAAAAAATTGTTTAGACTGAAAGGGACTTCTTGAAAGAGAGAGAGAGTTGGCCTCTGTTCAGCCAGTCCAAATACTGGACCACACTCACAGTAAAAATGTTTTCCCCTTAGTTCAAATACAATTTCAATCAGTCAGTATCCACTAGTTATTTCTTCATTAAGTGCACACGAAAGATGGTCTTCAGTCTGTTTTGTTATGTACTTTTTGCAAGATGAATGATGTGGTTTATAAAATATTTAAACTATTTTCAAGCTCTAATTGATAAGCTTATATTTGCACACACATAGCAGTATTAGTTGTTTTGCATTCTGCTTTAAAAGAAAAAAATCATATGGTCCATTTTCCAAAGGGAAAATGGAACTGATTGAAGAGGTTTACTCTTTTTAAGAATTGTGATTGTGCATAGGTGTCTCTTTGAGAGTGAGAGATAACTCTATTCCATAAAATATTTATATTAGATCCACATTCGTAAGGGAGCTTAGAAAAATTATTTCCCACATTATTTGGAGCTTAGAAAAAACACTAAGGTCTAATTCCAAGGGAGCTATTTGCATAACATTGGGCTATATGAGTGCAGCTAAGAGCATCCAAAATTCAAATTTACTTCCACTTCAATAGGTTGTTTCTTGTTCAGGGAGTCGACTGTTTTGAACCAGGTATAAGACATTTTTTACCATACCTTGAAGATGATGGCTAAAGATGTAGATTCTGCTTTGGGGACCAGTAATGAGATCAAATGGGTCTAATTTTTAGTAATTTTATCATTAAGGATATATTTGAGCTGTTGCCTTTAGGTCTCTTTTGTAGTAATTGAAAGACAAACAATACTTCAGAAATCACACATTGTGGATGTGCCTTTTTTGATCCATGGATAAAAGGAGACTTGCATGACTACCTCAAATAATATCTGCATTATAGGATGACTAGAAAAATGAAAGAAAAAGGTTTAAAAATTAATGGGTTTGATGTTTGTAATGAGAAAATGCGTACAAATTTGTAGATACACTCTTTTATTCCATGTAAGAGTAAATGGTAAATACTTCTCATTTCAAAATGTTTAGATGAAGTTTTAGTATAAAGACCATTGACAGAAAGGCACATTACTGTTTACAGTGGTTATTTATGCTGCCAGGTGAATGACACTTTAAAAAGTGGAAAACCAAAATCAATTTCTCAGCATTTCAAAAGTTAGCATTGTGTCACAGTTTATATTCAACATTTACAAAGAGCAGTAGACATGGGCTATTTATATTTACCTCATCACTAAGCCAGAATACTATTTCATCAGATTCTTATCCAGTAGTCTTTTCTGTATCTCTGCATTGTCCTACAAAACTCAGGGGGAAAAAAAAAAATAAGGGAAAAAAAGAGTCACCTTGCTTCATGAAGTGTTATCTCTGATGCTATCAGTCACTGTATTGTGCTAAGCAAGTTGATTTTATGAGCTGGAGAAAACCCATGGCTCATAAACTCAGCAGAGGTGAGTGAGTTATGACAGTCGTTCAAATACGTTAATGAAATTCCTAAAACATCAGTATGGTACATTAGTCTTCCTAACATTTAGCTTTATTAGGCACACAGATCAATGAGAAGCTGTCTTGTATGCCAATTGTTTAGCTTCATTAAAATCCATAAATTTTTAAACTGCTTTTTCCCCTGTAGCTCAGGAGAAACTTCAATGGCCAAATATCAAATTTTGGATGAATCTGAGGATTTTGTAGGTGTACACTGGAGCTAAGTCAAATCTGACAATTTTAAGAAGTTGCCAACGTCAACACATTTGTTCACTAATGCTAGGCTTAGAATTATTTCCAGATGTTTATCTACAGATCTTGACTTCAATCAAACTTGCAAGTGTTCATGTATTCCAGAGTCAGTGTTCATGTGTTCCAGCTTACACGTACTTCTCATTTCTACGCTTGTGAAAGTGGAATATGATGTCATGGTACATATTACCAAGATACTGACAAGATACTGACAATCAAAAATTAGCAAAAAGTTTTCAGAGACAGAAAAATGATGATTTTTCTGAGTGAGATTTGAAATGAATCTCCAGCAAAAAACTCAAGAAATTCATCACATTTAAAATAAAATAAACTGCATTTCTATTCTGAAAGTATCAAAAAAACCAATTTTAAATATGAATAATCGTTGTCATGGAAATATTTTTATGTAGAATACTTTATTGATCTCATCAATAAAGAACAATTAGGAAACTTTGCATTTGAATGTGGAGAAATTGGTTTAAAAAAGCAGTTTAGTCACTTTGCCCATCAGGGAACAAATTAGTTACTCAATAATGAAGAAAATTCTCACTCTATATACTAGCTCTAAACAATAGATCATGCTATTCTGTGCTTTGCAACATAAAAAGCACTTCTTAGTTTGATTTTTATGTACCTTTCTCCTTTTCATTGTTTTGTTCTTTTTGGTTTTTTTATTCTGAGTAGAATAAAACCAACAGCAGCAGCAGCAAGAAGAAGAACCCATAGAAGAAAGAAAACTGCTGTTTCCAGAGGTATAAATGAAGAGCATGTAGAAGTTCTCCACTTCAGATGCTTACATCCTCTGACTGAAATTTGTGTCAGCTGTTCTTACATGATGAATATTAAATACTTCTGTAAAATAATAAAAAGATCAGTAGATTAAAAAATTACCAAGTGACAAACCTGGAACAGTAGCCAGTGGTGGAAAGTCATTGTTTGCTGATGCTTTTTCTAAAATAATTATGAAATAACTACCATTGGATATTAAATAGTAACTGATAGAGTCAAACAATTCTAACAATCGATAAAAAAGATTTATGAGTCATAAATAACACTAATAATCATAATAATAAATAACAGAGGTAAACACAAGAGTCAGAAAAATTAGTCTGGATCACTTGGTAATTTCAAAGTAAAGGATCACCCTCTAATAAAAGTGATGAAATTTGAAGAAATACATTCAATAGGAAAAAAAACAGAAAAATTTGGAAGGCAGCAATTCTGAAAAAGATATAAAGATTACTGCAATTTTCTGTAATACATATTGCAATATTGTCAGAAAAGAACACTGAAAGGCATAAAGAGGAGAACAGTAAGAGAAAAAGGGGTGATATTACCTCTACTCAGCTCAGTGAAAGAAATATACAAAGTTAGCACCCATATTTTTAAAATATGTAAACTTGTAAAAGATATAGAAAAGAGACATTTCCAAAAGCTGGAAAAAAATTGGCTCATGGTGGAAGATTTAGAGCACAGTCTGTTTGGTTGGTCAAGAAGATTAAGTGATTTGATTGCACTCATAAGTACTTATACAGGGGCAAAGTGCCCATTGCTAACGGGCTTCAATCTGGCAGAAAAAGACCTATCAAGGACCTATGCCTGGAAGCTGAAGCCAGATAAATTCCAATTAGAAGTTAGGCACATCTTTTTAACAGCAAGGGCAATTAATCACTGAAACAAGCTACCAAGGGATAAAGTAGATTTTTCTGCCTTTGGAAGGAATGGTTGCCTTTCTAGGAGATATACTTCAGCCAAACACAAGTTATTGTCTACTCAAATGGAAGTTATTGAGCTCAGAAGAGGTATAATGGGGCAAAGTTTAGAGTTTTATAATTGAAAAAACCCAGGATTGATCATTTAATGGTGCTGTTTGACCTTACACTGGAAGATTTTGTGGTGGATATTTTTAGTCATTTCTGTCCCTCTTGTAATTTGTTTATACATAAAAATATTGGACCAGAAAACTTGATCTACTACCTGAAAAAACCCACAGTTTTTCTTCTTTGGAATTTGAAGAATAGGTGTACAGTTTACTGCTATGTAACTAACATTGTTGTTTTACTGAAATTAATAAAAGGCAACAGTGCTAATGTTTTGCAATTGTTTCCAAATACAAATGTATTTCAAATATATCAATAGCCTAAATCTATCTTCATTTTAGCAGAAACAAATATAGTTCAAGTATTAAAAAAAAATAAAATAGAAGACTGTAGGGTTCGAAGCATCATGGTGATTAACTTCACCTAGAATGGATAGCCCCAGTTTGAAGTCAGTCAGTGAAGTCAATTGAATTAATCACAGTTAAGTATAAGTATAAATCTTTGAAGGATCAATGTTTTAGTTTTATCACTGCAATAATTCAACATGACTTTGAATAGAAAAGCAAAATGGGCATATAGAACAAAACAATGTGATGTTTAAACCCCCACTAGCAAATAAGAGATATCTTTAATTAGGTGGAAGTTAAGTAGAATATAGGTCTGGGCATCAGGCATCTGGGGACAGGGACAGCTGCGGCCAGGCTGAGGGTAACAGGCAGGGCAGGATTGTGGGGGAGCTGAACACTGGTCCCGCTGCAATCTTGCTGGAGCAAAGACTGATGGTCCAACCGGGGACTGAAATGGTTTCCAGGGCATTTATTTGTCAGGGTAGGGGGAGTCTCAGGGAAGCTGGGCAAGGACAATCAGACTTGGTAGTGCCTGCAGGCTCCTAACACTCGTCAGTTTCATACGCATCTCCTCTGGCCCCGTGGTCAGCATTGAAAACAGGGCACAAAAAAGCTTTAAATATGCTATTGATCTCCATGTCTCACTGAGAAACAGGTTCAGGTTTTTCTTGAAACTTTTTTCACTGGTAATGTACTTAGAAAAACCCTGGTTGTTTTCCTTTTCATTCCTTTCTAATTTCAGCAGCATCTGAGTCCCGGTTTTCCTAAGCACTCACCACACACTTGGGCAATGTCCCTTTGTTCCCACCATCCCTGCTTCCACCTTCTGTATGCTCTATTTTTGCGTTTGGGCTCAGTCAGGCTGACTGTCCAGACCTTGCTGGCTTTCTGACGTACTTGTTTGACCTTCTGAAAGGAACTGGTTGCTTTTGCACTCTGAGAATGTTGTTCCTGAAGATCAGTCATCTCTCCTGAGTCCTTTGTCCTTAGGGGCAGTTTCTGATGGAAGCTTTCCAAGCAGGTCCCTTAACAAGCCAAAATCTGCTCTCTTGAAGCATGTTGCTCTAATTCTGCTACTCTGTGACTGCTCACTCCCTGCAGGATACACCCTCTCCAGTTCTCCAGCATTCACAACAGCCAAGTCTGCCATTAACCTGCGCAACTCTGGCAGCTTTGGGATCAGTAAATCTAGTGGTACACATCATCCCATTGGTTTTTTGAGCTTGTAAGTCAATAAATTGTCTTTTACATTCTTGAGAAATCACCTGGGTTGCTTGAACCCAGACACATTGCCTTTGCAGGATGTACTGAAGTGGTTATTTTTTCCCCATGAATACGAGGACCTGCAGCTGTGAGTTTTCCTTGGGTGTTTAAACAAGGCTTTATAAACAGACGGTATCCCACTGTGAAGTATGAAATCCTGAAATTTAATTCATGTGAACAAAAATATACAATTAAATGTTTACTAAGCACTAGCTTCTTCTAGGGATGATATGTCAGACCAAATAACAAAAATTGCTGAAAATTGTAGACTAATGAGATGATATATGCATTGGAGAATTGGTTTTCAAAAATTTGTTACAGTGTAATTGACAATTATTATTTATCTAAAAGAATCTGAGGTTTTGTTCTAAATGCAAATCATAACACACACCATTCAAAGCAGTAAATTAAAAAATGTTCTTTAAGGAACATACAAATTAGGAAAATAATACCAGGAGAAAAAATAATGAGAAACTGTGTGAAGACTTGCCATATATTCTACATTCTTCCTTTGAGATATATTGGGGTTTTTTAAAAGTAAACAAACGGTAATGTCATTTACATGCACCATTCAATAATAAAAATATCCTTGCAACAACTTTACTTCTGTGTTCTGAAAATTATGACTTGCATTTTTGTTCCTATTTGAACATTATACAGAGATGATAGTATTGCAACACTTACCTCATTTATTTTCCTTTGTTCTGGACTTGTTTTGTGACATTAATTCATTTTGTTCATTGACTAAGCTAATATTTATGGCAATGTGAGAGCTAAATTTAAAAAAAAAATAAATGGGGATTTTGAAGTCTTTCATATATAAGTGCCAGTATTACAGCAAAAATACATGGAGATTTCACTTGTAATTCACATGGCAGAGATTATCTTTCCAGCACTATGTAAAGGTACAAAGGAAGACAGAGGCAATACTGGAAGACAGACAAAATTGTCCTTGAAGGGGAGGAAAAGGACAGAGCTAGCATCCTCTTTGCTATTAATCTCAGCCTGGTTTAAAGATACAGAACTTATCCTGTATCCTTCAATGTCTTTTGGTAGATGTCACTAAAGTGGTTTAAGAAATAAAATGCATTATAGATTGGCTAAGAAATATGTCAAACTTCTTTTATATTCAAATTGCTATAAGACATTTCTAAAAAGTGCACTGCATTTTGAGGTCATTCCTGTTTATTTTTAAATACTGAAAAATGCATACTGAAGTCTTTGAGGATTTCTAAACCAGTCCATCCAGTTTCTAATTTAAAGATACAAACACTTAATACATGTCAATAATCCTTTAAGTAAAATCGTAGCTTAAGTGCTGAACATGAAGATAATTCTTTCCACTGGAAAATGGATTCCAAATAGCTAATCTGCTTAAATAGATATTGTGTAGAAAGATCTTTCTCAAAATATCTTTACAAAACTGATAAGACTGTTTTGAATAATGCATTCCACCTCTAGTTCTAAAATGAAAATTAAATCAGAATGCACATATATTGTCAGTCCTCACATCTGGTTTAAAACCATTCCCCTACTCATTTTGCAGGAAATTAGTTGTTTATGTCTTAGAAGATGATACAGTGTGTGTACAAACACACTGACACAGATGTTTTCTCAGATGGAATGAAGGCTACATTGCAATTATTTTTTACATCGCTTACAAAACAATGCATAACTTTATTCCTAGATGAATTTTGCAAATACCCTTTAATGTTAAGATGAATTCATTTTTTTTTTTTTTTTTTACAATCTCTTGGCTTACACAGCAAATAATGACAGCTATGTTGATGCTGACAATTGCTTCCACAGCTATTAATAAATTCTGTTGAAAATTTGAGATATTAGAGGTAAAATGTTCAAACACAGAAATCACTAAATTTAGAAAACTATGGTAGCTGGATGAAAAGGTATGTTATTGGTATTAGTTGTAGTAAAGAATTTCTGCAGTTTTAAAATCACTTCACCATTACAGTAGTTTAAGTATAGTACAGCATTATCTCTGTATCCAACATTTAAAAGTATGAGAGAAAACTGTTGCTACAGCTGTTAGAAGGCACGGAAAGAATATAGGACTTAAATGAAATATATTCACAGGATCTTTGGTGAACATAGATTTTACATGGTTGTGTATCACCTATGGCTATTTTTGCTGTATTGATTAATATGTGAATGATGAACTGATTGATTCTTACCCTTTTGTTAACTCAGAAGGAAAGTATGTAATGGTACTATTTGAAACAGTAAAAACTCTGAATAAAATATTTTACAAATATTAAAAAAAGGAGAATTATGCAGGCTTTTTGAGATAAAAAGTGAAAAAAATAGCTAGAAGTATCTTACTGTATCTTACTGAAACAATGAAATTTCTGAACCAGCTTTTCAAAACCTTCCCTTTCAATCTGTTTTCTTTTCTTTGTTTTTTTACCTCTGATTTTTAGAGCATAGTTATTCTTGCTTGTAATAGATCTATTTCTAAGTAAATATTTTTCTTTGAATAATTAACTTTAGGACAATATAGGTTATTGCCAAATAAATACTTTTGCAAATGCTAGTAGTTAAATTCTGGGAGATGTCTCTAAAAAAGAGTAGATCAGAAGCTAGTAGGTTAATTGTGAATTCTTACGGAAAGCAATCTCAAATATATTTGTAATGGATTATATGTTTATCCAGATACACTGAACGTTACCTATTATTTCTTGATTCACTCTTTCAGTTTTACAGTGATACTATTCAGGGAAAACTGAGAAAAAAAAAACTGTATTTCTGAAGCAATAAACCTCTTAGCCTATATAGCACCATGACTGAAATAAAAAACAAAGTATCTGCTACTTCCTCTCTCTTCACAATTACTCTCAGAAATAGTAGTTCCAAAAGACTGCAGAATATTTCAGAAATAATCATATGTGTATTGTCAAGAGTTGACAGGGATAGCTGGTCATAGAAAATTCAGTTCTTCCAAAAGTGACTGAAAAGTAATTAAACTTTTAATACAGAAAGTTGGTTTAAACAAACAAACCCACAACCAACCAACAACAACATTAACAAAATAGAGAGAGTCTCCATGGTCATTTTTCATGTGTGAAAGATTTGTTTGTAAAGTTGTGGCCAGATGTATAAAAAGTGTTTGTATCTAGGCCCAGACAGAAAATTTTATAACTTGTACATAGACATTTATAAATTTTGGGTTCAGAAAACTGGGAATTATAGTAAAAACATAGAATATTTAATGATTCAATTAAAAAAATTTGTTAAAGAAAACATTTTATATGGTATCAAAATGATTTAAAACCAAAATTAATCTAATATTTCCATTAAAATTTCATTAAATCTGCATATATCCTGAAAATGTGCAACCCCCTTTTAAAGTAAGTTGTCTTCTTGCAAAGCAGAAAAGACTCCCAAATAGTTTTATGTTCAAGGTTTGACCAGTGACTCATATACTACTTTAGACAGTCTGAAATGTGTTCTTTGGCAGTTGATAAACAAATACTGACAATATTTTTTCATTTTGTCTAACTGATGATTAACTGAAAAGAAATTATTCATTTTGACATGCTTTGGATTCATAGTTATAAGATTTTAAGTGACAAATGTAACCCTGTTACTTGAGCATGTCTGCATATGTAGTATTTGAATAACTATAATTTTTATGCTATATATCCCATTTATTTTAAAATATTACAACTTTTGCAGTTGCTGATAAATTTCTGTGAAGGATTATATCGTGTAATTGTGTTGTGCTACCACAAAGGCCAGTAAGTCTCTTAGCTGTGGAAGGAAGTAAGGGCAACAAAGGTCAACAAGACCAAATTTTCTGGTCACCCTGGAATCCAATTTCATGCACAGATCAGTAAACAGCACAGCAGGATTGCCATAGGGTAGCCTTTTTTGTAGCCCAGGAAATATGATGTTTTGTCATTACTTGTAAAAAGCCCTCAGGCTTTGAACTGACCTGGCAGTGCTGTCTCTCAGGACTCGCTTGCACTTGCCTTGGTCTGAGCTGATGTTAGTTTGCTTTCCCCGCAATAGTAATTGTCTCACAATCAAGAAAGTATGGCCTAAATCTTTTCCAAATTACAAAGTAGTGACAGATGGCCATTCTGTGTGGGGGGAATTGCTAGTAACATCAGCTTTAAATGTGGTGTGGAAGAGTGTGGATACAGGATGACACCAGAGGTTCCAGTTTATGAAAACAAATCACGATAGTCAAAACCTGATCAATGCAGGACTGCACCTGTGTGAGCCAGCTAAAACTTACTTCAGAGAAAAAGCACAGAACGGAAAAATCGAAGGCAGAAGAACTCCCCACCATTAACAATATATTTCTTCTGGTAAAAACCTCAGGACACTGATGGGTTACTGTAACTCCCCACTTCTTACTTAGAAGACTGATGCTCTTGACCTTAATACCCAGTGGGACAATGAAAGAGTGGCATAACATCAGAAAAAAGGGATACATTGCAGGAAGCTAATATTTTTTTAAATGCTTTTATTGATTCAGTGTTCTCTCTCTTAATTTCAGCTTTTACTGAGTTTTACTGTCATTGGAATTGTAACTGTGACTATTGCTTTTTTAATATATTTCTGAAACAATTATTAGACATAGATTCTTAACCCTATACATGGCATGTATGACCTTTTGTCCTGAAAAACATTTTCATGTGTGTTTCTCATCTCTATCCCAAAAATCTTTTGGAGGTGTCCTTCCTAGGATGTGCTGCAATTCTTACAGCTCTCAGGCACCAATTTTTTATACTACTTGGCCATCTTAATCTTATTGACTTAAATTGTTGCGTAACTTCTGCACTTAACCTGTACTAAGTGAGGCAAAAATCAAATACGCATAAGGAAATTATTACTATTTTGCGCAGAAGACAGCTTTATTCAGCAAAAAAAAAAGTCCATTTAGAAAGGAATCAGAACCCAAATTAAAACCTAATTAAAGACTTTCACTTGAATGAATCAATAAGAGTAATACAGTTTTGGTTTTTATTTGGGAAAAGCACTCTAGTGATAAGCAAGATACAATTCACTATAAAATTGGTTTGGAAGAGCATATCTTGCTATTTATCTGGTGTGAATACAGTCCAATAGTGGCTCTTTCTGTACGGAAGAGAAGAGGTTAACATGTCCTTCTCTACTGACTGACTAAAAAATAATCAAACCTTAATATTAATGTCAGAGAGTGATATTTCTACTTGATCAAACTATTAACTGATGTAAGTTGAAGTAGTTACAGAGTCAATGAGCTATACCACCAGTCTCTAATCTATACCTCAAATAATTTTGTAAAGCTAAATAGCTGTAAAACAACAGAAACTTTTCTGAGCTGTGTCTACAGAATTGGGTGGTCTAAGCATAAGTTAAACAGACAGTCCCATTCATCAAACAGTTGTTAATCACTCCTTTCTATAATTGCATAAACCAAAACAAAATTTTAAGTAAAGCTTTTGTTTATTTAGTGTTTTCCAAATAAAGACTTTAAATGCTGTTTATTTTAGTTATAATAATAATATATAATAATAAATAATATAATATAATAATAATAATAATAAAATAAAAACAAATTCATTTCCATAGTCTCAGTATTTTTAATTATGTGGTTTTAAGAGTAGCAGTAACTTTCTTATACTCTCAAGTAATGTACCAGTTTATTTGCCATAAAAGTACATATCCTTATTGTATATCCTATGCACTACACATACCTTTTTCATTCAAAGGGCAATAAAACCTTAATATAAATAACTCCTTTTCCCAGCTAACTTTAATACTCAAAATTATGTGAAGGTGATGGCACACAAAAACTCCTGACCAGCCACATTATATTCTTTAATTCAACTATTATAATCTCAAGATCTTTCAATTATTTAAGTCTTTAGACAGTCAGGATAGAAAGACTCTTTACATTTTTTAAATAAATGAAGCACAAAAATCTATATGTAATAATTAGCATACAGAATTAAGTTGACATTCATCTCACCTAGATGCAAATCTCTGAAAGTTCAATGCCTCATCTAAATTATTTTAATGTCCCTTATAAATTAGCAAGAATTGAGAATATTACTGTACATGAGCTATCTGAGAATACTGAGGGGATGACTATCACTTTTTACTGACCACAGAGGGAAGGCAAGGACAGAGCTTTTAGCTTTTTGATTAATAGAACTAGATGGGATACATCCTGTGCCTTTTATTTTAACACATACTATCAAATAATGAGATTTGGAGATATTTTAAGCTGAGTAGAACACTCTTCTCAAAAATGTCATTTTCTCCAAGGTAAAGTAAAACAAAAATCAGCCAGAAATTTTTCCATTAGATGGAGGTAAACCTTGTGTCCAAGGGAGATATTGCACTGCTCCTCACTGGAAGGCCATTTTCCATGAAATTGCTCATGACTCACAGAAAAATGACCTGGCCCAGGCCTGTGCTGTCCTTTGCTGTGCTGGATGTACAGCCTGGCTTTCAGGATTTTGCTGTGCTGAGCAAATTCCTTGTCTGCACAGTAAAATTGGCCAGCTCACTGTACCAGAGGAGCTGCAGGGAACTCCCACTTGGTACTGGCAGTTGTGCCACTTGTGTGACCTTGTCTTTACCTAGAAATGTAGCAAGAAGTTCTCATGGGAATATCCTTTCTGTTTGATAGTAGAAATCATGAATAGAGTTATTTTCATGGAAGAAAATCCTGTAATAGCTCAAAGAACCGAAATGAGGTAACCCTTCCCACAACTGGGGTCTTCTTGGCGTGCTGCTTGTGGACTGGAGATGGGGTTCCCACCATTGAAAGAGATACATTACTGTCTGTGCTATCCTAGCTATCTCATCATTGCATTTTTGAATATTTTCCAAGTTGTGCATTAAGTAGGATACATAATAAAATATAACAAGTTCTTTTTTCTGTGTAAAAAAAAAGAACTGTACAGGTCTGCAAATTATTTTTTTTTCAATATGTTCAGTTTTCTATCTGTGTAAAAAGGTTATCTTTATGTAAGGATCCTAAAACAGTGTTCTTTATATTTGCTGAGGTTTCTGGCAGCTTTTTACTCCCTACAGAGGCTCTTATCATCATCATGTGCATGGATAAAAGTTCTGTTGGCTCAAGGAGCAATGCTGACTGCTCTGTTTGTCTCTTGAGAGACTTAGCTTTCTATTTTAGGTAGTGTTTGGTCTGTTAATTGAACACAGAGCATTATATTTGATGTATCTGTAAGACCCTCCACTGTTCAGAAGTGCTTTGCAAGGGTTTTCAAAGACCTGATGACTTCATTCTCAAATGCAGTCAATGGGTTTTATTCATACTGCAGGGAAAAAATACACATGTAACCAAATGAACACACGTACAACTAAAACAAAGTCATTTGCCTCTCAAATCTTCTCAGTGGACTGATGACAGTAGAGAATACACATGGGAACACTCTGTGAGAGAGAAAGTGACATTTTCTGATATAAATACCTGGTCTATTCTGTGCCTCAGCTATGGTCCTTTTTAGGGCAAAAGAGTAAAGAAAACAGTAGGAGGTACAGTAATAAGTGAAATGAAGTATAAAATCGCTCAGTATGTTGGCTATAAAGGCTTTAATGCTAATCCTATTATTTCTCTGCTCCAGTTGTTAAAAATTCGAGATATATTTAGCTCATTATCTGAGTTTAGAGTTGCTTTTTCTAAAACTGAAAACATTAGAGTTTTACTAGCAACAGAAATACTGAGTTTTCTCAGGGCTTTCTGTCTATTTAGCGGCAAGATAATTTCAGTTGATAATTAGATAATCTCTGTTGAAACTTCAGTCTTAATTTTTGAATTACTCTTGTTTTAGCCTGCTTTATAAACAGATATTTAGGCACTGATTATCTCAGTCTAAAAGCATAAATTTCTGAACATTTTCATCTGTATTTTCATGAGGTGCTCTAGCTGTTCTAGAGAGAAGCAAAACATAAATTAATTTATGCCACCTCTTCATAAACTGCACAATATTCTCAGCTTTCTGTGAAAGTCCGCTTTTTACCTCAAATTTAGAATGAAATAGCAGCTGATAAAAGAGTATGTACAGCTGACATCTCTAAAAGCTTTACCCGAAGGTATACGGATTTGCATTTTTCTGTGTTAATGCATAGAATGAGCTAAGAGAGGCCTTAGCAACCAGATAAACCAGATCTTAGATACTTGCTGAGACTCTCATGGCAGAGATCTCCAGTAGGAGAGAAGAATGGTAACAAGCTAAAGAGCAGCACACAGAATCTGGCTTCACTGAAATAGTGGTATTTTCCAAAAAAAAAAAAAAAGGAAAATTATTGAAGCCAAGCCAGGGTGCTCACCTTCAGCTCATTCCACCTGAAAACAAGAGGTGCATGAGACTTTTCAGTTACAGCAGGCTTGGATATGTTGCTACAGTAAAAATATCACTCTGCTTTATTATAAATTAACAAAACCTCCTCCCTTAGAGCTGTAATGATAAGTTGAAATATGACCTGTCAAAATCTAAAATTAAACCAGTTTATTTTACTGTTTAATTGCATTTAAAAATGTTAAATTGCTCAATTTTAATTATAGTATAAATGCACAATTAAAATTTTTTAGCAATTAAATTTCTATAGATGATGTTTTTATTGCTATTCCTATTACTTATTATAATAATTATTATTATTTCTATTTTATGCTTCCCTGTTATCTTCAGTTTTCTCTTTCTGAAGAGAAAAAAACTTCACTGTTTTTATTCAACCCCTCCATAATATACTTAGTTTAAAGCCTTTCAGAATTTGTAGGGTTATTCACTGGGGGCAGATTCATCACAAACCTGAGACGTACTTAGGTTCCTGTCAAAATTGTATACGTATTATGAGACATGATTCAGCTATACTTTTATACAAATGCACAGAGAAAAACGTGCACAATAGAGGTCAATTTTATTATTGCATATTTCAGTTAAAAATTATGTAGCACAGCTTCTTGTCATAATTACTAAAAGAAGAAGATACTGCCTTGAAACAGAAAGTTTCACTGATGTGAAATAAACAGATTCACTTTGAGGAGCTAGTTAGACCTTTTCCTAGTATAACTTTTGAGTACTTGATAGCAACCGGTAAAAAGGCAGAATATTATTTTCTTATTGCTATTATCTCTAAATTGTTTAAATTGCTACTGAATTGATGGAAAGATACAAGCTCTGAAACTGAATGTTTTGAAGTAGACTTTTATACAGTGTTGAAACTAGGACACTAAAATTAACAAGGCAGCTGTTCCTATCCATAAACTTTATGTGAAGGTTTGGTAATTTGTTTATTTGCCATTGATAAAAGTTGATAAACGTCTTGAATAATTTTCTTTAGGTCAATTACTAACAGTGGAAAAGTGGAAAACATTATGAGGAAAGAGAGAGAGAGGGAGAAGGGGAGAGAGAAACGGAGAAATATAAATTTCTTTCTGTTGATATTTATGCTTCCTGATGTTTGTTTTGATTATCTAGAAATGCTGTGGGGAGGTGACACCAGCCAGCAATTAAGTGCCCACCAGCTGCTCACTTAGTCATGTCTCCCCCAGGAGGATGCTGGAGAGAATGGGAAGAACAAAAGTATGAAAAATCTTGTAGTTCAAGAGGAACTCAGTTTAATGAGGAAAAGGAGGGGAAGGTAAAACAACAAAAACTCCCAGTCAGTCACCAGCTCCCATGAGCAGACCAATGCTAGGCCTGTCTCTCAGTAAAGCCTAACTGGGAAAGGCTCCTCCCCACCTCCTCCAAGTTTTTATTGCTAAGCATGCTGCCATGTAGTATGGAATATCGATTTGGTCAGCTGAGATCAGCTGTTCTTGCTGTGTCACCTCCCAGCAACTTGCCCACCTCCAGCCTCTTTGCTGGTGGGTAGAGTGAGAAACAGAGTAGTTCTTGATGTTGTGTGGTGTTCAGCAATAACTGAAACACTGGTCTGTTATCAACACTTATTTGGTCACAAATCTAAAACACAGATCCATATGGGTTGCTTATGAAGAAAATTTGTTTTCTCACAGCTGGACTCAGTACAAATGCTGATGTTGAAAAACTCAGTGGGAGCAGCTTGACATCACATAAGAGTGAAATAAAATGGAGGAATATTGGTGAGACTGGTTGATAACAGGTAGTTAGTAGAAAATATGTTAAAGAATTTTTTAAAAAGTGGTGTAAAACATTTATTTGGAGCATGGAAAATACAGCAGTGTCTGTTAGACTGACCAGACAAAGTGCTGAAGGAAAAAAAGAAAAAAAAAAATAGGCCACAATGCTTAGTTTATTCCAAGCAGCAAATGCTATTGTTGATTTTCTGCATAGTTTAGTTTAGATAGGAACAGATGAGAGTTTTTTTACTTAATTACATTTTTCAAGCCATCTGTTTGCTTTCCTAAATAAGTATGTATCTGGGTATCACATGGATTGTTGATAAAGCTAGATTTAGAAGGACCTGCAAGACGTTACTGCCCTTGCACCACTGCTTTCTCACACAAGTAACTATAGAATCAGTAGGTGATATCTATTCAAAATAGCTTTAAAGTCAGATAATTAAAACGCAACTCAATTACCTTATAGTCCTTTTACAGAGAGAAATAGACACTTCCTGAGGACAACTTATCTTAGTTGCATACTGGAAGACACATCAAATGAACTTCTCATTGGAGGCACAGCTGTTAGTTGTTCTTTGCACTTCTCTGGGTAGAGTGACTTAGACTAAAACTCAGAACTGTTCAGTGCTTGGTGTTTACACACGTTATAGCCCATACTACTTTATATAGAAATTCATATTGAAATCCTGTAATTACTGTAATTATTGAATACAAAAATTAATAAAGTACAATAAGATAATATACTTGCCACTTGCAAATCAGCATAGCTCTCTTGCCTTAAGATGGAGCTATGTTGACTAAATTTGAAACAGACATCTAAATCTTGGAGATACAAAGTTATGTGAAATGATTTGTACCCCGTGCTCTTAAAATCAGAAGGATTAAAGTGGTGTTTCTCATTTTGGAGACTTTACTGAACAGCTATTACATTGACTACATACCTTATTTTCAGGAAACTGTGACTCACATAAAAGAATAACTGCGAAAAAAAAAAGAATTCAAGTGTATTCTCATCTGTTTCATATTCCATGTAATTTTAGCTTATTCATGTAGCCATGGAAGACTAACAGACATGCCAACCTGAGCAAAATTATAATTTACTTTCCTACTATGAAGTTCTCTGCAAGACCAAACAAGTGCCTTTTTAAGATTTGTGTGGGGAACACTGTTAGTAAATAGGATTTGCTTATTTCCTCAGGAACAGTTACAGGGAAAAATTTGAAATATTGCTGTCAAAAGACTAGTTTTTCCTTCAGCTCAGTAGCCTGGCACTGTGTGTACCGTTTGTACCGATACGTTCACAAGTATTTAAGCCTTTGCAAATACTTCTTGAACTTACAGATCAAGAAATTTATATGTGTGTTATATGAAAGTTTCAAGTAGATCAATGTACAAAATGTCACAATGAGGAATTCTAAAGTGAAGAATATACTTCATTGGACTATTTTGATTCCACATGGGATAGGTGAACTTACTATGAGTTCCTGGATTTACAAGTTCTTAACCAACTTCTCATTTTAGTTGGAAATCCAGTTATGTAAATATAAATTAAACCACTGTGTGATTTATTTTTCTGTCTTTTCCAGGCTTAAAAATTAAAGCTGTACAAAAAAGGATATATGTGATCTAAGATAAAATTTGTAAATGTTTTTAATGGAAAAAATTATTTCAGAAATAATAAATGTGTATGTCAATTTTTCCAGTGAGGTTCTCGAAGTATTGAATTCCATCAAATATATTTATCTATAGATGAAAATAATTTTGGAGATTTGATCACAGATATTAAAATGCAAACAATAACATTTTAAAGTTCCTTTTGAAGGTGAAGGTTTGATTTTTCATCTTTCTTTCTCCTTCTCTCTCCCACTTTTTTGTCTCACTCCTGGTAGAATTGAGAAATGATTTCTCTTTTCATGGTGACTTCCTTGGCAAGCATTATTACTCACTGGTGTACACTACAGTACATGACTGTCTAAGTGAAGTCATTTCCATCACAGTGTTCTCTCCTTGAAGAGTGACTACCATGGAGTATTATTGATTTGCTTGGTGTATGATGATTCAGAGGTTAGACAGCTCAGAGTACAGCTGTTTTAGAATCTTTCTGTCAAATAAACTAAAATGTGATTCTGTAAATGACAAACTCAGGCATTTTCTGCCCTCTAGTGAAAATATAATTTTTAGGTCTTGTGTGTATAGGTCTTATTTTGTGTATAAATTATTTTTCTTTTTGACACCAAACCAAAGAAATACAAAAAAGGAAAAAAGAAACGATTTTGCAATTGTTACCTGTATTATAGAAGCTTCTGTCCCACAGACATTTGCCAAAAATAATGTTAGCACAGGTACAGTCTCATTTTCTAGGTTTAAGTAAATTTTAAAATATGCCATAAAAAAATACAGCCTCAAGCCTTATCTTTTTTTTATTTAGTCCAGCGTTCAAAAACAGAAGCCAAATATTTACATGATTTCAGCATGAAATATCATTTCCCTTTTGCATTTTTGTAGAGGTATCTCCCACAGAACTACTGCTTGAAGTGGGGAGCAGTTTATGTGTTGATACACTCACCTAGGATGGAAGGAAACCCAAAAGTGAAGGAAAATCTTTCTGATTCAGAGACAAGGCACATTTCACACCAGTTGGATAAATTCTGTGTAGGCTATCACTCAGACTTTGCAGGAGTAGTGCTGAATCAGGTGCAGCTGCCATCTGTATGCTTATGCTTTGAGTTATATCAGACAACAAGAGCAAGGACAACGCAGGAGTTTGCACCTGCAGCTCCTTACAGGCAATGCAGTTGCTGTGTGCTGTCTCAGTGTTTGTCTTGCTTTAGGAGCCTATCTACCAGATTTACTTTCTTGGCAGGATGGCCATAAGTATCTGGGATAGAAGCACCTCGAGAAAGCAGGGAAGCTGCAAAACTGGGATTAGAGCAGCTGTATACATTCAGTCAATAAATGTTATATTTAAGGTTAAAGAAGTCAAAAAACTCTTTAAACTCCTGCTAAGCCCTCATCTGGTCTCAAATGCCTCTTCCAAATAATGTAAAAGAGAGACATAGCTCCTTGTCTTCAATAAGCCAGCTGAGTGTTTTAATCCTTGTGCCACTAATTTTCCATGATATTGTTTTGCAAAGTGTTTTTTTGATGTAGCATAAACCCAAAATTTTAATGCAATGATTTTATTTTTGGAAATGGAGTTCTTGTTTTTGAGCTAACCTATACTGCTGATGCAGATATTAAAATGAAGTGAAAGCAAAATATTCAGAACTTTAGGTTTGGAATGCTTGTTACTGTATTTCAAACCCTCCTTAACATCAAGATTACTAAAGCCTTTGTTTTTGCAATAGCATTTGCTGTGACTGGGTCACACAATTATCATTATCAAAAAGAGAGAGAGAAAAATACATAAATCTGATAATTCTCTATAAGATTTTACAGGGCAAACAGCTGAGGTCCATAAACTTCAATTCAAAAAGGTCAGAGACAGAGAGAGAGCAGTTCAGAGCCACACTAGTCATCAGTTCTTCCATCGTGCTAGGAACAAGAGATTAATATAAACCCAAGCCTTTGCATCAGTGAAGGGCCATTGGATCATACTGGTCCCTTACGCGGGGAATCAGAAACAGGCCAATTTACAACAGAATGTCTGGACCTTCATGCCATCCTCAATGAAAAATATTAATGTAATAAATAAAATACTTTTTCTGTAAGCATTTTGAAGTCACTATCACAGTGGTAAACTGCTAAAAGTATTTAGTAAAATTCCCATGAGCATACATCTCAGTGAAAAACAGTAAAGACTTCAAAATGGTAATGTATTGTGTTTATGAACTGTGGAGCTGACTTGAGGTTATTAGATAGCTGTAATAGCTAATGTATTTTTCCCGGATATGTTCTTGAATTTCTTTTCAAAATGTACTGAGGTTTTTATCCTCTGCTTCTTCTTGAAAAAGGATTTATTTTGTAAAAGAAAAGCAAAAGAAAGCCAACTGTAAAGCAGCAGATAATTTTTGTCAATTCTGTTAAAATTGAAGCAGTAGATTGGTTTATAGTACATAATTTCCTCTTGCAGCTACATTTGAACCTTGTGCATACATTCTCAGAGGAGCAGGCTCTGACCCTCAGCTTTCTGAATAAAATGCATCTTTCCCTAAGCTATGCCTTAGCAATGAGTATTTATTTGTGCTGTAGACTTTTGGTGACTTCTAAGTACTTAGGACAACAAATGCTTTGAAATTTTATCATTTACTTCCCTTTAGACTTTCTTTGTATTCACCAAAAAAAAAAGAATTCCAAACAGAATAAAAAGCTTAAGAGGAAGGAGACAGGAAGAGATAAGGAGATGGAATAATGAAGAAGTCAAGTCTCTATTTCTTTATCTTTGCCTTGGAGTAGACTTTTCTGATTCCCCTTTGTATTTTCTCTTGACAGAGACTACAGCAGGGACTCGCTTCCTCATTGTGTACTACCAATGAAATATGGTTTCTTTTAGCTTTGAACAACATAGTGAATAATATCTAAATAAAAATAAAATGGTACTGAAAGAAAGAACACAATATGGACCTAACATGTGAGATCCACTGATTATTCAGAGAGCATATTACTGATGATTTCTAATGTGCTATTTTACTTCACTCTTCCTATTCTATTTTTGCAGTGTATATATTAGTCCTTTAATGGAATATTTTCATTCATTTCTCAGCAAGACTAAATTCCTCTAGTGTGCATTGTCATCTTAAACACAGAGTGAATACTGCTAACCTGTGGGAATGTATCAATTTTGTATTTAATCTGTAAATTAAGATAATTGAAACAGTGACCATTCCTTTCAACTAACTAAACTAAAAATACTACATTCAGATAAAGAACCAGCACAGATGGGAACATCTGTCAGTCCACTGTGGAACTGACTCTTCATTAAGTACATAAATTTGAGGTGACAACAGGAGGGAGAGAAACTGAGCTTTAGTGTCTCCAGTCCAGAGACTCTGCCTTCATGTACTTGCCAGTCCTTTGCTTCCTAACCTATAGACTTAATCTTTATCTCCCTATCTCACTCTTTTCCTTTATAGTTCAAAACAGAATATATTTCCTGACACCTGATCGCTAAAGAAATAGTTCAAAGAAATTAAAAATCCCCATTGTCACTTTGAGTACAGTCTACTGCCCTGACACTGAAACCCTCAGGACAAAGCCAAAGTGAATTGCAATGGGATTAACCCTTGCTTGCTCTCTCAGCCAGACAGTAATAACCAAACCACAAGAAAGATAATTTTTTCCAGGGGAGTTAAGATGTTATTTCTGAAAATTATATTGATAAACTTTTTACTTTATGTTGAGGTGCTCTTATAGGTATAAATCTGAAAAATATAAGGTACCAAAAATATAAGGTATTAAAATTTAGATATATCAAAAAGTATGTATATTCAGGGTTTTTTAGTCGTGAAGTGTTTGACTGAGCTGAGTGCTTGCAAAGTGGTCCTAGGTTATCCTGTTGCATCTTTGAAGCCTACCAGTCTACAACTACAATACATTTCTTCTTTTACCTTTTACGGATGCATAGAAATAAAGATAGGACCTTCTCATCCATAAAAATAGAGATACTTATTTTCAGATACCTTTTCCTTCAATACCTCTTAAAGTTTTGGAAGATATTCATATTCAGGTTAAAAATTAAGAAATTAAAAATTTAAAAATCAAAATCCACTTATTCTATCCAGTTGCAGTGTCTATGTGACACTCCTTGAAGGTTATTTCCTGATGGAAATGTAAAATGTTTATGCGAAAAACGTAAATATGTCCATACAAAGACAAAACAAAATGGCTATGGCCATTCCATCTTTGCCCGAACACAAGGGAGATCCAGTAATAGGATCCTATGGATGCCCAGAGGAAGGATCCTTGTGGCATTGTAGTATCTCCCAACAGAAGAGAGACTGCTTTAACCAGGCAGGCTGTTGAGTGTGGGGCTGGCATGCAGGGCAGTGGCCAAAGCGAGAAGCGAGGGTCACAAAATGTGCTTTATGCCCTTGCAGCAGTTCCAGCTGAATTGCCAGGTTATATGATAAATTCAAAACAGCAGACTTCATATAGCAAGGTTTTATGTCACTTGTGATACAGATTACTCAGATTTAAAGTGGCAATACAAGATTCAGGAGATAATAAAAATGACAAAATGTATTACTCAAACACACTGAAAGCACCTATTTTAGTGACTTAAATTTCTCCTCTATGAAATCAATAAGAGAAGTCCCACTGAAATAAAAAGCAGAAAGAACCTTTAATGCTTTAAGTTAAATGTTACTCTGGATGGGGAAATAGAGTGATAAAATGTCTTTCACACTTCTCCTTCCCCCACAACCAAAATCTGGATCACTTCCTTCATCATGCCAGAAAAAAACACCTTAGAGAAATAACTGAGTTGATCAAAGCTGAACAAAAGCACAGTGTTTTAAGTAGTCTTCTAAATCTCTATCTTTTGGGAAGGTGGGGGAAAAAAAAAGAAAGAAAATATGTAGTTGTTATGCACAACTCAAATGATTCTTAGTATTGGAGAAGTGATTCAAAACATCTCTGGACCATTACTGTTAAAAGACTGCCTGCCTCGATTAAATGAGCTTTTGCTTTTATTCTTATGGAGCAAGTCAAATAATTGCATTCATAATTAAATTCATATTTCCTTCAAAGAGTAGCCATTTTCAGCACTGACATTTCTTCTGGTTTTCTCAGACAATTAAAAAAAAAAATCCCTTCTCCTTCCTAATCTATATTTAACTTTCCTGTTTCACAATGAGATATTACACTGATGTACCATGGGGAAACAAGTTTGGTATAAGTGGTTGCAAGATCATATGATATTTTTCTAACTCCAATTATATAGAAACTTCTGAAACTGATAATCATTTCCTACTTAAGTTAAAAAGAAATTAAAACAAACAAAAAAGAACATTTAACAGTTCATTACAAATCCTCACCCTTTTTTTTTTTTTCTGAAGGGAGATTTAAAGAAGGCAAAATTACTGAATGCAATCATTTAATTTTTGAAGATTAGCTTAAATGTATTTGATGTTCAAGTCCAGAAATTAGCATTTGTTATGAAGTTCAGAGAAAGGACATGAACCTCTACAGAGTTAATCTAAGTCTTTACACGTCACTGACGTTTGCAGATGCATTTCTTTAGCTGCAGTGACACTTTGTCACATTTTCACATACCAAGCTCCTCGTGGATTATGATTCTACAGAAATTTATTTATTTTGCAGCTGAATAGCAAAAGAGATAAATACAGCTGGAAAAATGAAAATATGTAATGTTATTATACAAGGGATTGAGTAAGTATGTAGTAATCTGCCTGGACTTGTTTTTCAGCTTTGAACTAACAAAATATTTAGAAACAGCAACTCATGTGGCCTTCCTGTGCCCTTGAAAGAAGAAAAAGAGCAACTAGAATGGCAGGAAATAAAGAAGATTGCTTGCTGCTTTTCTAAAGAAGCCTTGGGCACTAAATGTTTTCTCAGTGCATTTCTGAGAAAGCAGGAGTGGTAAGCATTTGAATGAGATGTTGTTTTGCTCCTGGTCAGGACAGGGTTAATTTTTTCAGTAGTCAGGAGAGAGTACAGCCAGGACACAGAGGTTATTCTATATTACCTCACATCATGGCTGGGGGGCAGGGTAAAGGGAGTCTTTTCTGGGGAGAAGGGGATCCTTGCATTGGGGTAACACTGGCTCAAAGCCAGAGGGAGCTGCTGGTTCTAAGCAATCACATGTGAATTCTTTGCTTATCTTGTACTCTTTGTTATTTGTATGGTTTACTGTTACTGTTCACTTTCTTATCTCGTTTCTGTTTCTGGTAAATTGTTCTTATATCAACCTGTGATTTTCACTTTCTGTGCCTCCCATTTCCCTCTCCAGCCCCCTGCAGGGGGAAGGGAGCAAGCAGGTGGCACATGGTTTGGAGAGTCTAAGTATGAGCACTAAACTGGGGAGTACCATTCCTAAACCATGACAGGTGTGAAAGCTAAGATTAAGATGTGTCAGGAAAATTAGAACTTCTAAGTGAGAGTAACCCTCTAAGTAAGCTGCAGATGAAGTAGATAAATTAGTACCAGGTATGTGCATTAGAATTTTAATTGAATCACGCAAAAACACTTTTTCTGATTGTTTAGTTATATTAAAAAAACAAAAGTGAATCATTATAATAGTTTTCCTTGGTTTCTACATTCATCAGTGAGATGATGAGTCTCTCATCAACATGAGAGACCATTTCACTAAATACCACATTTGTCAGAAATAGGTTGATGACTTCGTCAGAGCTTTAATCCCCATTTGTACATTTTTGTAAATTATGAGATTGTACCATATTAAATCTTAAAAACCAGAAGCTCATGCCTGCAGGATGACACAGATTTGATATAAAATTATATTAAAGAGTCTACATCCTTGTCCCTGATCATCTTTTTTTAAGCAATTTTATTGTCTTCGTGTATTGTAATAAATTCCAGACGGGATCCCTTTTTTCCCCTGGAAAATATTCTCTATTACTTCTGAAGGTTACTCAGAAGTCACCGCCCTGGTATTTAAGGTACTCTTTTTTATCTCCTAGAAGCCCTAAAGTCTCTAAAAAATTCCATGTTCTACCATTTATACAAAACTTCTCCCACTTGAATCTCTTGTTTTGATCATAGTGGGGTGTAATTTCTCCCAACCCTGACTCAGTAATAGGTAGCCAAAACAAAGCAACCAGACAGGTTTCTTCCTCAGCCATGTTTCTCCTTCTAACAAAGCATTCTATGTACTCATTGCACACATATAACTATGTGCACACATAATGATATACATGTACTGAATAATTCATAGCTGAACAGTTTTACTGGCCATCCTTACAAATAATATCTTAACCACCAGGTGGGATGGGGGCGGCAGGTGGGGAGAAAAGGAAAAAAAAAAAGGAAGGCTAAAAAGAAAAAATACTTACAAATGTCATAACCTAAAAACCAGTAAACTTTGGCTAGGTTCTCTAGGACAAGTTTTCAAAATTTAGAAATTTAGAAATGAAATATCTTCAAATTATTTCTAATATTGTAAGGGCTAGCAATACACTGTTTTTAAGAGGAAAGATTATTTTCTCACAGGGGATTCAAAAATCTGGAATTTTTATGGAAAAATAAACCTTAAATTTAGTAATACTTTTGAAAAAAAAACAGTAATTTTGATGAGACATACATTGATACTGCAAAGTGCTGTGGAGACATTTGAGCTAAATTTCTGCAGAACAGTTAACTTTGCTTACTTAGGGATCCTTGCGGTCATATCTACCATCACTGGTTTCAGTGGCAAATCCAGCAGGTTAGAAGGTTAGACTGGATAACAGTTTGCTTCATGAATACAACTACACTGGAAACACTAATTTTCCCTTCAGCCAGAAGTTAGATTCTTGAGGCAGAGCTGCTGATTATGACACATAATAGGCTAAAAAAAAAAAAAAAAAAAAAAAAAAGGGGCGTCTAAACCGTTTGGGG
>JAWWES010000001.1:70328726-70349342 GCA_035583135.1 Lophotriccus pileatus
AGTTAATTGAATACAAACACAAGAAATTAAGATGCTGTCAGAAAACAAACAAACAAAAACCCCTTCATGTTGAAAAGGAGAGAAGAAATAAAAGGGATAATGCATGGACTGAATCTATTTGAAATGGAAGAAAGCAGTCCACAAAACTATTGAAGAATGTGAAGGCTGGTAAATATTATTCAAGGTTGTTGAAGGTAGAAATGATTCCTCTGTGATAAGCTTATCAGTTGAACTTTACAAGATAAATAAGAATTAATAAATAATCTATAACTGATATTATTATGTCCTATTCTGCAATAATAGTGAGAGGGTTTATTTTCCTAAAACTTTAACATTATAATTTTTCTGAGAAATGCGTGCTATCAACATAAGGTCCTGTTTATGTGTTTTAAGTCATCTTGTATATATATTGAACATTTCAACATGTAAGTTTACCTCATGGATAAGTGAACATAAAATAAGGAGTAACCAAGAAACTTTTTACTTGACTTTCATGATCTGTGGATTAAATAATTGAAATGAAATCTGTATAAGGTCATGCTCAGAGGTCCTTCATGAAAAAGGAAGAACCTTCTGAAAGTCACTTAAATGGATATTTATATACATCCCTGTATTTATTATAACCTAAGATTAATTGGGTTTTCAGCAGAGGGCTGAAATTTGCTCTGTTGGTGTAAATTGTTTAAAAATGGAACTATGTGCTTTATTGACATTACTTTACCCTCTGAGAATTTCAAAATCTTGATTCTCTTCAACAAATTAACAAATGTTTATTTTACTGTGATAATCGTGGACACTCAGCTGAAACTAATTAAAATTTTTAAAAAGCATGAAGTGTTTAAGTCATGCATTTTTAAAGCCTGCTTTATGCTTAATGAAGAACTAATGCTCATGAGGCTAAGTTGATTTTTAAAGACATTATTTTGCTGCAGACCGTAAGGAGAATGGAATGTACACAAGGCACCAAAGCATGGATTTCACATATATGTACACAGGCATGGGGTGATGATAAAAGATGGAGAACAAGCTTGACACTGGAGACAAAGCAAGTGTAAGGAGTTCACCCATAGTCAGTTCAAGAAATGCTGACCTGGGGCTGATAAAAAGTGGTTTCAGGAGTTAAAAAATGAAATATATCTGTCATATATAAAAGACATTAGAAATTGTTAATTTGGATTAACAGGGAACTGAAGACTAGTGATAAAAAACAAGGCATAAATGCATATTAAAGAGAGGAAGAACAACCCCAAGTGAATCATAGATTGAGAAAGAAGAAACTGACATGACCAGCATGTTTCCCCAGGGGAAGGACTGCAGATGCTAAATGTTATCCTTTCCACTCCGTCCCCACATACATGAGAATGAAACCACCAGCCTCAGATCCAGGGAAGGGTGAACCTAGCAGCAGGAGCAAGGGTAGTAACCGAGTGTGGAGAAAACAATTCTAAGTGCACTTTTTTGTTTGCTTGTGTTTTGTTTTGTTCATTTGTTTTGTTTGGTGTTTTGTTTGTTTGTGTGTGTGTGTGTTTAACGATTAGCTTTGGACTAAAAAGAGTTAGCATCCCTATTCCTGAATTGAAAAAAATAGGTGTTTTGCAGTAAGCATATTTTAAATTATAAAAAAAATAAAGGTGAGAGGTGGCCATTATTTGATATCGTTCTTTAATTACTTTGCTCTACAAAACACTTGGCTCAAAGAACTGCAGAATCCTGTAAGAAATCATAATCACTTAAAATTCTTCAGTATTCATTGTGAACTCAAACAAAAAGGGAAAGGATTTAGCTGCCTCTCATATAAACATGTTTTTTTATTGGCAAAAATTGCATTTATTATAGTTCAGCTATATTACTGATAATAATAAACCCAAAAGTATATATGTAATATTAATTTTAGTAAATGTAATTAATTTAATAAATTTCTGCCTCAGAAATCTACTAAACCCCTCAGTTACAAATAATCCGTGTGTGGGATTTAAGATATATTGACTTTAAGAAGCACAATTATTTTATATTATTTTTATTTACTTTTTTGTTTAGCAGTGTAATGTACTTGGCAATACAAACAATTCCTCATATCTAATATGATGCTTTTTGTGTTCCAGATGATAAATACTTACTTTAAGGAATAGAAATCTTTGGACTTTTATATACTCTGAAATTCACTTTTTTTTTTTATTTTCTTACTATCTCGTGTTAGTAAGTAAACTCCCTCTTTGTTCTTTTCCCTTCCCTCTTTGAGCGTCTGTATACTGCAGACCAACAGCAAATCTATGTAACGCTCTCTGAGATTATTTCTTCAGAGATGATTTCTCAGTACTTGAGACTTTTCTAGAAAAAGAGCAACACTTGAAATGCTTTGTGTCATCTTGGTGGACTAAATCTAAAGGACAGAGATCAGAAACATTGTATTTGTTAACCAGTTCTGTGCTAACATTCAGACTCTTTTCCTTTACTAGTGTTATTATTATTGTATTTGTCATTATCACTAGCATTACCATTAATGTTCCTGCATTTTCACACTGAGGTCTCTACAGCGTCGCAAAGTTGGAAAAAGACTCAGTAAAATTTAAAATTTAAATATTGTTACTGTTTTGGACAGATCAGAGTTGAGGTTATCTTGCTTTTATATTTTGTTTCTTTGTTTGGGTTTTTTTTCAGGGGGAGTTGTTTTTTGGGGAGGGTGAGTTCTTTCTCTTTTTTTTTTTTTTTTTTTTCTGGATGGGGAAACATTCAATTTGCCACTGGAAAGTTAAAAAAAGGATTTATAGAAGCAATAGTTAAAAAATAGATATGAACATTCTGTTTGTTTACAAATAAAGTTAAGCCGTTTTGAGATTCCTGTACTTTCCACTGTATTCAAAAGCAGAAAAAAAATGTTTAATTCCATCATTAATACTTGTGTGTATGAAAGATATTCCTATATGAGGATGGAGTGGGAGTACATCCACTTCTGCTGTATAGTTTATGGCAATATATAGGAGATTTTTGCTAAGAAGGAAACCAAATGTTTTAGGTATCTCCCAAATGATAATAGGACAATCCTGAGAGAAAATCTACTGCAACATGCTCACATTTGATCTTAACTCCTATGTAGCTGCTGTGGAAGCAACTCCAGTTTTAAAATGTTTTCTTCAGTGTATTGAAGGAACAGTAGTGAAAAATGTATTAAACAACTATAAATATAGCAAATAGTTTTTTTATAAATGCAAAAAGCAGAGCACATTTGTGGAATTAACTACCATTTTTTCCATCTTGGCTTTTCCTTATTTCTGAAATGTGTTTATTGAACATAATCTCATAGTTGTATGAATTTGTCTCATTAAAGTCTGTATGTATGATTGATCTATCCCTCTTATTTTGCACATATCAGTACTAGCCTTTTGGCTGTCTATTTTCCCCAAAAATATCATTCAGAATTAAAAAACTTAAGGATTTAACAAAAAATTTTAGCAAAAGGCTTAGATCAATTTTAGTTGAAATCTTCTGGTGGTTTGAATTTCAATGCCCTATATATTTATGTTTATTTGTTAGGAAGAGCACATAAAAAGTTTAAAGGCCATATTATGCCGTGTCATAGATTATATATAATTATTTCATTGTATTATAGACCCCATTTACACACAAAAAAAAAAAAAGGTTTTTTTTCAGTTTCAACACAAAATATGTTACAAGTTGAGTTTCACTCTTCAGGAGAGATTAAGGAAATATATCTTTAACTACATTTTATGATAACAGCCTGATTGACGTATAGAGGCTATACATACATACATTTACATGAATTAGTATTAAAGAAGACTTAGATACTGATAGCAGTGTAGCTGAACAATTTTCCTGTCTTTCTCGTCCACCACTGTCTCAAAATTATCATGTTTTACTACATTCAAAGTCATTATTGACATCCCACCAAAGATTTTCCTGAGTAGAAAATAAAACTAGGATTTTTTGTTACTTATATGAAGCAGAGATTAGTATCTTATTTGTTCCTTTTTGTCTTTACAGCAGTCTTTTAAAATCTTGTAATGTGAAAATGGAGGTTTTCTCAAACCCTTTGTGTTCTATTAGTTTGTTGGTGCCCTAGGAAAAGCGAGACCCTTGTGCCTGTCAGCATCCCCTTGTGGGGACACTTCACTGATTAGAGGGCATTGTTCAGAGACACATGCAAACAGAAATACCCCCTCCCAGGTCTCCACACCTTTAATTTGTCTCTCAGCACCCCAAGAAAGATCCAGGGACACATATCAGCAGCATAAGAGAGACCTGCTCCCAGGCCTCCACAGTCAAGAGTGTTACCCACTACTGGTATCTATGAGCTTCCTTGAAGGACTCAACAGTTAATGGAATAACTCTCTTTATTAATATAATACAAAATTGCGACATGTTAAGGTTTGAATATTGCCAGTAGCAACATCTGACTGCAAAAACTTATCCAAAGCACTGACAAACTCTAATCCCTAAAAAAAACCTAACTCAAGATAATCATTCAGCATGCACAGAGTGTGGTTCTTACCTGATAGGTGTCCCTGTGGAGGAGAAAACAGGTTCATCCCATTGACTGATCCCAGAAGTTACAGCGGAGTTTTCCCTAACTTCTCTGCATTTTTAACTTACTTTTATGCTATTTTGCATTCATGTTCAGTGGGGTGTGGCCATGTCTTGGAGGTGGGTAACATCAGTATAACATGTGAGGTAATCTTTAGGATGGAGGTGTACATCTGTGATCTTGCCACATTTGCTAGTTCAGCAGCGGGAAATCTTTATTCTCCCTTGGTTGACAGCCACTGTGTGTCTTATCAGCTACGAAGTACCACCACGTTCCCCCTCTGGCAGCTCTATCTCCATTCTGTTCCACCCTATGTTTAGCCTCCCTTATATTGTGTGTGGGATGTCACGTATGCTGAATGCATCCCATCCAGGGCATAGCAACTGCACTTTATCTTTTAATTTCTGTACTGTTATAAATTCTGTTAGAATGTGAATGTAACCTCCTATTTTTCTCTAATTTTACCTCCAGTCATTTTACCACAAAATTTAAACATTTGTCAGGCCCACTTGTCAGTGGTCTTTTCTTCAAATCTCTTTGCTATTGGATGAATTGTAATTAGAGAAAATATTAATTTAATCCTCAAATCTTATTCTACTGCACATAAGACATAGACACAGGAAATTTTGAAGTGACTTATTTTCTCCAAAAAAAAAAAAAACAAACCAAAAACATTATGTGTAATTATAATCTACATGAATGAAGAAGCTTTCTTGGACTAGATGACCTTTATGGGTGAAGGTGACTTTCTCAACTACATGTGCTTGAGTCTCCAGAAACAATTCAAAGTCTTTATAATCTCCCTGTGGGGCTTTCAGGATTCTACCACAAAATCTTTTGTGATCCTTTATTTCAAATATTTAATTATGTGCAGAAGGTCACCCACTTCCTAAAGCCCAAGAATGTCATATATGTTGCCTTATCACAGGTCACAAAAAAACCCCAAAGAATGTAGCTTATCTCAGGCACTAGAGGGGCTTAAAATTAATTAGAATTAATTCAGACAAAAGTCATTACTTCAGTCATGAAGCCTGAGCAGCATATTTGAACAAGTCATTATGCTGTCGTGTTCCCATAGCTACTAATTGTCTGAGGTAGTCTACACAGAAAAAAAACTGCTTTAAAAAACGGCAATGATAATGGTGGTGAAAGGGCTTTTTATTATTTATTTATTATTTCTAGTCTTTAAATGGCTTAGTGTTACCTGTTTGTTTGTTTGATGGGAAACTACTGTAATAGGAATGAAAAAATAATGTAAGGGAGAATTTAGCCCAGTTGGATAAGACACAGTGTTTTCCCAGCATGAGTCCACCAGTGTTGTTGCTCAGACCTTAAATAACGTGTTCCAAAATAACTTCAGAAGTTTACTGTAACAATTTTAGATGCTGAGAACATCAAGATTAACTCAGTTGTTTAGAGCATGGTGCTAATAATGCCAAAGTTGCAGGTTTAATCCCCATACAGGCCCTTCACTTAAGAGTTGGACTCAATCCTTGTGGATCCCTTCCAACTCAGAATATTCTGTGATTCTGTGAATATCAACGTGCTTGATTTTTTTTCTTTTTTAAGATGTGACACTCCCACCTTCACCTAGCCATATGTTTTACAGGCAGTATTGCCTGCCACTATATTTCTGTAGAACCAGAATCTCTATTTGCAGAACATGCCCATTAGACCAGACTGTGCAGGACAATTAGGCATAGGACTGCATCATTTCTCTAGACCATTCTCAGGGATATTTGGGAGGTAGGTGCCAAGACCCTGTCAAAATTGAAGTGCTTCTCAGAAGGTGTAAAGACAGCTTTTCAGTGATTGTGAAACACAGTCAAAAACTAAGACATGTAAAAATTAGGTGCTACCTGAGTAGGCTTGTTTGAAACTAAATTTCACATCATCCCTGTGTTAGGTAGCCATGAAGACAAACCGAATAAATAATGATGAATTAGCTAGTCCTCAGTAAGGTAGCCTAGCTATTGTAGCACATCATTTTACCTTAGTTTTTGCACAAAGTTATGAGTCTTGCTTTAAATTCCTTCTTCTGACTGAGGAAATTCAAACCTATCTTCCAACTTACAGTTTCATTGTATTTTACAAAACAATGTTACTATGAAAAAGATGAGCGAACATATGTCCATTGTACTATATGTACAAAGAAGAGAGCGATGGAGCATAATAGAAATGTCAAAGATTCGTTGCAGAAAAGAAGAACAAGAAAGTGAGAGCCAACAAAGCACTCTGTTGAGCAACACATCTTACCTGATACGAGTTGCATTCTTTTTCACAGTGTATTTTTTCTTGTAGCAGATATGCTTACAATATTTTGATGTCTGGATATTACATTTACTGTAACAGTGAGTAAACAAAGGTACTACATAAGAATTAATGTAGGATTTCAGATTATTATTTTCATTGTATTTAATAAGAAAAACAGTGGCAAAAATTCCAACCCATTTGTCCTTCTGATGATCTCAGAGGTCCTTTCCAACCAGGCTGATTTTATGATTGTTATTGCAGAAACAGTAACTCCGAGAACGTCAGCAAAATGCCAGTGTGTTACCATAGAATCATAGAATGGTTTGGGTAAAAGGGACCTCAACGTTCATCAAGTTCCAAAACCCCCACCATGGGAAGGGACCCCTTCCACTAGACCAGGTTCCTCAAAGCCCCATCCAACCTGGCCTTGAACACTTCCAGGAATGGGGCATTAGCAAGTTCCCTGGGCAATCTGTTCCAGTGCCTCACTACCCTCACAGTAAAGAATTTCTTCCTAATATCCAGTCTAAACCTACTCTCTTTCAGTTTAGACCTATTTCTCCCCTCGTTTTAACACTATATGCTGTTGTAAAAAGTCACTCTCCGGATTTCTTGTAGGCCCCCTTTAGGGAAGGCTGCTGTAAGGTGTCCCTGCTATAAGGTTTACCTGAAGACTTTTTGAGACTGAACAGCTCCAGCTCCCTTAGCCTGTCTTTACAGGAGAGGTGCTCCATCCTGCTGACCATATTCATGGCTCTCCTCTGGACTTGCTCCAATAAGTCAATGTCGTTCCTATATTGGGTCCCCCAGAGCTGGACACAGTGCTCCAAGTGGGGTCCCTTGAAAGCAGAGGGATAGAATCACCTTCCTCAACCTGATGGCCACGCTTCTTTTGGTGCAGTCCAGGATACAATTGGCTTTCTGGGCTGCAAGTGCACATTGTTGGCTCATGTCCAGCCTCTCATCACTGACATCCCCAAGTCCTTTTCTTCACGGCTGCTTTCAACCCCTTTCAATCCCTATCCTGTGTTTGTGCTTGGGATTGCCCTGACCCAGGTGCAGGACCTTATTTTTTGTCTTGTTAAACTACAGACAACTGTGCCTTAAGAGTGAACATCCCCGTGTTTTTCATAGTACGATTTAGGGACAGCATGTGAGAATACAATTCTTGTGCACTGGTAACAGCAGAACTTTCTCAGATGACAGCTAAGAACAATACAATTATACACTTTACTGTTAAGGAAGGGATTAACTAGATGTCCTCTAATGTCATTTCTAAATCAAATTTCCATTATTTATTACCTTTCTTCACCTCACTACCCCCAGGAAACAGCTTGCTTTCCCCAGGGCACATTAATTAAATGCATCAGACTCCCACAGCACAAACAGGTCAGCTGCAACACATGCAACATAATCACATTCACCACGTCACTGCTTCAGAGAAACTGTCCGAGTTTCAGTGTTCAAAAGCACAAAAACCTGGCTGTAAGTGGCAGCCATGTGATGCATTCAAGGCTATAGTTCAAAGGAAACTATTTTTTTGCTAGAGTTTTGAATTCATCCTTTAACTGAACGTGCTCCTTCCCAAAAACTGCAGCTTATTTTCTGCTGGAGATTATAATGACCACTTGATGGTAATTACAAATGATAGGTTTAGGAAGGCACAAAAATTAGTATGCATAAATATGCATAATAAGTCCCTCCATGCAGCCTGGACAACAATGTTCCATGCATCTACAGGTTTTACCTATGGGAGATATGATTTTGGGGGATTTTTTTTATACAACTTATTACACCACTTCCTGCCCCCCCCCATTCCTCCAGTAAATGTATTCTTGGAGAATATAGAAACTGGTTAACAAAATCCATGCCTTACAATACTGGATGAAAATTACATATATTATTTACTGTCACTTCAGTCTTCCCAATTTTAGAAACTCCTTTAGCTGTATTCACATTCTTAATAACCCAAATATATGTACTTACACCCACACAAATTAGTCTTTTACACAATGAGGAAGATATGGAAAAACAAAACAAAGCATTAATACACCCACTATCATCTTCGCTCCAACACTTGGGAATTCTCAGTAAGAGAAAGTCCCAGGCCCGCATTCTTTTCTCAGCACTCAACTCCCTGAGTCCGCAAACTGTGACATAAGAAAAAGCTTCTTCAGCTATTAGTTCTCTCAAGCTGTACGTACCAATTTCTGTTGTAACTATAACAGTTCAGAACACAGGACGATTGAAAGGTACATATCTTGTACGTTTAAGAAAATAAGGGAGAGAAATTACAATATAGGAAAATATTCCAAAATAAAAATTGTTCTAAAAGATTCAACATCTTAGAAAGCTAAAAAATCATATTTATGTTAGCTTGAGAAGTTTTAGCACTTGTGCCATGTATGTAGATATAATAATAAAGCTCTTAATTTTATATTTACTAATTATTCTTGCCAGCCTACCCTCTCACAAAGGCATTCCCTTGTTCAGTGCTCAAACTAAGAGAAATCTGCTATTTCTCTGCATTATAGAAACTTATTTTAGAGTTTAGATATTTCTTCTTTTTTTGTATCTGACCTCTAGATCTGGAAAGGTAGGAGCTAAAGATAAACATTATTACACTATAACTTGTTTCTTTAACCCATTTGAAAAAAAAAAGTGGTGAAATGCTATTAAAATTATATGATTTTATATTGAAGACAGTATTCTCCCAGTATTTGCATAACTTGCCCCAGTATGCTCACTTCAGTAAACCCTTTTTACTTGAAAATTAGCCTGAAGCAGTTTCTTCCACTGCCACAGAATATCGCTTTTTGCATGTTGGTGCAGCACTTGCAAATACAAGGCAGTATTTGCCTTTTTTTTTTTTTCCATACATGACCAATAAAAGTGGAAGTGCAAAATACAAAAAGTACTTCTTTCTTTCGCTTGTTTTAGTCTCCTCTTCATCATTTTCTTTCCCAACATATCTGTGCTGTTGCTAAAATTCAGTACCACTTCTGACACATTCCTGATCACATTCAGAACATGGCTATTCACCTTAAATCATCAAGGGAAAGAAGTGAAGGAATGTTCTACAATAATTAAAATAAATCCATTATAAGATGCAAATAAATGCAACCCTATAGCAGCTTGAGCTGCTAAATGCTAATATCTGTGGCCGACAGCAACCGCATAAATTGTAACTTTAAAGACCGTTATTTAAGCAAGTGAGCACATGTGCTTCTGTTATTTCCTCATCAAAGTTTCTCTAGGTGGAGCTCTAGGTCAAACATCCTTGCAGTTACCTTGAATACCTCATCGTGCTAATTTTGGAGATTTGTTTTAATAACCTCAGTTCACCACATCTGTTGCTGTAAAATGAGGTGCAGAAACTGCATTGACTCTATTTTTTAAAAATTTTATATTCCCTGTTTGTGTAAAAGCACAATTATCATGAAAGATGAGAGGATTAAATAGAAAATCACAGAAGCTGTCAACCCAACTGGACTGCTGCTGCAATCTAATGGCATTTACAGACATATCAGATTTTTCATGGTTCACATTTTTCTTAGCTATGCCATAATGCTTCTGCAGTGATGTCTTATTAAATAATAATTCACAAAGCTCATAAAAATTCAATTCTTCAGGACATATTCAAATTATTGATCTGCCTTAATTGTGCATAACAGATGACCCGATAGGCTCTAAAAAAATACAGATTGCAAATGTCAAACTAAGTTTTTTTTTAGTTAACATATAAATACAAAAAACATGGTGTACAGTACTTTTTCAGGAAATGTTGATAACATCAATGTCTTTTTAAATGTCCTCAAAGTAATAGTCAGAAATCAAGCAATAAATAGTTTATTGTTTTTTTTGGTTGATTGGTTTGGGTTTTTTCCCCTCTCCTCCCAAAAAAATGCTTGGTATAAGAGCAGATTTTTCTTAAAGTTTAAAAAGCTCCCTATTTGGTTTTGGGGTACTACTGATTTTTTGGGGTTTTGTTCTGTTTCATGGAGAACTCCTAGATCCTGAAAATTAAAAGAAAATAAATAAATGTTATGTTATCGTTCTGTATATTTTTTATAGGGGTTAAACCAGCTATGAACTTGTTTTTCATTCAGAAGAACATTAACCACTATATTCTTGGTAAGTTTCTTTAGCCACAGTGCAAGGGAAAATAATATTATCATAGATATACAGCTACCATTGAAACAAAAATTTTCCAAACACTCTGTTCCACAGAAGAGAAGGGTGGGAGGAAAAGTGAAAGGCAGTATTGTAGAAGCCATGGTGCATAAATATAAATATCAGTAAACTCACATGACTATTGCCTCACATTTTCTCCTATTAATGTCATCTTTTTATTGATTCTTGAAATTTGGCTGCTTAGAACAACCTCCTTCCCTAACTTTTTGGTTCAGGCTATTGGGTAAAGACACTTGCTGGATTTCTGTATTTGCTTCTTTTTTGTATCTCTGAGAGAGAAGGGAAATGAGAGAGAATGCAAAATGCTTTGCTTTAGAAAATAATCATTTCACTACTATGTAAAATTGAGTCCTTGCTGAGTCCTTAGCCTAACTGTTACACAGTGTGCTTCTGCAACATGAAGCCCTAGAAAAAAAAAAGTATTCCTGGAACATGACTCCTTGCAAAGTATTAAGAATCTCTCTCCCATACCGATCTTTTCAATATCTCCTCCCAACTTTGTTCTCCTGTGCAAGAATGCATGGTACTCCAGGACATGCATGTTCATATGTGGATGGGCATAGGAAGAAATGGGTTAAAGAATCAAGACTCCATTATCTGCCCGTTCAGTCAGATGACAATTTTCAACTGTACAACTATACGTACAACTATACTGGATGGTAGGAAAGAAAAAACAAAATAAAAATATCAGTTATACCTACAAATATTTTGCTGAATGGTGTGAATTTGCTTTGCCTCCTCTAAGCTAGTCAAACATAAATCATGTTAGTACAAACACAGCACTATACTTGTGTATTTTAGTGAGAGATCAGTTATACTAGATTAAGCTCAGAGATGGGTTATGTAGCTATTCAGCTTCTGGTCAGCTTACTTAAATAAAGGTTTAAATCCTTACCTACCAAGTGTTCTGTCTGGATGGGAAGTTATTCCTCTGTATTGAAACATTGACTGTTTCCCAAGACTAAACAGATAAGAGCAAACACAAATCAATAAAAACTAAATCTACACCCAGCAAATGCAGAAGGCAACTGGGACAGATGTACAAAACTAGGACTACTTATTCTCAAATGAGTATTTTAGTCACTTGGATATGAAGGCATACTTGTCCTCTGCTTTCATGGATCTTGACTTCTTCCGTGCAGTATCACAGTTTTGCCAGGACCAGTGGAGAGTAGCATTCTCAAGCACGAGTTCTATGAACTGGCAGTTCAGTGGTAATTTAAAAGACGAAGATTTGAATGCTTTAAGGGACAAAAAACATTACTCTGTCTTTTTTATTTGAGCTTTAAATTGGAAAGAACATATTAAGAGTGTAGGTTTAAAAATGTATTGAAAATTTTGGTTTAATCTTCATTTTTTAATTGTGTACTACATGTGAGGAGAGAACTGGCAGCATACAGAAACTTTTCAATTCCTTCTATTTGTCAGAGCAAGCAAGATTCATACTTTTTTGAGGGTGAACTCAAGTGCTATTTTGGTTTGTAAACCGAACATGGCTCTTAATAATTAAATCGCCAGAGGAACTGGGAACAGGTGAAGGATGTGAAAGCATAGCGTGAAAAGATTACATCTGTAATAGATTAAAATTTCTAAAATAAGAGCAACTGAGATTTTTTTTAACTGATCTCCTGCAAATTGATGACCCTCAACACACAATTCTTTGTCCTTTAAGTGCACCTCTCTAATAAAAATCACAATGCACTGACTGAGATTCAATTTGTCTTCTCAGGTATAAAACCACGAGTTAAGTACGTAGTAAATTCCCAGCCAGCTGGGACGCCACTTACAAAATTCAGTAACTGACTGACATTTAGAGACACTTCAAAGGAACAACAATGACAGCAATAAAAATACGTACACACTCTAAACCATCGATGAGCAACAGACTTCCATTTGTCCTATTCACAGATGAAATTTTATTGTGCTGACTTTAATGAACTGAAAGTAAAGTGCGTGTTTGAAATTTAGCTTGGCAGCCAAATTAGAAATATTTTCTGCATTTGACTTTTTATCAGCATTACAGAAGTTTGCATGTCCACTGATTTTCAGCTAGCTGTTCAATAGCACTATAATTCTCAAGCAAAACAAAGCATGGATGAAACACCAGATGTATGTTCTAAGGTGAAATTCTCTCTAATATGGTCTTGGTAGCTGCTGACAAGACAGATTGAATGAATGACAGATAGACTGAATGGTACCAGGATTAATCAAAATCTTGGCAATATACAGAGACAGGTGATTTTCTAACTCATATTCTGAAGATTTGAACTTTCACGTAATGACGTATATTTTTTGGTATACAGGAATAAAAATAGAATCAGAACTCTTTAAATGGACCATTAGTCAATTACCTAATTATAAAACTAGAAATCTGGTTTGAGATAGCCACTAAAGCTTGTGCTACCAAACATAGATTAGCTTTCTGCTAGCATTTATCTGACCCAAAGGACAATGGCAACAATTAATTGGATACAGGAGGGAATTGCTATCTGCTTGTGACTGAGATACTGATTTTTGGATCGACTATGAAATGGACAACTTCAAAATTAATCAGATTGAAAGAAAATCTGTCTCAAAAGTAGGACATAATTTTTCAAATCAGTTTTTTAACTGACTGGCAAATGTTGTAGCAAGAGAATATGAGGGCATCTGTTTCAATCCTATAACTCTGTAATGCTTTCAACTACATATGAAAGGTCACAGACTAAGTATATAATAAAGCAATAGAATTATCCACATTTTATTTTATACATCCTTATCTTAAACAATCCTGTTTATTCAGATACCTTTTAAAATATTTCTCTTAGATTTCCAACAGAAATTACCACAAAGAAATAAAATTTGAAGGATTATTTATAATTTCTTGGTCTCCAAATTGAATAATTGAGTAAATAAGTAAATATGTATTGATATTAAGACAAGACACAAAGACAGATTTGATAATACTGCTTGCATAGTAGATTTTTTTCTCTCTCTCCCCCCACCCCACTTCCCTGTAAAGTATCTAGACTTAATCAACACATGGTTTCTTTGTCTGACATTATAGATTTGAACCAAATGAAGTCAAACAATCAAGAAGAGAGTCCACAAACTCCAAAAACCTAAGCACAAAGTAGTAATTCATTTAACATTGTGTAATATTTGTCCTTCCTAAAGGACAGTTCAAATCAATATGAGACTTAGCAGCTTACTTTTTTTTTTTCTGGTAAAATAGTGTACTGTTTTCAAATCACAGAACAGTTGAGGTCCAAAGGAACCTCTGGAGGTTGTCTAGTTCAAACCCCCTGCTCATAGCAAGGTCACCTAGAGCAAGTTTCTCTAGGCCATGTCCAGTCGAGATTTGAATATTTCTAATAATAGAAACTCCGTAACGTCTCTGTGAAATCTATTCCAGTTTTCAAACATTTTCACAGTTAAGACGGGCTTTTTATGTTTAGGTGGAATTTATATTTGTGCCCATTGCCTTTGATTCTGTTACTGAATACTACTGAGAAGAGTGTGGCTTCATCTTTATTCCACCTATCAAAAGTTTACACACTTTGATAAGCTTTCCCTGGAGCCTTTTCTTCTCCAGCCCTAACGGTTCCAGTTCCCTCAACCTCTCCTTTTTTCACAGGTGCTCCATGGTCTTTTTCTGGACTTTCTCCAATATCTCCATGTCTGCCTTGTATCAGGTAGCTCAGAAATGGATGTGTATCAGTAGTGCTGAGTAGAGAAGGTTTAACTCCCTTGACTCGTTATCTAATGCATTCTAAGGTAAGTTTGTTCAGTTTGTCCACCACCACATCCAGGTCCTGCAAAGCTTCTTTCCAAACAGTCAATCTCCAGTATGTACTAGGTCACAGGACTATTTGTTCTCATGTTCAGGCCTTTACATTTGCCTTTGTTGAACTGCATGACCTTACCAGCCTGTTGAGGTAACTCTGAATCATATCACATCCACTCCTCAAGTCCAAGGCTGTGATCCTATTATTTTCCTTTTCATCCTGCTTCAGAATCCTGAACTCCACCATAGACGGTAATTAGCAGTAAGGTTGCCCCCGACATTCAACTCTCCAACCAGTTCTTCCTTGTAGGTATGAATTAATCAGTTTCAGCAGAGCTCCTTCCTTTTGTTGGCTCCTGCATCACATGTGCCAGGAAGTTTCCTCCAATACGTTCCAGAAGCCTCCTGGATTGCTTGTGCTCTTTTGTGTTGCCCTTCCAGCAGACACCAGATTGATTAAAGTCCCTGTTGTCTGACAAAGGCTTCATCTACTTCTCCCAGATCGAGCAGTCTGCAATAGTCACCCGTTGCAACTTCACCCATATTGGTCTGCCTGTTAATCTTGACCCGTAAAGTCTCACCTGGTTCATCACCTGTCTCCACACAGAGCTCCATGCATTTATAGTGCTGTACCACAAAAAGTACAGTCACTTTCCTTGCCTTCCCACTCTGTTTCCATTCATCACAGCACTTCAGTAGCATGATGAACTATCTCACCGCATCTCTGTGATCCTAATGAGATTATATGCCTGCAGCTTCATCATTGTATGGTCATTACACAGAAACACCCAGCCATGCTGATTTCTCAGAAAAGGTGATAGATATTTCTCCAAAACCTTGTCCTGTAGAAACTTCCTTATTTGTGTGCATTAAGGTGGGTCTCCTTCAGCCTTGTTTTGTTGTTTTCAAGGGCTCTTGGAGCTTGTACCCTTCACCTTCCACTTCCCTTGAGAATTAGTCTTACAGTTAGTTGGATTTCTTACCTTTATTCTTAATATTGGGTTAGGATATCATTACAGAAAATTTTCATTAGTCAAAGAAATTAGGATTGCTCATAAATCTTACCTAGTCACAGTGTTGAAAACAACAACATACTAAAATTTACAGGTTTGTAAACAACTACTTTATATCTGTCTCTTTCTGAGTAGACCTATTTACACTGTTAAAGCACTTTCTGCCACTTTAGCTGCTTTGTTAATCTCAGAATGGCACCATTATCTTTACCTTATTTTAATTTTTTTCTTCAATACTTAAATTACATATAATACTGATTTTTTTTCCCCAAACTGAGTGGATGATTTCTGAGGTAGAGTATTCTTGACAAATTAATGCAGGTTTATATGTTTGGCTCTGAACATTTTGTGTGTTTAGACTTTTAAGACTTTCACCTAATGCAGGCTTGGTTTTACAAGTCAAGGTAGTTGAAAGGAAGGAAAAACAAGTAAGCTAATGGGCAGTACTGTCAGGCTACAGAAAAAGTAACAAACAGTTTTAGAAATAAACTTGACACAATTCACAGATATTTTAGCCTCAACTATGTGTTATGCAGACAACTGAAATTTCTTAGGAATATATTTAAAAACCCAACCAACCAAACTGAAAGTCAGCAACATCCTGTTTACACTTCTCAGCTTTTTAAAATTTATGGGGCTCTGAAAATTTCTGTCTTGTGTTTTAGTAAGAGTTTCCTCTTCAATCAAAGTTTCCCACTGAACAAATAAGAACAGATTGTTCTATGAGTCACTAATGGTTTAACCAGTTATTGATTATGGAAGTTCGTTTTGCTTCCTGATTTTCTTTCTAATGAGTTTTCATGAATTTAATTAATTTTCATTCTAATATGTAAACTCAAAAAATTCAACAACACTTTTTAAACCCCTTTCATACTCACCTGCTGGTGCAGTCATCTGTGTACCTCATTCCATTGAACATATACAAAGAACCATATCAGTATTTAACTAGATATAGACAGTCCAATAATAACTGAACAGTTTTCAGATATTTACTAATGTACATTGATATACTTAGCTAGTGCTATGCTGAGGCTTAGTGAAACAGTCAGTGATTTCCTTATGTTTTTGGAGCACAGGACATATACAGGAAAGAGCTATGGTTTTCTAATTTCTGGTTCAGTGTTTTGGCCATGAGCATATATAATTGTGTCATCCAACCATGCACAGAGTTCAGACTGCAGAGTATTTCAGCTAAAACTTATTCAGTTTTGGATGAACTAGTCTTAGAAAGAAGCAGACTAGTTTGGGCTGTTTCTCAGATTATCAGAGCCTGACCTACTATTGTATCAAGACAGTAGTTACTATCTTACATTATTTTCAGAAAACTTAGGTAACTTTCCTCTGTTATTGTACTATCCAGTGCATACAACTCTAAGGAATCAGCTGGAGAAGTTGGAAGAACATAGGTAGAAATCTATTCTACAAACTAAACTCTTAACTTTATGGACACGATTGTTTTGTCTTTGTTTCCTTTCCTTCATAATTAGGGCAGAAAAAAAAGCCATGACATATTTCCCTCAAGTTTTCCCCATGCCATTCCTTCTTGATACAGTTCTCTTGCCTGCTGAAGCCTGAACCACCTGTATGTTTTCTGGCGACAGATTTTCAGGTAAACCAATTTATGGACTAATCACTGAAGTCTTATATTCTAGACATCTTTGGACACAAGCTACTTGTTCTTAGCAATGTATAAATGTGACACAGCGGCTGGTAACTACAACTATATAAATAATCATAATAATAAGCACTGGGAGTGACTGGGAGTGATAAAGGATGTATAAATTTCTGTAAAATAGAAATTAAATTTTCTGCTTTTAATAGTAGAATTCACAACTTCTCCTCTAGTCCTATTTTCAAATTGTAAATTATGATACCCAAGAGGGTCACAGAAGGATTCAAAGAGATTACAAAGTGTTTATACTAATTGGATAGCATTAATTACCCAGCTGTTTCCAGCAATTAAAGGCAGTTAGCTGTTCCCAGGCTAATGGTACACTTGTAGACAATAATTAGAGCAGCTTCTTGAAGCACCTAAACAGCAGCCCTATGATTTGAGAATGAAAGGAGCAAGAGATTTCTTCTAAAGGATTTGTCTTCAAAAATAGAAGAAACTTTAAGGAACTTGTGTTAGCAAAAAACATATAGGAAATGCTGATTTCCTGCTGTGAAAAGTAATAATAGTGAAGTTTTCTAAAAATGTGTATTTAGATGTGAAACTCCAGGCCAGCATAGGTCACACAACTAATTTAAAGCAGACTTTAATTTAAAGCAGACAGTTTTCTTCGTACAAGCACATTCATGTCCAGGTCAGAAAAGCCTTCTCTTTTTATTTCTCCTTTTAGAAAATACTTTATGTTAAGTTTATCCTGAAGTCTATTACAACTTCTGTAACATAAATCAAACATTAAGTCTTACCACGAAACCAAGTCTGCTGCACCGGTTTATGAAGTATAATTAAATGAGAGAAACAGCTATAATTTAATTTTCTATTTTATCTTGATAATACAATCTCTTGTGTCATTTAAATAGCATTTTCTACTTACAGGACTTTCTATTATGTAAAAATCGAATATCCAATCTCCGATTTTTTGTGGGATCTTAAGGTGATATTAAATTTCAGTAATCAATAATTTCCCTTCCAATGCCAGTTACTGCAACAGCAAATAAATACCAAGTACAGTGGGTTTTGCTGAGATGCAACAAAGGATTTAAGTAGCATTTGTGTTATTCTGCTCTCCTGGAAGGTCATATTCTTGAAACCTGTTAGATATTCAAGCCTCTGAAGAATGACAGGAACTCTCTAGGGTTCCAATTCTCATCATGTGCAAGATAATGGTATTGAATTCACCACATCACAGGCCTAAATAGATGCCTTTTCACTCTTTTCATACAGTAATTTAAAAAATGCTTAATACAATGCCAATAACAGGTACAAGCAATTTCACTTACAATGGGGTTAATGCTGTACATATTTTGAACAATAAGATACCCAGATGTGGTGCCTAGGTTCAGTTTTCCCTTCATTCTCTACTGCACGTGGCACATGCATGTCCTAACTACCTGCCTGGAGGCATTCTCTGTACTCTTTCAGTTACTTTGATTGAACAACTGAATTGGAGATTCATTAATTTTATAGACCAATAACTGGACCATTTACTTTAAAAGCAGGAGTCTAAAGTTCTGCTCCTTTTCCTTCCTCTCTTTCAGCTTCTGAATTAGTATCTCAACTCCAGCCATATAAACCCAATAGTTATGTACAAGGTATAGTGTATCACCACTTCGGACAAAACAAACTAACAAACAAACAGGAACAAATACGAAACACTGACCAAAAAAACCCCCCAAAACAACAAAAAACCCAAACCAACCAACCAAAAAAAAAACAACAAAAAACACCCACACACCATAAGCAAACACACAAACCACCAAAAAGCCAAACAACAACAACAAAAAAAAAAACCCACCACCCTTTTAAAATTGAAGAAAGAATCTGTAATTTAAGTCCAGGAGAGGATTAGAGGCTGTAATCTCAGTTTCTAATAATGATCTGTTCCATCTTTCCAGGTATTAAATTCCTAAGAAATTGTAAACACCAACTTCTGTTTACTGACTAGCTGAAGTACCCTTTTTCTGACTAAGTCTACTATTAAAAAGGTGGTAAAGTGATTTGATGAAAATACCTAGTGTCTCAGAAGACTGAAGGCTGAATTCCATATAGAGTCAGAAAAGACTGTTTCCAGAAGTTAAGGAGTTTCCTTGGAACTCACTAGACTTCTATCCTGTGTCCATTCCGGAGGCCTTTTGCAAGTTCTACAAATATTACAATCATCTCTCCTTTGGCAGATCTAGGGAGAATCCTGAGAAAACCTTCTTGCACATTTGCAAAGATCCTTTGAGCACTTCCCATCCCATAGCACATGCAGCTGCTGCATCCTTTCGTGACTTATTGTGCTGGGAACTGTTAGAACAAAACAGATCAAACAGACCAGATCAAACCCCCTGTGTTTATTGCCCTGTGTCTATGCCTTTGATAGATACTAAGGTAAATATCAAGTCTGGGTGCATACCACAAGGTGACCAAGGCAAAACTGGTGTGACAAATGCTTTGAGTTCTAGTCTTTTGGTCTACAGATATCTTCACTAGAGAATTCAGGTGTTCTGTTTCCAAATAAGGGACACTGCTCTTCCATTCTCCCCTCCAAATTAAACTTAACACTCCTAGCAGAGGATCCGCTCAGTAAACCCACAGTGAGGACTCAGTGGGCTACCTAGGACCCAGGGTGTTATTATTGCCATAATTTGGGACACAATAAAGTGGGCAGCCCTTAAAAGAGATCATCATTCTTTTTGCACACAAAAGGAATTTAACTCTCCAGAAACAGGAAACATAAAGAAGACACAGATGTCAAATAAACTAGTCCAAAAGGATTGAATGAGGATTGACAAACTGGTGCTGAGTGTAGGAGACATGTCTTTGTTGTCAGTGTGCCTCTGGCAGGGATGGGTACAAGAGCGCCAGAATGAGAAGGATGCTTTTCTCTCAAATAGCTTTACCTTGGTCTGATATATGAACACACCTACTAGGTGGCTACAACTCTGTGCAGCGTGATGACCTTCACAAGAATGAGCTGATGTTTGATTTCTGCATGAAGTATTTGCTGCTGGCATTGATTGATATTGGTCTGACTGACATGGCTCTGGTCAGTGGATGTCTTGGCATCATTGTACAGAACTTGCAAACCTTTTATGAAATAAATGTGAATTAGACAAGACTGAAGAAAAATACTGAAAAAATTAGAATTCCAGTGTCATGAAAATATTTTTCTTTTTCCCCACGAGGGTGAAAGAAC
>JAWWES010000001.1:70353389-70370554 GCA_035583135.1 Lophotriccus pileatus
ACTAAAATATTGTATCAACTTTTAAGTATGAAGTTATGAAACATTATGTCAAACCAATCCAAAATACTCGTGAAATTTATTGTAAACTGAAAATGGAATCCTGATTTTAACACAGGAAGAATATCCATAAATATGAAGAAAACATTTCTATTGCTATTGCATTTAGTAGTGGTAGTGACACTTTTAAAGCATAATTTTTTTTTTAAACCAGAATTTGCAGTGGGCTTGTTTGTTTTTTGTTGGGTTTATGTTTTGGTTTTGGTTTTTGTTTCATAATATTCCATGGAAGGAAGAGAAGAAAGGGAGAAGGTCAATAAGATTAAATATTAAATCATACTAAACATGGAGAATTTATACTGGAAGGAAGATTTATTGAGATCTGTGAGCATGTAAAAATGCTGCATCTTAAAAGCAAGACCTGGTATAATCACATTTAAAAATTATTGGCTGTCTATCACTCCTGTGCAAGCCCTTCCAAATTTGCCGTTATCTCAGTCATCCATTAAAAAATATATTTTTTCAGTATGATTTGGGACATATTTAATTTCTGTGATTTTAAAAAGTCATCTACAATATACAGCAGACGGTTCTTTATATTAAGAACGACATGATGCCACACATGAAAAGAAAAAAATGGTAGATCAATTAAATCTTGATTATTCCAAAGTAATGTTGGGATTTGGCATTATAAAATCTTGAATGATGTGCCATCAAGAGCTTTTTTAATGGGAGAATGGCATTTCCCATGTCTATGATGATCCATATTGCCAGTTCTCTATGAAATAAGGATGCCAGCTGTTCCATGACATTTGGTACAACTTAGTTGTGATCTTACTTGAAACACATTTAAAAAGCAAAGGTCTAAAATGCTGTAATAAGAGCAATTTAAAAAATTAAAATTACTAAAGATCTTTAAATTCTCTGCCTTAATCACACTTAACTGAGAGTGCTTGATCCAAAATAGATTTTGTAATAAGAAAAGAGTGAAAAAATCAAATAGTAAAATATGCAAAAAAAGGGCACCCTTGTTATCCAGTTCATCTCAACAGCTTTCTTCTCACACAAGTAAGTATGGTACAAACACCACTAGATCCATCTGTGCTAAGTGAGCATAGCTTCTTCAGATGGTTTAAGTTGCATTTGCTAGCTTTTCAGGGATTTCAGAGACACTACATCCGCCTGTGAGAGCAATCATTGGGCGAAACTTTTGTTTCACTAAAATGAGTCATGACATTTTGTTTGACTCAAGGAGGACAAGGATTTGCACATGTATGGGGGTCTCTTTCATTTCATATAGCCTGCCTCTGAGTCTAGTGTCCTGACTTTTGGGTCGGGTTTTGGTGTTTTTTTTGGCAGGGAAGAATAAGAGAATTATGGCTGCTTCTAACAAGGTTTTTAGGGTTCCTGATATTTGCAAGGATATGACTAGGGCTCAGATGCCAATAATAAGGAAAAGGAGTCTGAGTAAAAACGTGCACCTGAACTGGCTGTCATGTTCCAGCATTGCATTCTTCCAGGCGATGCTGCTGTGTTAAAGCTTCTATCAATTCTGCTACTATTTCCAAAGCTGGCTTTCATGGAGTCAGTTTGAGCTCCTTTATTTGCACAGTGTGAAAAAAGTACATGATGTTATTTTTTTACTTTTGTCCTTGTTGAGCTGAAAGAGAGTTCACTTTCTTCCCAGCAGCTAGTACAGTGCCATTTAGGTTGAGAATAATGTTGATAACACACTGATGTTATTGTTGCTGCCAAGCAGTGGTCAAGGACTCTTCAGCTTCTCATACTGCTCTGCCAGCAATGAGGTTTGGGAGTACAAGAGGTTGTGAGGAGACACGACCAGGCCAACTGACTGCAACTGACCAAAGGACTATTCCATAATGTATGGCATCATGCTTAGTACATAACTAGTGGGAGAGCTGTCTGGGGGCTGCTGTCTGTGAACTGTCTGGACATCAGCCAGCAGGTAGTGAGAAGTTGCATTGTATGTCACTTGTTTTGTATATTATAATTTAACAATGACAATTACTATTGTTATTATTAAAGTTACTATTTTATTATTTACCCTTCATTTCATGTTCTCCTAAACCATCTTTACTTCAACCAGAATTTGTTTTTCTTCCCCAATGCTCTCCCCCCTCCCACTGGCGGAGGGGCAGAGTGAGTAAATGGCTGTATAGTGTTTAGATGCCTGATGGATTAAAGCAGAACAGCCCTTTTTACCACCCAACATAGAGCATGAACCCATGAGCCTGAGATTAAAAGTGCCATGCTTTACGAACTCAGTTAGCTGAGCATTTTAAAACAGCTTTATCAAAATATGTTCTTTCTTAATCTGGGTGATTTCTTTACTGTAATACCATTAGGCACAGGACATAGAGCAACTATAGTGATGATAGAACTGGACAAGTACACTGGTGATGGAACGAGAACTGGCTTCAGCATACAACAATCTAATACCACACACCACCTCTCCTGACCTGAATGACCCAGAGTCATGGACTAAATGAAGTCAACATTTTAAAGGGTTAGTCCATAGGGTGAGGGAATAATATCTGTGTGTATATATCAAAGACAGGAAAGATGGTGGTGATTTGGGATATATTGAAAAGTATATGATGTGAATGGTATAGAATAAGGGTTGGATGTGATATATAAAACAAGTGATGCACAGTGCAATAGTTTCCCACCTGCTGACCAGTGCCCAGCCAGTTTCCGAACAGTGGATCCCAGACAGCTTTCCCCTCAGTTTTTATACATAACATAATATGACATGGAATATTCCTTTGACCAGTTTGTGTCAACTGCCCTGGCTGGGAGTTGGAATTTCCAACTTAGGTTCACTGAAAATAATTCCTGTTCAACATGACAGTTTTGTGGATTTGTTTTTGGAAATATTAATTTACCTACTTAGTTCCCTCCTCTACCTCTGAGTGAAGATCTCACTCAGGGCCATGTTTGGCATGATGCTTTTGCATAAATGCTTGAACTAAAGTCTAAGTCCTTCAGTGAGACCTCACTAAGGATTCAGCACTTGTAAATATGTTGCTTGAAAAGTACAGAGAAGTAAAAAGTGCCAAAATGCCATAATAATACGTGATACTTAATTTTTAATATGTGTGTAAAATGACCAAGTGTTTTTTCAACATCCAATTTTTTAGAGAGGACAAAAAACATGCAGTTTACTTGTTGCCTTTCTTAATTTTAAACTTTCATAGTATATATACCTTTTTCTCAAATTTACACAAAATATTTAAGCCATAGTATTTGTGTGGGTTTTGTAGGAATAAAACATATGATATCACTGCTGCAACTTCAAAACATAACAGCTGTAAGTAGCAACTAATACCATACCAACTGTGTTTAATAAACTGAAAACTTTGGTTAACAAATTAAAACTTCTCAATACATTTAGAAATACATAGAGAACCTCTTAAAGAGACAAGATAAATTGCAAAAACAAAATGCAATTTTTTGTAGTTTTCTTTACTTCATTACTTAATGAGTCTTATACTAAAATCCAAACATCTTTTTCAGTTTACGACAGAGAAAAGCAGATGGAACTATATTGACCCATCTGCTTCTTTTGGATATTTAACTACAGCAGCAAAGGAAGAGGAGACAGTAGCTTTGCCTTCAGGAGAAGCAGCAGCCTGCATATCTAAAATAGTGACAGCAGTCAGCTAGAGTGTAGCTGCTTCTTATGCAATTCACTTGTTCTCCTCTTACTCCACAGTTTCGCAACCTGAAGATTTGTTCAGGATCAGGGTGATTCTTCGCAACAATCTTACCCAGTGATAGAGTTCAGCGCCCTTATCAGATGCTTCCAGTGCTTGAATAAGGCATTGGAAGCCTAACAAAGAAGTTTTCGTAAATATAAAAAGCTGGTACTGAGTCATTTTTGTAGTTACAAATCATTCAAGTGAAAGTCAGAAAGATAACATGATTTCTTTTGTATGCCTTTTGTTTCAGTGGGAGGATTTTAATGTTCAAAGTCAGCATATATTGCTTTTTTTGTTTCTGGATATTATGCCACATCCTTGCTAGCATACCACAGCTTCACATAGCTTATTTTGGGTATCACTGGTCTCTTAATTTGTAGAAGGGCTGATGTTTGGGAGTCTTTTTATCTGGTCATTTAATGATTATGGATTACAGAGTCAAATGGGATAAGTGCTTGGGAGTCAGACGTGCAGAAGAAAACAGAGTATCTCATTTTTCCTCAGCTGCCTGCATGATAAGAGGTGGCAGACAACATAATAAAGTTGTGTCAGCTGATAGTCAGATATCATGAAGAGAAACCAGTCCCATAATCTCAACTGGCTGAAACTGTGCTTCGTCCTCTACCAGTTTACATTCAAATGTCAGAATAAAGGCAAACATACAAAGTGTTTCATCATATGGAAGCAAACTTCATGATGTACTTCTAAACAAATTTTGAAAACCTTCATCTGCTTCCTTTGAACTTTATTATTGTTGATTTGGCTTTTCATTTTACAGCTTATGTTTCCTTTTCCCCTTGTTTTCAATTTTTTTCCTGTAGCATGTTTTATATTCCTTCTACGTCTTTTGGGGAAGCCTATCTTGTTAAATAATAGAGTGAGGCTGAACAATGCAGACTTAATTGCCCATGCTTCTCAAATGGTTCAATTCTGAACCTGTCCAAAAATCCTTGAGAGAAATCTGATATAAAGTGTACTTGCCCTAAGCACTGGGTGTATGAGCCTGTTGGTGGCACTTGATCTCAGACAAGAAGCCTGTGCTTGACTATCTTATTTAGGAGTAAAACCACAGTCTCTCAGACCACATTTACTGAGTTTGAGAATTACTGAGTAATTCGTTGGTTTCAGGAAATCTTAATTTAAAATCTCTCTTAAGATATTTATTTCTCCCTGTTAAACCTTCCTTCTCGTACATATTTTGCATCATCACCATCAGAGTTCAGTCTTTCTCATTATGTAAATCAAGTCTCTCAGCTTTTCATCTTCTATGTCTAACTTTACTTCTCTAGCTTGCTATAAGGTCCTTTAATTAATCATTTTCCCTATGCCTATCTCCTTATTGACAATCTCTCCTATAGTATTAAGTATTCTTTCCTCAGAAACTATTCCCCTTTATTTTAAGCTTGATCCTGCATATTGACAATAGAGAAAAAAAAAATACGTCTCGGTCACTTCACTGATTAAATATGAAATAACAATCTGTCCTTGCAGTGTAGTTCCACTGGTACATTAAAAAATTGTGATGAATAATGTCTTTTCTGGACTATCTCCAATTCAGAAAGCTTACTATGAACAGAAATGGCTGGATAGAGAGAAGATGGCAAAGACAGGTCTAAACGAAATGTTTAACAAACTGACACTAATATTCTCCCTGACAGTCCCAGACAAGGGAATAAAGCTTTGAGTTTGAATGCCTACAGAGTTAAGGTAATTAATGGTGTAGTCACTGATGCTTGTAAGAGTTCTCCTGGCAGCAGGAGAATTTACTTATTTATAAGAGTTACAAGATTAGAAAATGTCCTTCCTGTGTGCTTTGAGTTTAATCCTGACTTTCTTAATATTGTTTAAAGACCTTACGAGTGTTAGATATTAGAAATGTAACTGATCTAATTTTCTAATTCCAGTTCACTATGAAATATAAGCATTTAACAAAAACAAATTTTACTTATTTTGTGCAGACATCAATTAAACTAATTCTGGAGGAATTTTGGATCGAGGGTATGTTGAAGTAATTATTTAAAAAAAAAAACCAAACAAGCCCAAAAACATTACTAACAAAGAGATAAAATATGTATATATATAGTTTTTATGTTTGAGCAAAAAATTACATATATCCATGTATACATAGCATACAAGTATATAGTATAAGATGAATGTTTAGCATAACTTTATCTTAATGCAGGCATGCAAAATTTCATTGTTTTTTTTTTCTTGTGGGTTTAATGCCAATAGTCATGCCTTCTAGCATTTTGTTATTTACATTTAAACATATTCATGCTGCAGCATGAACAAACGCTTAAATAACTTTGAAGATAGGTTTTTCCCTGTGGCATTATTTTGCTGATAACTTTAACAACATAACATCTGAGAGGCAAGTTCAAATTTTTCTGAATAGTTATATGCTGATCTCTAAGTTGACAGTATATTCATTCCATTCCCTGTTTAGGGTGGTACAGCAAAAAAACCCCACTAAGATCTTTAAAACATGTGATGTAGAAGAAATTTGAACTACAAAGGATTTTATGTGACATTTAGTTTTTTAAGTGTCAGTGGACAATGCAGAACAAAATGAACTTACTTTTATTAAGGTTTCAGTTAGAGCAATGACATAAACTTTCCATGATTACTAAGTACAAAGGACAGAAATTGCAACATGCTTTACTAGGATATGCAAGAATTTTTTACCAGCCATGTAAATGAAATAGTTACTTTTGGGCTATTCTGGAGAATGCAGGGACTCTTGAATACTGGACTTTTCTGTGGTGGAAGAAGATTCCTAAAAACTTCAAAGCAAAGGAAGATAGAGTGTATAGAGTTGGACATGGCATACTTCCTTAATTCCCTTTTCTCCTCCAACACCACAGATGCTCCTCAATGGTTAAGCAATCTGTACTGACATAATGCACTGCAGAAGACCTGCTGATGCACACATGCACATTAGATTTGATGTGTGCATGGATGAGTGTTGAGGAGATTCACAAGCTCTAAATCAATGCCATCAAATAGCATGTGTGTGGAACACTCCTTTAATTATTTCTTTTATGATTAGACAGCTGTTCAATATTCCATCTAAGGGACATTGACATCAACATCATATCTATCCTAAGACAGTTTCATTCCCAAAACAGCTTGTTAACTTATTTTGCCACTAAATTAAATTCTGCAGTTTGCCACAAGCAAAGGACAATAAAATGGAATTTAAATATGCAGCAGAGCTCTGTTTTAAATCTGTAGTCACAAACACTTGAAATTGTCAGAAAATTGTTCAATTCAAACTGCATAAGAAAAGACAAAAAACAGAGGATTTCACTTCTAAATTTAGCAGGTGAGATTCATTCCAGCTAATTTAAATGCTGGATTTCTGTTTGTGTATTTGTGTGAAGAAAAAAGTCTGTAGCAGTAAGGTGCATACTATTAGTTGTACTCCTGATGACAGAGGGACAGAAAGAGAAATCAATCTCTATATGCCTGAACTTAGCTGTTAGCTCAAGTTTGATTCTGCTTTGAACAACTCCAAGCAGCTTTCTTCAGAACAATACTTAGGAAAGGTCCCAGGATTATTTAATTTTCAGATCCTCATAGCATAAATCCAACATACTAGTAAACTGCACTAAAATTCAAAATTGTTTCTGATGTCCAAGCTGGAAAACAAACAATCACCACAAAAAGTTGTAACTGGGGGCAAAGGAGCACCAGCTGACTGAAGAAGTCATCAAACGGCATAGTACTGGTAAAGACAACTTCTTCTGGGGGAAATAAGCAAAAGCAACGATAGCTTGTCTGTCTTCACTTCTTGGAGAGCAATTAGTGATTCTATTTTACTTAGTACTACATAATTTGGGATTCTTATTCAATGTATAAAATGCAGAAGACATCTGCCAAGGGTTATGCCTTGATTAGACTGAGAGCATTTCCCCATGTCAGTCTGGCTTTTTTTTTGTTATACAGAGAATAAAGTACTGCAGCAGGCACCTAATCTTTTAGATGTAAGAAGGAAGCCTAAAGTCAGGGACACTGACTCATATAGGTTGCTTTTGCTTTAATTTATTTTTAGAATTATTATGAAAACCAATTCATCTTGGAGCTATTACTGTTGAAGCCAAGTGATGCTTCTCCATGGATATTTTTCTTGACATTTTGCAGTTTTCCATCAATAAGAGTAAATTATAAAATTGTTATTCCCAGTAGAACTAATAAGATTTCTCTCAGAATCTCTTCCACATTAGTCACCTAAGCCTGTTAGTGAATAACATGTCTTCTGGCAGTGGAACACTCTAAAAGCCTGCAGTGATCTTAAACAGATTATCACTGAACCATCCATTTCTAAAGTCCTTTTGATTACTGATGAAAAGTACAAAGACAAATGAGTGTTCTACAAATGAAATTACAACACTTATTGGTTTGCTGTCCCTTTTCTCTTGAAAACTTTTCATAAAAATTCTCACATTCCTCCCGCTCCATGCATCTCTTTATTTTATATGTATCATGGCATATTTTTTCTGGTACATGGCTTCATGTTGCATTTCCAGCATAACAATAAGCAAGGTGGCTAGTCAGCCTTGTTCAGCCACTGGGACTATGATTAAGGCATCATTCCCCTCTATTCAGGGCCCTATATCCATCCCCACCAAGCTCTTAGGATCAGTGGATAAGGACAGCCAAGTCAATCACACTGTCTATAGTCACTACAGTCACTACAGTGAACAAGTGTGGCCTGTCCCTTAGACTAACTGCCTCTTCTCCAAGTCCTCTCCAGAGCCTGGCTATTTCTACTACATCGTCAGTAAATACCTGTTATGCATTCATTAGAAAGTGAAAATACTTGGTCACAAGACAAAATTATGTTGTGGTCTAATGTAACCACTTAACAGCTTAGATTTCAGGCTGTATGGTGTATTAATCTCTTTATGTTGTCTACAAGATTTTAGATCTCCTTCATTTGTTTGGAAACACATACCATAACTAATCTCATAATTTATTTTATATTTATAGACATATATAAATGTCATGTTTATTCATAGTTTTCCTTTGAAGAAGAAATGAACCTATGTGGGATACCAAATTAGAGTTCCTGGCCACATTTCTATTTTATTGAAATTGATTAGCATGCCAAAGAAGGAGGAAGGAGAAAGTGTACTTAGTGCTCCATGAATACAGATGATGATCTTGCATTATCATTGAAAGTTAAATGATTACACAGCAGGCAGAAACAAAATAAAATAAAATAAAAGCCCTAAAATTAAAGGCGGGAAGTTTGGGGGGCATAATTTCCCTTTCAAAGATGCTAAAAGACAAATTGCTGATCTCAGCTGAAGCCAAGTGTCAACTTACCTAGCAATTCAAGATGCTTACATTTTACACAAAGCTGTAAGAAAAACCTTGAAAAGAAACAAGGTGATTGTAGAAGACATGGATGCACAGTGGCAGACAGTCCAATTCCTGGCAGTATAGAAAGGGAAAAAAGGAAGGATAGTAGATGAGGATTTCTACATCATGCTACTCAGCAATGCCAGGACCAGAATCTGAACACAAAACAGCAGCCCAAACTTCAATGCAAACCTGGTGAGGCCTCTGGAGCTTTCCAGTTAGTGGGAAGGTAAGGCTGATGGAAATATGGTACACACCCAGTGAAGATGGTATCTCTGAAATAACATTGCACAGCAAGGCATGGTAGTATACTTCATGGAAGGGCTATGAACATGAAACACCTTTTTAACCCTCACAGCAGAGCTTCTGCTCTTAACTCTTCAGCAGTGGGCAGGGTCCATAACCCAATCATACAGAAAATAAAGCTAAAAATTAATATAAAACTTTACACTTTTCCTACCACTTGGGATCTGGCACATATTTTGGTAGTCTCTCTGAGTGTTGCTACTGTTATTTCCCTGTAGGAAGACATCACCAGAGGGGTTAGCTCACTTTACCTTTACACAGATCTTGTAAAGTATCAACATATAGGGGACATCATGGTTCCTTTATTTTGCTGGGTGCCAGGCAGTGAAAATACCAATCAAATTATAACAGTGAGGTATGATAAGCCACACTGTTAACACATGGACACAATCAGCATTGAAATAAAGACAGACCATAACAGTCATGTCGCATTTTGCTTTGGAAATGTAATTATGAAGATGCATCTTTGGCCCTGGAAGCCTCTGATATTTTTAGAAACATGCTAAAATGCTAGTTGTGAATAAAAAATTATGGCTATCTCTGCTTAATGTAAATTAATCCAGAGATCAGGCGGGATACCCCTGGATTTCACGATGTTCCTGTGATGTATGGTACAGATGTTGGAGGTATATTCTGCCTGTATAGAAAGAACTTCCCTCTTTTGAAAAGGTATTTGGAAATTGTTTTGACACGTTAGAAGCATTTTCAGCATACCAGCTGGGCCCAATGTCAGCAACCAGGAAAATTTGTTTCTAGGACAGCTGCTCACTCCAGTTATCTAGTTTATAAGTAACAACACTTTTTTTGTGGGAATTATGCTAATAACCCATTCAACTTTAAACATATGACACAAATCTTATGATTCCATATGTAGATGATGAATCTCATAGATTTTATCAGCAATGCAACCCTTTCCCAGAACCTTGTTTAGTTTCCAGGGACACCAGATCTCCATGGGGGCTCTTTCTTCATGATTTGAGGGTGCAGAGGGCCTGTCAGGTTTCAGCATAACAGGGGGACAAAGGAAACAGTAGTTTGCATTTACTATCACAGAAAGCACATGGAAAATGGCACACAGGGAACGTAAACCTTTGCTTTGACTATCCCAGAGTAGACCACCAGGATACCAAAATTCTCAAAAATAATTTTAGTGTGTTTAAGATGATTCTGTTTCATTGATCATAGAATCATAGAATCAGACAGGTTGGAAAGGACCTCTGAGATCATCAAGTCCAACCCCTGATCCACTACCACCACAGTTGCTAGACCATGGCACTAGGTGCCACGTCCAGCCTCATCTTAAAAACCTCCAGGAACGGAGAATGCACCACTTCCCTGGGCAGCCCATTCCAATGGCTGATTACTATGGATGAAACTATGTCTGTGGTTATACAGCATATAACAAAGCTCACAAAAGTTTCTCCCCTTAATAACATTGCCAACATCCTTAACGTCATCACAATGTTCATGCAAGGGAAGGAAAAGTGTCTTATCCTATCTAAAATGGTTGGTCGGCTTAAAAATCCCCCAAACCCTTTTCACTTCAGATAAGAGGATGATGTATATATCAACAAGTAGAAGATCTTCAAGCAAGGGAATGCCACTGAGTGTGACCTTCCCAAGTACAATCCATCCCAGTGAGTCATGTAGCTCTTTTTCTCTGCTTAACAATTCTGCATTTTTTCAGATCCACCTCTGCTCTAAGCTCTGTGACTGTCAGCAAAACAGAGGTTGTTGCTATTATTTAAATCAATAGAATAGTATCGCTTTTCTCTATGATTTTGGAATGGGGCATAGATCCCAGGGTCTCCATATGCCACCCCCAATGCATTTTTACATATTTGCACTAATTCAGGAAGTCTGAACAAAGAACAGTTTGGTCCTTGTAGGACTGTACTGATGCAGTCTGAAATTTTTGCAGTAGACAAAGAATCAGGTATGCTGACATCTTCGGGATGGAACTGAGCATAATCACAAGGTTCAAAGTTCAAACAATTGATGTAAATGGTTACAAATCTGCTCCACACCCTGAACAAATGTTTCACAAGCTTCATACAGTGCTATCTGCTCTCCACTAAGAGATTTGTACTCTTCTACATACCACCTATACCCAAACCTCTCTCCTGGACATTGCCGGTGCTGAATATGCTCCATGGAAGCCATGGGACAGTCTCCTTCACCACCTCTGCTATTTTTGAGGCTGGGGCCTGAAGCTGGTTTTTCAAATTAGTCATTAAGATTTGGAAGTGCATCATGTGGACACCCCTGGGAAACATCTTTGTTGTGTTTAACAGCCTCTTGCTCTGCAGAGGGTTGCAACAATAGGGAAGTTGCAACTCCCAAGACGTAATTTTCTACCCTAGTGGGAGACACAGGCCCTGGTTCACCAGGTTCAGAAAAGCAGTTCATATTTAGGGGTCCTTGTGTTCCCCATAAATCTTTGCCAATGAGATGCTCCAGTGATGCAAAATTAGTCTCACTTTCCTAATCAGCAGTTTTTGTTGAAACAATTGTTTCTGTTTTGCCAGCCTGTAAGCTAAGACCCCAGAATTAGCAGCTCCACAAGGCTTTTCACCATCACTATCCTGCTGCTGCTTCTCTGTGCCGGAAGATAATCCCAGCCTTTTAGTTTTGCAACACTCCCTCTGCTCCTGTTGATCCACTTGCTCTTTCTGCAGAAGCTGTTATCCCTAAGAGCACAAGAGTGCAGCCCGTGTCCCAAAGCCTGGATCTTGCTGGTTTTGCTGTAGTTTTTATCTGACATGTCAGACCTGATTGCATGTTCAGTCTTCTGCCACTTCTTTGTAATGTTGCCCTGAGGTAAGCAAACACATATAGCACCAGTCTGGACCCCTTAGGGGTATTACAGACACCCCCCCAAAAAAAAAAACATGAGAAAAGTGAGATCCCTGCACATCACCTACCCTCTCTGTTTAACATTTACCATAAATCCAGTTTGAAACTGATGGTTCCATTCTTCTGTTTTCATATGGTCTTTTGGGGGAATCTCTAGGAATAATTTTTCTACTTTCTCCATGTACATGTTCATCTGAAGTGGGTATTTTGTTCTGTTTTCTAATTTTCACAAACAGTGCTGCTTGTGTCTTGTACCACTCTGCAAAGCACAAAGTCTAACCCAGTAATACTGCACAGTTATTGTGTTGGGCTGGGCCTGAATACCAGGGCCTCTCAAACCAACTTGCTTGTCTGAGATCTTTGCATGGGACAGGATTTTCACCAGGCACTCCTTGGTGGGCCTCTCAGGAGGAGTCCGTGGTCACGTTACAACTTATTCATGTCTCCGCTTTCCTTTTTTCTTCCCCTCTGTTCTCCTGAAGTAATCCACCAATATGTTGGTGTTTGTTCTGCAGCCTTGTAGCCAAAACAAATTTTTAGTTTTCATTTAATTATTTTCTGTCAACATTTGAAATTTAATTATTTATTCCATTAGTTCTTATTTAAAAAAAAATATTTATTCTATACCTATGCTGCATTAGTATGGTCTCACCTTGAATATTGTGTGCAGTTTTGGTCACTACAATATAAGAAAGATATTAAGCTATTTAAGAGTAACCAAAGGAGAGCAATGAAAATGGTGAAGGGCCTTGAGGGGAAGCTGAGGTCACTTGGTCTGTTTAGCCTGGAGAAGAGGAGACTGAGGGGAGACCTCATTGCAACTTCCTTGTGAGGGGAAGAGGAGGGCCAGGCACTGATCACTTCTCTGTGATGACCAGTGACAGGACCTGAGGGAATGGCCAGAAGTTGTGTCAGGGGAGGTTTAGGTTGGATATTAGGAAAGGTGGTTGGATACTGGAAGAGGCTCCCCAGGGAAGTGGTCACATCACCAAGCCTGACAGAGTTCAAGAATAGTTTGGATGATACTCTCAAGAACATGGTGTGACTCTTGGGGATGGTCCTGTGCAGGATGAAGAGTTAGACTCAATGATCCTTGTGAGTCACTTCCAACTTGGCGGATTTAGAATAATTCATTGTGAGACAGGCTGCTGAAAGCAAGTCCGAGCACTGGTCTCACACGGTTAAATAAAGAGGTAAAATGGAGGGGTTTTCCCTTTTGCTTAGGTTCTGAGAACTTCATATTCTATTTTCAGTCAAATGACCATTAGGAGACTGTCCCTGTCCTCCAAGTTTACAAAATCTTATATCATTCTGTAGTCAAAATGATAAGTAAACTCCAGTACAAAAGGTTTGTCTGTCTAAATGGACATAGTTACAAAGAGATGTTTAAATGCCGGTTGTAACACTCAAGATGGAAGCACAGGTGCACAGAATATCTCTCATGTCCATCCAAGCAGAAGTTATAATAAGACAAGCATTCATGGGTCTTATTCTGTCCTTGTAAATGACATAAAATATGGGTTAGCACTGTTCTTTCTCAACTTGGGTATGAAAAATTGTGAGAAATTAATGTTATCTTAGAATTCTGGCATAATTGTTTCTTAGAAACTGGCTATTTTCCTTGAACTTTTTATAGCAGAACTTCTCATCAGAGCATCTGCATGCTTTTGACATCATGACCACTTTGCTCTGAAAGGAAAAATGCATAATTTAGTGACATATGGTTGATAACTGCACAAACAACACAGCAGGAGAGGACCAGGCTAAGCTTGTGTGGAGTCTGACAAATTATTTTCTAAGAGCTATACATCATCAGAACTTTATAACTAGTAGATGAGAAACACCTATGAAATTCTACCTAAATAAGACTTACAGTGGTGGTGTGTAATACTGTGATGTGGCGAACTATCTCTGAATAGTCACTACAATTGCTCTGTAGTGAGTAAAGTCTAAAAATATAGCTTAAAAAGTTCAGTTCACAGCGCAACTCATCACCTCCTGAAGCAGATGACAACATTTGTTCAGTCTCGGTGCCTTCAGCAAAGCCTTTGACACCATATGCAGTGGCATGCTCCTGGAAAACTGACAGCCCATGGCTTGAAAAGGTACACTCTTTTCTAAGTTAACAATTGGCCGAAGGGCTGGGCTCAGAGAGTGCTGGTGAACGGGGCTGCATCCAGTTGGTGGCTGGTCACCAGTGGTGTTCCCCAGGAATCAGTGTTGAGCCAAGTCCTGTTTAATATCTTTATTGATGATCTGGACGAGAGGATTGAGTGTTCCATTAATAAATAAATATATAGATGCCACCAAGTTGCGGGGGAGTGTCAATCTCCTGGAGTGTAAGAAAGCTCTGCAGAAGGACCTGGACAGGCTGGATAGATGGGCCAAGGCAGTGGTAAGATGTTCAACAAAACCAAGTGCCAGGTCCTACACTTTGGCCACAACAACCCCATGTAATGCTATGGGCTGGAGGCAGAGTTGCTGGAAAGTGGCCCAGTGGCAAAGGACCTGAGGGTGTAGGTCCACAAATGGCTGAACACAAGCCAGCAGTGTGTCCAGGTGGCCAAGAAGATCAAAGACCTGACCTGTATCAAGAACAGTGTGATAAACAGGACTAGGGAAATAATTCTTCTCCTGTACTTGGCACTGATGAGGCTGCACCTTGAGTACTGTATACAGTTCTGGGCTCCTCAATTCAGGAAAGACATTGAGGTGCTGAAGTGTGTCCAGAGAAGAACAGTGAAGCTGCTGTAGGGTTTGGAGTGCATGTCCTATGAGAAGCAGCTGAGGGAGCTGGGGTTCTTTAGTCTGGAGAAGAGAAGGCTCACAGGTGACCTTATTTCTCTTTACAAGTACCTGAAATGGGGTTGTAGCCTAGTGGGAGTTGGCCTCTTCTCCCAGACAAGTTGTTATAGGACAAGAGGACACAGTCTTAAGTTGTGCTGGGGGGGGGGGGGGGGGGGGGTGTTAGATTGGACATTAGGAAGAATTTCTTTACAGTAGGGGTGATTAGACATTGCAATGGGCTGCCCAGGGAGGTGGTGAAGTCATTGTCCCTGGAGGTGTTTAGGGAAAGGCTGGATGTGACATTTAATGCCATTGTCTAACTGACATGGTGGTGTTAGGTCATAGATTAGATATGATCATTTCAGAGGTACATTCCAACCTAATTGATTCTGTAATTCTGTGATTCATAGATAGACCTACCTGATCTGGTATGGTTAGTTTGGGCAACGAGTTCAAGTTCAGACATGTAAAAGGAAGCAAAATTAATCCCTCTCTCACTGAAAAGTTTTATGAATATATACCATGGCAGTCAGAACCTTTTCAATTCAACAAAAATTCCTAACTTTCAGTAGGAAAGGGAAAATTATGAAAGATGGATATTATAAAAAGAAGTAAATAAGTTGCTTTTAACCTAAGTTTAAAACTGTCACACAAATAAGTTCTGTTGCAACAGGTTGGAATCAGCCTTAGAAACGTTTTCTTCTAGTAAACACTGCTTTGGACAGTGGTGTCCCCATCTCATTTTAAAACTTCTGGCATTTTTACATGGTTGTTTATACCTTGTCTGTGCTATCAGACAAGATTGGCTTAATTCATAATAACAGCTACAGCTCCTGAAGTCACAAACATGCATTTCTTTTTATTTATTGTACTATTTGTTTCTGTGTTCCTATTTGTTGGCAAATCTCCCAAGGTCCTGCAGGAGACAGACCGACTGATTTCATCAGACACTGTGCATGGTGATGGGTGTGTCAAAGCTGACTCTTTTTTGAGTTTTAACCACGTTTTAAAGTCTGACTGATGTCTTTCATAATGAAATTGAGATGATAATAGCAGGTATGGGGTTGACATAATTTGTCATTGTAGGCTTGAACTCTATATACTTTCAAGTAACATCTTTATTTTGTTTCCCTTTCAACTTGCAGTGGAGTGGTTTTCTTGATATATCCATTCCATGCCAAAGTTCCCAATACAATGGCTTAAGAAGCTCTAAACTCAGCACAGACAAGGATTTGCCTAATGAGAAAAAGTGCATTTTTGCCTAGGTTTTCTTTGACTCTTGGCCGTGCCCAAGACAACACGATATGGCAGCTAAGGTAATCACCAAATGAAAATAAGTAGCACTCTTCATCTCCTTCAGTAACAGCTATCAAGATACTCTCCAAGAACCAAAATACCACTGAAATTGAAAGAAAATGTATTCAAGGACTGTTTCTAAGATCCTATATGCATTTTAATTATAAGCCAACAAAAGGACCTGTCAATTTTATCACAAATAAATTAAAAAAAAGTAAACAGCAAGAAACAAAACCACGACACAAATAAACCCAAATACAATAAATAAAGCTAAACAAAAATAACAAAAAGCTGTATGTACTGTGCCCACAGAAACTAGTTGATTCTCCAAGGATCATGCTATTGGTCTATGTAATTTATTATTCTGGCATGACATTCACCTGTCATCACCTGTCAGGTCTCCAGTAAGTCTGTAGACAAGAGGCAATAAACCATTTTGCATGTTTTAGTGTGTTTACAACCCAAGTAATCAGACCAAAAATGTAAACTGCATTTAAATCAAAAGAGTATTCATATTAATAATTTTTTTGCTGTGCAATTACAGTGTAATACAAGATTATTTGAAAATTTGGTTTACTCTCTGTGTGAAAGGTATAAATATTTTATTTAATTGCATATTTTTTAGTGTATGTTGAGTATGCCTCATACTATTGAGAATGCAAAGTGAGTGGCTGAAAAGCAGTAAGGATGGATGCTTACAGGCTTATAGGTCTTTTGTAAAAGGACAAATTTACTTAAGATATAGGAATATTGAGTCTTCACTAAGTGCATACACAGCTTAAGGTAATCTCCAGATAAAACAGGAAAGGAGAATAAGCAATAAAGCTAGTCAAG
>JAWWES010000001.1:70370654-70384653 GCA_035583135.1 Lophotriccus pileatus
TGTTCAATTCATCCACTGCAAAAAAGAAAGGTGCAAAGGACCTGGTTTTCAAGACCATCAGAAGGATGGTTTTCAGACTTTCTTTTAAAACTTGCTCAAGAACAGATGTAGTGTATTATTAATATTAATTAATATTATTAATAATATTGTTAATAATAATAATGATAAAAATAATAAAATTACCTTGGTTTACTTTGAAATTTTAATAAAACTTTGAAGTCAAGAAACTTCATTAGTTTTATCTCCTGATGTCACAATAGCTATTGAATGTGGAATAAATTTTGAAGCTAGGTTGAATATACATTGTGAAAATTCTTGAGAAGATGAAAGTCATAAAGAGGGCACATGGGAAGGATAAAACCAGTATTTTATCACAAACAATCATGCTAATGCCAATTATTGCCAGCAGCTGATATCAGGAATGAAATGAAGCTATGTGGAGTCTTTAGAGGACATCTTTTGACCTTTGCTACCTGAGGATTTTAGGTTGTATATTTTTGAAACTTATCAGCCAAAACTTTCTTTAATAATTAGTTACTTAGATATACTAATATAAAAGTTAAAATTGCAGACACCAAATTTATCATGCTAATCACCTCATAATATATTCTAGAGAGCTTCATAATGTTATATCATATTCTTATAGTGCCATACAGACATAAATGAGCTACACTTGCAAAGAATTAAGTGGTGAATTTAAACCACGTCAGAGTAACAGTCTGCCCCAACTGAATTCTATACCTGTCATATGTTAACTGTAGGGAGAATGTAATTATGTAAATGTAAGCCCTCTGGCCTTCAACTCCACCTTCAGAAGCATGATAGTTTCCTGTTAGACCTATGTTATCTCTGTCAGACTTCTGCAGATGTCTAGAATGAGACTTAAAGAGCTCTAGGTGCAAATATTTCAGGAACCGAATAATATTTTAAGTGTGTACTTCAAAGCAAACTAAATAACAATATTGTTGATGATTTGTGTTAACTTGAACAACTAGATGTTCATCAGTTATATAGGGAGCTTAGATACCTAAAAAATCTATAGACACTTAAATGTAATTCTTTTACTCTCACTTATTCTACTCTTAGATTTGTATGTTCACAACTCTCTGTTACTTTCATATTCTCTATATTCCTTTCATATTAATCACTATCTGCCCCCTTTACGGTAAAAAAGGATGTAATTTACCAATCAGATGTAGACACCCACATGACAAATATCTTTACTTGAGCTAATCACCACAGACTCCCTTTATTATCCTTAAGAAGAAAAGCTATTGTAAGATACTGTTACATTAATCCTTACACAGACACCTCAAGATAATTCATTTATGCCTTTATAGGTGTCTAATGACATTAAATGCACTCTGTGATATCCCACCTGAGCTTTAGCTGCTAGTTCAGGAAGTTGTTAGGCCTGAGGTTTTTTTACATGCAAACCCAATGAGGATGCCAAAAGTATCCTAGGTGACCTCAAATGGTACCTGATATCACTTCTGAAATAACAGAATTAAGCTGCTAAAAGAAGTCATGTTTGACACAGAATTGTCTGCTGTTTTCCATGGACTGTGATGTGCACATAGGATGATTTTCCACTTGTCAATGTCTACATAGTAGACATTTGAATTTGACATTTAAATTTAAAATTCATAATATTTTTTTCAAGTTCTGGTGACCTCTGTAGCCAAAAAGCCTTCTTCATTTCAAATAATAGATTTTCCAATCTTAAAGTGAGACTGTGATTTAGGACTTTATTCCTAATTTTTTTTAATTTACTAAGCAAGTTATGCCTGTTCTACCTTTAGTACTACCTATAGGACTTTCACCTGTTCTGATTGCTATCACAATGGATATGAATGTGTCAGAAGATGTGCTATTTGGTGTGAGTATGTCGGTCCTAAGACAAAGGAGTTCCTCACACTCAGTTTAGATCCTTAGCGCTCACTGTCCATATAAATCTTACATCTAATCCTGTGGGTTAGAGGTAGCTCTGTATTCTCATATGTCAATGAAAGCTTGGAGGAAGAATAGAAATAGAAGTAGAAGAAATTCTGCAATGCAGATCTTATTTATCCAAGTTCCAGCAAGCAAGAATTTCCAGAAAAGAAAGGATCTTTCTGCTTTCTTTTGTTGTAGAAATACTATGGAGATTTCTAATTTCACAGAGCTCCTCAGCTTGAATTTTCAGCCCACAGTTTATGTTCTGACTTTATGATATCAGTACAGATTTTAAGCATTATGAATCTTGTTGAACTTAGCTGAGAAATTGGTAGAAAAAGCTTGTAAGTGGATCAGCGGGGATACGGTTTTCTCTCACAATTGTTATTTCTGAACATTAATATTTTTCATTATGAAAAAGACTCTTTAGTGAAAAATAGGTAGTTCAAGTGCAAACATGCACATGTGAGTAGTTTTAAATTGAAAAGATTGGACATGAAATAAATAAGTTTGCTCTCTATCTACCCTACTAAAATTTTAATGAAACTGAAATCAGTAGAGTTTCATGAGGTGATGATTCTTCTTAGTGATTTAGAGGAAGACTTGCTAGAAAAAACTAAGACTATGCTAACCATTGGCACCAGACTCTGATAATGTTTAATGGATATGGATAATAACAATGATCATAAAGATGTCTGCTGGAAATTTTTTCAGCAAATAAACAGTTAAATTCAGAGACTACTGCTGAAACATGGAAGTAGGAATTTTACCATTACTTAGGTATGTATGCAAGAATAGATATATATGCATATATATAATGCTATTCAAAATATGTATGTCTTTGAATTCACATTGAAAATCACTTTCCTAATGTATTATTTCCTGTTCTATACACGGATTGTCCTTTAAAAAATATGAAATTAGTTCTATAAATGTAGTTAATGAAGTGTTTTTTTGCTGTTCATCTTCTCTATTTCCACCCAGAACTCTTTATGTTCTTTTTACTTCTACTTAAGGCTGATGCTATATTAATAGAAACACAATAGGGAGTTCTTGCCTTTTCCTTGCTTTTCTCAATTGTGATTTTCTTAAAGAGACTCAGAATAAGATGCAAGCATTTCAAAGGAACTGAAAACAACATACTTCACAATATCTTCCTTTGTACTGCTGAAATTGCTCTTTCTGATAAGAAAAACAAGAAGTAGCTTTAGTATTTCTCATTTGTAGCATTCATAAAGGATCACATCTTACTGTGGTATGAATGTTTCAGTGGAATCTTCAATAGAAAATGCCACTATTAAACAAGTAGGGAAAATGTAAGGATGAAATCAAAACAGTCATAAAGAAATTTGGCAGCAGAGAACTTGATTTTTCCATCTTCATTCAAGGTCAATACTGTTATTTATAAGGAACTTAACTGATTTATTGTGGCTTCTTTCTGGCTTCAGCTCTGAAGAAAGAAAAGTGATGGAACCAGGCCCAGAATAAATTATGATATTTTTATTTCCAAAAGTAATTAACTTTCAGAGTACATTGATATAAGTAATATTGATGTCATAAATGTATTGATATAAGTAATATTGATGTCATAAATGTATCCTCTACTCCTTGGAGAATCAGTGATACAAATAGGCTTGTAGTGAACTTCCAAATCCTGATGCATGAGAGACGGGATCTGCATTAAAGAGAAAAATAACATGCATCCTACTAGTTCTTTTTAGCGGTTAAAATGTATGCAAAGCTCATCAGACAATTTAGGAATTTGTTCAATATATTCACCTTTTGGACTACCTGAAAGAACCATAAAATCATTTAGGCTGGAAAAGACCCTGAAGATCATTTAGTGCAACCATTAACCTGACACTGCCAAGTCCACCACTAAACCGTCTCCCTAGATGGCACATCTATACGTTTTTTAAAATCTTCAGGGATGATGACTCAACCACTTTCCTGGGAAGCCTCTTCCAGAGGAGCACACCTACAGTGAAGAAATTTTCCCTAATATCCAACCTAAACCTCCCCTCATACAACTTGAGTCCATTGTCTCAATTGCCCTCTTGTCTTATCACTTTTTACTAGGGAGAAGGGACCAACCCTCCTTTCAGGTAGTGGTAGAGAGCAATAAAGTCCCCCCTGAGTCTCCTTTTCTCCAGCCTAAACAGCCCCAGCTCCCTTAGCCGCTCCTCATATGACTTGCACTCCAGAGCCTTCACCAGATTCATTGCCCTTCTCTGGACACCCCCCAGCACCTCAATGTCTTTCTTGTAGCAAGGAGTCCCAAACTGATCACAGCACTCGAGGTGTGGCCTCACCAGTGCTGAGTACAGGGGGATGATCCCTGCCCTACTCCTGCTGGCCACATTGCTTCTGAGACAGACCATGATGCCACTGGCCTTCTTGGCCATGTCGGCCCACTGCTGGCTCATGTTCAACCAGCTCTCAAACAACACCTCTGGGTCATTTTCAATCAGGCTGCTTTCCAAGCACTCATCCCTAAGCCTGTAGCACTGCATGGTGTTCAGCTGGTGATCCAAGTACAGAACCTGGCTTGTCACCTTGTTGACGCTCATACAGTTGGCTCATTGATCCAACTCTGCAGATCCCTCTCTAGAGCCTTCCTACCCTTCACATCCAATTTAGTGTCCTCTGCAAATTAGAAAACTGACATGCAATTTAAAACAATTTTTCTCATGTAATATTAACTGAAAAAAAACCAAATCAAACCAAACAAACAAAAAAAACCAACCCCCAAAAAAACAAACAAAAAGCCCAACACAAACCAAAACAGCAGATATTATCAATGGTAACATCTACCATGCTCCAGAGAGTAAAAGACCTAGCTCTTTCCACATGCCAGTGACAATTAAGTGGATTTCTTGTCATTATAGTTTGTCTTTTAAAGAAATACTACTGGAACTACCAGTCCTAAGACATGCTGATGACATATTTGCCAAAAAATAGAAATTTTTTTCTCTTAAATGTCAAATGTACACTGTTAATTACTAACTATTCCTTTTTACAGTCTTCCCTTTTCAGAAGACAAACAGTGGCCATGAAGAGTCTTTTCAATTTTACTTGCATAATTTAACAGCCTGGCATTTCCATTTGAGGAAAAGACATTGCAGATTGCAGACACAAACACATTCTTAAGCAAATGTGTTCTGAAAAGCCCTTTGACTCAGAGTTTGGAGAAAATGAAATATCGACATATATTGAGCGTAACTACATCACTGAGAATCTAAATGTCATTGTAAGTATACGAATAGTGTGCTTAACTGTACCATATTCCTCCTTTTTGGGGTGAAGTTTTTGGCAGCTATACAGGACCACTTTCAGTAATGCAAAACCGTGGGTGCTGCTGCAGTCTCTTTCCCATTCACATTTTTTACTCTACAGTTATGTACACAAGGACTTGTATTATTCTATGCACAACCCAACCCTCCTCTTTCCTTATGGCTATTTTTCTTGTCTCAGGAGAAAGCCTGAGATAAGAAAAAAAAAAATTGTTTTCTTCTCTTTCCAATATAATCTTAATATAGTTAACTACTGAATAATGAATTACAGATAGGCTAAAAATTTAAATCTTTCCCTACCGGTAAGGACATTCAAACACAATGAAACAATAATGCATAGAATCCAGGGTCATCCTTGTTTATTCTGTCAAGTGTTTTTTATGCATTCTTCCCAGTGTCATGAGTTGTAAATGCTGTCGGGATTGAGACACTTATAGAAAGAAGTAGGATAGTTGCAGAGCAAAGATAAGAAAAATAATATAGTTCTTGGAATTACACCTCCTTTCACTCTCGTGCCCTAAGGTGAGCAGTCAGAAAGACAACCTTGTTACAAAAGGGGAAAATTACTGACCAAAAGAAAATCTGAAATCCTTACAGAGAAATTGCCTGCCAGCCTGCAAGTTGTGAGCTTGGGAACTGGAGCTGGGAACCAGAAGCACACTTGAAAAGTTCAGCTGGAGTATTTGAAGTACAGCTGAGTACCCAGAAACTGGACACATCCTAATTGCAAAATCAAAGAACTGTAGAGACAATGAATCATTTAAAGAGATTAAAAATTTTTAAAAAATGGTTTGTAATACAGAGCAAAGCATCCTGAGAAAGTAAGAATCAGTACCTACTGTTGGCAGTTCTAACTCCAAAACCAGGAAATAAATTGTGAAAAAAATATTGGTCTGAAAGGACAGAAAACACCATCATCACTTAACTTCCCCAGGTGAAAAATAACAGCTTCTACTGGCTGCTCGAAGTGGTAATGTTCTATGGTCTGTTACATATTTTTGATATAAAAAAACCCTAAATTTTTATCCAAAATAGAGCTTCTCTCTCTGAGAACTTCCTGTGCTGTACATATTTTTACTTTCTTAAGCAGTCTAATTTGTCCTTACAAGACTTCTATGAGACCTTGGACTCTCACCAGGCAAGCCTGAGTGACTCCAAACTCTGTGACATGGATCATCTTTGAAGTAAATCTGAAGTTTGTTATTTTCCTTGTCCCTCTCCAGGCCCACTTCTGGGGTCAGTTTTATTTGTCTGCTTGCTTTTGGGATTGTTGGGTCCCTCTTAGAGGATAAAGCCTCCACGTTTTTGTGAGTTACAGAGTATAAAAAGGTGTGTAATGTCCACCTGCAGGCTGGATAATACTTTGTGTTGTAACATCCTCTGAGACAATAACTGCTTCTAGGGAAGTAGTTTTTCCTGTTGGCTTCTGAAAACCATGCCAGTGATGCCTAAAGCAGTATAAAGGTGGAAATCCCATAATGGTGGAAAATCCACCAGGTTTTTCACTCTACTCCTTTCAATTCGTTTTGCACAGAATCAGAACAGTATCTGCTCTTGTTGCACCTCATAAAAGCCAAAACTGAAGAACAGAGGAAATATTTGCCACTACATTCTTTCACACAGGCTTTTAATGGTACTCTGTGACTAATTTTTGCTGCAAGTGCTTTATATCTTTTTTAGTAGAGCTAAACATTTTGAATTACGAAATAGCATTCTGTGCTAGAATGGGAAACTGTATTTAAACATCATTTATGTTTATTTACACTTTCGCGTTAATAACCCCAAAATAAAAATAGGTATATAAGACTAACAAGAATGTAAAATCGAAACAAGAATTTAAAATCCAAATGTACAATTGTCATCTAGATTCAGGTTGCACATTGCTATCACTAGACATATTAGGATTCAACAACAGCATTAGAAAGATGCTAGATCACTGTTTTCTTAGAAAAGCACATGACTCATCTCTGTATCTACATGTATCTGCATACACAGAAATAGAATATAAGCAGTTTACAAATTCTACCACTGAGAAAAGAGATACGGATCAGATATCAACATAGCTACAAACGAATTTCATGCATCAAGGTTTATTCTCTGCACTCTTTTTCAGCCTGAGAACTATATATACAATCTTTATAACGATTTTTTAATTTATTTTGTCTAAGTGAAGCAAAGTGAAGCCTTTGGCATAACTAATTGATGTTTTTGTTTCGATTTTGATCAATTCCATAATGTCTTTATAGCTAAATTTTACAAAAAAAAAAAAGTTGTTTGTTTTTTTTTTTCCCCTGACTGAAATTAAGAATGAGAGCCCTTAAAAATAACTAAAGATTATATTGTTCTTAGCAAAATAGCAGTTCAGCAACACATGCATCACTACCAGAACCAAGATTGTAGCACGGGCTTCTAGAACTCAGGCCATAATTAACTCACAGAACAAAGAGCAGGATAAACTTCTGCTTGGAGTGCCACTGTCCTGTGGTATTCTGGTTTTCTAAAGAATGTAACTTTGCAGACTTCTTCTCTAATACTAAAGGTCTGCTGTTGCTGTTGATTTGTTTTGTTTTGTCTTTTTCTGTGGTTAAGATGACCTTTTGTTAATCATAAACTTCTTGGTTTCCTGTCACACTATCTCTGAAGTTCTTAAATAGAAACAAGAGCTCGATTTGCTGTGTTGCTGCTGAGAAAATAATGTCAAGGCAACTGTGGTCTTGGGAAGATTTCTGAAGTGTTTCTGAAACCTAAAAGTAATAAGACTGTGGAATGCTGCTGCCCTAGAAGGTGTCAGACATAAGCTCTGCACTAAATCTGACTCAATAATAGGTTTTGAACTTCGTGGGAAGCTTTCTAAAATCTGGGTTTATTCCAAAAAAAGGCTGAAATTAAATAGCAAGCAAACAAAGAAACATAGCATTTCTCATGGACTAATCTGCAGCTGTTCCACAAAACTGGCATTCCCAGGCCAGCATTGAGCAGATCAAAGGTAATTGCACAGCATTGTACAGTCCAGCTACTTCTGCTTCATAGCATGATCAGACTTACCTCCTTCACGGATGTCAAGTGTATTTTCAGGCTGCCTTCAAAGGCCTTCAGTTTCAGAGACTTATAATATCCTTTGGGCAACATATTCCAATTTTCCTAAAGTCCAGTCAAAATCTCCACTGTGGCACTTAAGCCCATTATTTCTTCTCCCATTCATCCTGGACATGGAAATTGAATGTATCTGTGTGCAGACAAGGAAATCAGAGAAATCAGAGGCATTACAATTTTATTATTTTTTTTTTTAACATTGCTTCTGCCATACCCTTTAATCTCCATTAATCTAGGTGATGGTATCCAAAATTTGTAAAGAGCTGGGGGGGTAAGGAGGGCTTGTTTCTTTTTGTTGTTGTTATTTCATTGGTTTGGATTTTTGTTGTTATGTTTTGGTTTTGATTGGTTTGGGGTTTTTCTTTTAATTACATTATAACAAGTCTAATCTTTTTGCCACGTTAACTTATTTGGTGAAAAGTAAAAGACGTGCTATGCAAAGTAAGCATTCCATGGGTTTATATGGGTTTAGGAAAGAGGTTGATAAGTCTGAATACCTATTAGGCAGATTATTGAAACAACTATGATTTGTAAAAATTTGAAAATATTTTATGTAGCCATGCTTATGCTAAAAATAACTGCTATGCTTCATAGTTCTTTTCTCTATTTTTCTGAAGTACCTTTAATTGAATTGGTGCTTAAAACTTACTGAAGTTTAAGAAGAACTAAAAAGATCTTTCTATTTTTTTTAAATATCTTTTTAGAAATCGCATTTGTAAATGATTTCATACTACAATGAAATCATTCTTTTTAGCGAAGTTGAATTTGTCATATTTACAGCTAGTGCTGTTCATTTTTCTACAACAAAAGTTGTATCTTCTGGAGTATTCAGAGTCTCTTGATGCTTTGTGTAAGACCAAATTATTAACCTTATTAACCAAATTTAGTTTATAATAACCAAATGTTTTATGCAATATGCAAAAAAATACATGTAAAAGGAAGAGTGTAAACAATTCTTCAATATTCTTAGATTGCTATAAAAGAAAAACATCTGTTTTAAATATTTAAATACAATAAAATTAATTAAATACCCTTTAACTTAGCAAATGGCACACTGAATTACCCAAAATTGTTTCATAACATGAAGTCATAGTATTGTTGAATAGTTTGGATCTGAAGAGACCATTAAAGTCCATCTAGTTCAAATCCCCCTGAAATGAGCAGGACATCTTCAACTAGATCAGGTTGCTCAGAGCCTTGTCCAACCTGACCTTGAATGTTTCTGAGATGGGGCATCCACCACCTCTCTGGCAAGCTTTTCCAGTGTTTCACCACCCTTATCATAAGAAATATGTTACTTCTAACTAATCTAAATCTATTCAATTTCAGTTTAAAACCATTCCGCCTTCACCTATCACATTTGGTCATACTAAAAAGTGTGTATTCCCATCTTTCTTATAAGCACCCTTTAAGTACTAAAAGGGCAGAGTAACATCTCCCCAGAATCTTCTCTTCTTCAGACTGAAAAACTCCTACCCTCTCAGCCTGACCTCACAGGAGAGGTGCTCCAGCCCTCTGATAATTTTTGTGACCCTCTTCTGGACCCACTTAGACAGGTCAATGTCTTTCCTGCACTGAGGACTCCAGAGCTGGATGAAGTACTCCAGGTGGACTCTCACAAGAGCATAGTAGAGGGATAGAATCACCTCCCTGGACCTGCTGGCCATGCAGATTTTGATGCAGTTGCAGGAAGGACTATGATATTCCTGTTGACTGGTCTCCCTTCCTCTGTCTAAGGGACCCATTAGGGTAGTGTTGATACTTTCACTAACACACTTTAACAGCCTTTCTCTTTCTTCATTGGTCTGCAGCACCATGTTACATCCAAATTCATGAAGTTTGGTGCCCTTTACGTGCATTAGATATGTTTTTTTCCTTATTACTCCTAAAATCAGTGTTATCCATCTCCATGCCAGAATTTCTTCAACTGACCGTGGGTAAATTGTTTGCACTTGTGGAGCGCCCTGTCTGTTCCCTGTCTCTTACCACTCCTATGCCTGAGCTTCTCTGTACCACGTTCTGTGTCCTCACTTCTCCAGGTTTCTGCTGTCCTAACCATGTCTGTGTTTCTCCATGCCATGATATTATGTTAGAACTGTATATATCTCATTCTATACAGAATAACTACTTCTTGCAACTATGGCTGTAGTATTGTAAAAGTAGAGCAAATTAGCAATAGTTGCCTGATCAAATAGGGAAATTGCTGTCGCTGCTAAACCAAGCAAAAAAAATTTGCAGGCAGGTCAACAGAAGTTCAGACAGAGCAGACCTGATAAGCCCCAGCCCTGAGGCCTTGCAGACTTCCAGCACTGGCAGTGAGGATGCAGTAATACAGTGCGACGTCACTGCAAACTGTTCTGCTCACATGCTCCTATTTTCCTTAGCTAAAAAAGTCAGGAAGCAGAGGTGCCATGGAGATATTTAGGGTTGAGGTAGCCACAAGAACAAAACCCCAACACTCAACTGTGAAGTTTTATTTTGGATATTAGGAAAAATTATTTACAAAACCGGTTGTCAAGCATCGGAACATGCTGCCCAGGAAAGTGGTTGAGTCATCATCCCTTATGTTGTTTAGAAGACCTGTAGCAGTGGCACTTAGTGTTAGTGGTGGACTTGTCAGTGTCAGGTTAGCAGTTGGACTCAACAATCTTAGAGGTTCTTTCCAGCCTAAATTATTTTATGATTCTATGATTATTTTTTTTTTTGATGATGGAACATGACTATAGTGGATAGATTATGATTTTTATTCCATCATCTCTATGCTACAGGAAATCCATTTTCTGCACAGAATACAAACTCACACAAAATACTGTGGTCCAGCTGTGACAGGCAAGCACCACAGATTTGAGGAAAAAGTGTACTCTCTCCGACACATCAGCATGTCTGATTTGGCTGGTGGCCCGGCTGTCATACATAGCAGCTCAGCCTCAGACTCAGCCTTCTTCAAGATGTTGGTTGCCTATAAATTTATACCCACCAAGGGGTTGCTGTTTTCATAATTTTTTTGCTCTGCAGCTCAGATGGTAGCCATATGCTGGCAGCGGTTGCATCACCCCAGAAAAGCAAACTAGCTGGTTTTGACTGGTTTAGTACTACAGTTTGATCTCACACCCCAAACACACTATAAGAATAGAAATATGCTAAGAATTAATTTGTTTTTCTTTTCTTTCTTAATTTCCTGTAATAGGTGCTTACCAAGGTTTTTGATGAGCCTCTCCATAATAATTTTCTTCGCCTTGTTTGCTTTTCCAGTAGAGAGTTTTGACCTGGACAGCTTTAGTTAATATCTCACTTATTGAAGAAGTGGCTTCAAGTATCTTTCACCCCATAACAACATTTTTTTTATCATTTCAGTCCAGCTCCATCTCCATGCATGTGAATATATATGCATGGTTTTCATACAGTTCTTTCATTAATTACTTAGGGCAGTTTGATAGATTCAAAGTAACTATCACTCATTCACTTTATATTTGAAAAAACAGTAGCTCCTCAGAAAGTAGTACTTTATCCTTGCTTCTCAATGACAGCATTTTCCCTTGTTTAAGTAAATTAAAAGGTTTTAGCTGCATAAGTCCTGCCATGAAGCCCAGTAACTCAAGAATTTTCATAATTATTCTCTTCTAAATATTAACATTGCAAACTAGAACTTGCAAGCTTTAGCTGTTCAGACATCATAGAAATTGTGCTGCATAAGAAAGGGAAATGTGTTTATCAAGAGGTGTCATAAAAAGCTAGTATCACAGCAGAAAAGCAAATTTGACAAGTCACTAATAAAATCAAATCACCTATAAGAAAGAGAGTTTACTGAAAAGAAAGTGTTTCATAAGTCCAACAGATTATACTGGAAAAAATAATACTAGAAAAAAACACAATCATTTATCTGGAAAAGAACTCCAAGATCATCAAGTCCAACCTTTGATCAATCACCACCTTGTCAACTGGACCATGGCACTAAATGCCACAATTCAGCCATTTCTTGAACTCCTCCAAGGGGGGTGACACCACCATCCAACGGACTCTGGGCAATCCATTCCAATGCTTAGCAAAACTTTCCATCAAGAAATTCTTCTTGATGCCCAACCTGAACTTCCCCTGGTGCAGCTTGAGACTATGTCCTCTCATCCTGTCTCTAGTTGCTGGGGAGAAGAGGCTGACCACCATGTTGCTACAACAAAAACCAAAACCCAGCCACAGAAATCCACTATAAGGCTAAATTCTAGTGATGATCAATCTTATCTTCTTTATTGCAATTTTTTTTTTTTTTTTTTTAAACTTGGCCCTTTCCAAGATTTGGAAATGTTATAGATGTTTATGTAGTTATGCAAGATGTTTAAAGGTGAATGATATCTCTGTGGTTCTTTACTTTCGTACATTCCAAAACAGGAAGTATATCTTAACTTTTCCCACCTTTTACAGATATATTCTTTTTAAAAGACAGCCTTTTTTTCAACTAAACACAGTTGTTATAGAATAAAATCTACTGTGAATGGAGAAAAGAACTTGTTTCCTTAGCCATACAACAATAAAGGAAAACTTAAATTTCTTTAAAAAACTGCATGTCAAGGATAATTGCCAAGCTAAAAGATAATGATGGGAGGTAGAAGGACTGGCTTTATCTCTAGAGTTTTGGCAAAAAAATGCAGAAGAAACACATTTTTCATGCATCTTTTTAAATAGGGGAAAAAGTAAAAGATGCCTGAATCTGGAATATTCTACAAAACAGAGTACTGTAGAAAAAGACAGCCAGCTGGATAACATTGAAAGCATACCGAGGGGAGATATGAATTAAAGAATAAAGAGAAAATTCAGAAAGATAATCTCAGTGGATTGATTCAGAAAGTGTTTGGAGAATTCCTTCATCAACAAAATGCAGAGGAAATTGTAATTGACAGGCATTGTTAGTACTTTCTTTCCCTCCAGTTCTGGAAGCAGGCCAATGTGTGTTACAGTAAGGTGCTGATATGATTGCCAAATGCAGGTCATTAGAAAGAGTGGAACTGAGCAGAAGACATTTTCAAGGTCATACAAAATAATACAGAGAGAATTCTCTATCTTTGTTTTCAAAATGAGCAAGGCACCAAATGTAATGAAAGCAGCTTTCAGAGAGACAGGCTGATGAACACCGTGAATTTTACTTGGAGATCTTGTTCATACACAATGAAATAGTCTGGCATACTAACAGGAAAAAGGAGAAACTGCCTAAAATTTCTGAAACTAGTTTTTAAAAATCAAAGCAGAGCAAAAAAAGCAGAGGAAATCATCCAGAAGCGGGACAGGCATAGGCTGGGATTAAGAGGCAAGGAGGGGTGGAAACAGCTAAAAACTCCAGTTATGTCTGTTGTACATCTGGAGGACTGAATAGTCTTCGTAAACATACCCTCCCTTTCTCCCAGTTTTCTTCATCCAGTAAGTTAAAATGTTTCCTTGAATTTTATGTTTTTCTTTATGTTCAGAAACACAATTATAATTTTAAAATAGACATATTTTAACTCATTTTATCACCCACATAAGAAATCCAGTGGATCTGATTACTTCTAAATTTTTAATGTCATATAGTGTCGTATTTCAGGTAAATATTCTTAATGTTCTTTATAAATCAAAAATTTCAAGGAAAGTAAAGAGGAGCACTAAGGGAAAGTGTAATTCCTCTGCTTAGAAAAAAATACAAAAGAAAAAAA
>JAWWES010000001.1:70400916-70415680 GCA_035583135.1 Lophotriccus pileatus
GCCTGGAGACACACAATCTATAACGCTGCTGCTTCTTTTGAGAACACGCGCAGGATCAGTCTCGAGGAGAAGAGACAGCGCAGAAAGAATCGTGTCTTGTCGATATCACCTGGGGAGCCTTTCTGCTGTGCCTTTTGTAACCGGATTTGCCTGTCTCGCATTTTTAGCCTTTTTAGCCATCAGCACACTTGTAGCAAGCGTGGGGAGAGCCCTTCCCAAATCTTCGTTCACGAAACCTAGCCATGATGATGATGATGACGATGATGTAAGGGCAACTTTTCAGATTGACTTGTAATTTCTTCCTGAATTTTATTGAATGATAAATTAGTTTGAAGATAACAATTTATTGGGTTATAATCTTGCAAATGTCTTTTACTAGTTCTCTTAATTAATTAATAGCAACATTGCCAAAGTGTGCAAGATGCTGAAAATGGTAAAACAAAACACGGGTGACTCTACCCTGGAATACTGGAACATATTCCACATTTGCTTTCCTTTATCAATATTTCTCTTTACTTCATAAATTACACTATACTGTTATTCAGTTAAACCTTATTAATTTTTTATTTACTGGTTCACTGCTTTTAAATCAACACTTTTGTTTTGCTATCTGAGCTCTTATCTCACTGTATAAAATCGGTTCAGAAACATTCTGCTACATCTGCTCTTGAGATCTTAAATAATAACTGGGGAATACTTTTGAAGAGATAATTGAAATGACATATTGCTCAATTCATGCCAACTTTATAAACATCTATTTAACATATCAGCCCAGATACTAAGTTTTAAAAGATTTGTTTTTTCTTTCAAGGAGACCTCAATGACTTTTTCATAATGAAACAATAAAAACTAGCACTTGTAAAAAGTAAAAATCTAAAAAATAACCTCTATGGCTAAGATAGCACAAACAATATGATGATGAGATTCTGCAAGCTTCATTCCCACTTACATTTAATATAGCTGTGACTGTTACTTGGCAGAAAAAGAATGTTTGTCTTTGTGAGAGACTGAGATGGTTAATGGCTTAATCACTTAAGATTGCTGAAAGACTTTTGTCCACTGTAACAAGTTGTGCAAAGAAACAACTGCTCACCGAATTTAAGATAAGGAATTACTAGAGAAGGTCTGGTGGAGGGCTATGAAGATGATTAGGGGACTGACGCATCTCTCTTATTGGGGAAGGCTAAGGAAGCTGGACCTGTTCAGCATTGGGAAGAGACAACTGAAAGGGGATCTTATCAATGCATACAAATATCTTGAGGGTGTGTGTCAAGAGGTCGGGGACACTCTTTTCAGGGGTATCCAGCAACAGGACAAAGAACAAGGGCACCAACTGAAACAAAGGAGATTCCCTATGTATGTAAGGAAAAACTGTTCTGTGAGGGTGATAGGGCATTTTTCAGGGGGTGAACAGGCTGCCCAGAGAGGTTGTGAAGTGTGTGGTGATATTCAAAACCCTCCTGGACATGATCCTATGCAACCTGCTCTAGGTGAAGCTGTTTTAGCAGGGGGTTGGCCTAAACATCATCCAGAGCTCCCTTCCAACCCTAAGTATGCTGTGACTAAAATGGGATGAAAGCTCTGGGAAAGAAAGAGCTGTTAGAGAATTCATAAACTTCTGTGAGATTGAGACAAGAACTTCTGTGAGATTTCCTGGATCAGAGAGGAAATGGAGAAGTTGTAAATTGAAATCTTGGAACAGAAGTGACACAAAACCCCCTGGAGAAAAAGATGTGGAGCTGAGAAAGGAAGGAAGAATTATTTATAAAGACAGGATTCATTAGATTCCTACGAATAAAATGTTTCTTCTAGTGTTCTGTACTGTGACACTGAAAGTCATAAAGGACAGCCAGAACATTTTGTGTGCAAAGAAGTTTGTCTTAAATGATTTAATTTCAACAAGTGAGGGTCAGTTCCAAAGCTGGATAGAATGGAATTTCACGTATACTACAGAAGGTCTTAACCCTCAAATAAACAAAGCATTACACAAGGTTTCATACTGGTCAATAATTTCAGTTTGCAAACTGTAAGATTAGATTTCTAATCCATGCTAAAATATTTATTTTATTTCTGAGGAGGCATTATATTTAGAAAAATAATTTGGTTTAGTGAAAAATTTCTGAATTTAATTTGTGACGTATTGTGGAAAGGACAATATTAACTATTACAGGAAAAGGAACTGTCACAATCACATTTAATAATGACCTCTGTTTCCTGAAAAGGACAATACTACACCTGGTCTAGCAAAAGCTATGCCTGCCCATGGCAGAGGGGTTGAAACTTGATATTTAAAGTCCCTTCCAACCCAAACCATTCTAAGATTCTATGATTCTATGATGTTATTAAACTGACAAGGAATGAACAATGTTAACAAGGCTAGATAACAGTTTTCTGCAGTAGATCAACTCATTTGTGTCTGTCAGACTCTTATGAATAAGAATTCACAGTGGATGTCCTTTCTTTACATTTTTTCAAACAAATCAGTACAGTCTGATATTTTTTTTGAACAGTTCAAGATCTGTTTTATCTGAGAAGGAAGTAGATGTTCATCTAGAGAGTTCAGCTTACAATAAGAAGTTCAAGACGGTGTATGTTTGATTTGTCCTACTTAGTAACTCTTCTTGTCTTTGGACACAAAAGCCCACTGAAACATACTGCAGTTTCCCTTAGAAGTTCTCTTAAAACCACTTACATTTATTTCTATTCCACATAAAACATATGTTGTGGGTTTTTGTTGTTTTTACTGTATACTTGCCCAGTGCAATAGATGGTATAACTTCCATTTGTTTTGGCAGTGTTTACTATATATGTTTTGTTATGTTTTGTTTTGTTTTGTTTTGTTTTGTTTTGTTTTCAATAAGTTTGGCAAGTAGAAATGAAAAGCATCTGCTTATCTTGCCTTACAGTTGAGTTGTGACTAAGTAAGGCCGAGTAAAAATTGTTCTTTTTTTTTAGTAACTAATAATAATTCTATTGGTGTCATATCCTGGAGTGCTAAGTGGTGCAGTACACAACAAGGCATAAAAAGTAGGAAGCCTGCAATGTAGATAAGGACAGGAAGACTCCTTGGTAGTCTCAAATAAGGAACAAAGTATAAAGATGGGAAGAAGGCTTCTGAAAGGAGATCACATTGTGTTACAACCAAGAAATTAATTGATGATTGTTGAACTCCTTCTTATGCAACAAAAGATTTGCTTTCAAATTTTTCCGACTCAGTTGATTTGAGTGTTTACCATTTCAGAAAAATCATATGTCACTTTGTATTCTGACAAAAAATAGGACTGGGGTGGAAAGACATGTTCTTTCAATGAAAGTTTCTCCAGTTTTTGTTCTAGTCCTAGGCAACCACCAGCAGGAAGAAGAGATTAAAGAAAGGGATCTTGCTAACTCTGAGACTTACATTTTCTTCGTCTACTACAACTGGCCATCCTTGATATGCCTATGATCTTGGTACCATTCTGACTACTCTTCCTAAAGGTTATACAGAACAGATAGTAGAATGGGAAGCACTTGTATCCATCCTAATCATCACCTGTAGCTGTGGCCTATAAAGATATTTAGGAAAAAAACTGCATATGAATATTTTTTAATTATTTTCCTGTCTTACAGTGTTTTACCATTGTGAGAATCAAGAAGACTGAAAAAGGAAAGAGGATTCAGTCTGACACTTTCTAGATATTCAGCATGGGATGCATTGCTCTTCTGAAAATATTTAATCTAGGGATTTTTTTATTTGACAATAAGTTTTTCATGAAAACAGGAGTTGGCTGTTGATTTTCTGTTTCCTTTCTGATCTTATGAGGTAGCATGCTTTAACAATAAAGCATAAAAATGGGACTTAGAAATCTTGCTTCTTACCTTTACTAGTAAACATCTTGTAACCTTAAGGTCACTTTATTTTTTTACTTTTATTTATTAAATAGGATAACATTTCAGGTTTTTGTCACAAAAAATGGTAAAATATTGAATAGATGCCTAAGTTTAAGATACAATTTGTATCTTCAAATATGCTCTAAGTTTAAAGCACTGAAATGACAGTCTTTTACTACTGTATTTTACTTATAAAAAACTTGAAACACTGAAATGATTATGCAGTAATGCAAGACATCTAATGGAAGGATAAACAGTTTAGATTTAGCTAAATTAAAAGCATTCTTATTGTTAGTATGACTTGCTATCCCACCACTATAAACCAAATCCAGATGATCTTTATCTCTTTGCTACCACAAATAATTTTTTTCCTATATGAATACATAGCACGGGAAAGTCTGGGAATATTGTAATTATCATAAATATAAAGCTATTTTTATAGAACAGATACTTTAATCTGAATGTATATTTGGATAGAAGACAAGAATCTTCAAATTAACTGGGTTTTTTTTAGAGTTAATACTTTCCTCCTCTACTCCTCATAACATATTTAGTCAAGTTAATTTCCACAAAGTGCAATAAGATGGAAAATCACAGAATGTCTTCTAACATTTGCTGTAAGAGCAAATTCAAGTTTCCAGTCCATTTAAAGCACTGTGATAATTTATTCAAAATTTAATTTTAATTAACATTGCAAAAATTGCTTAAGATATGTCAAAGAGTATAGTATGATGAACACATTAATAGAAGAATTTTGGACAGAAAAAACGTACTTCCGTAGGAAATGAAATTTCTGAGCTGAATCAGCATTAATTCAAATCTCATAATTCCGCACTAGGGACTGCACAGTAACTGTTATAAATCCTTGATCTTCAGTTTGCAACCACTTAAGGAATGCATAATTTCATGCATTTTGACCCAAACACAATGAGGTTACTAAGTAAGAACCATACTTTGAGGCTTACTGAAGTAAATGGAAAGCAAGTCTGAATTTCAGTTGGCTTTGGGCAGGCCATACATGAAAATATGAATGTAATGGATATGTAAGCTTGCATATATATTTGAGCTTTGGATTCCTCTGGGCCTTCTATGTCTTCAGTCTTGCAACAAAGTATCTCATAAAATCTCATGAAAATTTTTCATAGATCATTTAAGAAAATATTTCTTTTTAATAGTTAACATTAAAAGGACTCATAAATCACAAAGAAAAAATCCTTTCTGATTGATAGGAGATTTTTTAATGTTTTAATTGTATTTAATATACTATTTCCTTATATATCACTTTGTTTGTGTCAAATTACAGGGTAGATGACCTGTGTGTTTGTTGGTTGGTTTTTTTGCCAACAAATATCAGGGGACATATGATGTGAAATCAGAACTTTAATTTAATTTGTCATTCTCTCATAGATTCTTAGTGATGTCATCCACTACACACCTATTTGGAGAGTCCTGTACAATTATAGTCTTATTAAATGCAATAACTTATTAACTGGGGTAAACCTACTGATAAAGAACATACATTAAATGAAATGAAAGATAGTTCTGTAGGTCTTGCAGCCTGCAAGATTCAGGCCAGCTCAGGAGCGATAAAACTGAGATAAAGATCACATTTCTCTCTCTGAGTGAAAGCATTAAGACAATCTTTTACATGCCTCTGTTTTCCATGCAGTGTGAATTTGGGAAAAGAGCCAAGAAGATACAGGTGACATAATGCTAAGTATTGCAATGACTAACTTTTAGGAACCAGGGTTCCGGACCCCTGGGCCCTGCACCTGCTCTTCTTGCACAGGTAGATCTCAAACAAATCATATACACAGTGTGAGAAGTTACTTGGTGTTAACTACACAGGAAGTCTGGGGAGAAAAATGAAAGAACAGAGTAATCTGCTCATTTAGCAGATACTTAGAAACACCACTTATGCATTTTAAGCTTATCCTGAAGACATTCTCTGATGTCCTTTCTGTCACAAAGAAAGACAAAAAATGTATTTCCATCTGTGTGATTCTGCTTCCTTATTAAACAGTAATTAGGAGATAAAGCACTTGCCTAAATTAATTTTCCTCTCAGCAGCAAGACACACCTGCCCAGAATAAAACAAAAATCAAACAGCCGTAGTCAGTTTCTATTCTTATTTTGTAGTTGTGTATTTCTCCTTTATTTTTTTGTTCATTGAAAATGTAAGGCTTGACTAGACCAACAACTGATATTATGATTCTACAGGCAAAAGATTTTTGCATTTGCTAGGAACCGTAGTTTGTATTCACTGAATATTATTTCTGTACGTAAACATTAAATATATATTGGCTGAAGCATACAATTCTTAGATAGACAAAAAACTCCAATCACATTCTACCCCATTCTACAAGACCTAGGTATGAAATATGACTTTTCGACATTACCAGATCTAATATCTCTCCATGTGGTCCTGCAGTTTTATTTATCTGGCTTAGCTTTAACAGCCCTTGTCAAACATCCAGGTGATTATGACTTAATTTGGTTTTGGTTTAGCTTATTTGCGTAGAATAGTATGACATTGTACCTATTCTTCCAATAATTTTAATAGACCTCTGTAACTAGTAAATGCTAAATCCAAAGGGGTACATGTGGAATAAACTGTGAACGTCGAATAAAGCTCGGTGTAGAGAACAGAGTGTATGATAAAAAATGTCTTCAAACTGTTTAGAGGTGATGATGACAGAGGCTCCATATCTGTGAACAATTGATCAATGATCAATTATTTGTCATTAAAGCAATAAAACATAGGAAGCAAAGCAAACCTTTTCTTAGGGATTATAAATACAGATATTATGTGGAAATGGACACAGTGAAGAAAGGACAAAGTTTAGAAAATTTTAGAAAATACATGAATTTAGACCTTAGAATGAGGAGGAATGAACAACCCTGTTAAAATTATAGTTTCCCCCGTGGAGGAACTGGGGTGCTGATGACCCTTTCAAATGCCCACTCCCCAGCTCCTTCTTAGTGAATATTGTTGCCTTTGACCCTAAGACCCAGAAGGGGACGGAAAGTTGAGCCTTATATTGAAGAAAAGGTGAGGATGTTAAGAGAGAATAAGTAGATGTGTATGAGAGAGAGTATGTGTATGACTCCATATGTGCCTCTGTAACAATTTAAAACTTTGTTTTAAGTGAAGTTTTGTTTTCTAGGTCACTTAGAAAAAGGGTTAAAGTGCATGACTGCTCTCTAAGGGTCAGTGCAGTCATGACTGGATTAATAACAGCTGTTCAGCTAGACCAATGTAACCTGTTGTGTTTAAAGTTGCTTCTTACTAGAGTGTGTCTGCATTGGGCTTCTGAGAAACAGCTTTAAGGCCTACACACACAACTTTCATATTTAATTATATTTGATTAATTTCTTATTTTTTCTTCTATTTAAGCTAGAAAGACATCTAACATATAGCTCACTTCAAAATTAATTTGACAAATCAAAAGTTTCCAAAGCAAAAGAAGCACAGAACAGAAGCAACTTCATGCCTAGGTCAAAGAGTTGAAGTCCTTACAGTGTTTTAATGACTGACTCTTGGACTTGAAGGGTTTTCCCACTTCATCAGAAATATTTTATCAAATAAAACAGAAAAGTTAACTTAATCAGTTTAGACAACCTTCTTCCCTTAATCGTGTATTTTGAAAAAATAACTAATCAAAACCAGACTTTTAAAGATGGTTTATTCTACATATGATTTCACATTTTACCTGCTATGCAGTCTTCTCCAATTTATCCAGTTAGCAAATATTGAATCCATCAGCTATATAAGAAGTCTATTCTGGGCTCAATTTTTTTCTTGGACCTGACTCTAGTTTCATCTGCCTAATGTAAAAGCACAGTTCCATTTGTCAAAAACAGATGTGAAAGTAATTTTAGAGTGACAATGAAATGAGGGCAATTAATGAGCACATCATTACAGAGAACATATGTGAAACAGCCATGAAGCCATTTGACATTCATAATTTTTTTACTTGTTCCAGAATTGTTCTTCAAGAAGTTGCTATAATAAATGTTATTTTTTTGTGATAGTTTACTTTTTTCTTTTTTTTTTTTTTTAAACATTATATTACAGGTTTTCATTTTCTTGGTGGAAGATCAGTTAGTTATATTTAATTATGTCAGCTTATAATTAATTATGATAACTGAAGGGGTATTTGACAGAGTGGATAATAAAATAATTACACCCAGAACATTTCACTGGGGATTATAAGTGAAGCATGGAAGTCACCCTTATCTTTCTTACCAAACACATATCTATTTTGATAGTTTTTATCCCTTGCTTAGAAGGCAGAACTCATTAATAGCATGAAAAAATAAAACACTCAAAAATAGAAATAATATCAGTCTCTCACCTAGACTGAAATCCAATTTTTCACAGTTAAAGGATTTATTTCATTTGTTTCTTACTTTATTGGCATTTTCCCACTTATCTAAATTTTTAACTTTGGAAGAAATGACATAAAAATGTCAGAAATGAGCAAGAATATACTTTTCCAGCTACTAGAATAGTATTTCATTTGCTTCTGTGCAAATGAATGTAGTCTGGATGAATGCTGCCCTACAAACATGTAGATCCAAGTAATACAAAAGCAGTTGAAATGGGCTTGTGATGAGGCCAGAACTAGAAAAGCATGTATGGTGGAAAGACACATGGGAGAAGTTCCCTGGGATCCTTAGTCTATCTAACTCTTCCTGAAGCCTTTTCAGCCTGGTCACGTCAGTAAAACATTCAAATTCAAAATGAACAACAAAATTAATCTAAGAGCTGCTATTGGACATATTCTTTTGCACCCAGGAGTTTCTTACATAGGAAACTGCAGAATAATGAAGTGGAAATTATTGTGAGACTTCATTATGTTCTACCAGCAATGGTGGGAAAAGGAGTGATTCTAGTCCTATATACACAATACGTATTTTGCACTGAATTTCCAGAGAGAAAATAATTCTCATAATGGTACAGCTCTGCTCCTTGGACAGGCTGTCCCTGAAAAAAGACCAGTTTTCTTAAGTTCTACTGTCTTTCTGGGTAGCCTCACAGGAGAACCTGCCTGGATATTTTATTTGCATAATGTGTCAGCAGAATCCTCACAGATTAGGAGTGACATTTTGAATGAATCCCTGCTACTGTACTTTAGTTTGCATCATGGAATGGCACCCAAGTTCTTGCATGAATTTCTTTCAGATGAAGCTGAAAAATGTGATTCCTGACCATACCAAAATGCCACACATGCATGTAGTTCATGACATCAGAGTTGAACCAGACTGAAGAAATGAAAAAAGTCAGTGAAATATATATATTGTGAACATCAGTGCCTCAGCACCAGCTGCTTCACTCTATGGATCCACTTCTATTTGTTCTCACTATGCTAGTGTAGACATCGCCTTATTGTCACAAAAGAAATTCCAGCTTGGAATTTTGGAGGGAAGTATTTTTGTAGGACTTGTAGTAGGTAAATGTACCCTCCATACTCTTTAGTACCTAGGAAATGTTGCTTCTCTTTCTCCAGTTTTATATTTAAGTAACCAATTAATTCTGTTGCTTTTCCTTCATGTTCTTTCTATTTTCTTCCATCTTGTTTCCTATCTTATTAATAATGGCAAGTTGTTTTTTTTTTTCCTCTTGTTTTCTTTCTAAATGCAAGTATCTACCACAGCATAAAAAATACAAGTCAGCATTTCAGTCAAAAACCTTCTTTAGAGGACTGAAATGACAAAGCAAGGTCTCAAAAGGTAATATAATTTGAAACTTCCTTCCACAGTTTAGGCTTCTGACAGTATTCACAAGGCAGTCAACTTGGCTTAAGTTCCCTTTACGGTGTCTAGACTGCACTATATTGTGCCAGTCTTCCTTATTGGGAAAATTTGTCCAAAGTAAACCAATTTTTTTTCTCAGCTCTTTAGAGGGAGACTTACAGTGTGAACCAGAACACATTAATATATATATAATTTAAACATATTTTTGTTCCACTTAATTCCTTTTTTTTTTGCACTTCTCACCTTGATGTATCCCATTTTTCCTACATCTGTTTTATTTATTTAATTTTAACATGCGTTTCAGTGTTAGGTAGGACAAAAACATGTTCATAAAAAACCACAGTGTTCCCCCACTGTGTTGATTTCAAACAGATGTTTTTCAATATTGGTTGGTTTACATCAAAACAGACCCTTAAAGCTCATTCTTTGTTCTGAATAAAACTGATCATTAGGGGGGAAAAAAGGAGCATAATAAATGAACAATATTTAGTTTGCAAAATTTAAAATATTCTGTTTCCCAAAAGTTCATGTGAGGTGTAAAGGCATGATTCACTGAAGATCAAAGACCAGTCATTTACAATTCTGGATGTTCAGAGCAAAAGTATTTGTACTGAGCTAATAAACTATGGCCTAAAGCACCAAAAAGTTAGGGATTGTCTCATTTTCTTATAAAAGAAGGATTTCTTCAGAATATATATCAATTTAATACAGTTCTTATGCACTTTGGCAAAGTTTGTTATGGGATAAGGATCATAATTTTCATTGCTGTGAAACTATTAGTGGCAGAGATGCAGTTCTGTCTATGAAAAGGATGATATGGACTGTCACTTTTGAATAATAGAAAGAAATGTAATAATCAGAAAAGATCAAAAGTGAAAAAAAAATGGAATTATAAGCCTATCAAAGTTCACATTTTTCCCTTTGTTTTCATTTTCTGATCATTCTGATCAATTTTATTCACAGTACACCATAGTTTCTTAATGAAGGCTTCTAATGTACATCCTCTTCATGTAATCTTATCAGTTTGGAAAACTGAAAAAAGCAAGAGGTGTATATTGTATAGAAGAAGAGTTCTAAAGGCATCAATACATATCTGATATAACTTTTTTGTTAGTTGATTGATTTTCAGCAAATTGTCCCATATATAGAGAAGAGAGTTATGCTTTAGGTATATGTCTCTTTTCGATCTGACTGCTGAACCCTATAAAAGGTGTTGACTGATCTGAACAGGCTTTGGTCAGTCTCTCACTGGTGGTCACTCAGAGAGTAGACATGCTTGATTTTCCCTGGTGCAACACTAATTTAGGGAAATGCAGTAGGGGAAAAAAGGAAACAGCATTCCTTGACTGAAGGAAACAAGCTGCAAAGAAGCTTAATTTATGCATGTGCATATGGTACTTGATATCATTTTTTATCTACCAACTATGAAATTAGTTTAATTTAATTTATCATAATTTTCCTTATCTACTAATATTGCTACTCTGTTAATTTTGTTGAAAACAAAATTAAACAAAACAAAAAAGGCAAAAAATACCCCAACTTGCTAGGGAGAAAATTAATCCATTTTCAAAGAGTAGATATACCTTTAAAAAGATAATTTAAGTCATGTTACTACTGCTATACTTGTGCTGCCCAAACTGTACAAGGGATACTGTACTGAAAAGGTATATCTACCTTCGTGATAAAGATGGATTACCAAGATAACAATATATTTGAAAAAAAAGAGTGTGTTAATAATTTCACAAGTGCTCCCCCGCTACAAAATATCTGTTAAAAACATGCTTTCCTCTTTTCAAATTCTTCCTGGCACACGTTAAATCACTTGCTATGTGGTTCTTTTGGACAAAATGTTTTTGCTGCCAGGACTGGCTTGAAAGTAGTGTTTTGTCTCCTGAGTATTTAAGGAAATAAGGATAAGAAGCTTCAGTTTTGCCAAAAAAGGACTTCAAAGCTTGGCCTACAGATGGTTGTGCATGCGTGCAATACATGCACTTCATATGTTGCAAGCTCATTTCATCTCCTCCTCCATCTTTCCATTTTTTGAAATGCCTGCAACAAAATGAGTGTGGTGTACTGGTGGGAGACATTTGAAAGAGAGTCCTTTTAAGTAATCTTTGAATGTCAAAGATGTGCTTATGGTGTGACAGATGACAGTACTTGTTCATGGAAGATTTCAATTTAAAGAATAGAGCAGGCCTGAAAACTTGAAAGAGGAAATTTTTGGCTTTGGTTTTCTTCAAGCACCAGGATTAACTGATTCAAGACTTCTGTGGTTATAATAACTTGGCTTTTCAAAGAAAGTCACGAATGTTAGAATAAGAATGCAAATAAATTAATTTCAATTTTGAAACATACAAAACATTTTGAGAGAGCTTAAGAGTTTTTATGACCATAGTTTTTGTAAGTAATAGGAAAATTAAAAGTTTAATTTAAAAAAAATAAACCATATAAAAGAAAAAGTACATAGTTTTTAATATGCATGACATAAAATTGTATATCATAGAATCATATCATAGAAGGCCTTGTGTTGGAAGGGACCTTAAAGATCAATAATACTGTGCATGTAGATATAATACAAAATATAGTCATATACTCATGTATATATTTACACATATAGACCCTGAAAGATTTCTGAAAGACATAACCAAGGTATAGAATTTTAGCAGTGTTGGATAAGGCAATGAGCTATCTTTGATTAAGCTTCTGCAGTAGGTGTGGCTGGATCTTTAAAAGAGATATTGTGTGTCCTACTATTTAAATTAAAAGTATATCTACAGAAAGCTATCGGTCAGAAAATCTAACCCAAAATTTTATTTAATTTTTTTGAGGATGAGATAATCAAATATAAGTGACATTCTGCTTCTGAAGCTATTGTATTTTGAATATCAAAATAATTTGCTTTGGTTTGATTTTTTTTCCTCTTGAGGCATTCTGAATGTCATACTGAGATATATGTTCACATGGATCATAACAGACTGTCATTTCTTCTAAGCCTGAGTAAAAATTCTTACAAATAGTACGTATGGGAATATACAAACAAGTGTAAAAAAAGAGGAAAAATACTGGAATCTATTTATACTGAGAAACATTGCTTTTAGGGGGGAAAAAACCCATGTGCCTGAAGTTCTGCCAGTATTATTTTGAAGGATGGAAATAAACATATATGTTCTATTTCAAGGGACACTGCACAGATTTAAGAAAACATTACTTTTGGAAAATAGAAGGGAACTCAATTCCCTCTGCAATTTCCCACTTTCCCTTATTTCAAAATTCTCGGTCAAACTCTGCTCCAAACTTTATAGTTCAATCTTAATTTCTATAAATTTTTGTACAATGATCTATGCTGTTCTTTGACTTTTAAAGATTAACTTTTCTGTATTTGACTTTTGTTATTATGCATAATCATGTTTAATGAGCTTAAATTAAAATGTAATTTTAACTTTGCATATTCTAGGTCCAGAAATTTTTATTCTAGTGAAAATTAGAATTTCTGTAATTCTTTCACGCTGCTATGTCTTTCCCTCTTACGTAATGGTACTTTATGTATTGTTTTGCATGAAAATTCTGACTACACAAATGCTTTTTCTCATTAAGCCAAAGAAGCTGCACTGATTTAATTTATGCATCATGTCCTTCTAAGTAGAAAGGCATAATTTTATGAAATTATTATTAATACTACCAACAGATATATCAGTAAAGAGCAGATACAAAATCTTTATATTTCAGAAGAAATTTGTATATTCGCTTCTTATCAACAACAGCAGTGGAACAGCTGTTAACAAAATGATGCATCTGCTGTGTTCATGAGTTACAGAATAGTTAATCAGTGCTTGACATTTTGGTTCAGAATATCATTTAACTTTATTTTAAAGGGAGAAAAGTAAGTATTCCCTCTTATTTCAGGGAAAAAAACGGTGTTCGTAACTCACTATAGAAGATCTTGTTTCATTGAGTACTGGTAAAGCACCATATCATTAAAATGAATTACAGAATTAACTTATTAGTAAGCCATAGATACTGAAATATATTTTATTCCATGATTTCACGGAATCAATACGATGAATCAGTATGATCAGTCTGATAAATTTCAACTGGGTTACTTAGATTATGTTGGACATTAACTACTAGTATTTTCTGGAAAAAGGGCATTTGACCATCTTTTCTCCTTTTCCTCTGAAATGAAATGAATCATTGCCTAGAAATATGTCTTTCTGCCCTTTGACTGTAAAGGTACCCTTAGGTGAAGCTAGCTTAAACCCTGGCTTTAGTCTTCTCTGTTCGTTTTGAATTAAATATTATGAAAAGTTTGAATTATTCATTTTAGTTCTCTCAGGTAGTTCAGCCTCCTTAACACACAGACGAGTATGGCCTGAGGTTGGCCAAAGACAGCTGATAAAATCACAAAACAAACAAACAAAAAACCCCAAAACAATCAAAACAAAACAAACCAACAAAAACAATAGGAAAGGTGATCAGTCACTTGAGATACAAGTGAAAGACCGAAAAAAAAATTGGAATTTCTCCTAGAATGAAAATGGAATCATCATGTTCTTGAGATACAACACTTACAGAAGACTGAGTCTTTCCTTGATTGTTTTTTCAACAGACTTTCTAATAAAATGCAATTTCCGAGATTATTGTTCCTCTGATGGAATTTGACCTGTATATGTGCCATATGAGCATACTCTGCATGTGGATGAGAACAAGAGGGAAACATGGCTGCCGAAACATAAGCTATATTATTTAGAGACTATTATTTACATATTTTAATTATGGAATGAACATAAGTGTAGTGTGTCAGGTTACAGGTTTACCAGCAAAGTATGCTGGGAAATGTAGTCTTGGTACTCTTCTGAGCATGGCAGTGTGTTACCTTGCCATGTCTGGTCTAGGAAGTCACATGTTATGACGTGTCACCATTTGAAGCCACTATTTAAACCCTTGTTGTTGCTCAATAAACTCTTGCCTACACACCATACTGGTGTCTCCTCTCTTCTTTACACACCACACTGGTGTGGTGTTATAGGGTCCACAAGGACCACATTATATAATGGCCAGTCTTCGCGAACGAAGAGCCGGGGAAGGTCCTTACCTGCATATGCAGATAAGGCCTTCGAGCCTGCGCAGTGGATTT
>JAWWES010000001.1:70421294-70441619 GCA_035583135.1 Lophotriccus pileatus
GTAAGGTGACAGTTTTGTAAGTAGCAAATGGATGTTCATTAGGAAAAAAAATCTGTTGCCGAAAAAAACACTATTTGTATTTACTAAGACTTTTCAATAAGATTAACAATAAGATGAGCAAAAAGAATACGGATTCTGTGCACAAATGTTCTTTTATTTATATTGTGCATCATCTGAAAAGGTCATATGTAATTCTCATTGTTCTATGAATTGCAACTGCATTAATGGTGTTAAAATCATGTTTTCCATATTTTGATTCTTGTGTTTCTTCTTTCACTTGAAGCAAAAGTGCATTCACTGCATTACTCTAGATGCACACCCTTTTTGATTGTTACAGATGTTTTTCCTACTCATCCTGGCTGCTAAAGTTCAATTTTTACCCTTATTTGATTATTCTTACTGTCTTTTGTTTGTTTGTTTGCTTGCAAAACTGTACGATGATTCATGGTAGAATCTTCCTCATTTATTTAAAATAACGTTTGCTGTGGTAATTCATGAACTAGGAGATATTTCAGAAGTTTCTAGCATTGATAGAAAAAAAAGCAAACCAAAACTTTTCCAGACTAAAAGTAAAAATATTTATAAAGAAAAAAAAAAAAAGAAAAAGAAAAGAATACATAAAATAAGTCTCATACTGTTCCCGTGATTTTCTTATTTTAGTAATTAAAACAAGGGTGCAACTTTATTTACAATAAGAAGAATGTGCTGGAGCTGCCTATGCTTTCTAGGCAGTCATTAAAGAGTCAAGTGGGCTAGTGTTTTTCTAAGACCAAGGATTTTCTGGCTATGTGCTGTGGTTTCGAGTCACAGATGGTCTGCAGATTTCTGTCTGAATGCAACTGCCAGCAAAGTTTTAATTCTATTTTAATAAATAAAAATATCTTTGATTACAAAATTTTAAGTAGACCTTTATTAATAGACATTTAAAAGGAATGAATAGATGTTTAATAAAATAATTTTTGTTATACTTATATTTATATTATATTTATAAAGAGGTATGTATGCACATGTATCGAATCTAGAATTGTAACTTGGGTACTAGTCAAAAAGGAAAAAAATATGCAGAGATTTTATTTTCTTATTTATTGCTGCATTTATTTTCTTATTAGTAAATCTAGTGTTTGGGTATTTTCAGTGTTGAGGCTGGAGCACTTGTCCAGATATGTGGCCAATATCACTGGATGAGAAAACGCTTTTACTTAGAAAATTGAAACTCTCGGGGGTTAGCTACCCCACAACTAAAATGCAATTCCAGTTCAAATCCTGTCTCTTATCTACTTTATGTTGTTTTACTATCAATGAAAATCTGTAACCAAAGGAAGTGATGTTATGCAAATTAGCATATCAGCATTTGACTCTCAGAATCTGTTCCTTGCCTGAGGAGTCAGCAGTTTGGAAAGGACTCTTAGTTATTATACAACACAGTTAATGTTTCCTTGGGAAAAATGCAGTTCCAGATGGCCGATTTCTAAACTTAGATATGCAAATATAGCTGGCTAAATATGGGGGTTGTGGGTGTGTGTATATACATATATATAAAACCTTCTTAAGGATATTTGAAACTCTTCAATTGTCATTTGCAAAGGCATCTAGTAACATTTGGGATATCTCTGTGGAGTTGAAATGTAAGTGTGGTGCTAGCAGATCCTCATGACAGCTAAGGGTGTTTGAAATGACATTAAAACCCTACATACATGGCAGTTGAATTGAGACCCTGCTCAGTATATTGGCAGTCTACAGAGAGCTTATTCAGATTAATCAGCTGGCTACATATTGCTACCATTCTAGATGCCCCAGGGGATTGTTCCTGTGTCCAGCTGCCACTTCAAAGAGCCCATGGCTCTCCCATAAATCCTATTATATCTGCAAGGCCACAGTGTTATGTCAGACACCTCTGAACATTTGATTTTTATGCTTGATGGCATCTTTGCAAAATTGGAGCAGGCCTTAGATGTCTAGTTTGAGATAAGTTGAACCACACAATCCACTGACTTCATGACTGAGGTTACAATTTGGTGCTCTAAGGTATCTCACTGGATCAACAAAACTTTCTCTGAGGCTCTGGTTGTCTTACAGGTTATTTTTTATAATGAATAGCATGTTCTATGTGTCTTGGATAACCTACAGTTGTCCACCTCATCAAATTTCACTGAGAACCTAATTGTGGGTTGTCGTATTCTACATTAGATATGAGTTGATTGTAATGGGAGCTTATATATCTATTTCAAATGGGAAGACCTTAGCATTGGTTCAATTTGTTATATACAGTGCTAAAAGGCCATTTGAGGTGTCCTACAGTATTCAAGACACTTGATTAGAGTTGGTAGATAATGCACAGGATCTAAGAGAGAATCATGCTCTTTGGAAGGAACAAATGGAGACCAGATAGTACCACAGGACATAGGAGAGGACCATAGGCCCGTAGGATGATTCAAGGCACATGAGGAGTTCTTTATCCAGCCCTGCTTGTTCAAAGCAGACACAGCTCTGATGTTAGACTGGGACAGTCAAGACTTTGTCCAGTCAGGTCTTGAAAATCTCTGAGATTGGAGCCTGCATAGTCTGTGTGGGCAAACTGATCAACTGTGTGGCTGACCTCATGGTGTAATTGTTTCTCCTGATATCCAGTTTGGACTTCCCTTGTTTCTATTTACACTCATGTCTCTTTTGTCCTCCCATCACAGACCTTAGTGAAGAGCTTGGCTCCATCTTCTCAAAAAATATTGTGGAAGTATTTGGGGGCTGCTGATAGGTCCTGTTGTGGGTTTGCCTTGGGCCTGTAGCCTTTTTTTCTCCAAGTTAAACAAACTCCACCTCTCAGCCTTTCTCATATGAAAGATGATCCAGTTACTTAACATATAACCCTCTATTGGAGTCATTCCAATCTGTCAACCAAACCTGGAGCAGCACTCCAGATGTAGCCTCAACAGGGATGAGGAGGGGGGAAGCATCACCTCCCTCAACCTGCTGGCAAGAGTCTTCGTAGTGCAGTTGGGATGCTGTTGACCTTTTCTACAAGGATACACTGCTGGTTCATGTTCAGCTTGTTGCTCATCAGCATGCCCAGGAACTTCTCTGCAAAGCTCCAAATGTTCTCCAGGACAAAATCACATGAAAAACTTTTAAAAAAATCTTTTGCTTGATGTCCTGATAAATGCCCATATATTTATTTTCTTAAGAAAGAAAATCTTCATAAGATTGAATAACGATAATTATTTCATTTGTGATAAATAATTTGATGACGAAGGAAGAGTTTAAAATATGCGTAGGATAGCTGGATTGTTTAGCAAGTCATTATAAAAGAAAACAGTCTCTTTCATCTATCTCAGGAATATTGTAAAAGTTTACTGGTATCATAAAATGCCTGCAGTCATTCTCATAAAGGAAACAAACAAAAATTCTACTGTAAATATAAGAGTGACACTACAGAGATGGACTGGCTATGATAATGAAAATTATCTGTTCTTTTTGTTCAATGTTCCTTGAATAGTGTTTTCTGTCGACTAGAAATCTAGAATTCAAGATTCAAAGTAATTTAGTTGAACTTGGTATTTCATTGTGTGGAAAAGGTATAAATAAATTTACCTCAAAACTCTCAGTGTGCTGTCACAGTCACTTTTACAAGATGAATGATGGTCAGTTGCACAGAGTAGTGAAAGACAAAGTCTAAAATAAATCTAGTAAAGAACAGCCTTTCAGTAAATCTAAGACTTGCTAATATAAATGAAAAGAGTGTTCACAGAATTTAGCCTTCATAGCCATACGAAATTTTGAAGACAATATGAACACTGCTAACAGTGAAGACTATTATTTTTATTTTTTTTTTTAAGAAGAGAAATGCCATGTGGTAGGACTTACATTTTTAGGGGGATTTGGTCTGGTTAACTTGCCACTCTTTCATGAATATGAACACATATTCCTTCCTATATTTACATAGCTTTCTGTCATCATGTATAATTTGCTATTAAAATCTGATTTTGCTAACTTTAAAATATGATATGTTGGTGGAGGGCTGTGCTGTGACCTGCTCCCAGGGTCAGGGACAGGTCTCCCTCCCTGGAAAGGTGCTGGAAGCCTCCTGCAATAACCAACCCCCCAGGGCCAGCTGCTTTAGCCAATCCCCTGTTCTCCCTACCTTGTCACTGCCCCCTTTTCCCTTGGGTTTCATGTTGCCCCACCAATCCTAGGTTCAGGTGTCCTTTATCCCATGGTCCCTTTCTACTGTCCCTTAAATACCCACCATGTTGTAAGAATAAACCCAGATCAGTTTTGGCTTTGAACCTGCACGAGGTGTCTGTGTTTCTCTCTTGTGGAATATACACGTGGACCTGCAACTCAGAGTCAAGAACCCCACTGGTCTGGACTTATCCCTTCTCCCATACCGGCATAACGATACATGAATGTAACTCTTTATTTCATGAAGATCTTGTCTTTCTAACTTTGGTCCACCTTTATCTCTCTCTGGAAGTATTCCAACATATTAACCTTTACTTTGTTTACTTAAGAGAAATTTAATTTTTATGCTTTCACAAACATGCAAACATTATCTGTTTGTGTCATTAAATAGAGCCCAGATGAGATGAACATAGTCAATACTATTCTTATAGCCTTTCATTTTACCTGAAATGCCCAAGGGAGGAAAAAAAGTGCAAATATTGCTATTTTCACAGCAATTAAGATCTGTAGCCAAAATAACTGATGTTATAGGTAGAAATAGCACATATCAGAGTGTGAGTTGGTTTTTGTTCAATATGACCATATTCAAGGACATAAGCAGCATTATTTTGAAAACATGAACAATTTTAAAAAAAGATAAATAAAAAAAAAACCCCAACATACCAAACAGCATACATTAGATTAGTTAAGGTGCCAGGTTCAACTGTTTCATTGTGCATGCAATTTCAAGAAGGGTGTGGGTTAAAGAATTTGACAGTTTGTCCTCATGACTTTTTTTTCATAACTTGATGTTTAAATAGTGCTTTTGAAAAAAACAGACAACCTAAAAACACACACACATAGGAATATTTAATTTTTATTAGTCATCTTTTGAAAGGAAACAGCCATTTAAGAATGAGCAACCTTGTTTGCTTGATGCTCTTTTGGTTTAGGTTCATACTGTAGACTGTTCTTTACATTTGAAAGAAAAATTAAAAAGAAAGGTGTCAAAAAAGAGTAAAAAAATGAATGACACAAGAAATAGCACAGTCAGATAGTTCCGATAGCAAATTTGCTTCAATGTGACAATATTATTACCCAGCTTAGAATTCATCAAGGTAAATGAATACTGGCACTTGGATCCCATCACTACAAAGTTTTCTGGATTCCCAGTGATTTTTTTCAGGGTTTTAACAAGTTCAAAACATTCAGTAGATAGAATTTGTACCTAGAACTGAAGACCACCTCACTTTTATCTTCAGGTAAATATAATTGATGGTTCATGGTTGCTAGATGGTGGTGCTAGTTTTTGCTTACAGGTGATAAATTTATATATTATTTGTATTTGTAGAAACACAAAAATATGGCTGGTGGGTTTTTTTGTTCTATCTTTCTTTGTTCTGTCTTTTCTTTTAATCTCTCTGCTATCTTCCGGCAAAGCTACTGTGGATTTTTAGATGTGAAAACTGAGGTTCTATGAAATGTTCTAAAACAATTACAGAAAACTACTGAAAATAATAGGTTACATGTATGTTGAGTCTACGACTTTGAGCCCTTTTGTCCTCTGTTGCTCTCCATATGGTTGAGTTTTACGTACTGAAGAACGGCCTTTTTCATTTATCAAAAAAGGCACAAAACTGGCAGTGACCAATATTGAAGTTGTTTATATTTAGGAAAAAATCTTTATGTTAAATATGAACCCAACAGGTTTAACCTACTCACTTCATCACTTAGAGAACTCCATTTGCACAGAAAATCTTTTATTTTCTTATTTTCTTATTTTTCTTATTTACTTATTTTCTTATTTTTTAATAAATGAAAACACAAAATTCTTTAAAAATGTAATACAACATGCTCTGTTGATGAATATTTTACTTCACTGTCATTTGTAGATGAGACAATAAACGTCTTTCAAATTTGTTAACATACATGTTTCTGGAGGCGAAGTATGCAAAATGTAGATTATTACTCTCTAGATACTCCAGAACATACATGTTATTATACCAGTTGAACTTTTTTACTATAAAAAATCATAATATTCCATCTGATGGTGATACATGCAAACACAGAAGGCAACAGAAAAGGCAAAGAAGAGGAATTACATGCTCTCCCTGGCTCTTCAGCTTGTAGTCTGAAAGAAACAGCTTGTGATATATACAGTTTCTGTGGAAGATCTGGACAAGTCTGAACACAATGAGAAATGTTGACACTGAAGAATTTTCAGTTTCTAGTGGATCGCCCTCTGTGACTTAAAACTTGGGACCTTTGCATAATGACTAGCTTCTGAATTATCTGTTATAATAGGTCCAAAGCCTGTTCACCATGAACTGCAGACATCTAAAAGTCTCTTTAATATCTTAATTAGATAGAGAAGCCAAAATAACAAAAACTAGGGAAAAGCACTCAATACTGATCAGTTGTTTCTTTTCAGAAAGTATTTTTCCCCCAGATAATTCTTATGTGTTTTTTCTATTTTCTTCCATTCAAGTATATATTTTTCTTGTCTCCTGCTAAATAAAATAATGGTAATTCAATATATCCTGTTGCTGCAGAACTTCAATTTCACTTCATACAATTTGCAACACCTTGGGTAATTGGACAATTAAGTATTTTACTTACAGTGAAATTAATTTCTGATATCATTCTGCATTAATTTCTTCTGCCACTGATCTTCACTTATAACACAATGAAAAAGGTTTTTGTATCCTGTCTGTTATTGCACTCATCCCTCTGCTGCCCCTTTGCAGTAATTTTTTTTCCCTTTTATATATGCTGTAAAAGTGTTGAGTCATTATGCAAGGATTTATTAATTGATAACAGAAAACGGTTTTAAATAGCAGTAAACCCTATGTTCATCCTTCAACAAGGCTTATCTATTCAAGGGTAGATTCATTCTGCCTGACTCAGTACTTCCTTTAGCTGCTTAAATTAGGAATCAGTTCTGTTTCTTCTCTCTAATTTTCATAAAGTGAGCAACTTCCCTTGTGCAGTGTCACTAAAAAAAGCAGATTTGCCCTGTGGGCATTGCCAGTAGCTCTCCACTGACTGTAAGAGGCACTTGATGGAATATATCCTTATTCAGATGTATTAGCTAAATGCCTGAAGTTTGGTGGGATGAATCTGGGCATAAATAAGTGATTTGAAACCAATCTTTCCCTATGGAAACAAACTCTTTATGGGAAAGAATAACTACAAGCAAGTTAGCATTGTGCTCAAAATGTTATTAATGGGCAAAGGGGAAGCAAAAACATATATCCATAAAAGTAAAGCCAAGAGGTTATTGTTTCCCTAATAGAAATCTGAAAAGTCTAGTTCAAGAATCACCATTAGTATAGATCCAATTATTAGAGACCAAAAAAAAAAAAAAATCCATTTTATTTACAATAATGTTGATAAGACAATTGCAAATGCAGCTTCCTCCCCTTATTATTATTATCCCTTATTATATTGAAAAAGATCCTTGACAGATACCTTCAAAGGAAGCACTCTGCTTCGACACAGAGGCAAAACTCTGTCAGCCTCTGAAGTCCTCTGCTGGAATGAATGTGTTGTTTAGAGATTTTCCTTTCTCCTCCAGTATCCAGCTGTGGTAATTTGTATTTGTTTGTTAAAGCTTCTACACCTTTCTCCTTCCTCATTCATCTGCAGTGTCATGTTATGTCCAAGTTTACTACATATGGTGCTCGTTATATACATGTTAGATACTAGTTCTTTGTTCTGTTCATTACCCTGAAAACCAGGGTCTGCATTTCTGTAACTGTCAGTGGGTGAGTTTATAGGAGTGGCATCTCCAGTTCCTCATCTCTTATCACCACCCCACGCCTGAGCTCCTCTGCACTATGCCCTGTGTCTCCACTTCTCAGAGTCTTTGCTATTGTACCAGACCTGAATTTCTCTACACTACACCACTGTGCTAGAGCTCTAAACTCCTTATACTATGTGAAATTTTTTTTTGTTGGTAGTATCTGTGTAAAAATATGGTAAAAACAAAGCTGGAGAAAAAGAAAAATTCATACAGAGCAGGCCTGGCAAGAGTACTGCCATACTTATGGTCTGTTAGTAACACTGGGAATACTGTATGACTGGACTACATAATTTCACCATGACCAAACATGCAATAGGAATTAGGTCAAAATTAGAAGGCAAGTAGGAGCTGCGTGTTTTTTGCCCTGGAAAAACAGATTGCTAGTGCATTTTTTCTCTCCAGCAGAATAATAAGCCTGGAATGTGCAAATGGGATTTAAAAAAAACCTTCCTGAAATGAGTGACATTCTATAAATTGGCATGGGAATCAAATCAACAAGTTGAGCAGGGAGTTGTCTATATCTGTGTGAGAAAGTGACAGTGGTCCTCACGTGGGCTTATGCAACTCTTTCAGTGTATTAGGAGGTTTAAATTAAATGCAAAAGAATTATGTGTGTAATACCACATATTATATGTATTTTACATAATAATTCAAGCAAAAAGACTGTGTGATTCATATGAGTAAATACATGAAACATAAGCTTTTACTGATATAAAAATATATGATTATATATTTTATATATATTCTTTATATGTGGATTATTATTTTGCGAAGACCATTCTGTATGAGACTTTTTTTTTTAACCTTGGAACAAAGGGAGCTGCATAAACAATTTTCATTTATATGTTTAGAAAACAATGAAAAAAGTTATAGATTTTGCAATTTTTACTCTGGTTATGAAAACAGGCAGAGCATTTTTATTCTGTGCTTCAAAGTTTGGTTAATTCAGAACTTGCAAGCAATAAAATTTCAAGCAAATATTAATCATAGACCTCAGAATGCAAAAGGCATTGTCTGTTTCATATATTTGGTGGAAGAGTATGTCACTGTGTATTTTTAAACTCTCACCAAATGGCCTTAATTTATCTTCAAGGGAGGTATAGGGAACATCATGTTCCTAGTTGGATTAATGCCTGAAAATGGCAATAGGCCAGGATATCTAATGAAAGTTAAATAAATTATTAGTACTATGCAGTGAAGCATGTACATTCTCCATCACAGATCATACAAGTGACCATGGAGTATTTTATAACCATCTCCATTTTACACCATCCTCATTTATGTGGACACAGGTTCTTTGGTATCACTTCTAACCTCAGTTGGGCTCAGATTCCTGTCCTGACATACATTCAGTAGAAATACTGTACTACTTATTACTAGGTTTAATGTTTCTCTTGGCAAAACAATCAAAAGTCAGTGCAACTTTTTTCCTCCTTGACTGATACTTATTAGTTTTTTAAACGCAATGAAGAAGTCATTTGACTTCAGTCAATAGACATCAATGCACTGCTTAAAATAGACTTCAGTGAGTGTCATGATTACTGGTACTTCTCATTTTAAAATATACTTTATAGGAACAGATTTTGCTTTGGCCTTTTTCCAAGTGTGTGGCTTTCAGATAACATAAGAAATATTTAAGTGTGCAAGGGGGAGTTAATTGCTGTTGGGAATGATTTTGAACCAGATTCAGAATTGTTCAATGTTTAACATGAAGGCCTGGCTGATGTTTAAAACAGGTGATTATATTTTTTGCATTTGAATTAAAAACATGTGTTACTATCTTATTATAAAACTTCAAATATCCAGAGCTTTTTTGCATGTAAATGTAAGCATGGTCCACCATCTCTAAATTAGATTTGTAGGTTCTGAATTATCTTTAGTACTTGGCATAAATTTTAAGCAGGTGTATTTCATTTATAATTGGATGGAACTATGATACCATTCAAATACAGTGTAGTTTGTTTTCAGCAGGACTAGCAGCTCTGTGAAATACAAGCTATGTGTCTGTGAGGCTATATATGGTGCATATGTTTAGATAAATAGGCAATGCTCACTTTGTAGTGCAGGGTTCTGTTTCTGAGAAATTAAAATTGTAGGTACAATCTCTTCCCTTCTTTGGAGGAATTAGAGAATCAGCAGTATATTATTAGCCTACTACTAAAATATTAAGCATACGTATTGTGGATGTAATAGTTCTAAAAATGTCTGCTCAGAGCTTTCCATACATTGTGTACAGACTATATGAGACTGGTCCATGGAGAACTGATTAAGTCCGTCACATTGACTTTATCACTTATTTATACTAGCAAATCCCTTTACACATTATAGAATAATTCTTTGATAATATTACATGAAAATATTATCTTTCGTTATTCCAGGATGTCTCTTATCACTCATAGGTGGAAGCCTTAATGGTTAAGATACAGAAAACATGAAGTATCACATTTTAGGAGAAACGAAAAATTTTTGGGTGCAGTGAAGACTGTCTTATCTGCTTTAAGATCATACCTACTTCAAGAGAGAAACATACATTAAATAAACACAAAAATAAAAAAGCCATTTCTGTTATGTTAATTTTAATAAACACTATAAACATTCTCCATTATTTTCTAGATATAATAGATGGTATTGAGTTAAATTGAAAGATAAAGAAAGGATGAATAGAAAAGAAGCTAAACAAACACAAAAGTATTATCAAGGACACAAGAATAAAATCATTATTTCCAGTTACCATACTTGAGAAGTTGTAGACTGAGGATAGGTTTATTCACCAACTGTAAATCTCTCTAGCTAAAATGGTATTTGCATCATATACTACAGCTCATATTTGTATCATATGCTACAGCTCCTCTTGCAAAAAGAATTGCAAACAAAGAAGGCAGAACAATTTCTGGGTCTCTAAGACAAATGATGTTGCTGCCTGCCTTTCATTTATGCCGCTGGCTATAAAATGTCTGTGATGGAATTGAGTTCAAATGAAAAATAATAATGAAAAAAATATGTCTGTTGCTGTTGTTCTGATATTTAAAATAACTTGCAGAGCAAAAGAAGCCCTTGATAAACAAAAGATAAAAGAGAACTAGAGCAGGTGTATTGCCTAGTAAACATCTTTTTGGTAATTTAAAAAATGGTAAATATACAAATGGTTTAACTAACAAAATGAGAAAACAACAACAAAAGAAATAAAAGGCCTTTTTTTTTTTCATTAATACCTAAAAGTTAGATTTTACTTTCTATTACCTATAATTCCTTTTCTTCCCATCAAGAAAACAAGAAATTCTTTAAGGAAAAAAAAAAATCAAATGATGCTATGGAGACAGTTCATATTCATGCTCAGAGCACATTTCTTTCAGCAGTATTTCGTCTTTATTTAATATGGTACGGCACTGATATAGCACTGTTAGGGCCAGAAGCACAATTATATCAGCATCTTAGGAAAAGCAGAAGCAGTATTTCTTTGACTTGTTTACCTTTTAGGAATATATTCTGCATGCCACGCATGGTAAATATTCAGATTCAGTTCACAGTAAATAACCATGTCACAGCTCCCTTGTTTTCAAAATGTTTCCAAGCAGGTAGTGAAAGAAGGAAAGAAGATGTATTGCAGCACTCTTAGGTGAAAAAAAGCTCTAGCTATTTATTTGTACATTACTCTGGAACAATTAGTTAGTTATTGCCATCTGGGTGGTTTCCTCTTCAAGAAAGTTACATGTGGGAGATGGACCTCAAAAATTAAGTTGGAGTCCTGAAATCTGAAGATACAGACAAAACATCTCATGTTACCACCAAAATCCAATAAAATTACCTTCCCCTGACTATTTGAGTCTGCCGGACTCCAACATCTGCAAGTCACCTAAGAGAAAAAGTTTGAAATATCTTTACTGCAGACAAAATATTGTTTCTCTTTTGTTTTCTACTGAAAATGAGTGAGATAGAAAATTAGAATTTATGAGCATTTTTTGTGACATATATATTATATATCTAATTCAAGCCCAGAGTTAGGTTTTTTGCATAAACGATCTTTTAATTTAGTGCAAGGGTTTTCGAGTATCTTTTTTTAAATATTTTCAGGTCCTTAAATTTAGCATTATATGAGGTGGGAGTGCAACTGAAATTAAAAGAATGAACTCTTCATATAGTAATTTAAAATAATTTGTTACTATAATTGATAATTTGATACTATATTATTTCAGTATAGAAAAATTGATTTAGAATGAATTATCAGCATTGCTATTTCATTCTAGTGATATGCATGTCAATTATTTTGCAGTCTTCAGATTAGTTGAAATTTAGGACGAATTACTTTTACAATGAATATAAGTGGCCTTCTAGTGGTTAACATCTTTATTCACTTACTAAAACCTTATGAGTTACTGGTAATGAACTATATGGTATCCTTGAAGAGAACCTTGTCATTCTACAAAGAAAATCCGCTCTATGAAAGTAAATTGTTGCACTTCAATATTTACTGATCAGATGCTCACTTCTTTGAAGTAACATTTGAAAAATTAGTCCTATTGCTAAGGCCTAGCTCTTTTACAAACAGTCACTAGACTCATGCTGCCTTTGGGGACTTGGAAGTTTTTGCTAAAGAAAGTAACTTCATTCAAATTATATCATGTGCTATCACTGTCAACACACATTAAATATCAAGAGGCTGTAGGGCCAGCGGGTTGCTCTTGCAACTGCAAAGTATGCTGATTTTGCTCCTCAGTATGGAACTCTAGTTAAAGTAATTAAACTTGAGATTTATGCGTAGGAAAAAAAGAAGTCATAGTGAGAGGCTGATTGGAAGAACGGATGTGGTGAAATAATTTCTATAAATATAAAGATAGCAGAGAATCTGGTTTAAAGATATTCAGGTATGTATAATAATCCAATAATAAGTAACAGTTGAAGTAAATTGAAGCATTAGCTCATCTATGTTTGTGCATAAATTTTAAGTATCTATTTAAGTACTTAAAGGTTTAATTGTAGAAAATTACTTTAAAACTGATGTAACCACTTAAAAATATAGCACAAACTCATTAAATTCTTTGTCTGTATTATTATAATTATTATTATTATTATTACATTGAGAGCAACCTTAAGTTAGGACTACATAAAGAAAATAAAAGTGGGAATTAGTTGCCTAAACATAGTCATATGGTTCTATTTGATCATATATTCTCTAAAGGATTGGAGATATGCACATGTGTTTGACAGACATGAGATAGACCTACAGGACACCCATGTCATTATGGAGCACCAACTGAAGGCTTGGAAGGAAATCATAAGAGTGCTTCAAATGCCCCTGGATACATATTTGAGTTTTTGAGTATTATTCACCTGTAGAAGACTACGCTTAGCACGATGCTGAATAGGTCATGATTCATATATATAAATAGAAGTAGACATGCAGTTCTAAGGTGCACTTCTTTTAATTCACTACACCTTCTACAGGTTGAGTGCAGTTGTGGTATTAAAATGGGTGCTGTGCCATAGTATGACACACACAAACGATGTGCCACATGGTGCATGGTGCTCAGGGTCATTTAAATAAGACTGTCTGCTAAGTTTCTCTATTGAAAACAAAACCAAGCAAATCCAGACAAATAGACAAACAAACCCCTCTCAGAACTAAAAAGTACATCATGCACTGCAGGGTGAGCATTCACAGACACACATTCTGAGTGTGTCCCAACAGAAAGACACATTGACGGTGAATTCCTATTCTCTCATCATTATAATTCTACTGCAAGAATATATTAAACAGGGGGCTAATTTACAAAAAGATTTTTTTTAACTGTGTCTGCTGAAGCATTAGTGAAACTGCCTGTTTTGTCTTCGACTTAGATCATTTAAATCACCCCCTTAGACCTCTTGAATAAATATTCAGTATAGGAGAAGACAGGAAAAGTAATGTAAGTATGTGCATAAGTAAAATCCTTTTCCTTTGGATCTAAATGTAGTAAAACACTTTGTTCAAGTTTACAGTTCTTAATTTCTGACAAAAATATCTTGGCATTGTTCTTGCTCTTTTTTCACTGATATCCTGAAAGAAAAAATATAAAAGGCATTCCTGCCCCTCAGCTTCCCATGAGGGCCATGGAGTGATATTTCTTTTTATGTTCCCTAAAAATCTACCTAAAAATATCAAACAATTGTTCTTTAGTCAAACAACATTATTAATATGCAAAAGTTCCTTCAGGCATTTACAGTTTCATCTACAGAGACTCTATTTTACCCTCAAAGCATGTAAATGTTTTTATTTTTTTCAGGAAAAAAAAAAAGTTTGACTTGTTTAAAACTTGAAAGAGCTTTGTAATAAACCTCAGAGACAGAAAAGGAAAAAATTCTTTATGAAAAAGTAAAGGATAATTAATTCTTCTTAAAGCAAAAGATCACTTCATGGCCTACCTCCTACCTTCACCTAGATATCCCATTTATCTGCTATTCATGGATCCACAGTGTGCAGTCAGGTAAGACATAAGTGAACTTGAGGACAGGGCCATGGTGGCCATCAAGGACAAAGAGGTTATAACCAAACTAAGGCATAAAAAGTCTAATTGAAATTTTAGAGTTAAAAGTACATAGCTAACCAACAAATCTGTTGCAAATAGATAATAGTTAAAATGATCGCTTTAAGTTTGCTCATTGTTCTATGAGTTAAGGGAATCAGATATTCAAGTCTGAAATAAAAGACATTCTACAGAGACCTAACAACCACATGGAAAATGCTTAATCAGCAGACTTATAAAGCTTATTAAAGTTTAACATTTTTCTCACAATTTTCATGCACAGAGAAATTTTCATGCACAAAACTGGATTGGATACTTTTATATTTCTTTTCCCCTAGAAATGCCCTTGATACACTTTGTTGTGCACTACTGGGTTCTCCAGAGTAATCACATTGATTAAATGAGGTTTACAAGGCTGAGATCAATAATTTCTATATGAAAAAGTAATTATTTGTAGGAAATACTGATTTAGGTTTCTGAGAGAAAATAACAAAGAACAAAGAACAAAGGAAACCATAAAACACTGTAAATGGCCTTTTAAATAGAGCATGACTGAAATAAATATTTCTGTCATTTAAAAACCATTGACATCTCACAAATGTGCAAGCAAGATAAGATAGTGTTATGAGATAATCAGATGAGGTAATCTCATACAGGAACAAAGGAATGAGTCAAGAAAAAAAATTATTCTTGTGCTGTCCTGAAAATTAGCCATGCTAGGTCTATGAATTCTGTAGTAGGAACCTCACTACTGTGAATTTGTTTGCATTACACAATTAAGTGCAAATTAGCTTAGATGGTGTTGATGATTCTCTCCTTGGGCAACAAATATTGGGAGAGGATTTGTCACTATGCAACATCATTATAAATACCCATTTTAGAGTGAGCGTACCACAAATGATTTATATGGGCTCAAGAAGATCCATCACAAAAGATCTGAGATAATTTTCCATAGCTCATTTTAGGATAAGTGATGGTTTGGACTAAATTCAACATCTCTGAGAAACACTGTGCTCTGACTACTACGAACACAATAACCTTTCTGTAGAAGCTTGGTGGACCCACAATAGTACTTCTTGTTAAACACTCCTGTGCTCAGTGGTATTCCCACAGAGATCCTGGGTAGATGAGGGGGGGTTGTGCCCGGGTTACACATTTTAGAATCTTACAATAGAAATTACTGGCAGCTTCATGAAATTCAAAGAGTTCTGTGTTCTGTTTTATTAAATGTTTACTGCAGTACTGGTTTCTTCGCATGAAATTAACTTAGAAAATATTTCTTGATTACCCTTATTCTCACTGTGGGAACACAGATTATATCTGACTTGAAATGAAAGAAATCATTTGTTTGCAGTTACTGATGAAAAGTTATCTCGGATTTGCACTGCTAGCATGCTCGTTTGGCGCTTATTGTGTACAGGGAAATAATTTCACTCTTTTTTCTCTGTGAAGCTGGGGTTTTCAGGTCATGCATTAGATTACACGGTGAAACAAACAAAAATATTTGACTAAAAGCAGTATAGTTGCATAAATAATACCATTCAATTCATCAGTTAGTGATAATTTCATATGCAAATTATAATAAAAATATTGGAAAATCACATTCAAAAAAAGGAGAGTTATTAAAATTGGGATGATACCTATGACTTTCCTGATAACTCTTAGATGGGAAAATTTCATAAATTAAAATAAAACACAAACAAACTCTAGGGAGAGAGCTGGAGTGTCACTATCCCTCTAACAGAAGACTGACATGAGTTGATGGGCACAACACATCCACTGCCTCCCTGGGGCAGGTCAGCCAAAGGGCACTGGGGCAGCCCAGCCCTGGGTATTGGGCACCTCCCTGGGCGTGGGGATGGGCTGGGACCTGCACCCACAGCTGGGCTTAATTCAGCAGGGCCATGGCCAGGCAAGACAAGGCTGTGGGGAGCTGGAGACCAGTCCTGTTGCAGCATCACTGGGGTAGGGGATTATGAACCTGGGGGACTGAAATGGAGTCCTGAGTCAAGGACAAGGTGGAGAGAGTCCTGGGGAGGCTGGATAAGGAGAGCAATCACAGAATTATGGGCTGGTTGAGGATGGAGGGGACCACTGGAGGTCATCTTGTTCAAAATCCTCGTCAAGAAGGATCACCTACAGCAGGTTGTCCTGCACCATGTCCAGACAGCTTTTGAAGATCTCCAGAATCATTAATGTGTCCCAGTGCTCAGTCACTCCAACAGTAAAAAAAAGTTTCAGGATGTTCAGAGGGAGCCTCCTATGTTTCAAGGTGTGCCCATTGCCTCTGGTCCTGGCACTTCTGAAAAGGGTCTGGCTACACGGTCTTTGCACTTTCTTTTTCTTTCTTTTTATTCTGAATTCAGAAATGAAAATTTATTTGATTTGGAACTACTATTTTGACAGCATTGAATTTTACATCACTGAACACAAAGTAAGTTGATGTACTGCAATGAACAAGGTCTGTAGGGTTTACTAGCTTACATCCTAGGTGTAAGACATGGATCTGGATTATCTTGGTCTCATCTTTTACCTTTTGGAATGAATCAAAATATTTAATTATTCAAGCAGCATCACTCTCAGACTGCCTCTAACTTCACTGCCACCATTGCCTTTCCTTTCATATCTCAGATATTGGCAAAGTGTGTTACCTCTGCCTGTTGGATATATTTTTTAGTTTATTGTGATTTTCACATCTAGAACTCTGGATAAGTCTAGTCATTTTTTTATCATCTCCTCATCTGAACTCCTTACTTCTCACTACTTTCATCCTACTGATGTCAGTCTTACGAAAAAGATACTGTCACATTCAAAGCTACCATAATTAGAATGTTCAAATAAGCAAGGGAGATTAAAAACAGTTTTCAAAGTAACACGGAGGAGTTCACATCTCACCAGGGAAAATTGTAAGTCTTTCTCATTTGATTTGTAGCAGTAAAACAGTCATTACCAAAAAAAAAAAAAAAAAAAAGGTAATATTTCATAGCAATAAATATTAAACATTAAACCATAAAGTTTCTTTTATACTGCCAAGGAACTTCACTGTGTTTTTTTATGTCAGCAGGCCAGAGAAGAAACACAGGGAGCAGGACTCCAGGTACTGGAGCAGAGTTTCCCTTGCAGGCTGTGCAGGAGCCTATGATAAAGCAGGTTTTCACCATTCAGTCCATGGAGAGGACTATGTTGGGGCAGATATCCACACTGGATATCTGAGCAACCTGGTCTAGTAGAAGGGATTGAATCCAGGTGATCTTTAATGTTCCTTTCAATCCAGGTCATTCTATGATTCTATGACATATATTTTGTTATATTAATTCATAGTCATACAAATTAGAAGTATTTTAAGCTAAATTAAAATTTATATTCAAATATGAAATGTAAGTCTGACACAGATATGTGGCAGCTGAAGATGAGGAACAAGAAAGAATCAAGAGATGGCTGGGGAGACCTCAAGCAACTTGGACATTCCACGGTTTTGGCAGAGCTGAGAATGGATTTTATTAATAAAGAATCTGTGAATTTTTAGTGCATGGTTCAGAAGATCCTGTATCCCCTGTTTTAATTGATTTCAGTATGTCTGGGCAAGTCTGACATGCTCTCTCTCTTGTCATTCTCCCCTGCCCCTGATTGGCCAGGATCTGCCACAGTACAGGCAGTCCTGCAGCCAGCCCTTGTTCCTAAGATTGGCCCCTGTTAATGTCATGTTCCCTCCTGTTCTTCCTATTAGCTAGCCCCTGTTGTCAATCCTATACTCCTCCTAATTTTCTAGCACCTTCCACACTCGACCCTATATAAGCTGGTGTGTTACCCTAATAAAGGAATAGCATTTTGCCTTCTACTCTGCACAAACCCCTGTGCTCTGCCGTGTTCCTTTTCCCTAACCGGACCACGGCACAGATACAAATGAAAACACAGAAAAATTACATCATTGTGCTTTCTTGTTATGACTTCAGCTACCTTCCAGTTAGGTATTTTGTTCTGTCTATATCCCTAGGCATTGCACAACACAGTGAGCGAACTAATTGTAACATTGCAGAAGCCATAAGATTGCTTTCTAATTGACTTTATATGGAAGACATTTATGTGGGCATTGTGAATATGAAAGTTGTAGCTGTCCTAAGAATCAGTAAGAATATCTGAAGACTCCTTTAAAAAAATATTGTCTGTAGTGGGTTAAGTCTTAGAAGAAGAGGTTATAGCAATCCGCATGTTTGGGATACATCTTGAATATTAAAGGGCATTTTGTTTTGGGGAAAGAAATCAACCTAAATATGTCACATCTCTTTTGCTTTTTTCTTTTCTTTTTCCTTATTAAGAAAGACATTTTTATGGAAGCAAAGGTTTATTTTTTAAGAATTCATCTGCTACTTTTCTTGATTCCTCCAGCTGAAGTCATAGTCCTGTGACATCATGATCTTTGTCAGGGCGCTTCATTTTGATGTCACAGAAGTGACTTCAAGTAGACAGAAAGAAAAGAAAAAGTTCTTTGTAATTAAAACTTGCTTCCCTCTACCCACACTAAAAAGCTATTCAGAGTTGTGTCACTGTATATAACCAATTTTCTGTTTTTTCTGCATTCCTCCATTGTGTTTCAAACCAGATAAGTTAGAACTGACTTAGTATATTTAATGTTAGAAATTTCTGCACTGTTATGGAAATTAGATCTTGCTTCAAATGTGTGTAATTGTAAACACCAATGTACATACTCTATGATAAAGAAGGAAAATAACCTGAAGTCTTTTAGAAACAAGCACAATTACATTGATTTTTGAGCATATGAAAACAGTGTTTTACAAAAGTAGGTGTGCTTTACCTCTGTAATTACATGTAAAATACATTTTAAAATATAATTCAACGACAAATATGAAGACAGGGAGGGAAGGAGGAAGGAAGGAAGGAACGAAGGGAGGAAGTTAATTTTCTATTTTTAAAGTTATGACATTATTTAAAATATATCCATTTTTAAACAAAAATAGAAATTTTGGCCATAAACTGTATGGTATTAAGGTAAACAAACAAACAAACAAACAAACACCCTTGCAATTGCAGAGTATATTGCATATACAATAAGAAAGAAAAACTATTCTAAATGTCATTAATGGCCCAGCGCTGATGGCAGAATTTTGCCTTATGCTGCCTTATCCAGATCAAACAGAAAGACTTTACATGTGAACAACCAGTGAATGCAATTAGTAAAACGTTAGATCAGGTACTAAAATACAACTCTCTAATGACAGTAAGGTAATATTTGCATATGCAGCAGTACAGTACAGGATATCAGAGTGATCAATGCTATATAACAGATTCTGAAGCTGCGTAATTGCTTATTTCTGTCATAGTCTGCAGTAGCCTTATGAAGCCTTACTTCAAAGACAACTACGCCTATGTTATCAGTTGTGGGAAGCTTCATGTAATTTTTTCTACACAATTTTTTTATCACTGATTAATCATTAATGCTTGAAGCCTGGAACCTCCAATATTATCTTATTGCTGTATTTTTCAGGGTATCCATCTTACCCTATCAGTGGCTACCAATAAGAAAGATGTCTGGAACAACCCAGAAGTTTAATGAATTCTATATAAATAGGGGAGCTTTCATCAGTTTAGTACCAATATAACTCTCAACTTGCACTATTTGGCAAGTCTTTAGTAATGTCAGTGTTGTTGATTGACCTAGGTAGACAGATAAGCACCTCAAGTTTTATTCTCCTCAAAGTGGGATAGGAAAAAGAAGGATGAAAGTGAGAAAATCATGGGTTTAATAGGTAACAAAACAAAAGGCACAGACACAAGAATAATTAGGAATGCATTTGCTACTGCTCCTGGGCAGGCAGCTCCAGGAAAGCAGGGCCGCATCACATGTAA
>JAWWES010000001.1:70441719-70457082 GCA_035583135.1 Lophotriccus pileatus
ACAAGAATAATTAGGAATGCATTTGCTACTGCTCCTGGGCAGGCAGCTCCAGGAAAGCAGGGCCGCATCACATGTAATAGTGACTTTCGAAGATGTCTGCAAGAAATTACCTTTTCTCATACCAGAGAGAGCTTCTCTGGAATGCAGGAGGAGAAAGCATCTAAAATTCTCTCTCTCAAAGATGCCTCAAGCAAAGAGAAAGATACTTCCTTAAACAAAAAAAACATAATCTCCTCATAGTAAAATCTTCCAGAGGGTTCTTCTACGCTTCCACTTGTAAATAACGTCTATAAAATACACTAGATTAGAATTTTTTATTTACTGGCAGTAATACCAGTAGTTTACATTGAGTAATTGACTAAATTAACAACTTGTAGTTATAATACATGCTATAACCAGGTTATTACCTGGACTTCTGAATAGTAGGTTGCAACATAATCAGACTATTTTCTCTCCCATAATTAAAAAAAAGTAATTTCTTTTTTATTGTGTTTTAATAAAATATTATTGAATATTATACAAAATGCTTTAAAATATTGCTTAAACACAGGAAGCAATACACCCACTGTATTACACTGCACGTCCTTAACTACTTTGCATACAACTTTGTTAATCCTGCATAACACTTTCTTCTACAAACCTTTTCTTCCTTGCTAAAGATAGTGAACAGAATTATGTGCTCTTCATCACGACACACAACAGTCTTGATTACCATGAAAGAGGTTCTCTGTAATGTAGCCCACTTTATTTATTCATTTACCTATTCATTTTGTGATTTTGCAATTTGAAGCAATTCTGATCAATGCTGGAGACAGAACAAAAATTACCTTGATGGGCATTGAGAAACCTGGTCTAGTGGGAGGTGTCCCTTCCTATGGTAGCAGGGGTTGGAATTAGGTGATCTTTAAAGGTCTCATCCAACCCAAACCATGACTCTATGATTCTATATCCCATAGGAGAAGAGATTCATGTTTAATCCCAAATTTACTCTCCTGAGGATTTTTAGTGTTACATGAGATTTTGATATAGCAAAGTGATGCAGCAATGTAGTACAACCACAATGCAAGCACAGTTTATCATTCAGCTTGATCCAACATACAGCTGTGTCACAATATAAATGAGATTCCCATTACTAGTCCCTATATGCACACCATCAAAATAGTGCGTGTCCTCTGCTGCTGAAAAAGAAATACATTGGTTGTACATGGGTAAGGCAACTGAAGCACCATTTCTCTCTTCAAACAAGGGATTTTTTTATTTTATTTTTTGTAATTTATGCCCATCAAGTGTATGCTTGCCTTGTGCAGCTCTGGTAGCTCTGGAAGACGTACATGTTCTTTTGATTTGTTCAGGGAAAACCATTATACCACCAGTTGTTTCACTTAACTGATACAGCCAGATGGCTTGCTCAGCTGGTAAAACCATTTGTCTAAAAAAAAAACTGCAACATTTTACTCCATCTTCCATTAAGTTCAGCTTTCTTTACAACAGTCCTATGTTCTTTCCTGAGCTCCATCAGCTCATTGTCCTTTAGTAATTTTCTCTGAGCCTTCTTCTGTTATAGGGGTTTGTTTATTCAGCAGGCCATGTCAATGCAGGATTGTAGTGTTGTGACCCAAATTCATCCACATACCAGCACATTAAACTTTCTCCCAATCTTATGGGAGAATTCAGAGTTCATAAAAACTCCTAAAATCAAAACACAATATTTTGTTGAATATTTAAACAGTTGTCCAAGGTCTGAATTGAACCATCCTTATCCCAGTGCAGAAGATTCTTTTTTTTTCTCATTCAGATCAAAAAGTGTGAGTGAAATATTCTTTGACTGTGAGCAACAGAGCTATGTTGTTCAGCTGCACGAAGAAAAGGTAATCACTAACTGACACAGCTGTAAATTGCCCCATTAAAGGCAGTTTTAAGCTACAACATCATAGCTTTATTAGTGTAGCTTGCTTAGTTAATAACAATAAATGCTATTGCATAGTCTTTTTTATTATTATTTTAGCAGTGAATTCCCACTTTTCATTGCATTAAAAGTGATTCACTAATGTTTCTGTAATTCTCTTGTTGTCGAATTAGTTTCATAGATGAACTGGTTTCATTAACTATAAGGAGGAAAAAACCTACATTTGCTTCCTGATTAAATGTCCTTTAACTTTACATAAAAATAGTTGGGGGTTTCTGAGTTGGGGGTTCACATTCACGTGAATGTGAACCTCAAACACATAAAGTGTTTTCTGCAGAACAAGATATATTTATCCTTCTCACTAGACTTCAGCCTTATGGTTCTATAAAATTTTCCAGCATCACTTGAAAAAAGAAGGAAATGGTTTCTTTATAATGTGCTATTTTCAAAAATAGCTTTTCAATCAACTATTTTATTAATGTCCTTTATGACTCACTTGCATGTTAAAGGGTGAAAATCTTTGAAGTTAATCACTTAGTGTGGTGATAAGATTAGGGGAGAAAAAAAAGACAAACACCAAACCTTGAATAATAATTCTATTAGCAGTAAAAGCTTCATAAAGAAAATTTAAAAGAAATGTTTGGGGTTACCTAAAAAATGCAATTCCTGGAAATTTCTCTGGTTTTGAAATTTAGTTAACAACTGATTTCTCAGTTGACTTCTTATTGTTTGACAGATATTAATTATGAAAGAAAAAGATTAATGAAAATAGTGAGAAACAGGCAACATTTCAAAAAAAAAAGTTCACTAGGATATCTAAATTGATAATATCAATAAGTAATCAATGAAGACAAAAGGTTTTTAATAAATAAATAAAAATATGTTTCAGTCTCATAAATAATTGTTTTAAATACTGTAATCACTGAAACAGTGAGAGATACTGATGGTTTAATTTGAGAGTTCTGCTATAGAAAATCACTGGAGTGAGTACTGATGATGATACATGGTTGCAGCTATGAGTAAATTCTAGTTTCAAAATATACTTACTTCGAAACTGAATTGATTCTTTTTTAAAAATCGATTTTAAAATGATAGCTTAATAAATCATTTATTAATTTAGCATTTTTCTACTTTTCCTTGACGAATAATGGATGGATTATACTCTTTTTGTGTTTGTGTTTCACCCTCCTCTTGTGGAATGCCCTAGACCTAAGGTCTTAGAGCTCTTAAACCAATGACATTCTTTCACCTTGGTTCATATCCATAGAAAAAACCCACTTATTACTTAAACTAAATCTTAGCTGAGACCTAATGAGAAAACTATAAAGCTATACAACCCTTAATACTTTCAAAGCTTATGTTTATTAATTTTAATCTGAATTCAAATTCAGCATTCAAATGGAGTAGGCTTATGAATGAGATTTTTGATTTTGCTATTGAATTTTTGTTCTGGCAGTCAAACATGCTTTACAATTCTTCACGTTAACTGCATGGTTCATATCTTACACTCTCATAAAATAAACAGCTGAAGGATTTTCTGAAAGTACTCCTCTCTAAATATAAAGGAACACCTGCAAAAAAGGAAAATCACATCAGCCAAAGTAAAAGTAAATACAAAGCAAAACATGAGAGTTACTAGTCAAACTCCACTTATACTTTTAACTGCATTAACTCTAACTGCAAATATAATAGTATTTGAAAATATAATGTGGCAAAAATCCATTCATCTGTGTTCTTTGTACCTGTTTTCTAGAAGCTTATATGTTTTTGGCAGTTCTCATGCAAATTTACTCTGAACCACATGATCAACATCTGTGGGCCTCACAGCAACAGCATTTGTACTGCTGATCCAAATGTGGAAGATATACCTTCATTAAACAGAATAGTAAAAAGTGACTCTTCACATTTGAGACAGGACAGATGGGCAGGAAATTTAAAATAATTCTAGAGCAACTAGAGTTTATTATTTGACTTTCAAACTCTAGCTTCTAAGGGTTCATATTACTAGATAATATCCTGACTTCCTGATCCCTGAGAAACATCAGTGACATTCAAGCAACAAACTCCCTTTTAATGTACATGTATATGAAAATATATGTATGTATATACATAATGAGTCAATATGCGTAAAAGTGATAAAGTTTTTTACTGGACTTTTTACTCTGATACATTTTAAGAGAAGTTTTTTAATTGAATTGCATATGAGATGCATTTACAAATTTCTGATAAAAATATGAATAAATTTATCTGTATTTCAACCAAAACCATACAAAATGAGCATACATGCACATGGCAAGCATATAGACACAAACATTGATCTAGCTCAAAGTTCACCTAATCATACACAAAAAATGTTAATTTACCAAATAAAGATAATTTTTATAAAATGTACTTGAGTTCACATGAAATTTCGAGTCTTTCTCCCTAGAGATAGGCATAAACCATCTAGACAGAGTTTAACTAGAGAGATTTCTTGAAGAGATAAATGCAACATATTTTGACATTTCAGTGACATAGGCGGTACTTTAAATGGAATGAGTCTCTAATTAGATTATTCTGCTTACACATCTTTGTGTCTTAACTAATTGGAAATGCTTCTTTACAGAATATTTTATAAATACATTCTGGAGCTATTGATGCAGTAAGGTACCTATTTATTTTCATATATCCAATACAAAAACTGGAAAAATGTAGTAAAAGAGATTTATTATTCTGCATTGTGCAATGACAGAGAAAATGGAAGAACAAAATTAGTGAATGACTGTGACAGTGTAAGTACTGATTTCTGGCAAAGTGATCTCTTGTTTCCATATAACTTTTAATTTTGTTCTTTTGTTTTTAAGATGGTGATTGATTTATCTAGATTTTCAAATACATTTGTAGGATACCATCATAGTTCATAGTTATCTCTGATGAGTGTCTAAGTGATGTTAGAGATATTTTTTAGTACTACTTACTCTTGAGATTCATGATTCTTCTATTATAGAAATTAATTTTGAGCTGCTTATAAATTAATTTTCCTAACTGTCTCCCTTAGCATAAAGCTTTCTGAAAAATATTTAGCCAGAATGGTCCAGAAACATTATTTTTCTGATGTGTATGTGTAAATTGAATTGTAGAAAACAGATGTATATTGTTTAGAAGCTTATATGTTTCAAAGCTTGCAACCATGACTTGAAAGTTTTTCAAGTTAACTTGTGAGGAGATGTCGTTTACAGCTCCTGTGAAGGTTATCCTGATTAGGTTGACATATTTTTGACTCTTAATTACACAGCTCTGTGTAACCTCTGCCCTACTGGGTAACCAGGTAGATTCTCTTCTACAAAGGCTTTCTGATGAGACAAAAGGCACTTCTATCTCTCATAGGACTCATAGACTATGAGGGGTGGAAGCAGACATTTGAAAGTTTGAAATAGTAAGAAAAGGAGAGGAACAAGGATTCCAGGAGACAGAAGGTCTGGAAAAACAAAGGAAAACCCAAAGCAAAACCACAATTGGTGAGGGTAAGATATAAATCTGAGGAGGTGGGTATGGGCAAGTGGGCAAAAGAAAATTTAATTCAGGTGGTCAGAGCAATTGCCTTGAACACCAGTTCAAGAAAGAAAAGATTGCTAAAGTCACAACACATACTAACCTGGAAGTTCAGATCCTCAGCTATGACAGAACTGTACTGAAATTGGTATTTTCCAGATCTGAGAAGCATCAACAAATTGAGGAGGACCAAGGAGAATTATTAATGAAAAGGCTAAACCAGCTAGGGGTTATTTGCACACTGCTAAAGATACCACAGTCACCGTTAGTCAGAGCAGCAGCACCTAAATGAAAACTGTCAGGAAATGCTGGCAGCATTTTTAAAGGCGTTAAAAACAGTCTGATTTCACAGCCAATCAAAGTTTATTTTTCCCTAGTTGCTTATATATGTTATAAAATGTGATAATATAGGAACTTCAAGGAACATATATGACGTCATTTATCAGTGGAGTCTTCACTAGAGGAAAAAAAAAAAGGAGGAAATAAGAAACTACCAAACTTTAAATTAAATGTATTACATTTGAAATGTATTACTTTTCAAGGTTAAGAGAAGAGATATTATTTTTATTATATAGATGTATAAATTTCAACTGGTGTAGAACTTTCTACTGATGATTAAATGTAGTCTACAAATAGCCAGAATTGTATCTGCATTTTATTTGTGTAATTCTATGGAAGTCTATGAGTTAATGTAGACCATAGGTTCCATCAGTTATTTTCATTGTGTACTTCAAATTCAGACATCAGGCAAGTTCTTTGATCTTTCTCTAACCAAAGTTAAGATACAAAATCAGTACAACAGCTGTGATCCCACTTTCTTTAGTGGCTGTGACATGGAATAAAAGAGAGAACTAACTGATCAATGAAATCCATAACTTCACTGAGGTAATAGAGAATAAAGCCTGACACCTTCTAGTGAAAAAAAGAGAGGGGAAACTGATATCATTAGTTAAAGTTTTCAATCTTATAGATCTCTAGGGATTATTAGATTAAACAAATTTGGTACCAGAAGCACAAAATGTTATTTGAAATAAGTGAAACAGATAAGAAATATGTAGGAACTCATTAGATGTGCATAAACACACACACACACACACACACACACACACACACACATATATATATACATTAAAAACAATCAAACAAACAAACAAAAACAAGAAAAAAACCACTACAGGGCAGATGCCTCTAAGACTTAGAGAACTGTGTCAGCTGATACTGAGAACAATGTTTTTTCACTCCACTTTCACCACTTCTTAAGGTCAATCACAGAATTTCTGAAAGATGCTAGGACTGATAGGAGCTGAATTTAAATATCTGTATTGATATTCTGATGAAAACATTTTTTTTTTAATACATATGAAACTGCATTAGAAACTGAATAAGGAAAATTTAAAGAAGCATCAGCAATTTAGTCAAATATGTAAGGGTAGGGAACTTTTGGTCATGTTATTGTAATCATTAAGTATATTTACAGCACTTAACATTTGTATGACCCTGTAATTATTTACTACTTCTTGCCTCATTATACTGTAAAATTACACTGAGCTTACAATTAAAGTATAATTGAATGTGTACTCCCATTGATCCTGAAGATTTCTGAGAAGTTGTGTTTAAGGCACCAGATTTTTTAAAAGAAAATTTTCACAACTGACAAAAAAAAAAAAATAGCAAATCTGTGGAGTCACTATCCTGCAAGTGTTCAAGAAATGATGGGATGTGGCACTTAGTGCCATGGTTTAATGGACATGATGGTGTTTAGTCAAAGGCTGGACTCGATCTTGGAGGTCTTTACCAACCTTCCTATTTCTATGATTTTATTATGTCTAAGCCTTCTCTCTATACTTGCAAAGTTTACTATCAAAAAAAACCCCATGGGTTTCTGAAAGGTGTGCTTGGCAACCTCAGATATGGAAAAAAAATACGGAGTGTATCCACCCATAATTTTTCCTGTAATGTTTTTGGTTTGCATGCCTGATAAAAATACAATACTGTTGTAGTGCTACCCTTTAATAATGGTCAAGAAGTTTGTCTCAACTGATATGTTGAATTTAAAAGAATGAAAATGGGTGACATTGAGAAGTGCCTACTACTTCTTTGACACTGGGCTGGTGTTTTCCTTACATTCTCAGATATAACAGCATTTTCCATCCGCCATAAGAAAAGGCCAAGAGATTCTGAAGTTATATATTATTCCCTCATTCTGCATTCCAGGGTCTGTAATATACCAGATTTTTTCTGTTAAACTGCTTTTTCTTTACTGTAGCGTTACACAGAACCACTTTCTGACCAAAGATACATACTAATAAGCACTAACATACTTAATGCTTTTGACAATGCATGAAAAACTTCCAAAAAAAAATTGTAGCTAAAAACCAAACCAGCAAACAGGATACTGTATCCAATCTTTCCTATAATGGACAAAAAAATCTTATCTTTGCCATATGATGTTGTAATAAAAGAACAGTAGGATATCAACTAGTTAGGAATAAGACAAAATCCATATATTAATATAAAAATAAGGAACTACAAGATAACTCACTAGGTTATTTCTTTTTTAATTAATAGAACTGAACTTCATATTAGTGAGTCAGAGAGTGATTGGGCATTGGAATGGTCTGCCCATTGAGAGGGTGAGGTGATAGAGTAAATACCCCTAGAGGTATTTAGGAAGAGATTGGATGTGGCACTTAGTGCTATGATCTAGTAGATGAGATGGTGTTGGATCAAAGGTTGAACTTGATGATCTCAAAGGTCTTTTCCAACCTAGTTGATTCTGTGATTTTATGAGTCTAGCCTTAGAACAAGAAGCAGCAGAAGAGACATAAGAGTAACTTATGTAAAGATGTGCAAAACTGAATTATATTCCCAAATAGCAAATGCAATACCTGTTATGTAACCTCCACATAGTAATTATGCAGCAACACAAGGTTCAAAAACCTGAGAAAGCTTACTAGCAACCTTCATACGTTTTCTGCCCACAGGTGTGATGATAAAACAAAACAAAGTATAAATAATAAATAAATAAACAAATAAATAAACAAATAAATAAATAAAACAGGCAACCAACCAAAAAAACCCCAAACAAACCATCAAGCAAACAAAAAAAACCCCAAAACTAAAAATCCAGAGCCAATCAGAAGGAAAATTACTCATATCTTACCTCTTGGCAGTGTAACTTTAATAAAGGTTTTAATTATTGTCTCACTGCCCATAAAGTTACATCTCTGAATAATAGTATAGTAAAAATGTAGATATTTCATGTTCAACCTCTGAATTCAGATCTTTTTCATTTATCCTAACTCATTAAATCAATTTTTCTAAGTGCTTCTGCACATGTAACCAGTAAGAAACAGGACAGACCTTTAAACAGAATTTGTAACAAGACAAGAATAATTTTAAACTATTTGAAATCACTGAATGTTTGTCAGTCTTAAAGTTTCATGTAATATCAGTTAAATAGACATTTGTTTGCATATTATAATTTTCATGGAATTTCTCAAAATTCTTCAGGAAAAAGAAAATGAAAGCTTATTGTTCTTGATCAAAATTTATACAGAGTGGTAGATATGTATTGGTAAATTTTTGATATATCTAAAAATCAGTTCCTACACTACTGAACTTGATTTCCTTATGAGGCATTAGAGCCTGCTTCAGCAGTGTATTCACTACTTACTGAAATTTGACAGAACTAAACAGATTTTGCCTCCTTCCTTCCTTCCTTCCTTCCTTCCTTCCTTCCTTCCTTCCTTCCTTCCTCCCTCCCTCCCTCCCTCCCTTCCTCCCTTCCTCCCTCACTTCCTTCCTTCCTCACTTCCTCACTTCCTTCCTCACTTCCTTCCTCACTTCCTTCCTTCCTTCTTTCCTTCCTCCCTCTCCTTTTTTTCTCCTTTCCTTCCTTCTTTCCTCCTTTCCTTCTTTCTCTCATTCTCTCTTTCTTTCTCTCTTTCTAAATTTATTTATAAATTTCTAAATTATTTCTTCCTAAGTTTCCAGGAGTTATATGTTTGATTGACATTTATCTCTCCTAAGTCATCTCAGGGACCCTGGAATCTCTGCATTTCTAAGGCTGATGACAAGGAGTTTTACCAAATCACAATTGCAAGTTTAGGAATTTACAGGATAAATCTGTATTGAAAAATTTTCACGTTCACCTTTTGGTCCTGGTTTCTTGCTCACGAACACTGTATAAATATTAGCTCATTCTTGAGTCTCTTGTGCTTTACTGACTACAGAAAGGAATGGAGTATAATAAAGGTAATATGGCTTATTTTGTGATACTACAGAGATTGCACTGCCTTTATTGTGAAAGGTTTTTAAATTATCTCTCAGTGGTTTACAGCCTTAACAACTCTCACTATATCTAACATATCAGCACTTTCAAGCTAATAAAACATTAGGCCAATGCCTAAACAAAACTGCCTTTACATTGTTCCAGGGACCTGAAACAGGAAAGAGCACAAAATAGCAATTGCAGATTAGGGACATGAGACCATCTAGTGGAGGTCAGAGGTGTTCCATGGACAAATACAATGTAGTGTGGATAAAATATGTTTGTACTAATCTTGAAGAGGTTCAGGACTCTTGTGAGTTTAGAAGAAGACAAAGCTGGAGTCCCTGACAAAAACCTGGATTTTCAGAGCTAAACTTTACAACTCTTTCTATTTAGGCGTTCAGACCCACTGCTGCAGAGTCCTCCAGGTTACAAATTTGGACCAGTTCTATCCTTGTGTTGCCCAACACTGCCAATATTGTGAACAGAATATTGAAACAAATAAACAAAATGTTCATTTTATTAAGCAGTTTTAAAGAGGATACTTCACTTAGGATGCGTGGGTCCAAAAGCCAATTTATCTAATAGTTTAGTTTTAGTAACTTACCAGAAAACATCTAAATCACAAACCATCTAGAAATCCTGCATTCATCCATTTTTCCTTCTGTTCATTCTCCAAATTTACATTAACTGAATTCCCTTTAAAAATGCATATCTAAAAAACCTTCTCTTATTACAAGCTTTTAATTAGTTTCCTTAAAGCTTTTCAGATTGAAAAATATTTTAAAGCACTTAAAGTAATAGAGAAAGTCTTCTTTATGTCAGTATCTGAGAAGATTTGTTTTTCAAGGATTTGTCCATTTGACTAGACATTTGATTCCTTCTGTTGTGCATTGTAAGTATCACAGATTTCCCATAGACTGAGGCTCAGGTTTACTCACGGTATCTGGCTTCTTTTTAGAAGAATGTGTATTTTCCTTCCCCCCGACATGGTTCAGATCATTCCAGCATCTCAAATTATATCTGACATTTTGTTTATTTCCAGTCAAACTTAGAGACACTAAGAATTAGGTCTACTCTTAATTACATGAAGCAGTCAAAGAAAGGATACCCTGAGACAACCCAATTTGAGTTCTGATCAGAGAATTATTGCTTAAAGACTTGTTTGGAAAGGGTCTAGAGTTAATGGACTGAGAAACAAATGCCCATAGAACTTGGCTGACACAGAAAACCCCATATAGTGGGCATGCAGTATGGGATAAATCATGTATTACAGGAAAGTATCAGGAAACTGGGAATAGGATGATTCTGAAGTGGCTGGACTACAAAGATAAAAAAGCTGCATTTTGAAAGACAATCACTAATGAGAATATGGAAAAACAGATGGCAAATAGTGTAATTTTCTACTTTTTTTTTTTCTTTTCAGTGCAAGTGTACACAGAAGTGAAACAAAAGAGCTAGAATAGGTGCTAAAACTCCAGCCTTAATTAATCCAAATAGGATGAATCCACTTAATGTTTATTATTCTATTCACTTCCATGCAGTGAACTACTTCAAGACTAGACGTGAACTTTGTACAACTTTTTAAAAATATGTTACACTTCTCTTTTAAACAATTGTACCTCCACTGTTTTTATGTGGATTTTACACTTGGAGTGGCTTTCATATACTTCCAGGACAAAGGAAGACAATGAATCATTGAAAGTTAACAACAGCAAAGGTATAGACAATTGCAGGAAACTTTGATTTCCTTTAACTTTCTTCTTTTATTTTAAAATTTCTTTCTATACTCTAACTGCTCCTGGTTTTTATCCTTTTCTCACAACCAAATCAGTCTGACTTTCAGAAATCTTTTCTTTTGGGAATACATGGTGACCTAAGTCACTGTCCTTTGCTGCTGTGCAATTTCTACCCATTTCACAGATTCATGGAATCATTTAGGTTGGAAGGGACCTCTTGAGATCATCAACTCCCCAAGCAGGTTCAGGTAGACCAGGTTTCCCAGGACTCTGTTCAGACAAAGCACTGAATATCTTCAATATTTGTGGAAGTATAATTCTGTCTGTTCTTAACTCAGAATGCACCTATCTGTGTAATGTGGAACAACCCACTTTTGCACGGAAATAATGACTCTACAATGTAGGAGCAGAACTTCAGAGTGCTGAAGTTTTTATAGTAGTCTGGCAAAAAGAAAATTTCCAGCACACAGGGGTGAAGCCTACAGTTTTGTTGTGCATTTTGTTTCAAGTTATTCTCTCTCCTTGATGAAAACTGTATACTTAATGGTTTAAATAGTTTAAATGCTTCAGAAGGATTATGGGGCTTCTACTATCCCTGAAACAGCAAAGCCAAACAAACAGTTAAAATCTAAACAAAGCCACACCCTTATGTATATTGGCCATTACCAGGGTGTTTGTTTGTTTTTTAACCAAAAATAAGTGTTATCCGGAGGAAATATTCAGTGATAACTTTCTGTATTCATAAACTGAATGATACTACTTGTTTAAGTAGGGTTATGAATAAATATAACATTTAAACAGGGAGGTAACATTTAAAGGACAGTCAGCAAAACATGAACCAGGAAAACTTTATGTTCTATCTAAATTCATACAATAGCCAAAGAGGTAATAACTCACATACACACATGTAACTACCAAGAAAAATTCTTTTAGTTTTTTTTTCTAGAATAGAAATGGCATAATCTAAAACTGGGCCTGAAAAGGAATGATGTACAATTATTTGTATATCTCATGGTGATATTTTGTTCATTCCTAATGAACTGAAAAATATATATTAGTCAAAATGAGATGAATGCAATAATCATTAGTGCTGGTTACAAAAATGTATATTTTCCTTGAAATAGGACCAAAGAATATGAAAGCCAGGTCATGAGTAAAATATTTTTTGTGTTTATATAACCTATTACCACATCTTTTTATGGTACACTTTATTTTGTGAAATGCATAATTTTGTTTTGCTATTCAATAAATAATAACAGCTAGTTGCCAAACAGCCAAGAAATACCTTTTTAGCCATTCTTAACATAGGGTCTGTAACATAATTCATAACTTTTTCCTGAAGTCTTCGCTCCCAGTTAAGATCTATATTAGGAAATTAAAAAAAAATAATAGTGCCATGTAATTTACATTTCAGGTCAGTATTTTTCCCTTCAGCACGTATTGCTGCATAATTGTCAACATTAGATGTTATTTTCCATGTCCCAGCCCAATTGCATAAATGAAAGTCTCTTTGGATTTTCCACGCAACTTGTTCTGAATATTTCTTAACGTAAAAACTTGTTCATTGGTAACTTCTTTTAAAATACTTTCTGTCAATCTGTCTAGGTGATTTCTTAGTCCCAGACTAAAAGACTTACAGATGATGACTACTAGTGGAATTGTACTCACAAGGTTCTAGCAACTGAACATATTTCCTGCATCTTGCTTTAGATTTTCCATTTAGAGTGGACAGGAAATATTTCATATCACTCTACAGGAGTTGACAACATTTTCTTCCTCCTGCTGTGTAAACTCTTAAAAAGTTACCACATCTGAGAATATTAATTATACAGGAGGCAGAAAAATACGTACCAAATAAAAACAATTCTGGTTACAGAGGAGAAAAACTGTGATGAGTAGATCTGTTATATTTGCAAACAGCCACTATAGCTCAAAAATATGATGCTGCTGTGATTGAAACACTAACCCTGAGTGAACTTACAATTTTTGCTGAGTAGGAAAGTGCTAGAGTAAATTCCAAAGGCAATCAGCTCAAAGTAATTACATAGAATCATAGAATATCTTGGGTTGGAAGGGACCTTTAAAGATCATCTAGTCCAATCCTTACATGACCTGCTTTATAATCAGAAATTCTTTTGTGTCTGCATCTCACTGCCCTGAACAAGAACAGCCTCCATTTTAATATGACATTGTATATAAGCATTTATCTCAAAGATTTACATAAATACTTCATGCCAAAAATTTACAATTGATACTCTAATTCAAATGTACTTGGGGAAACTGCACACTTTTTTAGTTAGGGACCTGACTGAAATTAAAGAGAATGGATAGATCACAGCTATAGATAATATAAAGTTTTTATTAACCAGATTGAATTTCAGTATTTCTTATTTTACTTTATTGTCTTTTTAGATTAAACATCCTGTCTCTTTTTAGTGATAACCTTAGAGACTCCTCAGGTACTATCAAGGCAGAAAGGATAGGAAGTTTGGATTCTAAGGCTATGCTGAAAATGGTTCACACTATTTTGGTTTCACCAATTTTAAACTCCTATGTTGATTCAGTTCCCTCTAAAGCGGCCACTGAGGGCAAAATCCTGCTACTCATCTAGTGTCATCTAGAGCTGCCAATCTTTATGAGCATTATCTGCAAATATGAATTTGCATGCATCAACACTACATAGACAACTTATGTACCCAAGATTATCCTGAAGCACACAAAACAACTCGATAATAATTTTAACATCTTCTCGCAAAATTTTACTATGGTTTCCATCAACTGCTTTGACTAGATTTCTATTAGGTAAAATGAAAACTGAGATAGAACAGATCTAAAGATTTTTTTTGGTAGATGACTCCATTTAAATGTCTTAATCTTGAATCTGATTTTACTCTATATGTTTCTCCAGTGAGAGACATTATTTTATCTATTTATACAAAATAAAACACAAAAATAGCAAATATTAATTTAATATATATGTCTGAAATCAAATTAATTAATATTCAAGACAATGAGAATACATTAATTTCTTTTTAGGTACAATAGAGCTAGCCATCAATCAAAAGTAACTAAAGGAAAGAGATGCTATGCAGATGTAAATATAATAGTCCTGAAATAGAAACTCAGGACACACCAATAATAGTGGAAGTCTTTATACATTTTGTGCACTTCAAAGGAATGATCCCAGAAGAATAATCTCCTCTACAAGCTAAGGAGAGCAAAAAGTGCATATACATTCCTATCCCAGGTAGCAGCATCAAGTAGATGATTAACCATTATGTTAGTCCAGTTAAAATAGTTCCCTTCTGATGTGCATGAAGAAGTCCAAGGCATTATTCCCTTTGAATTGCAAATATTCACTCTGATAGTAAACCTTCAAACCTACATTTTTCTAACAGAATAAAAGCCTTTTTAACACATTACCTGTAATTTAGCTATACTTTAGATCTTATAAAAGATAAAAAAGATACTGAGAAACATTATTCCTTAGGGAAGATGCCATATTTATTTCTTTTGATTTATTTTTAAGTATTTTGCACTTTTTGTCCTATTTAATTTTCCCAAGCTTTTCTTTCAAATGTTGAGAAATAATGACCCATGCATCTCTACATCCTGGCATGTTTTTAACAGCCTAAATACCTATATAACACCTCTAAACAGAATCCTATTTTTAAAAAATCCTGTCACATCTCCATTATACCTGTTTTGTCACATTAATTAACTCATGTCTGGACTTCTTTTTCAAGGTTTGCCTTTGTTGGAGGAGGGCTGTGCTGTGACCTGCTCCTATAGTCAGGGACAGGTCTAAGGTGCTAGAAGCCTCCTGCATTAACCAACCCCCCAGGGCCAGCTGCTTTAGCCAATCCCCTGTTGTCCCTACCTTGTCACTGCCCCCTCTTCCCTTGGGGTTCATA
>JAWWES010000001.1:70464902-70494339 GCA_035583135.1 Lophotriccus pileatus
TATTACAAACGGCTACAAAGCTGTTTTCCTTTGCAACCCATTGTTCTAAAATAAACCTATCTATCTATCTATCTATCATCTATCTATCTATCTATCTATCTATCTATCTATCTATCTATCTATCTATCTATCTATCATCTATCTATCTATGTAAATACTGATCATCCAGCATTGATTTACTTTAATTCACACTAAGGGATTTAATAATAAAATAAAAGTTACTTCTGCTTGCAGGGCAGGTTGTAATGTAAGTATCCCCTTTTCTCTTCTTGACTATGATATTTTCCTGCATGTCATATCCAACAGACCCCACATGGCTAATGAAAAGTACAAGTGAAGAAACTTTAGTATGGACTAAGCAAGTCCAGACTTAACATCTGGGTTCAGCATGGCTGACAGCTCCCTGTAAACTTGTCACTGGGACGACAGGGAGTCTGTTGGGTTAGGGTCTTGGCAGTCAGGACTGTCCCACTATCCAAGAGAAGCAGAGCAGGGGGCACCAGGGCGAACCCAGCCCTAGAAATCAGACATCTATATGGGGACGGGGATGGGCCAAGGCAGGGCTTGGACATGGTCCTGCAGGAGGGCCTGGCTCAGAGACATGGCAGGAGTTAAGTCCCCCAGACTTTTGCTCACTGAGACTATGAGGGTATAAAAGCCCAGGGTTTCCTCTGCTCGGGATCCCTCCTCAGAGGAACCAGGTCAAGTTGCTATTTTGTTATTTACTTATTGCATCAAGATTAAATTATTTAAAGGATGTGGATGTTCGAGACTCTGCTGTGGAAAACCTGGGGTCGAGCTGGTGAGGAAACCAGGTCTGACTGTGTGAGAACAGTGTGTGTAGGGAATCAAGCAGGGCACCCATCAGCTCACTGGAGCCACCTGCTGTGAAAGGGAAGGATCTCAATCCTAGCACAGGTGGTGCAGGTGTGACTGTCAGAGTGGCTTCTGGATAGTCAGGGAGGTTTCCTTAACACAGACAAAGATGAATTTAAAAAAATCTCAAGTTTAAAATCATTATTTTGAGATTCTGTATTTTATCTCAGTGTTGTGTCTCAATTCTATGCTTTCTGGGGACTGAGTTTGATCAACTGTATTCTGACTAAACAGAGAAGTTAAGCAGAAAAGATATTTATTTTTAAATTACTTAGTTCCCTAACACATTTTCAGAATAAAATGGACGAATACTGTTTTATATATTGTTACAGACACCAAGGGACTTTTTGTATCATCTCACCAGTCTTATGTTTCCACACAGTTTCTTTATTATTGATCTTTTCTAATACTATAATGCAAATTTAGGATAACATACAATCCATCATGTGAGACTGCTCACTACAAAATAGACTTTTTTTTTTCCCCTTGGTAATATTATCAAAATATTTCCCATCACTCACCAGAACTGTAGTTGAGGATCTGCCTTACATGTCTGTAAGACAGAAATAGACTGTGCTGTGGGAGATGGATGAGTACAAAGCCTGCTACAGATTTTGCAGTAATGATTGTTCTTACTTGGAGGGCACTCAGAAGTGATGGGTAGCAATAAAAAAATTCTAAAGGTCAGTAGAAGAAGAATGGCACGAGGAATGGATAGACAATTTCCTACATTTCTAATGACTGTATCCATGAGGCTTTTATGGGGTAGTAAAAATAAAATATTTTTGTTTGCTTTATTTTTATTGTTTTTAATCTGAAAATATTTTAGTACAGAGTACTATATTCAGAAGTAAATTGTTTACAGCTGTTGATGAAATGTCTTTGTTATACCTTTTAACATTGTGAAAACTTTTTTAACATTGTAAAAACTTTTTGGCTTCAAGTCTCATATATCTGAAATTTTACTGAGTGAAGATTTTCAGGAGGACTGGAGAAGAAAGCCTAATACTTGCCTAAAATAAATAGTAACTATCATGAATATATCTTAGAATTTACACATTTCATTAGGAAAGTTTGAATAGGTAAAAAATAATATTTCTCCTGTATTTTGTTCTTGTATAAACTGATACTATTTCCTGAATGTAAGACTTTGTTGTAAAGTTTTCTGACATATGTATATCAAGTTATTATCTTCAAAATAATTTAACATTATGGAGGCCACATTAGTCTTGTGCTATATATATTACCCATACATTTTAAAAGATAGTACAGTACTAAATTATTTTTCAACATAAAATCTTATCTAAAATAAAAGATCCAATCAAGGATGGTTAAAAAGAAACAAGATAATCATCATATTTTTGTTTTTCATATGTACTGAAATGGGCAAAAATATTTTCCATTAAAAAGTGTTGAACTACTTTCAAGTATTGTCTTATTTGGGGTTAATTTATGGATTACAATACATGCAAAGAATATTTAAAACAGACTGAATACACTGCATGAGTAATGTGTATTTGGAGTCCTGCTGTTTAACAACGGTATGGCTAACTTCATATGCCATGCAACTGAGACACATTGTGGTTCCCATGTATTTGCCTTTGAATAAATAACCCTTAGTTCCCCACTGTTACCTTCAAATGATGATTCTTAATTAATAGGTGTGAAAATGTACCATGGAGATGCAGTATTTTGTGGTCAAATGTAAAAATTTTTGTTATACTTGTAAAATCTGTAATCAGATAACCCATAGATTTTATGAAATATCCTTTCTCAACTTTGCAGAAATACATACAAGAATGGGAAGATAAAAGATTGAGACTAAAGGCTAATAGGTTTAGAGGATCAGAAGCTGGAGGGTTCATTTGAAAACAGCTGTGAAACAAACTGAATCTTCTATTACATGCAAAGATATAATTGTTACCTCTCTTGAATCACAGACAAGAAAAACAATGATCCGTAGATTGTCAAAAACATAGTAATAACTTCTGGATTTTTCCTTCAAATTATGTTATCTGATGTTCTTTATTTTTCCTGGTATTAATTTTCTTTTAGAAATAAATGTCAAAAAAAAAAAAGAATTTCTAAAGGTATTGCCAACGGCATCTGCATGGAAAGAAGAGAGAATGTTAAAAAGTTGAGTCTTCTCAAGGACTGCAGAAAGAGAAGCATGATCAAAGTATCTTTCTGCAAAGGACAGAGGCTGTGTTGCCTCTAGATTTAGAAAAGTGAAACCCTCTCTAGCTCTACTAAAGTAAAATATCTGTTCTGCATGGTTGCTGCAGTGAGTGTGGATCACTGCTCTGAGAGGTCATACAGCTTCTTTACCGCTTCATGAATTTTAGCTGCATCATCACCAAAGATCTTTTTCTCAGTGGGTAACAGATCATTCTTGAAGATCCTTAATAGCAAAAAAAAAAGATATTTAACTGTTGTGAAAAAAAATCCTTTAGTAGAAAGCATTTTCAAACGTAAGCAAGCTAGTTTATACAGAAAAAAATAATAAATTTAAAATCTAAATATGATCCCCTTGGCATGCCTATTCCAGCCCCATTGTCCTTGGAAGTATGGGCTCCATGGCTCCCTGAAGCCTAACTCTAACCCTAATGGAATGATGACACTGTGGCTGAGGTGTCCATGTTAATAGGTGGCCCAGATTGGCAAAGTGTGAATGTAACATCATTAGTGCCCTGCTTTGATCCCCTTGGCATGCCTTTTTCAGGTCTGGTATCCCTTGGATCATGCTGGCTCTCTGTACCCTAATGTAAAGCAGAATAGCATCTTTGTTGGCACTGTACCTGACATACCCATTACCATTGGTGGCCCAGATTTGAAAAGTATTAAGCCAGCAATGATGATGCCCTGCTGTGATCCCCTTGACATGCCTATTCCAGCCCCAGTACCCCTAGGACCATGGGCTTTCTGGCTCTCTGAAGCCTAACATTAATCCTAGTCCTAATGGGACTTGGAGCTGCAGATGAGTTTCCAATTTCTGTGGGTAGCCACCGTTAGAAAGGTGTAGAGGCAAAAATATTGGTGCCCTGAAATAAGATTATTTTCCAGCCCCCCAGGACTGTGGGCTTTCTGTCTCTCTGAACCCTAATCCTAACCATAAAGAAATCTTGGTGATGCACTCAAGGTGCCCATCACCATTGCTGTTTCAGTTTAGAGAGGTTTGGAGACAGCAATGCTGTACTCTGCCATGATACACTTGGCATGCCTATTCCAGCCCCAGTGCCTCTGGAACCATAGGCTCTGCCCCTAACCTTAACCAAATTGTTTCATAGTGTCACATGCTCTAGTGCTCAGGTTGAATACCTTTACCTGAAAGGTAATACCTTTACACAAAAAGTAAGAGCTTTTTGCTGTTGGGATTCTGCCCAAGGCCAGTATATATTACTTCATAACACCACCAATACTTTCTTGATAGTATGAAGAAAAGCATTCTGTGGCTGAATTAATGTCAGATGCCTTTTTAAATTTTATTTTAGTTTATTCCAATTCAGGATATATATCTACTATAAAATTGAAGTCATGTGCTTCGTGAGTCAGAGTAACAATCTAGAACTTATTTGTTCTCATAGTAATTACATTTAAGGAAAAGTGTATGGAATTCTTGCATTTAAGGTGATTTAGAACTTCAGAAACCCAACAGAAGCCAGGAACTCACTCATGGATTTATCTGACTCATAGAATAGACACAGAAAAAACTATAAACAAAGCTTAACTCTTAGGAAGCTGAGTATGTAAAGAATATGAAATATCTTATTTTGAGTTTTGTATTTTTAATTTTTTTTTAAAGAAAACTAATGTTTGTCTCTTCCAAAATACTTGAAGAAAAATTTGGAAATAAAAGGGATTATATATTAATACCAACACCCATTTAAGAGTGAAATTTAGAATACAAAATTCCAGCTCAAGATAATTTTAATTCTAGATTTATTCTTCATGACCCAGAAATTGTTTCTGTACTTAATTATAAGATCTATGTAGTGTATTAAACGTGGTTATTACCTATACGTATTTGTTTTGTGTTCCAAAACTTAATGCAGTAGTGTATGTATGCCACTTCAGACAGGTGCTAATTAGCTAACAGATCCCTTTCTGTGATTTTGACTTGAATGACAGAATTGTGTATTTTCAAACACAGATGAAAGTTAATTAGACTTTCCACAGCATATTGATAGTATAGTTCAGGCCTTCAAGGTATAAGTCACCAAAGGACTTAAACAGCAGAACTAATTTGTCTTGAGAAAACAAACTTTTAGTGAACTGCCATATACAAACTTAGAATATAACTTTCTAAAGTGGCATAACTACTGTTCTGAATAACTGGAGAATTGAAACACCATCAGACATTAGACATCTGTGGAAATAGATGCTTTAAAATGTTCACTGTCTAAATTACCATGTTACTATTTAAGTTTTTTTAAAGTATTTTAAATTATATATTAAATAAGAATTCTATAATAGGAGCTCAAATTTTAATTTCTGTCATAATTTCATGGTTTTATCTTTGTGATACTTGGACTTGTCTATACATATAGGTATATACACATACATATGTCTAACTATACAGTGGGCTTTAGTGGAACTCATCCTCCATTGTTCATTTTGATTTATTTTATTTTGCAGAAGTGTAATAGAGGGGGGAAAGAAAACAGTATTTTCCCATCATTCCCAGGTAGAAAAATTGAACGTTATTCCTGGAGATTGTGAAATTATTCATATGACATGTAGGAAAAGCAAAAAACTTTCATAAAACATGTTTTTTTGAGTTGTCAAGAAATTTAATATTTTTCTTAAAGTTCAGATATTTTGATTTTTTTTCTGTTATAAGAAGCATGCATTTTGAACTAAAGTGTTTCCAGACCTCTTTAATTATTTAGATGTGTATATACACATTTATTATTTCTATAGGCTGAATATATTATTTTCGTTGAACTGGACTGATTTCTTAAATGCTCGAGGCTGGCAATATAACCCATAGCGTTTATACATTTATTGCATTGTGTAACCTGTAAATACATTTTAAGGAGACCCTTTAGGACCAAATAGAGATTTTTCTTTGCCTGTCTTACCTTCCTAGTAGTCACTAGGAAGGAAAATACAATTGCAGTTTTACAAATGTCATAATAAACCACCTTCTCTGTCAAAGGACATTGTGGTATTTCCATTTCTATATAAAGACAGAGACAACACAAAGCGCAATGGAGGTTGGGCTGGAAAGGGAAGGAGGCATAGTTAAAGTCAATTGTCAAATGTTAAAGTAGTTTACGCCTATGCTGTTCAAAAGTAGAATAGTATGTTGAAGAGGAAATTTTGTAGACAATTCCTCCCCAGTCAGTAACTTGTAACAATATTTTGACCACAACTACACCAGCATTTTTTTTAATCAATTACATTAGAAATATGAACTCCAGTAGCCAGAACTTTAATGCAGACTGACAGAGGAAGCAAAATGTAGTGCTGCCTGGGTAATTTGATCAATGTTGTGCTCCCAGGCCAGCAGCTGAAGTTAATGAGTTTAGGAGAATCTGGGAGCAGGGAAGGAAAGAGATTGGTCTTTCAAAATCTCTCTTGCCTTTTGAGTGGCTGTACTTCCGTTACTCGGAAGTGGATCAGACAGATATATAGTGCACCATCATATATTCATATATTCATATATTCATTATATATTCATTATACATATATGTTCAGTGCACTAGTGTTGCATATTTTCTCAGGTAAAAAAAAATGTATCTGTTGCTCTTGCAGTATCTACTCAGTGACTATCTGGGACTTGAGACTTGGAAAGCTGGACAAATTCTATGCTGAATTGAGGCCTAGGACTGAAAAATGGCTAATTGGATCATTTATTAATGATACTGAATTTAATGCTTACACTCAAAGGTATTGCTAATCTGTTATAATCTGTTTCAGAGGTAGTGAGGCTCAAAAATCCACTCTGACATCCTGTGAAATCCTGACATCTAAGAAAAATGTGTAAGCTAACAAACTCTGAACTGGTGTCAGAAATGTGGAAGGCTTCTTTGGCTATTAATTCAGTTGGAATGGTTCATTACCTGTTCCATGCCTGTCACCTTTGGCAAAAGTTTGGAAATTACAAGCAAGATTTTTGAACATTTTTTAAGGGCTGATAACAACTGTTTCAGCCTTTCAGTTGTGCTTTGACAAATGCTTGACATTAGTACTTACATACTGCAATTGTGGGAGTGGACAGAGTATTTCTTTCAATTTTTTTACCGCTGCATAATTCCACTGTCACATGTAAAATAACAATAAGACATATTGCTATTTTAATTTTTTGGCTTCTTATACTGGCTCCAAAGTTTTATAGGTAATAACACCACAATAGTTTTAAAAGTGCAAAATTAGATCAGAATAAGTAGTATATAAGCTTATCACAGACTCTCATAGTATTAAAAATGTGTGATAGATGATTGTCTGGTATAGATACATATACTTGCAGCAATTCACTTGAAAATAACTAAATTGCTAGAAAAGACAATTATTAGTTTGAAGTTAACATAATATGGACAAAATTTTCACTTAGTATATTCTTCTATTTTGACACAGCAAAATTAAGTAAAATAATGCAGTCTAAAAGTAATGTTTAAATGAGCACATTTATATTAGTAGAGCACCTTTATATTAGTAGACTTGTGATCTGAGAATAAAAAATCCCAACAACAACCAACTTAAACAAACAAGTCCCATAGCTTGATTTTGATGTGTATTTATAAACTCTCTGAAAACATTTGCTCCAATTCTAATCTGGAATATACCATACATATCACTGTTATTTTTCTAAATTTGTGTTGGTAAGTTCCACATTTGGCTCTCAGTTGTCTAAAACAGTAGACATTTCTTTATGTGAGACAGATCTGTCTCTGGTCTATGGTAATAAATATGTTATAACCATTGTCTTCTAAGCCACGTATTTAGCAAGCTTTTGTGGTATGTAAATGCTTACTCTGAAATTTGAGAAATACTTTGTCAGTAGATGCTTTACTGTACTGCTTGTGTTGCAAGAGCAAATTTTAGCTGTATGCTAGTGTTTGAACAGATGTAAAATAGAAAACATTCTAAACCAAAAAACTATTGTGAAAAACAGAAGTATGTCTCTGGGTTTTCAATTTGACTGGCTATTAGAGGACCATCTGTTGTGTAATTTGTTTTTTGGGTTTTTTTTCTTCTATATGTGGTAATAAAGACATAAATTTCTGTCTGTGTTTCATAATGCCACAAGATGTAGAGCATTTCACATCCGTCTGATTCAGACGTTGATGGCAATATGTGGTCTTTAACTCAACTTGCCAGCTAATTCACTGGCAAATGCTCCCAGTGGATCCTTTCTTGTTCCAAGTCTCAGAGGAACAATGCACAGTAATGGCCGCTAGAAGAGTGGGTGAAAGAGTGATTAATCTAGAGAATTCTCTTGACTGAATTACTATGCTGCACACTTCCTAGCACAGAAAGGAAAGCTGAGAGCAATGCAATCAACACTACTATGGTAACACAAATAAATTACAGTGTTTGTCTTCCTGTCCTCCTATGCTATAATCTTACACTTTATTGCACTCTGTCCACGTTCTTTAAAAATTTAAACCTCCTTGACTTTTTTTTCTCCTGCTGAATCGGTTTAAATGTATCTTGCTTTTCTCATCAAATGTGTGTTCTCAAATAAAATTCACAAACAACTAACACTATCAACATAGCTATTTGATATGACACAAATCCAAGATAACGAAATGCAAAATTATTTCTAATCAAGCACAGTAATTTTTGTTTTCATATTCTAATAATTGTAATCACCATGATATGCCTGTCTAAGCACAAAGGTATAGAACAGATTGAAACAGCTTCAAATCTGTGTTTGTGTAAATAAGGCCTTAATCAGATCAGTACTGATTTTAGGCTACATGCACTTTATATTTCTTTTATGAATTGTTTAAGTACATTCAGTAAATAGAGAAATATCTTATGGAAAATACTCAAGCAAGGGGTATAGTTGGGGTATATGCAAGCAAGGGGTGTATGTTACTGTCATCTTTAGAAAAGCAAGAAGAAGGATTCACAGAACTGCAGGCCAGTCAGCATAGCTTCAGTTCTAAGAAGATTTTTGAAGCATTTTTTCTTGTAAGTATGTCTAGGCACATGAAGAAAATGAAGAGTTTTAGGAACAATTAGCATGTATTTACCAAGGGCGTACATTGTCCGATGAACCTAACAGTTTTCCATGATGTATTGATATACTTAGTGAATAAGAGGAGAAAACTGGATGTTGATATTAGAACTGTAGAATGTTATAGATAAAAAAATCTCCATACATTTGTTTTAGATTTTAATAAAACACTTTTAAACTCTTGATCAAAAGAAATTAAATTGTTTTCAAATAAATTACCCACCATATCCAAATTCAGATTTTAACATACTTACCTAAGAATCTGAAAATATTCCAATGTACCAACATGATACACATTTGTTCTAATATTCCACTTTTGATTTCTTTATCTACATATTTTTATATTTTGGACAATTATTGATAAAATCCATATTCCTTTTAGGTCTTAGATGTAGAATAGATTCAGGTGCTATTCACAGTGCTGTTGAACAGCAATTCAAACTGATGTCCCTCTATCTAGATTATTAATGTTCTTCCTTAAATGTTAGATATTATTTGCTTCTAGCTTTGAAAGAAGGAAATGTTTATAAAAATTTTAATTTAAGATACGTTGATTAAACTGGAGCATGATTTATTAATGATATGAAGAACCTAAAATTTAAGAAAGGTTCTGTTATGGACCCCTGGTGCACCATTTAAAATGTAGATAAAGATGGGATATTACAGAAACAATCAGAGCTTTATGGAGCCACAGTCTTCATTAGACTGGAAAGCATTATCAATTATATGCTACTTAATTTGCGCTTTCACTTACTTTCTGATCTTTATGCAATGCTGAAAAGGTCAGTTTTAACATAACACTTCCTTCAAAGATTCAAGAAATATGTATTGATGGGTGGAGATGCTGATGTGAGTAGCCATAAAGGTTAGAAGGGAAAAATTACTGTATGAAAGAAAATGCCTGTCCAAAAATAACAACAGAGAAACTGCCTGCCTGCCTGTGTCCTGTGAGCTTGGGATCTAGCCCTGGGAACCAGAAACCTGCTTGAAAAGTGCAGCTGGCATCTTCAACGTACAGCTAGGTATCAAGAAACAGGGCATATCCTGAGATACCATCAATAAGGGTAAAAAACTACCCAAAATGCTACTAACAATTTATCATCTGAAAAAAGTGGAAACAGTCTGGGAAAACAAAATTGCTCAAAACCAAAAATATCATCATCTCTTGACTGTTACAGGTGAAAATTTGAAGTTAAAGCACCTGTTGGCTGTTCAAAGTGGTGATGTCCTAAGCCCTCTTATGTCTCTGTGATATAAATTTTTAGCCAAGATGAAGCTTTTTTCCGTATGTTACACGTACCTTTTCTTTCCTGTAAAGACTGAATTCCATATGAACTTTTTACACAGTCTTGGACTCTCACCAGAGTTACCTGGCGGACTCGGGGTCCTGTTATGGTGACCATATTTACAAGTGAGACTGAAGTCTGTTTTTATTCTGGTCCACCTCTGAGCTCACTTCTGGGGTCAGTTAGTTTGGCTTCCTGCCTCTGGAATGGCTGGGTTCCCCTCTGGAATCAGTTTGTTCTCCTCTCTGGGATGGCCCCTTCTGAAATCTAATTCAATTGATACTGTTATTATATATCTGTAGAAATTATCTACCATAAGCATATCTGCTGCTATATTACTGTGAGTTTCTTCACTAATGATAAGTTTATAGTAACTTGTAGTATTCTATACTGACTTTGTTGTTGCTGTTATTGCTTATTACTATATGATTGTTTGCTGCTAGTACTAACTGCTTTGTTTCTATTGGTTGATACTACATAATTGATGTCTAATATAATAGCAGTTTGTAATAGCTTGAGATATATTATCTTCATTTATCATAGATATCCTTGACAGTGATTTTTTTTGTGATTGTTTACATGTCAGTGGTGATTTTTGTGCTATTTGTGGTAATCTGTAATAGAGCCATTTAGAGGACAGATGCCTCTGTGTTCTTGTGTATTATAGAACTCTACAAACCCAGTTGTGATTTATAGTAGAATCATAGAATCATTAACATTGGAAAAACCCTCTAAGATCATTGTAAGGTGATAAAGAGGCTACACAAAAGGAGAAAAAAAAGTCCTGATGATTTCCTGGAAAACCCCAGCACCTGGAGAGACATTTCCAGAAACTGATAAAAGGATTAAAAGGAAGAAAGGAGTGATATGGAGAAAACATGACCTTTTTTCCAAAAGCATCCTGGCTGCTGGGAACGCAGGAAGTGGACTATGGGAGAACCCCAGCTGGCTCTGGGGTCTCTGTGTGATAGCTGAGAAATCGAAGACAGAACGTCTACGCTTGGCAGGGTGGCAACTAGGGATGTAAAGGCTGTAACACAGAAGGGAATTTCCTGGCAGCTATGCTGACTTACTTCCTGGCAGTTTTGCTGACTCGTTGTAAAACATGTGCAGATGTATGTTCAATTATAAATTATTTATGTAACTCAGAAGCCAATTGTACATTGACATGTGTTACCAAAAAGTGTATAAAAGTAGCCATAGTGGCTGTAATAAAGGTGGTTCCTGGTTCCTGCTACTGAAAGCCGTGTCGTTCCCACCCCAAACGCAACAGTGGACCCTTGGGCCTATTTCATCTGTCTGTCACCCCAAAATTAGTGTATTTATTGACTATAACCACTCAAACTGCCATAGAAAAAGGTATAAAAGGAAATAGGAAATTGAACATAAGCAAGAATGGGGGAGATATTCCATCAACTCTGTGGAGGTAATTGACGAGTTACCCTTTCTCCTTCCACTTCTGGGGATGCCTGGGGATACCTGGAAGGTGAGACATATCTTAGGCATGTGAATTACTTGCTTCTAAATAACTGGAGGTTACTTTTGCTTCATAGTATTTTTCATTTTGGCTTTAAGTTAAGTTTGTAGGTGGCTTTTGCTTTACGGTTTCTGCTTAGGTTTAGCGGTATTCGTATTCTGTGTAAATTCTTTTAATTTGTAAGTTGCTTTTCTTTAGCATGTATGCCTATGCTTTGCATTATTCTTATTACTACATAGTTAAAGTGTGTTTTTTGCAGATAGGCCCTATCCCAAAACAACGAACCCCATAAATTGTCACAAATTTGTATTAATAAACATGTTAACTCATGAACTGTTAGAGTGAGTCTGTTTTTAGATGTTGACAGTTTCGTTGACAGTGAAATAACTCATAGGATAAACCTGCTGAGGGGTTTTTCTATCACTATTAAGTGCAATTCTTGTATAAAAAGGTATCAAATGTCCTGTCTGCCTCAGCAAATCTGTTAAGCAAAGAGTTTCCTTAGGTTAGACACCAGCAGACTGTTTTGGACATTAAAAGGCTTTGATTTCCTGGTGGGGGGGAGACACACACTGATAGACAAAAAATAAATTAATACAAGTTTGATAGAAAATTCTTCATTTCTGCCCCTTTTAACATGACAATCATCAAGTCCAACCATTAACCTAACACTAAGCCATGTCCTTAAGCACTATATTTACACGTGTTTTGAACACATCTATGGAAGGTAATCCTACCACTTCTCTGGGCAGCCTGTTCCAATGCTTGGCTACCCTTTCTGTTGGAAATTTTCTATGATAGCCAATCTAAACCTTCCCTTAAGGGCATTTCTTTTAGTCCTATGACTTGTTACTTCAGAGTAAAGACCAGCTCCCACCTTGCTACAACCTCTTTTCAGGTAGCTGTACAGAACAATAAGTCCCCCTGAGTCTTCTTTTCTCCAGGCTAAACACCCCCAACTTCCTTGACTGTTCCTCTTAAGATTTTTGCTCCAGAGTCTTCACCAGCTCCATTGCTCTTCTTTGGACATGTTCCAGAACCTCAATGTCTGTCTTGTCATGAGGGCCCCAAAAGTGAACACAGAATTCGAGGTGCAGTCTCACCAGCGCCAAGTTCAGGGTAACAGTCACTTCCCTGGTATTACTGGGCATCTACATCTATACACACCTGCTGGCTGGATAACCCTATAGGTCATAAGAGATGCAAAGGAAAATGCACAGATTTCTGCTTTTGTTATGACTTTTGGATTAGAATTGCCTGCCCACAGAAAATAAGAATGATGAAAATTTTAGCAAATTATTTACAACAAATACTTCTTGCTGATACTTTCCACTTATTTACAGATTATGACTCATGAAGTGCTAAAAAGGGTTAAAAGATTTGATATAAACATTTGTTTTAATACATTTAATACTGCTTTAAAAAGAATGGCTCGAGAAAGGATTCTTTCGGGCATAAAATAGAATTTAACTGTTTATATCTGTTTCCTTTAATATTTTCAGTGAAACAAAATTTTAACTGTTACTGAGCAGTGACATTTGACTTGCCTAGGTGATGGGACTGCAGCAGTGTGTCAGCATGTAAAGCAGCAGAAGACAGAGCTTGGTTATGAAACTCAAAGTAAGCAGAGACAATAGATGCCATTTTATGAGGGAACTACATCTGTTACCTCTAAAAAATGATGAAAACTGTTCTCATTTCAGCATCATGGTAGTTAAATTCCATCCAGAGCTGAAATAACAGGTGTAAACAGTAATCAGAAAGGGAACAGTTGAGCCTTTAAGGCAAGCAAAAATCTGGAAATCTGTAGTCTTTTTACTCAGTATTTTCAGATTTCATTTAAGAAATATAAAAATTAGAATTCAAAATAACTCATGATGTGTACTGTTTCAGTGCACAGAATAGTAAAAATGAGAGTTGTGACTTCATATTTGGCTATAGAAGAAATAAATTAATAGGGTACAAGATTCTTTACTAGATACCTGCTATTTTTTTCTTTTCTTTTTTTTTCTTTTTTTCCCAGGAAGGATTTTGTTTATTATTTTTTAAATATTCCTTTGTTTATTTCAGATTAGATGTGACCTTATTGGAGAAGATGGCTAGATTTGGATATGAATAAATATAAACAAGAATTTTAAGAGGTCTAAGGTCTGCATTTAGATGACCAATTTGAAAAGGTACGTGAAATGTTTTTGCAATTTTTGAGTAGAGGGAAAGAAAGGTGTAGTAAATATCAGAAGTCATATGCCAAATTGAAAAGATGCTTTTGTTTGCTGGTCATAGAAAATTTGTGCCTATTAGAAGTCTTGTGCTTTCTGACGTTATGTAGAATTCTGATACTCATTTCTTAATAAACCACTGGTACCTGAGGGTCAGATTCCAACCTTCAAAGAATGTCCAGCTCAGAACTGAAACTATTTGACTGAGAGAATGACAGTGTAAAATAAACCATATAACATTTTGCATTTCATTGACTTGGGCATGGATTCATGGCCTGCCTTTCAACTTTTAATATGCAGAAAGAACATGCTTTCCTGTTGAGACAGAATAGATGACATCTTCAAGACTGGGGTAGTCTTTCGTGTCCTTTGTAGAACTCTGAAAAAGGTACCAAGGAAAACAAGCCTGAACCTATCTTCAAAACTACTAATACTGTGTATGTGGCAGTGTCTTTTTAAATACATTCTGCAGAAAAAAACAAAGACATTAATTGCTGATGGCTATTGTGACTCTTTCTTGAAAAAGGCAACAGTTTTCAAACAGGATATAGGATATGTTACAGCTCAGCAAAATTCAGATGTTGTATTTCATGAGGAAATAATGTTTTAGATGTATTTTTGATAAAGATACTAGTAGAATTTAAAGTCTTTTCACTGTGACAGGTCTCTTGTATGACATCTTGTGTATGTGCATTTTTAATATTTATCTGTTCCTTTTAGAGGGAAGGGAGGAGTCATTTTCAACCCACAGCAGCAGAAAATTTAAATGTACTAGCTGTACAATGTATGAACTTCTTTAAAGGAATGTCAAGAGGGACCTGGTCAGGAATAGCAGAAAACTGATGTCAATCCCCTGTTATGAACAACAGCAAAGTTTAACAAAAGCAAATGTTCAAAAATATGAAAAAACCAAACAAACCCACCTTATAAGTTTGGTGGGTTTGGGGTTTTCTGTTGGTTTTATTTGTTTTTTCCCTATAAATATATAGAAGCAGCCAAAATAAAATTATGAAAAAGCATTTCATGACTAACTTCTGGTTTAGGTGTGCCTGTGTAAAATATGTGCCTCTAATCTGCAACCATCTAGAGGTACCTAACATACTAGAAAAATCTGCATCTGTTTCCTGAGGATATGAATTCCTTTCGTTTATCAAACTCATTATGAGACTCCTGAGCAGATGTCTACAGCTCAATTGCACATTTCATTGGATCATTCATTGGTAGTTTGGATCATTCACAGGGTAATAGAGAGATGACAGTGCCATAGCATCTAAAGCAGATTGTTCAAAAGTCTGATGTTTAAATTTGAACTTCTTTCTGTGTGAATCCTTTATAGTGGATGAAGGCAAACCAGTAGGCCATAGAGAAATGCTTTTGTATCTGGTTCAAGAAAGCTGTGCCACCATGAAGTGAATCATTCCTACAGGTATGTATACTGACCACAAACAAAGCTTGGGGTTTCTAGATCAGGTTTCTGTGGGCCAAATACAGGTAGATGAATCCAGCATTTAGTGCTTCCACAGAAAACAAGTTCAGATTAATTTTTTTTCATAGAATCATAAAATATCCTGAGTTGGAAGGGATCCAGAAAGATCATTCATTCTTGACTCCACACAGGGCTACCTAGAAATTAAACAATCTGTCTCAGAGCATTGTCCAAATTCTTCCTGAACATCAACAGACTTGGGGCCCTGACCACTTCCCTGGAAAGCTTCTTCCAATGCTTGACCATCCTCTCAGTGGTGGTCCCTGACACGGTTTTAAGCCATCCCCTCACATCCTTTCAGTGGAAACCAGAGAAGTGATCAACACCTTCCTCTTGTCTTCCTCTCAGGTGGAAGTTGTGGACAGCAACATCTTCCATCAGTTTCCTATATAAGGTGAACAAACCCTGTATTCCCAGTCATCCTCAGAAATCATGCCCTCTAGTGCTTTCATAGTGTTTGCTGCCCTATTTTTGGATACATTCTGATATTTTTATATCCTTCTTATGCAGTGGAACAGCAAACTGCACATAGTAGTCAAGGTGAGGGTGCAACAAGGCTAAGTATAGTAGGACAATCACTTCTCTTGACCAATCAGCTATACTGGGCTTAATGTACCCCAGGATATGGCTAACTGCCAGGCTGCGGGCTGCCAGGGCACACTGGGGATTCATACTGAGCTTAGCATCAACCAAAAGATGGGTAACCTTGTCAAAAGAGGATATTAAGTTATTAAGGCATAACTTCCCCTTCATGAACCCATGGTAACTTTAACTAGTGACTGCATTTTCTTTCAAGGTTTCTTTCAAGGTTTTTGAGTAAGTCCCCGAATAATAATCTTCATAATTTTACCAGGCACTGAATTATAATTATCAGGGTCTTCCTTCTTGTCCTTCTTAAAAACTGGAATAATGTTTGCTAGCTTTCAGTCAACTGGGACCTTTCCAGAGTCCCAACATCAATGATAAAGAACAACATTCTCAGTTGCCCTCCATGAATCCCAGCAGCCTCTGTAGATTTATGTGCATGAAGTTGCAGCTGCAAATCCCATACAAGTTTAAAGCCATTGGGAGCATATCACTCTCCCAGTCACAGTCCTCCAATCCAAGGCTCAGTTGGTCCCAGAGCCCTTCATTTGTTTTAAAGGCAGAGGAAAAGAAGGCATTAAACATCTCTGCTTTATCTTCCTTCTTATTTGTGAGGTGACCAACTCCATCAAATAATAGACCTATGTTTTCTTTAGTCCTCCTTTTGCTGTTAACAAGCTTTTAGAAGCTTTTTTTTTCCTGTCTGGAGATTTTGGTTGTCTTTGAAAAGTAATCTACAATTCTTCCATGAGTAACTCTATGACAGACAGTAAAGTCTGTATAAAAATTGTTATTTTGAAATTCTGGATAACACAATATTTTGCATAGATGCACAGGATGTACTGGCACCTGACATCTTCAGTTTTGTAACTCATTTGCTGCACTACCAAGTAGCTTCATCTACTACTACTACTACTACAACTACTATTACCAGAGCCACAGCTAAAACACGTCTCCAGCAGTTTCCAGAAGAGAATGGAGAAAAGAACAAAGAGCAATATAACAAGACTGCACAGCTGTTGCAGGAAGGACATCACTTAGAATAGTTTCATTTTGAGATCTCAGAGTAAATGTGACTGTATGAAGAATGTCTATGGATGAATTATGTGTTTGTTAGAAGGTTTTCTGTTTCCTGACATATTGTAAATCAAGTACCAGAAGGAAAGAATATAGTAAAGCAAAGAAGAACACACGTGTCTATTCTGATGCACATGTCTATTGCCATTTGGAAGCTCACTGCTCAGCAAATTAGTGTCAAATCAAACTGGTGTAACAAATAAGACATCAATCTGTTGTAGAAATGTGTACTATTATTCAAGAAAACTGTTGCCCGTACTTTAGGATTTGCCTGTCTTCAGGAAATTATTAAAGGCTTTATTTGACTGATGTTATTGGAGAAAGATACACATTTGAAGAACTTGGCATTATTCAGCTCTGTGAATAGATATATTTCTATCACAGAAACTCATCCATGAAATTAAAATCTCAGAATGCATGGTTAAGAGAAATTTAATGATAATGCAAGGTTCTCTACTGTAAAACAAATAGATTGAGGGTTTCTTTTTTTCTGGTGATGGAAGACAAGCTGACTGCTCAGACTGATTTACATTTATTCTGAATCAGAGTTATGGATATTGAAGACATCTCACCTGTTAGTTCTTTTTACAAGGCATCATGTGTCCTACAGTCTCCTGATCCTCTGGGACATGGTGACATTCCAGCTAAAATCAGGGTCCTAGGACTGTGTTTATCTGCCTGCTGAAATATTATATTTCAGGATTTCTCTGGAATTCTCACTGTTAAACTAAAGAAAAATAAAGGTAATAAGGGACAGCATGGCAGCAAATAATTATATATTTCATAACTGGTAGTGTATAAATTATATGTCATTATCCCTACTTGATCCCAGTATTTAAATGAGATTTGGTATTCAATTTTTGTAAGTCCAAAGCCGCAAGGTAGTATAAAGTCCATGTGAGGCAGGTGGAAATTTTTTGGACAAGAAAAAAAAAAAAAGCTGTTTTGTTTTCCCCATATTTCATACTAAAGAATTACGCATTATGCATATAGACATTTTTACCTTATTTCAATGTAATTTTTATTCATATAAAGAAGTTAATGAACGCTTTTAATTGAACTGGAATAAATTCCTGAAAACAATGTGAATATTGAAGTGTTTGTGCAAAGATTTGAAAACTCCTAAATTTACTTGTAGTTAATACCACTGCAGTACTGATCACTTCAATGACATTATTAAGTGCTATGCAAGACATTTTCCTCAAATACATTCAAAGGATTGAGTTTACATACTATCGTCTCTGAAGAAAACGGTTGTGAGTACACCATTTCTTTTTCTCTCAATAGAGTGTACTTTTTGCATTATAATTCTTTCTTTCTACAGTATTATTTGGAAATGTTTTTTCTGAGCAGCAATATAGTAGAGAATCAGTTGTGCCTGAAGACTAGGTCTGGCCTATAGAAGTCAGACTTGCATTCAGAGTGAGACCAAAATCCAGCCTTTTTGCTACAGTTATTTCTTAAGAAAAACTATGATTTTTTTTTTCCTCACTTCTAAGACTGTAAAGAATAGAAGAACCTTTTTCATACTCTCTCCAATAAAACAGAAAGATGTTATCTAAGAATGTTTGTATGGTTAGTTTATTATTGTTATTATTTCCAAGAAAGAAAATGGTTCTCTTATTACTATTTATAATAATGGCCTGTGATCTGCTTGTCTGGGTCTTTATTGAAATAATCAGATAATATATTAGAAGTGATATTAGTGTTCCCAAGTGAAATTCTGGGAAAATTGCCCATTTTCATTTCTTTTTTTTTATTAAATACTCTTTCAAAGATCTACATTTTAGTTCTGTGTTCATGCAGCACATAGCATAACGGCTTCGGGGCAATTTTTGACTAGATAATACTAGTAGCAATAATAATTACCATATTTGCTCTGGTCTTCTTATGTCCTAACCTGAGGCTGACAACATAAAAATAAAGCTATTGAACAAAACAGTTTCACGATTATTGGTAGTAACCTTATAAAAAATAACTCTGCCTCTCCATACAGTACTTTCTAAATCTATTGGAAAAAATGAAATACATTAATCACTAATGTAAAGTGAATTATTCTGTGCCAATAATTTCTGCAATTTGCTGAAAATACAGTGAGTACTAATACTTTTTCCCCAGAGGAAGCTTTCTTTCTAGCATACAAACAATTTGATTTTCATTTGAAAACATTTGTTTTTCTACTCTCATGTAATTTGTTGTGTTTAATTAATTCCTCACAGTTACAGTTTTGATGTTGGCATTAAAGAAGAAAATACATTCCTAAAGTTTGGAAACTAGGATCACAATGAATATCAAAACCTTCCTCAAGGAGTTCAGATAAATGGTATTGATGTACACATTTTGTTTTGGTTGTAACTTTGTTGCACAATTCTGAGAAGTAACCAAGAATCTTCTTTTATGTCTTCATGCTGCAAATAGAGGCAACAAACTGAATGGCTCTTCTTTATGTATCCCACTTAAGGAATTGGCATCATTTGGTAAATTATATTACTATTGTAAAACCTGTACTTTTATGATGTCCTTTAAAAGTGAGTAATACAGTCTGTAATCGAATTCAGAGCAATTGAACTCTCATTAAGTAAGCACTGTTGTTCTTTTGAGAATAACCTGTCATGTTCCTCTTAGGCATAATCTTATACTTGTCGTTTGTTTTCTTTCCATGCCATTAAATTATTGTGTCTTCAAACACTTCCACTTACAACCACAGCCAAATTCCCTCCTATTTTATCTTTATGCCATTGATATATTAGGGCTGCATCTGTTGTCTTTATACATTCTTTTTATATCTGAGCACCTACAGTCTTCTACTGCACAGTCTCATTTAACCTCACTTCTGAAATTCTACTGTCAGGGAATTAAGGATAGAAACAAAATGAAATTTGTTTAAATGTGTGAAAAAACAGGCAAATTGTTTTTTTTTTTTGAGCCTTTCCCACTTTCCTTACCATATCCTTACTTCACTGTTTCAGGTATTGCAACACACATAATTTTTTTCCTGATTCTACATTTCCTGATTCTACCTGTCCTGCACACATAATTTTCCACACTTTTAGTCTCTGTCTGCTGCTGTTCTTACAAAGTGTGATTAATATTCTTTTATTGAAAAGCTTTTTTATACTGAAAAAGTTTTACACTTCAGATACATAACTCTGCAAGTGATTTTCTTCTGTAGAGCATAAGTCAAAAAGCCTTAACATTTGGACTTCTCTATTTGCCTCTGCAGATTCACATACTGGAACCTAACATTAGGAACTGCAAGGATCCTAAGGAGTCTGAACTTTCAAAAAATATCTCATATAGATTCTAACTAAAATCTCTTCAGTGAGATTAAAAACTGTTCAACAGCTGATTATGTTTGTTCACTGCACTTCGTGAGGATTTTCATTGTCACTGTTCATTGGTCACAAAGTGTAAAAGCTTATGAGTAAGCTTATTTGTCTTCCATGGTTGATAAATCACACTGTTTCTCCAGCACTGTATCATAAGAAGCTTTTGAACTTAATGTCCTTTTCCCTGTCATATGTAAAATTAAATATATCTCTTCAAGAAAATTAAACTTTTCTCTTAAAATTGCTTCACCTAGATAATTCTGATTGAGACAATACATCTGAATTTTAGTCTTTTTTGATGAATAAAGCTTTACTTCAGCTTCATTGCTGTCTGTCTGAAAATTCTTTATAGCATGATAAAAGGAGGAAAGAAAATAATCCAGGAAATTATTGACTAAGTCTTCAAATTTTGGTAGAATATTAGTAGAACAGGGTATTGAACAATCTAACAATAAACAATTGTATTTAAATAAATATCAGTAGAAAACACCTAAAATAAGATCAATTATGTTTTCCTCTCTTAGGGAGAAAGTAAGAAAACAAAACCAACAATAGAACTTACATAACTTGAGTTTGGTAAGATTTTCAAAATGTTCTACATGGGAACATCACAAATAAAGTATGGGAGAAGAGGTTTTGAAAAATCTCAAAATGGCTGAAGAAATTACTGAAAAAAAGAGAAAAAATAACAGCAGCTAAAAAAACCAGTACTGCAGGCCTAATTAGAATTCTTTGTATGTTTTTCAAGCTGGATATGAAACAAGTTTGTTTTGGACTTCATTCTAATATTATTTGCAAACAGCTTTCCTTTTTTTAGAGAGAAAGCATTTATACATAATATCAATCTACGAGGAGCTGTAAGCATTGCAAAAACTTGTCAAAAAGTAAGAGACACAGTTCACTTCATTAAAACTATATCTGAATTTCTGTGCTAAGAAAAAGCATATCAAAGTGAAATTGATCTGTCTTAGCAGTTTCATTTAAGATGTATAAGAGGTACTTCAAAATAGAGAATGTGGGTTTTCAGTAGCTTAAAACCAGAAAATGGCTACACCAAATGATAATATTGCAATAAATTAATAAAAGGTAAATATTATTTGAGGTATATAAACAATCATATCTATAAAATTCAGAGGAGGAAATTATTTATTTTATTGTCTTCTGTCCTGATGTGTGTTTGGGAAAGCCCATTTCCAAAAAGAGAAAAATAATAAGGAAAAAATGAAATAAATTTATAAACATTAGGTAGAAGCAAAGTGTTTTGATTTAAAGAAATAGTAATTTAATTTATATACCCTTTTATTTTTCTTTTTTTGAAGAGGATATACGTTGGCATCTGTTGTTGGTTATACTTATAAAGGATTAGAAAAATAGTTCTTAAGTAGCTCAAAAGGGACACTGAAATTTATATTTCAATGCATATTTTCAAGATCAGGTTAGACACAAGAGTCATGAACTGTTTAGAGATCTTTAAAGAAAAGATATATTTCTCTGATTCTCCTTGACCTTATGAATAGAATGTGAAGCTCTTTGTTGTGAGGCTTTATATCCTACCTTATGATGAACTTCACACAATTCCAGTAGCTTCTAAAGTCTCTAAACATAGTGACAAACTTACAGTCTTATAGACTTTGAATATGAGATTGCTGGGATATATCTACCAAAAATTATTCGGAATAACAGATCCCCTGAGTGAAAAAAGAAGTAGCCTTCTTTATTGATGCTGGGGTGGCTCATACAAACTGAGAAAACAAGAAAAGACTGGTGCAGACTTTGTGTCTAGCTTTATTTTATGAGAGAAATAAAAGCAGAAAAATGATACAAGAATAAAGTAATATTAATAACAAAATTAATAAAAAGTACATTTATATTCTCTTTTATTATTTATCACATAAAGTGAAAGTTTATGCAATGGATGGATTTCATTTAGTCCTGGTTAGACATATTAAATGAAAAATAATTACCGATGTAAGAAGCTGTATTGGAGCAACAGCATCTAGCTTAAATTCAGTAGAACTTGTTCTTATCAAATCACTTTGGAGAAGAATGATAAAAGAGAGTCTATAAAGGCTGAGCTATTTAGCCCTTTTTTTTTTTTTTTTTGGTGGACCTCTTTTATGTATTTGTGATGTAGTGTGATGAGGATAAATAACACCACCAATATGAATTCTTTTATGAAAAATAGCATTGCAGGCCAAAAAATCTCAGAACAAAAACTTCATTTTTAAACTGGTAATACTATCAACACAGAGAAAACTGCAATTTCCTCACAGAGGATATATTTCATGGTGATTTAAATAATTTAAAAGTCTTATATAGAGAAGATTGCCTAAAAGAGAAGGTTAAAACTGATTGCATAGTTTTTACCAGCTAAAGTAAAGTAACACCTCTACATTCTATCTGATACTTGCACTATATTTCTTACATCCCAGGAAGGGAAGGGAATTATGTACCATAATACAGTTTGGTAGGTCAATAACTGAAAGTGTTTCAGTGTATTCACTTCTGCTAAAAAAACCTGGAAGCTTATGAAAGCACTCCAGTTAAATGTTCTGTTTTCACCCCTAAAACACTGATTTGTTTTCTTGTAATTAAGATTTACACATTGTGACTCAAAACACATTTGGAGGAAAAACCTAGTAACCTTGGCAATTATTTTCCACTAAATGATTTATGTTTCAGGATAAGAAGTAGCCACATAAGTTAAAGTATAATTATTTTAAAGTGCAATTAAGGTATCTACATTTTAGTAAACACCAGATTCACATAACTTTGAGATGCCTAATTATTAACATTTTGTCATCATGTTTGTGCTTATGGGCAACGTATGTATATGGTGTGGTTTCACTTTAACTCCTCCGATACCTTTTCAACCCTTAGCCCTGCACAGGCCCGTTCCCAAGAGTCACACGAGGTGCCCAAGAGTACTGTCCAAATGCTTCTTGAACTCCGTCAGGCTTGATGCTGTGACCACTTCCCTGGGGAGCCTGTTCCACTGCCCAACCACCTACTGGGTGAAGCAGTTTTTCCTAATATCTAACCTAAACCTCCCCTGATACAGCTTCAGGCCATTCCTTCAGGTCTTGTCAGTGGTCACCACAGAGAAGAGATCAGTGTGTGCTCCTCCTCTTCCCCTCACAAAGTTGTAGACTGCAATGAGGTCTCTCCTCAGTCTCCTCCAGGCTGAGCAGACCAAGTGACCTCAGCCACTCCTCATACAGCGTCCCTCCAGACCTTTCACCATCTTTGTGGCCTGCCTTTGGACACTCTGTCAGTCCTCGTAGCTTCAAGGCTACAGAGATTACTATTTTGTAACAAGGTGCCTCAGTTGCTTCACTTGTTTCTAAGTTAGAAAAAAATGCATTCTTGAACAGGAACTTTTTTGTGGAAAGTTTCGAAAGAGAATTATCTAAAAAACATTTTGCTGATGATACGTAGCATGTGAAATGGGAAGTTACCAGAAAATACATACTGTTTATAATCACATTAATTTGTAGATTTCATCTGAGTATCTTCCAAACTTGTGTTCATATTATCATATGCAAATTGTACTAGCTTGTAAGAGTTCAAACCAATTGTACAGTTATGCTCTTTTAAGACCATTTTCAAACATCATTTGTACAGTTTCTTTTATGGCTTGAAAGTAATCAAGAAATAATAGCCAATTCAAATAGAAATTCACTATCCGTGCATTTCTGTTTTCAAGCTTTGAGGCATTTTTATATGTATTTTCCAAAACATTTTTGATTGTTTTCTCAGTGGAAAGAAGAGTTAGTTCATTTGGCAGTACACAGATATTTTAGATTAGCAAGTTGTATTGCTTTAAGTGTAGTTGAAGCTTTAACAGTAACATTTTATGTGCATTTTTGGGTGTTGTGTTTTCTTAATTTTTTGCTGTAAACAATTGATCTAGGCAAACAATCATGGATAATACTGTATTGTGCTTTGAATTTATGCACTCCAGTGTAAGTAGGCAACAATATCCAGGGAGCAATTCAGCCCCAGATTAAGACATTGAGGTTGTCTGTACCATCTGTCCATTAGTTAGATGTTTTCATACATGTTCTATTTGGTCTAAGCAGTACCATCACTAGATTTGAGAGGAATGTTCAGCTCATCCTAAAATCCAAGTGCACATTTGGTGAGTTGGACACTTTTTTTCAGGCAACACTGGGCTATTTATTCAAAAATTGCCATCTAGTACCATTTTGGCCTATGTTTTTCTACTTGATCTTCAGTTGCTGCAGACAATTGAACGTAGGCATCTGAATTTGAAATTGACTTAGAAAGATATTGTAGCTCAGATTTAGGCGTAGACCATAATATGTGGATTTGATGAAATAAAATGTTACTTCATGGAAGCTGACTTAAAATGTTCCTATCTTTCAGCTCTTTTTTTTTTTTTTAAAAAAAATATTGTATATCAAGCATCTTTTCATTCCAATGGTTATTTTTGGCATTACTCTGATATATTTTCTAAAACAATTCAAAATTTGGGGACTTAAAAAAATAATTCCTAAGTGTAAAATATGTTTTTCAGGTCAGATAAGTAGGGATTTATCTGAAGCAAGTGGTTGGATTGTGGTAAAGATAGAAAATGAAAATAAAATTTCCAGTTTCAGCTTTTTGTGTCCCACACTGCCTTTTTGTAAAATTCAAAAAAGGATGCTCTTTTTTCAATCCTTCCCACAAGACTGTGAGGATTCCCTGAAAATTCTTCTTCTGATTGGAACCCCCAAGCAGCATTCGACATCAAAGCTCACTAAAGAATTGTGTCCTCTTCTGTTTCTAAGCTACTAAAATTGATTAAAATTTTCAAGTCTCTTCTAAAGGCTTGCAAAATTTCTTCTATCTTCCAGAAGAATCTGGCTTGCCACCATGGTACAGACTCCACTTACACAAAGAATGTATTTCATCTTAACAATAAAACAAATCCTATTTTAGATGTTTTAACAGTGCATTAAGTTAAAAAAAAAATCTGAAGCCATCCCTTCTTGCAATCATTTTCATTGCTTGAGTTACATTTGTTAAAAAAACCTCAGTCTGTTGAGGCTTTTGTTCCAGGAGCATTTTTCAAGCACAAAAATTCTCCTTTTAAAAATCCTACAGGAAAGAAAGTATTATGACAAGCTTGTCCTCTTCTCTGCAAAAAATACATAGGCTGGATGTTTAAAGAAGGTTATCATCAATTCATTATTCTGTATTACTGCACAAATTCGTGGATAACTGACAGAAATTGCATTATTATTTATATCACTGGTAGGCATCTTGACAGTACATTCTTGTTTGTTTCTTTTTTTTTCTTGCTTGATGGTTGTACTAGTCTTCCATGACAATATCTGTGAATTCTAATATAGTTCTAATTAATAGTTCTGTACCTTAAGAACGTCATATACTCTAAATTACTTTTTTTCTCCGCACAGCTTTCTCATTGTCTTAAATTGCTTTTATGGAAAGCACTTCAGAGAAAAACAGTTCGTCTGTTTTGGAATTTAATCCTAAATCAGTTTAGGCAATGATAAAATTCTTTCTTATGCACAAAATAAATAAAAAGAACTGTGTACTTTATGATGTCTTTCTGGGTCACTTGTTTTCTTTAAGTTTCCTACCCCAGGAAAAAAATTAGTATTCCTCCTCCTCAAATTGTCAATACAAATTAACAATACAAATTAAAACTTCAGCCTCTCACCACAAATCAACATACCTTTAATACTGAAAAATCTGATCTCATCTTTTGGTTTTCAAGATGATTGGAAACCTGCATTATGATTTGATTCTCTCACAGATAGAATTAGACTGAATTATGTATGAAAAAAAAATCAAATTAAAAAATAGCCAAAATTCATATTGTTATTTTGTATTTAAAAGTTTTAAAATAACTTTCTTCAACACATTTTTAGAGTAATTGGAAATTGCACCTAACCATGAAAGTTCCTGTGCTGATTTTGGCTGGGGTAGAGCTAATTTCCTTCATAGTATCTAGTATCGACCTATATTCGGGATTTGTGCTGGAAAGAGCATTGATACTTTAGAGATATTTTTGTTATTGCTGGGCAATATTTGCACAACGTCAAGGCCTTTTCTGCTTCTCGTGCTCCCCCACTACCCAGGATGCTGGAGATGCACAAGTTGGGAGAGTACAAAGGCAAGACAGCTGACCCCAGCTGACCCAAGGGATATTCCATACCACATGGACCATGTGGTGTCGTGCTCAGCATACAATGGTATGGGAAGAAGGAAAGGGGGATATTCAGAATGATGTCGTTTCTCTTCCAGGGTCACCATTAGGCATGAGGAGCCCTGCTTTCCTAGGGATGGCTGACACCTGACTGCCTGTGGGAACCAGCGAATTAATTCCTTCCTATATTTTGCTCATCTGTGTGGTTTTTGCTTTACTTATTAAATTGCCTTTATTTCAAACCACAAGTTTTTGCACTTGCAGTCATGCAGTTTCTTTCGAAGTCAGGTTATTATTTAACTACACTTCCTGGGAATCTCATGGTCTAAGATATGTTTAGGAAGTCATTAGTTAGTTCTCCACAATTATATTTTATCTGCAAAATATTAAACTTTATTTTAATTTGACTGTTTTTCCATTTTTCCTTTATTTTGTTAAAGAACTTTTTTTTTTCTGGTATTTTAGGGCTGCTTTCCTAAACTTCATATTTAAATGAGGAAGATTTCATATTAAACAAGAAAATATAACAAAAACCCCATAAGCCAAACTCCCGCCTTTACATTAAACAAACAAACAAACAAACAAGTCCAAATACCCTCCCCAAAGAAAATCAGACAAAAAACCAGACACCTGTATTTTCTTTGTGCTAAATTTTCCTTTTGAAACTTTCTGGCTATGTTTTTCAGCATCTCAGAAATTCAGATAATTTCCTTGACAGGACATAGTTTGGGATAGCTCTCTTACATATATTTCATTCTTCTCTCTCTCCCCACCCATGGAGTAGGGTCACTGTTTATTATGCATCTCAAGCATGATTCTTGGGCCCTACAGTTCCCAAAGCTGTGTTTTAATATTGCCTAGGGGATTGCTATCTGTCACTGACTGAAGCTGTGCAAGGGCACAAAATAGTAAATTTACTTGTATTGTATCCTGGCAATGCCCGAGTCCACATCTTGGTCTTGAACATCAAGACCTTGATCTTGATATAAGTACAGCAACGAGCACAAATAGCATACATCAGCTGTGTTCTAATTTGTTCTGATTACGTTCAGACGTGCTCAACTGATGGCTCATAATCTATATGTTGCCTATGTAGCTGTTGATGTTGCATTTTACACAGCACATGCTATTCAAGGAACAACTGGGGATGAAGTAGTGGTAAAGAAATATTTCTTTTTAGCAATACGTCAGCTGTTTCTTGGCTGTTGCAGAACACATAAAATGGCTGTATGATACGTATGCAGGATAGCCAGTATGTGCAGTAAGTAGGGAACTTAGTGTGCAGGAAAATATTCTCTATACTGAGCACCCATAGAAATGGTATATTTTTTCATTATTAGAATTCTAAAACATATTTTTCTGAAAGGGCTGTTATTTCTATTATATGTATTATACCATGATGTTTGAGATAGATAAATAACCTCTGAGTTTGCAATAATATATCAATTCCTCTGTTCTTTCTCTTTCAACATTAATCAATGAATGAGGATGGAATATGTACAGTTGTTCAAAATAATTGATTTAAATAATATCTGTAAGAAAGTCAATATTCACTGAATATGCTTTTCTTTTTTTTTCTAAGTATATAGTATTTCTATGACACTGACTTAGAACTAACTACTACAAATTATTCAACTAATTATATTTAAACTATGACTTTAATTCTACTAAACATCATAATTCCTAGTTTGGTTCCCTAGAGGGAAATTTAAAACATATAATTTCACTTTTCAGTTCACTATATAATTAATGAAGAATGATAATCATCACATAGAAAATCCAGAAATGGTTGAATGCTGAAGAGGGAGCCATGACCTTCTATGTAAAGGGAATGTTAAACAAAACAATCTTTCTGAAACAGTTCTTTGTCCAAATGCTATTATACTTCCTTCCCACACTGAGTAAACTTGGCAGGTTTTAGCCGGATGATCATGTCTAGGTGCAATGAGCATAAGCCCAACTGGGCTACATCCTCTCCTTTGAATTTCTTAAGCTAAAAAAAAGAACAGAAAAACAGTGTTTAGGCTTACAAGTTAATTATAAACCATGGTAATCTATGATCTTCCTGTTGATCCAAATTATTTTTAATGTGCTATATACCACCTATTATCTTTTTAACTGTACATCAGACTATTTTCATTACCAGCATAAACACAAGATGAATGATGACATCCATTTACGGTTTTCTGTTACATTTAATCTCAGCAAATGTTAAATGGATACTAAGTCAAATCCTGTTCATTTAAACATAGGTCAGTGCAGTATGTAAACAATGATGGGGTAGGAAAGCATTTTTGAATCTCAACTTGTGAAGATTTAATAATCATTTATTACAGCATGGATCGAGAGATGAAAAGTTGATATTGTAGCATGGATTAAAATAATGCTACTTCTACTGAAAAAAAACCATTACTCGCAGTTGGCACTACCCTTTACATGCAAAACTATTTCTAGTGAGTTTGTTTTATACTTGTTTAATATTTGTACCACTTTGTTTTGAGAAATTTGATCACAGAATCACAAAATGCTTGAGGATGGAACGAAAGTCTAGAGATCATCTAGTCCAAGCCCTCTGCTCAGAATGACAGCAGGTCAAACTGTGAAACCCATTCCAGTGTTTAACCACCTTCACATTAAAAAAGTGTGGGGGGTTTGTCGTCAAAGAGAATTTTATTTGTTTTCCTCCATGCCCATTATTTCTTGTTGTTTGGGCATTATTACAAAGAGGCTGTCTCT
>JAWWES010000001.1:70501346-70531082 GCA_035583135.1 Lophotriccus pileatus
CAGTAGATGAATTATGTATTAAAGAAAATGTATTCAGTAGACTAATTTGCTGAATAATAAAGGTATAATGCCATATTTTGAAAACTAGAAGTACAAAGAAAATAAAATTGTGTTTACAGTGTAGCTTCTCTCGAGTTGTGTTTAGTCAACAATTTCAAAAATTTGGGAATTGGTGTCACTCTTATTCAGAATCCAATGAAATATTCCTGAAGAATAAGGGAAATAAGTGAGAAAATGTGAAGGAAAAATAAACATAAATAGTTTGCATTATAGGTATTCAGTTCTAGTTCAACCTAACTTTGTCTGAAGACTTCAAGACTTCCTTAAAATTAGTGACTATTCTAAATCACTATTAGACAGTTTCTGCCTCCTCTAATGATGTGTCTTGTACAAGTAAAAGCTAGCTACTCATCACTAGGACAGTGACGTCTACTACACACCTAAAAGAGGAGGATAGTCTTGGAACTTTTCACAGGTTCAGAAAAAGCTTCCAGTTACATCTCAACATCATCCCTGACTGCTCAGTTTCTGCAGGAAAACTAACAGAACATAGCTGATCTGGAAGTGAGGTCCAGATTCCACTTGGTTCAAATTTTAACAATAGGGGCCAAGACACGGTGAAGAGTGCCTCTGTCTCTTTGTTTATACGTGAATAGAGATGATGCTATAGCTTAGGATTTAGACCAATCTCTCAAGACAAACTTTGATTCCAAAACGTAAGCCCTATTTTTTCAGTCAAACATGAGTCATATTTATTCTAGGCACATTGCTGTATTAACATGAATAAACCAGGCAGAATTATAAATCAAAATGTGAGATTATGAATTCTTCACTGTAAAACTTTATAAAAATTATGTAAAGTTTGGGATTCTGAATACAACTATTTCAACTTACGAGTAACATTATTATAGATTTGAAAATGTGTTGAAGATACAGTAAAGAAAGAAGGAGAATCATAATATTATAATATCAAATATCAGTAAAGGATACATTTTTTTTGCACTGTTTTTTATTTCTTTTTTTGTTTTGCTATGGTTTTGTGAATGCATGTGAAGAGGTTATGGACAGTGTTACCTGTATGCTTGGCTTTTATTTTTCTTTTAAAGGAAGGGAGGGTAATAAATAAAACCTCTCAATTATCTTAGATATAATACTCTTATAATTAAAAAAATAATGGAAATTATGGTGAGGCGTGGCAGAACGATGGCTGCTTATGTACAAATGTCAGATCCAGAACAAGATTTTATACTCTATTCCTGACCTTTAAGCATCTTGTTTTGAAAGTGATTCTATATATTGCTAAGCTTATTAGACGATTCCTCTTTTAGCTAAAAAAAAGGGAAAAAAAAAAAGACAAATACATTCTGCATAGTGCACACGTTCCAGAAGTCATCAGCAGTATGTAGCTGAGAGATGCTCAAGTTCTGCCCAGCAGTGCCCACGGTTCAGAAACATTGTTCTGAGGCAGTTCCAGTGTCAGCTACCTGCACAGAAGCAAAGTGATTCCTGTAAAGGCAGAAGCGACTGGAAGGGCATATGAAGAGGAAAGCTGATAGTCAAGAGTCTCCAGATCTGTCATAAAACTATCCACAAATCCCAAATTCTAGAAATTAGCATACCATGAAGGAAAAACAGTTTCAGGGAATCTTGCCATGTGTTTTCATTCAAGTCAAAGTGCTTACAAAAATTAGGTTTGCTCTGTTTAAAACAGGATTACTTACATATTTATAACTCACCAGGGTGTTATCTTTTTTCTAAAATGCTTCAACATTGATACAGTGCTGCAGAATATATTAAACCCTTAGAGTTACTGTAGTCTAGCAGCTTTCATTTATTTGTGAATTGCTCTTGCTATTTCTATTTTTCTAGGGGACAGAGAATGACCCTGAAAATCTATTTAGTATCTCTATTATCAATTTGTCTCAAGTGAATCAGTTAGACTGTGGCATCTGTTATATTTTCTATTAGCTAAAATAATGTTTGTAGATCCGTTAAAACATTCTGTGCTGCTCTCCTATTTGGGTTGGATTTCTGAAACTTTACATGATGAGGAAGGAAATTAATAAGGTAATAATGATAAAGTTGTCTTACTACAAAGAAATGGTCTTCATACCTGAAAGAACTCCTTCATAAGGCTGAGATAAAATCACATGTGGTGGAGAATGACTGAGAGATTGAGTTAAACCCCCTGTATAAAGGCTAATGTTTGCCTGTCTTTCACTCCTGAACTAATGGCTTATTCCTTTACCTGCTGGTCAAGATCAGAATACAGGGGTTTATTTTACTATTTTTTTTGCTTATTTGATATTTTATATACTTTATGGATTATTTTTCTCAAGACTAGAGATGAATTATCCCCCGAGACTGGCTTTTTTTTGAGGGGAATAAGGAGGTTCTCTGCTTTCTCACGGAGAATTCTGGACTTAGTATATGCTAAATCCAACCCAGCAATTTAGCAAGCTTCAGGTACTAATTCCAAAATGGAAGTATTTCCTAATAGCAGTCAGAAAAGGTCTGAGACAATAGTGTCTCACAGGAACAGCACAGAGCGGTGCAACAACTCATGCATGCAGATTCCATTTCCTTGTATAGCAGAAGGTTAACGTGTCCTAAGCACAGGCTGAGGGTAATCTCTCTGAAAAAGGAAGAAGTAAGGAAGGCCTGCATTACTGAATAATTCCTCCATTAATTGTTAAGGGCACAGGTTAACAAAACAATGTCCCTCACATCTTTTCTTTTGACTTGCAAATCAGAGGCCATACTGGCAAGAAAACCAAAGCAATTCTTTGGAAAATAGAAATGTTTGGGCAGGTTTGAAAACATTCCCTAAAAACGTGCAAATACTTTCTGAAGGCTATAATTTTCTTGTTTGAAAATGATACGTATTCTTAAACCATCGAATTGAAAGGCTGATATCCCAGTAGACCATGTTTGATTACTTGCCCGGAGTGCAACAAAAAGATAGGCTTGGAATTCTTTTATTTTCACAGACTAAAGAGATAGTCAGTGAGGAGCTGAGTGCTTCACTTAATGTATTTCAAAATGTCTTGGGAGAAAATCCTACCCTTTAAAATTTTGGCTCTAAGGGTTATTTGGAGGACAATAGTACTAAATAAGAATAGAAGAGGCTTCACACCATACCCATTTGTGTGGGATTTCACATCTCATTGTTCATGCAAATGAAAAGTAGCTGGGTTTTGATCCAGTTTGATGCATGTTTATCAAAGAACAGTTAAAAAGATGTGTTTATATATAAGATACCTTCCTTATCTCTTTTCAGCAGTGAAATCTAATCTTACCTGCTTATTTACAGAGTGAGACAGAAGTATTCCTCAGTGAATTATACAGAGAAGCCTGGGAATTTTGCCAAAGTGTCCTGGTAGATCTTCCAACTGGAAATGTATATATTTTTTATAATGCACACTTACTTTTGGAGAGACTTTGCTTGCTCTTTCAAGGTTATTGAAATTATTCAAGGAATCTTCTTTCTCCCTTGTCTGTACCGTATGCAAAACATCAAAAATACAAGTGGCTGAACATCTTGTGCTTTGAACCAACACTGTAGCTACTTGTGCTTAAAATAACAGTCATGCAAAAGACAGTGGGAACAAAACCTAATACCTAAGTCACTGAATGTATATTGAAATATTTCAATGTAATTTACACAATTAAACCTTCATTGTTATGTTTGTGAAAGAGATGATAATACATGAGATAGAAAGAAGAAATAGTTTTTTCTAGGTGAGTATACTCATGTACATTTTAAAACTGAAGTTCTACCTATATGATAACAGTTTGGTTAACCTAAAAAGACAGAATGCAAGACTGTTGCTTATTATCCAGTGTTTGTATTTACAGTAGGTTTAAATTCTGTACAAGATATAAAACATAGAGAAAATTTTGGATATGTATATACAAATACACACACAGAGGAAGATGATCAGCAGACTGGGACACCTTTCCTATGAGGAGAGGCTCAGAGAGTTGGTACTGTTCAGTGTGGAATAGTGAAGGCTCTGTGGGGAGCAGAGAGCTGTTCTCCACAGCGGAGAGAAGCCTTCTAGTAGCTAAAATGGGCCCCAAAAGAAAGCTGGAGAGGGACTTTTCACAAGGGCATGTAACAATTGGACAAGGGATAATGGCTTTAAACTGAAACTGGATTGATTTAGGTTATGTGTTAGGAAAAAATTCATTACTATGAGGGTGGTGAGGCATTAGAACAGTTTGCCCAGAGAAGTAGAGACCCTGGAAGTGTTCACAGCTAGACTGAATGGGGCTCTGAGAAACCTGGTCTAGCAAAACGTGTCCCTGCCCACAGCAAGGGGGTTTGAACTACATGGTCTTTAAGGACCATTCCAACCCAAATCATTATATGTTTCTAAGTTTCTATGACATGTCTTTGCTTATAAAGGTATTTTACTGTCAAGGCTCCAAAATGCATTCCTCAATATGTAAAACACTTCTAAAAGTTTCCCCTCATCTCTGCACTGAAATTCAAGGGCACAAACATTCGTCAAATACTTCTCTTTGCATGTCAAGGACAGTAATACGACTGCCAGGAAGGCAGCCATAAGATTATTAAGACTGATAATCTTCAGTGAGTTAAAAGCAGTTTCTGTACCCTTCCCCATTCTGAGAATGCACCCACAAGTTTGCCAAGAGAGAGTGCTCTGCTGCACACATGGGTGTCCCATCATTCATTTCCATGAATTAGAAGAACTAGATATCTGTTTCTGTCATAAAATAGTACTTTTTTAAAAAACAAAACAAAACAAAACAAAACAAAACACAAAAACCTTACATCCGTTGGTCTGGCTTTGAGGTTTGTTTTTTTGTTATTTTTTTAGAATATTTCATTATGATTATATTCATTTCCCCTCTCTGTTTTATAGAACATTATCGTGCTAAGCAAACTGGATGAGAAAGAGAACACATTTACAATTCTTTTATTTTAGTTTTACAAGCTTTTCTAACCAACTTGTGCCAACAAAAACCTCAAAAGTTATTTGAGATCCAACACAAAATATATCCAATGCATATGTCACCACTCAGTGCATAACATCATGTTGTGGTAGAGTTTGATTTATTGATTAAATGATAAAACATGTTCATAGCAGATGTAATTAAATATCATATTCTACCATTACACATGAAAAATCTTTAATTATTCATCACCTAAAATGAAAAATACATTGCAGTCTGGTAAGTAAAATTAATGAAAGACAAAGGGTATTCAAAGAAACACTGGTATTTTTCCTGTAGAAAAACTCAGTAATTTACATTTATTAATTGGTTTTGTATTTTAAGTATCATCTTTTTTTATAGATTATAATTGTGCTGATGATTTTGCCAAACACACACAATTGGCTGTCATAAGGGAGAGAGGGGGAAGGATGTCAAATCTCCTCTTCTTTCTGTCCACAAAGAGAGTAAACATATGTGATATGAACAGTAATGGAGTCTGACAACCTTTTATAAACCAAACATCACTAAGGCAGTAAGAAAGATAAGCAGAATGCACCTGTATGACAACTCACCCAGTGCCCTGACTGCATCAAGCTACCAGGCAGTTTGATGTCTGGGTCATCTCACAGCAACAGTCAGTTGTGCAAATGCCTTTTGAGTGCAGGTAAAGACTCACACCACCCTTTGGAGCCAGCAATGTCAGCGTGATTTGAGAGAAACCTACTTCATATGGATAATGTGGGCAGCATCTTGCCCGCACTGAACAATATCACCAAGGGGCAGTGGGAAGGGTGTCAGGAGTCTGTGATGTAGATCAAGAGGCAGTGTCAAGATACAGAATTTTTCTGTCATTAAAAAAAATTCTCAAGTAATGAAGAAATTTAAAACAGAGGAGGTGCCCATAGATATTAAGTTCATTTGGATGTGCTTTAACGTATGACCAATTTCCAGACTGCAGGCCATTTTTGATATTAAATATGTCCCCAAAGAACCATAAGAATCACTTTGAACTAGGCAAAAATAGCTGTGGCAGCCTGAATTACTCTATTAGGTAACACTCTGTGACTACTGAACAAGGACCAAAATTATTTTGTTAATAAGAGTAACAACTAATTTAAAGATGTAGATGGGAACCTATTAATACATAAAAATGCTTCTGAGCTAACTCATGGTTGAAGCTCATGGGTAAAATTCTCAAGTTATTTATTATGATTACAATTCTAGTCTGAATTGTTAACCCATTGATTCCTATAATTATAAAAGAAGTCTTTATTTCAAAGATTAATTTGTTTTTATACATAAACCACCAGTTATATGCAAAGTTTTGGGTTTTATGACAACTCCACCCTCTTGGAAAAATGAGCAACTCCTGGGAGATAGAATATACATAACAAAGTAAAACAGGAGCAGTTTGCCAGCATGCTTGCTAACCTGCTGAGGTGGACTTTAAAATATGTTTGTTGGTGGACAATGCCTAATGTTTGAAGAAAAGTTCAGATACAAAAGACATTAAGTCCCCGGAGGACAGCATAGCTGGGGATGCTAGTACAGTTTCCCTAAAAAAAAAAAAAGAAAAAGAAGGCATCACTGAGGATGAAGTGAAAAATGCCTGTTAACAAATGCTTGCAACACTGAAAACAGTTGGACTTAGAGGTCTGTGAGAGGACACAGAGAACTATTCTCCTTATGATTACAGAGACACTGTGGGATAGCTCTTGTGACTAAAACTCTGCAGTTGATGGATAAAAGTAAGTTAGGAAAGAGAGGACAGGAAAGCAGGACTCTTTTGCCATGAAACTGGGGATGAGCCAGTAAAGAACTTACTTATAAAGACCTGAAGAGCTGTTTAATGACACTTGTGTCTGCTCAAAGGAAAACATAGTGCTCACAACTAGGGACATTTCTGCAAAGGGTATAGGACAGTTTTTGTGCAGGTGATAACAAACCCATAGGGGAGGATTCTGCTGGATCTGCCAATCATAAACAAGGAAGAACTTTTTGAGGATATTAAAACAAAGTGAAGCCTTCTGTTTTAATGAACTTGAGGCTTATCATCCTGAGAGAAATGAGCAAAGCCAAAGTAAAATTACAGCATGTTATTTGAAAAACATGCTTAATATTATCTAAGAAATGTCTGTATTATAATTAAATGAAAATTAGAAAATAATCTACTCCGGTTGACACTGCTCCTCTATTTTCTTTGTTAAGGAAGCAGAGTAGAAAAGAAAAGAAAACAAATCCCTTAAATCTGCTTGTAATATCTAATTTTGCTGTTGATATTTTTTTACAGATTTGCATTTTGAGGATGCATATCTAGAAGATAAGAAAAAGGAAAAATGTAGGTACAAACTGAAGCAGACCATTCTCAGAATTATATTTGACACATTGTCAGAAGAAACTTTCAGATTCCACATCTAAAAAAAAAAAGTTCAGTCTATTTTCCAGAATGACAACCTAGATATTCTGTCACTACAATATTCTGTCAATTGTATTTTTGCATTTTATCACAAGAGTAGGCAGCAGATCCCATGGTGGGTGAAAGGAGCAATGGGGTCTCTGAGAGTTGTACTTTATTCATTATAATATGAATTAATTAGAGTCTGAAAACAGAGATATTTGTGTTTTTACTTGGTTTCAATGAGTTTTCAATTTTTCCATAGATTTTAGCAAAGGGATAATATATGGATCAATATATACATTGTATATTGCATATAGTATTTGTTGCAAGTGGTATATTTTACTTTTATGCCTCATTCTGGCAGTGGTGTTCCACTGTGGTTTCTAAAAATAAAATACAACTAAATAGTCTCTGTCAAAAGACAGACAGAAATACAGAAGGCTACAACCTAATGAGGTCAGTGTTTTCCATTTATATGTGTCTTCCTTTAGCATCAGGTTACAGATATAGGTAGGAGTTCATTCAGTTCTTGATTTTCTGATTAAAAGAAGACATCTTTTTCCTTTTACTGAAACTGTCTGTGCAGCTGAATGCTGATATTTTGGGTTTTCCCTTTGATATGTAAAAGGTGAAAGTTTATTTTTTGGCCCAGCTGATGACTGACTGTCACTTTGGTGTGATCAGTTTTGTGCAAACACCCTCTAAAACAGATTTTACTGTCCTGTTCACACACACTATTTGCATCCACATTTGTATCTTACCAGACATAATTTGACCAAGAGGTAGCTCTCAGGTCAACCATGCAAAGAAAGTTTGCCCTTAGAAAGACAGAAAGAGAGAAAAAGAAGGTGAGATACAAATTCTAACAGTGAAATAAATGAAATACAGTGTGAAAGAGTAGTACTAAGACCATAGAAGAAATACTTGGAAAAGAAATATCCTGGGGGGAGGAAAATTTTCTTAAGAGATGTACCTTGATAAGAGGGCCCTAGGTACTCTATTTTTTGCTGCTTAAAAAAAGAAGCTAAGATCAGAAACTTTGCATTCCTAATGCAATTTGCATTTTTCATTCGGCTTTAAGCTTGACTTTAAACATGGACAATATTTGCAAAGAAACAAGAACTGTGAAAGAAAACTGGTAGTACAACTAAGTACTGAAAAGCAATTTCTTGACTATTATTTGAACTACGTGCTCTGAAGATGCCAGAGGATTCGCCCCTTTCAAATGGTTGAAAGGACAGAGTTCCCCAGTGAGTGACCTTTCTTTCATTACACAAGAACTGTATAGATCTGAGAAAAGATAGTGGGTTGCAAGTGCCTTAGAATATTCTTTTGCATAAAGGGAAAATGCGGATTCTCAATGTGTGCTGCGCTTACACTTTTCTAGACAATCTATTTCAGATGATGGAAAGTTTCTCTATGCTGTGTGCCTACAGGTTTTAAAATGGTTTGTTGACTGCTGGAGTGACCAAATAGTTTTTCCTGAATAGGACAAGTAATGGAATTTCCCAACAGAATAGAAATCTGAGGTTTTTTGAAATCTTTGATGTTTTTTGAAATCTTTGAGTAAGTAGGTCCTACTACTTTAACAGTTTCATGGGGAATTATATATTTTTCCATAGAATTTAGAGAAGGATCAATATATATGTTGTATATTGTATATAGTATTTGTTGCAAGTGTTATATTTTACTTTTATGCCTCAAAGAATCTGATAGTACCTCTAACAGATGTGCAAAGGTTATGTGGAAACATACCCTGCTGATTTTTCAGCACTTTCCTCCACTCCCACATGTTGGATATTTTGAGTAGAATGTGTCATAGCATGTTCATCAATTTGTATACAGTATTATGCCTAAATTGTATTTAAACATGATTAAAAAAAGAGAAAAAATAGGAAAAAAACTTAAATGTGAATACATTATTATGAATTTATACAATATAAAATAGCAATATAAAATAACGTGCCCGAAAAACACTCATTATTACCATATTTCAGAAACAATTTAATATGTGAGTCTGCTAAAAACAGTGGATTCATAAAAATTGCATTGAGGAAGTTGAATGGTTATCACTTCACTGCCTTCGAATAAAGTTTGCTGATGCAAATTTTCTAATTGTCAGCTCTGAGTTTTAAAAGTCAAGCTGAGTTCTTTCAAAGTCCCAAACCATCACCAGTAAATTGGACCTTGTCAGCCATATTATGCTCTGAATGATATAATTTTTTTACACCAATTTCCTTCTTCAATGAAATTCCAAAAGACTTTTCAGGCAAAAGCCTCATGGGTATAATTTGGGTTCCAGGATGCTGACTATTTGTGAAATCAGGCTATACACAAAGAAATTAACGAGTCAGTTGAATTTGTCAGTTATGGTGAATATTGTTGCAAAATTATAAGTTAAGTCCAAAGAGCAAAGGAAGATGTGCTGGAGAAGCCATTGAAGAAAAGGGAGGGTCTATTTCCTGCAGTTTACATTGTCAGCAAGTAAAATCATCAAGCTCGGAAAGCTTTGCAATTACTAGCACAGCAGAAAAGTAGTCAGTCATTTATTATATATACTGCTTCACAGGGTAATCTCGTATTGTTTAGCAGTAGTAGAACTGTCAGATTAAAAATAAATATTTCATGACTTGTAACACTAATGAGTTCTTGCTTTGATGTATAATCCATTATTAAACTTACCAAATGTTTTTTAGGCTAACTTATGTGGGTCAGCATTAGGCCTTTGTAAAATACAGCTTTCTAGCCAGATGGTTAGAGGTTGTCATTAAATTAGCCTGAATCAGTCGGTATCCCATCAGTTAATCTCATGTACTATAAATGGCAGATGAGTATTCTTTGTACCGATTATGCAACTTACAGCATCTGCCCATTTTCTACTTGGCTGGGTCCTGTCTGAAATGGTCATTTCCCCAAACCTGCTAGACCCAATCAAAAACCTGCCCAGTTTGCAAGAAGACTGCAGGCATATGGCTGTTCAGCTTATATCTTCACCATAGGGTACTTAACTATTATGTACGAATATGGGAAACTCTGTATGATGAAGTCATTAAAGTACTGAATATTAAGAATCATGGTCATGTTACACATAATGACAGCAGTGCAGAAAATGCTCATCTGTGTATATTTTCCAACTGACTGCTTATTTTATGAATGGCATTTAGTTTCTTATGATATGGGAGAAAGCTGTCAATATGGAACTATTTGATTCATGTAAATGTAGTTAAACTTTCAATTGTAACTTTTTTGTTATATTTGTGCCTTTTGGGATGAGAAATTCACAGGTTTGCACATAAATTCTTAAAATAAAATCTTAAATTTTGAGAACAGAATTAACTGGAAAATAGGCAAAAAGCTGCATGCAACCACCCTTTGATGGTTACTATTTAAATAACATACCATCAGTTATCTTCCCATATTCCCTACAGGACTACATAACAGATGCAAAACTGCCATATGGATGGTATACTACCTTAACATGAAAAGTTGCAATCTTACTAACAGATAATCAAAAGTTCTCTCCATAATTTTTAATTAATAATAACTCTTAATTAGATGTTAATTATCAAAAAAGGAATTTCTGTAATGTGTCTTCTCTTATTCAAATATTATACTTGACACTATGTTATAACAGCTAGAGTAATTGCAAGATGGTGATAATCAATAGTGACAGTGTATTAAGGATGCATTTATGAGACAAAACTATCAAACTCCTAACAGCAATAATAATAAAAAGGTAGGTATTCCATACTTGTATTTATATCCATGAAAACAACATAAAACAGTGACTTCTGAGTAGAACATCACTGTACAATTACAGAAAAGATTGTGGTTCATAGTTTTTCAGATCTACATTTTACATATTAATACTACAGCTGCATGTTGTACTACCTGCTTTTCATTAGGTGATTTGAAATATAAAGCCATATTTCTTTTGTTGCATTTTACCTGTGGAATATAAAAATGTTCATAAATAATATTTGTATGTTCTACACATACTGTTGAACAAACGTGTCTATTTTGTAGAAAAGAAACAGAAACAGTCAAGTCCTACAGAAACATTCTTTAAATTCTTATCTCCAGAAGTAATTACAGGGTTAAGTAGAAAATTCTTAGCACAAGAATAGTCTTAGACTGCATGCACATTAAAAATATATCTTTATTTATGCCACTGTTTTGCATTCTGTGGCAGACCAATTATCTGGACAAGATGTTTCACAAAGAAATGCTTTTATCCAAAGCAGAGATTTATAGAACAGTCTGTCTAAAAAAGACAGTCCTGAATCCAAGTTATACTTGTGAGTAGGAAAGTTAATAACACCTGTAATTTACTTTGTATATTTATTTTAAGACACACTAAATTTCATTTCATGACAGTTGGCATCTATTTACCACATCCAAAAATGGCAAAATGAGACAAAAAGGCCTGTTCCTGTACTCCTTTCCATCTACTTATTGACAGAACTGTAGGCAATATCACACTCCAGCACCCTGTACAGCCTTTACTTCCGTCTCAGGGGTATCACAGAGTAACTACTATTCCAACTACATATTCATACTTCCCCCCAAAAAGTCAGTAGTAACTTAATCTGTTGACACAGTAATGAACTTCCATGATTGTCTCAGGCTGCGCTGAAGGTGGAAGAATTTTAAGGAGGCATGAGAATCATTAAATCATATGACAGTTTGTGTTAGACAGGACATTAAAGATCATCTAGTTCCAACTCCCTTGATGTGTCCAGGGATGTCACCCACTAGAACACATTGCTCTGGGCCCCATCCAGCCTGGCCTTGAACACCGTGTATAGAAGACCTGTATATGAAGGAGCTTTCATGAGCTCTTCTGACTGTTGCACCAGGAAGGGGAGTTCTAAGGGAAACATCCATTAATCATTGGCACCGATATTGAGAAAGCTTTCTCCTCTTTCCTTCTGCTGTTCTTTTTATCACACTTCTAGGGTGGTTTTCAGAGGCAACCACTCAATGCACAGAAGGAACACATCCTGGACAGCTTTCCCAGTAAAGAAATAGATCATGAGAACAACTGCTTTGACAAGGGAGTCTTGAGAGGTCCAGGCAGAGACAGCTGTGTCTGTGGTGCCTACGGGGTAATGGCAGTCTGAAGTGTGAAATAGGGGAAAGTAAAACAGGTGAATATACTGAAAGTTATTTAAAAAAATCAGGTTATGAAAAAATCACAAGATACTTTAACTCTTTTCCCCAACTGATTGAATCTATCTGGAGAAAATCCTTTTTCCATGGGATCCACAGCTTAAATGATGGCTATTACAGATGTAATTACATGCAGTGTAACCAGAACTTACTTCAGAAGCAGAAATAGTGCAAAGCACAGACATAAATATGTTCCAGTGTGTTGTCAACAGAATAAGGAAATGGATCATGAAAATGCCACTTTATAACAGCACAATAGCGTGCAAGTGTCAGCGCCGTTTCACCTAGCGATATATCAACTACCCCTGCAACCTGAGAGTGATCAGTAGAAAATAAGGGCCATTCACTAGAACCAGACAATTCCCTCTTTGTGCTTGCCCCAACTCATTTACATTAGGAGTGTATTTACCTAAGATATTTCTTCAATAACACTGTTCTCCATATTGATGAATTTGATTTTTTTGGAGGGGGGTATAGCTTTGTGTTGAGCTTCTCTTAATAATATAATTACTACATCTTCTACCATGATGTGACATACAGCAATTGCTATTAAGACACTCAAAATTGTAATGGTTTTAAAAAGTCTGCTCTACCAATCGTGCAGTAAATGAAATAATAAAATGGACCTATGCAAAGCTTCATTGTTATTAAGCAGATACATAATTTATTAGTGCTTTGTTGTTTTCACAGCTAAATTCACAGAGACCCCAGAACTTAAAAAAATTCTCATCAATAATAGAGCAACTGAAAACCAGCATCAGTATAGTAGATAAAAGAGAGCAAGAGAAACAACTTGCTTACTTTTTGTCTGGTGAAATGAGGAAAACAACCTATATTAAACTTTTCATGAAAAATTACAGAATATCAAGTTTGCTAATTTTCAGGGAGGTATATTTAAACTCTGTCACTTGCCAGGAACATATCTATTGACAACTGTCTTGGCCGAGTCTTTTCTGGATCTTACACTGTTTTTAAACTTTGTCTAGCACTTAAAATAGCACAAAAATAAATGACCTAAAAGAATGAATAGGCAGTGCAGACAAGGTCCTCCCTCCTACTGTCACTCTCTTCCTATTTTCCTCCCACTTCACACTCCAAAATATAAATAGTGATTGGGATTATTGAAAATTATTCATCAGATTATTTTTCATATCAATCTGTGAGGCCTGAATTAGTCTGCTTATTTTTAAGGTCTTACTGAGTGCATAAAGTAGAATAGTTGGGCTCAAGGGAGGGATTGAGGTGACTAGTAACAGGAAGCAGCTTTATTCTATGAAACAGGAGTTCAACCCATCTAAGATCTCACTCTTCCTCTAGATGTGATTTTTTTTTCTTCAGTAAAAGAAGGTTCCAAGGACAACTGTGTTTTTTAATTTAGGTGCTTCAACCAAGCACTTATCTTCAAGGTAAATGATTCAGTGAAGTATTTTGGCATCAGGGAGTGATTCTATTACAGTGTGATTGCATTAGAGATGTCAAGATCACTGAGAAAATTTTTTTCCAATGAAAATTCTCAACTTAAAGAGCAAATACAGAGTACTTCCACCCGCTTTCCAAGGCGACTTTAGAAAAAAACCTCAAACTGCTAGAGGCAATTCGCAGGTTGTGATTATGACTGGCACTGAGAAAGTTAGAAATTTGGCAATACTTATGGATTCCTGAAATTGGAAGAGGACTCTGGAAGTGGGATATGTCATTTATTCTTGTTTCACGCAGCCACCTATAAATAAAAGCCCTGATCAATTTAGTTTTATGCTCACAACCTGCCATTATTATTTTAATAATATTCAGTTAATTTAATTTTGTTAAATGACGTCTTTATTGCTTGAAATTTTATATTTGCAAAGGATAAAATTTCTATTATATTGTCAGTATACTAGACAAGCCTTCAAAAGTCATAAGTTAATTGTTTTAATGTGGTAAAACTGCCAAGTGCTTGGTTTTGGTTTTTGTGTTTTGCTTTTTTTTTTTTTTACAGTCAGTTTTGCTCCTAACTCAAATCAATAGCTCTTCTGAGTAGTTTCATTAAAACCAAAGGTCTCCGGTGACTGTAATTCCCAGTACCAAGGATAATATCTTGATTTTCCAAATATACAAAGTCAAGCATATCACAAGACTCCACAAGATACTGAGAATCTCTAAATTGTCTTCTTTACAAATAACAGATAATATATGAATACATTAATTTAGTAGATAGATACCATATAGAACCTTTAATATTCAGAGTGGGTATTGTAACAGTGGCAAGCATTGCCATTCTTATTCTGACACTCAGAAAAGATTTAACAGATGATGAAAGAGGTTATCTTAGGTCAAAAGCATGAACAGCATAATCTTGAACACATGAATGCCAGAAGCTTTAATATTGCTAAAAGATGGTATTATTTTTTACCAAAAATACAAATAGCATCCAGCACTTGTATCCAAATTGTAAGCAAAGGAAGTAACAGAGCAGAGCTGAATAAACATCTTACAGAGGTATAAAGTATATGAAAAGGAATAAAAAAGTAATGGAAAATATTTTAATTGTCCAATTTCTTGAAGCTTTGAAAGTAGAAAATAAAGTAAGAATGGCAAATTATTTTGCTGAACAAATAAGGAATATCACGTGTAGTTTTTCAGCTTCAGAAATAAAAGAAGATGCAACTGGTGGGACCAGTAACAGTAGATGGCATAGGATGGAGGTTAAGTCAAACACGCTAGAACTACAAAATCAGTATTTTATCTCAGATATATAAGGTAATATTTATCCACATGTTAAATTACATGAGCATAAGAAAAACCTGCTTGAAAAAGACTGGGATTACTGCAATTATGACAGACAGTCGAAATAACATTCATGTTGCTTATTATGGCAAAATAATAGTCCCTGGATTTACGGAACAATCGCAAGGACTTTTTATGAAATTAATAATTTCTGCTGCTTTACCAGAAAATCCCAAATATTTTACACATACATATACCCTTCAAAAAATTACAGTGCCACGAGTTTGACTTTAAATCTGACACAGCCTTAGAACATATTTTGAATCAGGATACAATAGATCAGAAGTATGGAGAAAGGTATGAAGAAAAAGGTAAATTACCCCAAGAATTTAATCTGGACTTCTGTATTGCCAGTTTGCTTAAATAGTCTCTAATTTTGCTTATTTCACTTTCCCAAATAGCATCTAGGTAGGTTCAGAGGCTTAGGAACCCAGAGGGCAGGCTTTATAGCAGAAATCTTTTACTGTCTAGTTGGTTGGAGTAACCTTTCTTCCTGTCTTTCACATTTCTAAGCTTTGGCTTATGTTCAGTGTTTCTCTGGTCCTCTTAGGCTGTTTCTTCCTGCTTTCACCTTCTGGAAAAGCTCATTTTTTTGATCAAACTTATCTTGGAATTCCTTTTTCATCCATGCTGTCTTTTTTCCACGGATGCACAACTTCACTTCGAAATGTACCTTTGAATTTGCAAAGATTGTCCTTGAAGGTCAGCCCTGGTTGAGAGTCATCGGAGTCAAGACTGCTTAAAGTTTACAGGTTTTCAACCAGTTCCTTTTCCTTTTTTGTGATTAATGGCCAATGTTAGTAATCTTAGCTACTAATTAGTAAAGTATGTGTCTTTTTCACCCAAAATAATCTTTCCATTCCCCTGTTTTTTAAGCATAGCCCCATTCTTACATTAATATGCTTTAGAAAAAAAAGATAAAAGCCCTTTGCAGGCATCTCGTGCACAATATTTTATCTTGGTCTCACTGTATGTCTAGAACTAAAAGTTCTAAAAATTCTTTGACTCTGAGTTGTTGTTCACATGTGTTATAACTGTGCATGACACAATGAATAAAATAACAAATAAAACTATAAAACCACCATTATGAACAGTTCTATTGGAATCCTGTGGAACACACATTTATAAACGGTTCACCCTTCCTTGGATTTTCTTACTTTAGCAGCTTTTCCCTCGTTATTTGCCTGCCTAGAGCCATCAAACTGCTAGATTTTTGCTCATTAAAACCGATTGTTCTTAGTGGACTGAGATCCACAAAAAGAAAGTAAAAATAAAAGTTTAAAGCTCTTTCTCATAATTGTAGAACTTCTCCAGTAAAAATAATTACTTATTTATTAAAAAACAAACAAACAAACAAACAAAACTTCGTCCTTTTCCTAAACTTAATTTTATCATTGCAACTAAACAGGAGTTCCAATAAAATGTATGGTATAATTATAATCAACCCTTATATAAGTGTGTTTGTTTACTCATCTTGTTTGATAATGCTGTCTATATTTCTCCTTGCTAAGTATGTAGGATGGACTCATTTCACAAGATTACTCTTTATTAATAATCTTCCTAACATTAAAAATTTGTAGGTGGCACTGGTTCATCTTGTAGGGTCCACTTCCACTAAAAAAAAGTACGTGAATAATTCACATGTAGGCTCAACTAAAAAGTCATAAGAAAAGTTAATTATTTGTTTGAATAGCATCATATACAAATTTCCCAAAGTTCACTTCTATGAAAATTTCATTTAACTATCATATTATTACAGATAATCAATTTTACATTGAGACATTTAGTTTTTCAATCTTTTCTCCTGTAAAAAAATTAAATGTAATTTAAATTGAAATCCCATAGTTTACAATTTTGCCAGGGAAACTTCAGCTTTCAGCAAAAAGGTGGCCTTTATACCATGAGCTATTCTCTGTCTGAAACAAAGGCTGTTTAGTCTAAGATCAAAAAGGCTTTAAGGAAAATTGGAATCAATAAGTACTGGAAAATACCTTTTATATTATGATAATTTCGGTCCCTGAAATGTTGAACTATTTTCTAAGAATAGGCATAAATATGTTCTACAGGATGAGCCATGGTAACTTCAGACACAAACAGTTATACTTGGCAAAAAAATAGTAGAGGATAATATACTAAATTATTAAGCTTCGCAACATTGCTAATTCAAATGTTGGCGAATATGCATGAATAAGTAAAAGAAATTTGTGTGTGAACCTGTGTGTGCATGTATGATTATTCTTCTTGTTTCATTGTTTGTGTGCCTAATAGAATGCCAAAAAACTATTTAATGTTTCTTAAAATGCATCTATGATTAAATTACTTATACTTTCAGCTTTGCACCTTTGAGCCTGTATTATACTACAAACAAAATTATTATGCTTTACATTAAAAGTTAGCTGACCATGACCCAAATTCAACAGTGTTTACTTCATTTCAGTCTTGCTTAAATTTTTAGGCATCACGTACATATTTAAATGCTTTGCTTTGCTAAACTGTGATTTATTTATACATTCTAAATTCTTCAGTGCTCAAACACTTCTATGTCTGCTTACATCTAAAATCAAAGCAGATTTCATTTCTGGAAGTAAACATTGATAACTGGGTATCAAGTGCTAATAAAGTAGAATCAGGGTTTTTTCCCTGCATTATCATACAACTGTTATTGGATCAGTAATACTAAGAAGAAGAAGCATTGAATTATTCTGCTATAATTGCTTGTATCCAGTATATTAAAGAAGCAAAAAAGAGAGCTATATCAAAAACAATAAAAAAATTTTGGAGGTTGTCTTCTAGCAATGTTTGAGCGTATATACTCAATAGCTCAATCAGCCTAGTTCCATGCAGTTAACAAATTTTATTTATTACATGCTTCAAGTATCATTAAAAAAAAAAAGTATTTGACAGAAAGAAATAGTGAATTAAAAATTTATTTTTTAGAAACAAATCTCAAAACTTTTCGGTGGCTAACACTGTAAAATTAAATTTACAGATAATAAAGTAATAAAAATATATAAAAATATAAGCTTTTTCTCTGATACCAGATCAAAATTCTAGGACAGAAATTCAGGTCAACTCATCCAGGTCTGAGAGAAACCCTGAGGGAATCTACTGTCTTAACCAATAATTTATTTGTTTTTTCTTCCATGTCTTGATGCATAATACTTTAAAAAATGAAGACACACAGAAGAACTACCAGTAAGTCCAAAATGTAAAGTTTTTAGCTTTGACTTAATAGCCTGAAGACTTTAGTCTAATCTCCAGTTCATTTATTTTCAATGCCAAGTGAAGGGAAAAATGGAATGAATTGGAACAAAATTGCCTGAGGGATCAATTGCAAATGCCTGCAGTAGGGAAGGTAGCTAGGACACAGGCTTTTGCAGTCTTAAGGCACCTGTTAGGACAAACTTTTTTGCTATGTAGTTGTGTTCACAGGTAGGAAGAAAACAGGAAGAATGAATCAAGTAGATTTGACTATAGAATGAAAGGTTTCCTTTGTAAAAGGAAAAGAATTATATAAAAAGTCAAATTAAATGTGACAGCTAATGTAGTAATTGATCAAGACCTCAATTGTATATGACTGAAAAAAAACCTGCCACAAATGCCCAAATGAGAGATCTCTAAGGTCTAACCTAATGGAAGGCAAACCACTATGGTTTGAATACAGTGCAACAAAAATCTTGGAGGTAAGGCCAGTATTTGGCAAAGTAACAATACACTTAATAGTTGCAACTACGGCTCCACAGAGGAGACTCATGCTTACAGAACTGTTATACTGTCTTTTTTTTTTTTTTTCCAATGCCAGGCATCAATGCTGCCACATGATAACAACGTTTACTGGATCAGTTAATCACCAAATTGGGTTAAAATGTGGATTGTCAACTGTGATTAAGATATACTCATATGATATGCACAATTTTTACCTTTTAATTTACATGATAAATAAAATTTAAAAAAATTAAAACTGAAAAATGGTACATTATTAGGTAGCAGCAATTTCATTTTAGTGGTTAAAAATGTAGGACAAAGAAAATGAACACAAATATAGGAAAGAAAAAAAAATCTAGGGAGAAAAAAGCTGTGTTCTTGAATCAAATTACATGAATATTGAAGTACTTTTTTTTTTCCTGTAAAGAATATGAAAACTTACTCAGAAAATATGCATTTTTGCATTACTCTAAATAGAATCATGAAAAGCTTACTTTAACAGTACGTAGCCAAACCATAACCATTGTTATATTCCATGTTCTCAGTAAGCACAATATTCCTACACTTTTAAAAACTGTTCCATTTCTTACACACAACACAATTCCTTCCAAATACTTACGAATGTATTCATAAAATGTTCATTTATGATAGAAGAATGCTACTTGATGGAAAACTGGATGCCTGTTGTATGTCTACAAACTTCTGATTGTAACTGGAATCAACAACACAAGACCTTGTTCCTGTGTTGTAACTGAGGGAAAGAGGCATGAATGTCATTGAACTTATACAAAAACCACAGAACTCCTAGGTTACAATTATATGGAGCTATACAACTGTATGGAAGAGATTTTATTTACATGAATCAGTATGAGTTACATCTTTGTAACATGAAATTAAAATGCTTGGTAATTTTCACAGAATCACAGAATATTTTGAGTTAGATGGGACCCACAAGAATCATCTAGTCCAACCCCTAAGTGAATGGCCCCTACAGGGGATAGAACCGATGACCTTGTTGGCTATCAGCACCACATTTTAACCAACTGAGCTAATCTTGAATATAGACATTTAGTTGATATGCATGGTGTGTTTTGATAGTGGTAGCCAATTCTCTCAGAGTGCATGAGCTGGGCATCTCAGTTAGTAAGATTCTCTACACTCAAAATGGGTATTGCACTTAAAATGGATATTAGATCTCCTGTCTAAAAGGAGATAACTGTCCTAAGAAAAAGGTTTCTCTAGCTGCCTATTTATATTATATTTGAAGGCAGAAAGAAAGGAAGGCTGGAAATCAGTGTAAAAGAAACAATACTCTCCACCTTTTGTGTTGAACTAGTACATTTGCATAAGACACCAAAAGGAGAGTAAGACACATAGTTTTTCCACAACACAGTAGTTGTATTGGCAAGATGCAAGCTTTTGATATTGACTTATTTTTGTCTGACATATTTATACATTAAAAAAAAAAGAGAGGAAAAAAGCAAACAGTTCTAAAATAGGACAGACTAAATACCCTACTACTGCTCAAAACAACCAAAAAAACCCACCATAGAAACAACTAAAAAATCCAAACTAGAGCTTCTGACAACTAATTGTGTTATTTTTCATATGTTTACAGTTCCTAGATTAATGAAATCATGACTTTCAATCATAATTTCATTATAATTACCCTTTGCAAGTATTGCCCTAACCTGTTTTCAAAAATTAGAGTATCATCTTTTCAGTGAAGTGTATCCTTCTATAGAATAAACCTCATACTTTCATATGCATATTCGTTAAATAGTGAAAGGATAAGTCCTTGATTTCTATCCCTCTTTGATATGAGTCAAGAAGTATGTGTACTTTCTCAGGATATATCAAAGCCCAAGGAACGAAAAAGGCTGTGAGATTTGTACCAAGCTGCTGTTGTAGAAAATTCTGCGGTTTATAGGTCATGTTTCTGGAAGTAGTATCAAAGTGAAGTGTTTTCAGTTTGCTTGCTATGCCTTTGGCTCAGGATGAGTTGATCGTGAAAGGGTTATTCAGTCTGTAAAAAAAACCTCCAACCCAACTCCACAGGAGCAAATTTAATTAAAGAAAAATAAAATTATCAGAGAGAGCAACATAATTTTTTTTTTATTCCCTTAAGAGCCTTAAGAAAAATAGATCATTAAAGTTAGGAGCGATAAAATCTTTTGTGAAAGAAATTTAAATAAGTTGAATATTTCAATTGCTTAAATCACAGTTCCTATCTAAGAACCAGAAAAAATATTTACATGTAAATATATAAAATTAGCTTGATATGGACTTTGCTTCATAGAGGAAGTAGAAAACGGTCTCCTTTAACCGATATAAATCTACCAGAGCAATGTCAAGAGAAAAATATGAATAAAAAATAAATTAATTTAAGTTTTCAAAAAAAATTAAAAATTTAAAATTTACATTCCCTTAAATCAGTAATTTAATTTAATTTAAACACAATATATCATTCAGAAGTGTACCTGACATTGTTGTAAAGAACTCAAACACAATGTGATTATGGCAGTAAGCTAAGTTTTGTCAAAGCTTTATTAAGCCTATAAAATATCTAAAACTGAAGTCTTTCTTTCCCTTCCAGTATATAGATAGGTGTGGTTGTGCCCTATAGAAGTTTGCATACTTATATTATTTTGTTAGCAACATATAGGTTTTTTATTTCAGTGAATTTATTATTTCAAAAATTTAATTGCATTAAGAATAATACTAGGTTCCTGTTTTAATCCTATAAAATGTACACATTCTAAATTATTTTTTAAAAATACCATTAACAAGATTTCTTTTGCAGGAGAATCTCAGCATCAAAATATATATCTTCCATTACATAGATTTATAAAACCCAAGTAAGCAAAATCTTTCATAGTACAAGAATGTTAAAATTGTTTTGGAGGTGCAAATGAGATCATCTCTAGATTCAAGTGCTATAATTTTATTTTCAGACCTTTAATTTACTATTTATGACCTGCTATTAGCAGGATAGATCAGCAAATATGGTTACTTGTATATTGATCTACTGGCACATGTCTTGAAATAATTTGTCATTAAACACCACCAAAAAAACCCTAAAAACCATGTCATCTTAGAAAATATTGCAATATGCAAACTTCTTAAAATCTGTCAAACTGCTATAATATGATGTATAAAAACTTTGTATGTTTTGGTTTCTCTGAGGAGCAGGTTGTCTTTTACTGCGGCCTTAACTGCTACCTGAAAAAAATTATCCACCTGAAAGCAGTGAATGACTGATTAGCTTTTAGAATTTGCTGTCATGACAAAGAGAAAAAAAGAATGAAAGTAAGGCCATTTATGAAAAAAACCCTTGAAATAGAATGGATACAGAATATTTGTTTTATGGTTTGTTTGGGTTTTTTTTAATTGTCTACATCTTTAAAGTGACTAATGTCTTGTTTTGTCAGTCACCATTTAAAGTTCTGCTTCTGCGTTATTCAGGCAACTGTGATTTTGGAAGAAAAGACTGACATCCGTATGGAAGGAGAAATTGCATTCTCCTGTCTTAATGATACTTTACTACAACTAAGATAAGTACCTTGGTGTGCGTTTTAAGTGCATTGGATAGAGCATGATCGCAGAATTGCAGAATGGTTGAGGTTTGAAGGGATCTCTGGTGGTCATCTGGTCCAATCACGCTGCTTAAGAAGGGCCATCTAGAGTTAGCTGCCCAGAACCATGTTCAGATGGCTCCACAGCCTCTCTGGAGTAACCTCTGCCATGGTTCAGTCACCTCAACTGTGAAAAAGTCCTTCCTGATATTCAGAGGGAGTATCTTCTGTTTCAACATGTGGCCATTACCTGTGGCCTTATCACTGGGCACCACTATAAAGTACCTGGCTCACTCTCCTTTATAGCCTCCTTTCAGGTTTTTATGCAGACTGATAAGATCCAGCCAAGTCTTCTCTAGACTAAGCAGTTCCAGTTAGCAGCCTTTTCTCACAGGGAAGATGTCCCCAAATAATTTTCTGGACTTTCATTGCAGTCCTTCCAATCCATGTCTCTCTTATACTGAGGAGCCCAGAACTGGACACAGGTCTCCAGGTGTGGCCTCATCAGTGCTGAGGATAGGGGAAAGATCACCTGCCTTGACCTGCTAGCATCACTTCTAACGCAGTCTAGGATACCATTAGACTCTTTGCGGCAATGGCACATCACTCTAGTGGTTTGTTTCATGCTAGATCTCATCTAAATCAGGCGTGATAAATTGCATCCTAAAACTTCTTGTTCTTCTCCATTGCCAAAGAAGAAAATAACTTAGCAGATATTACATTACATGGACCAGCTTATTACTTTAATACCAGCTGGAAGTTTGCTGGATTTTCAGAGCATCTCAGGTGGGATTAAACTTTGTTTTTAAACAGTGAATGTTGTCAGTTGCCTGTACACAGAATCCTCATGCCTGCACTATAGCACCTGAGACATCCATAGGAGGGCAGATGTACAGGTGTGTTCGACTCTGGAGAGGAGGATGGTAAATATACTAGATACTTAAAGTGGTATTGTGTCTGTTTTTAAGAAAGAGAATTTATATAGGTAACTTAATCAGGGCCTAGGTATTCATATTTGAGATCTGGATGAGGATCAGTCACAGAGACCTGTCTGGCCTCCAACACCTGCTTTTCTAACAACTACTGCAAAAAGGCACAGGCTTATTATATATTTTCTGACTAATCTATCTGGAATAATCCAGACATCTCAAGTAGTACTAATGATTTGAGTAAAATGCCCATACATAATTTTTTCAATTTAATTTTTGTAAAGATATTTGATACAGGACAAGAAGATAGTACATGGTATCCAGGAGAATACCAAGGGAAGGATTTATCTTGAATGAAAACTGACTTCCAGACAGGATGTCCAAAATCATCTTAAATTGTCAGAGGTGAGTGTGTGTGGTCAAATTAATCAAGCCTGTAGCAAATACAGGCAGTAAAGTAAAAGGCTTTCTTAAAGTCTTTCATCACAGAAACTACTTATACCTCATGTTAGCAGCTTTCTAGATCTGCTGTCAGAAGTTAATGATAGATTAAAGCACTGCTGTTAGTTGAGGTATGATGGACGTTCAAGATCACACATTACTAGACAGAAAACAGGATTTGCAGGAATTTTACATTCTTCTGGCCAGCAGGGAGGAGTTTGATAGGATAGCCCACCTCACCTAAAATGTCTTGGCAGATGAGGCTCATTTTTGCCTCAAGTTCATTTCGTTGCCACTGGACACTCATAGATGTACAACCGAACTGAACTCCAAATATGACAATAGCAGAAAGTCAGTTAAATAGTGTGTAGACAACCACTACACATAGGTGTCTAATTTTATGTGTCTTTTTGTGGACTTGAATCCTATCCAAGATCCTATATCTTTGTAATTCTTCAGAAGCTGACAAGGAATTATTGGCTCATACATCAAAATCTTTACAAAACCTTTTGTGTGTATCTACCTTTTCTACCGCAGTAAAGAAACATGCATCTGAAAGAGATGTCTTTTACTCTTTTAGCAGGGGACTTGTTTGCATGCAATAAGTGATATTAATAGTAGTGCCAACTTTATGAAATTAATTACAGTTTTTAATGTGAAGCAATGAATTTATGACAGAGTGATTTTTACTATCGAGTTGCATGTTTATTTTTTGTATTAAAAAGGTTATCACTTGAGCTACTTATACATGGGCAAGGGAAGATATTCATTTTTCATTTGACAGGGACAAATTATTGGACATTTATGTCACAACAGATTTCTTTAGTAGGCTAATGATATCTAATTTTCTGGAAAAGACAGGTACTCTAACTAACACAATAAAAACATTTTAGAAATGGCAGCATTCCCTTCCTTGTATTTCAGTGTGGCAAGTGCTAATCATACTTTTTAAAGGCAATACATACTTGCTAGCAGGTGTTTTGAGTGAATTGATTTGAACTATGCAAGGCTTTAGTAAAGTAATTATATTTCTGTGGTTCTTTTCATAGCTATGATAGTGCTAATTAAAACAATATTTCATTTTCTCATGTTATATCAAAAAATTATAAGACAAGCAGACAGACAAGTGTTTCAAGTAGCACTATTTATTGTCTCTAAAAGTGCAAATACTTTTAAAACACAAGTATAAGTAAAAGGTAGAATTCACTATGTGAAAATTTTTATTTTATGTCAGTGTATTTATCCTGAAAAACTCAGTTTGGATAGAAAGCATACAAAATAGCATCACAACTTAAGTTCTTCCATCCCCCTTAGTGCAAAATTAAGAGGCCATTAACTGAATAGACATCTGAGAATGTCTCTGAAATTACTGTCTATTTTCTTGAGCAGATACCTTTGTGGGGCCTCACTGTAAATATTATCAAGCCTTGAGAGGCTGAAACCACATTTTAAGTAAACAGAATTCTGAGTGATATTTTCAGGTGCTTATTTTGTTACTCTAAGGTTGTGAATGCAAAGTAGAGCATAAAATTTGGGAAAAAAAAAACCCTAATTCCTGTATTATTGAAAAAGAATAAGCGGAAAAAAAACCAAACCAAACCAAACCAACAAATACAGGATTCTAAAAGCGGTCAATATATAAGTACACAAAAACCCTGTATGAGAACATATGTGAGTTGGCAGAGTCAAAGAGAATAAGAGTATGGGCAAAGAATAAAGAAAAAGAGAAAACTGAGTTAAACTGTTAATATTCAGGTTTACTTTGGGAATCAGTATGAAAGATCCCTTCAGAAATCAAAAAATTTACTAAAGGTTCCTTTAGAAGGTTATATAATTCAAATTATTTTAAATTAGTCAGATCTAGGAATTTCTAAGTGATCTCAAAGTAATATAAAATGAATTTTTAATAAAAGTAGAAGAAAATATAGGTTGCTAGCAAGCAACAACTGCAGACAAGATTCCCTACTCCATTGCACACACTTCTTTCCTGTTAAAAACTTTCAAATGGTGAACAGTATTCAGTACTGAATTGTATCAAAGCAGACATCACCAGTTTATTATACAGTAGTCAAACTTAACCCAAACTATTCAAACAAGGAAACTCTCTGCTAAAACTATTTAGCATATATTAGTATATTTGTGGTCATAACAGCCCAAACTCCCCCCTCTCCCCCAGCCCAACTCACATTACATGGCTGACACTGATCAGATAGCCCATCTATCTGATCCAAAAGTTGCTTGGGCACCTAGTTCTATTTCCTTGCCTTCTCAAAAATACCCTGAGACTCTCTTCATAATTCTCAATGATCATTATAGAAGGAAAGAGAGACTCAGGAAATAAATAAATATTTATACAGTGTGGATAGTCAGGGATCAGGACCCAGGTGTGCACTGAGAAGCAAAGGTATTTAACACACTTTAATATACTTGTTCCAAAGTCCTTCAAACTGTAGCATACAGGAGAATATTATTTGGTATGCTACCGTATTACTAATACACTGAAAGATACAGAACAACAATCTGAACACTGCTACAGATGTGATTTTGACCAGGGCCAAACTGGATTGCAGGTGATGCAAGGAAAGTTATACTAGATGACCAGACAACAGTCCCTAGCACATTATACACTCTAGACTATATGTAGTCTTTCAGTGTGCTTATATGCCTAGAATTGTCACAAATTTGCACTTGTAGCAGCTTGATTATTTTAAGAATGGCCAGTACAGTAGTGAATGTGAGGGGAAGTCTGCAGTCATCTGTTCACAGGATGTATTTATAATTTTCATCTTTGACATTTTAATATATTGTTCCATTTATTTTAAAAAGTCACACGGGTTCATCACACAGTGGGGTACATGCATATCTAGTGGTTCCTGCATATCTAAGCCTTGTTTATGCCTTTGCAACTGTTACAGTAGCAGAGTTGGAAGACTCATTTCTCTCAAAAATTTTTATAGTGTTACCCCTTTCTTTCCTTTTGGCAAGTCAGCAACATTTCTACATTAGAAAGAGTCCAAGGCTGCTCATTAGAATTCCTTAGTTATGCAAAAAAATTGTCTGATAAGCATTTTAAATACAATATCAAGATTGAATATCATCCTCTGACAGATCCCAAAACATACATTGTCAGCAAAACACGCAGAATATTTGAGTGAAGTGTTTTAGCATAGTTCTGACATCAGAAACCTTTAAAGTGAGTTTGTGTAAGGTTAAGTGATGGGAAGCTCATCTCTACCGACAAAAAAGGTAAGAGAGAAAAAATGGCAGGAGAAGTAACTTGATTAATAACTTGTCCTTGCTGCTCCCTGGCCCACACAGGAGAGCCACCATCAAAGGTGCCTCTTCACAAAACCAGATGAATGCCTTGCCTGAGTAACTTCCTGGGCTGTCCTAGAAGATCCATTAGCCTTGTTGGCAACATATGAAACACATCAGGATGAGTCATCAGAACCAGCTCTTCAGAACACCTTTCCTCCTTTCAGAATAATGAAGAGGTATGAGATATATTACGGGATTTAGGGAAAAAACATTTTGGGATCGCATAGAACTTAATATGGGGTGCTTAAAGGAGACACCATAGGTGGAAAAAAGGAGAGCTTCAGGTGATGTGGGGAGGAGCAAGTGTAGGTAACAGAGGGAGAATAGAAAGAAAGGGTTCATTTGCATGTCAGAAGAGACTGATTAGCCTGCTTGTTTGGCCATGCCCTGTGCCTGCTCACTGCAGTCAGTCATGTGTCCTCAAATTCCATCACGCATATGCATGGATATCTATGCTGCCAGCAAGCAAAATGAATGCAGGTCTGAGAGTAAGTCTGTGACCACCAGTGGAGGGAGATCAAGCTGTGCTAGCTGGTAAAAAAGCCTGAGGGCTGGGAAGAAGTGTAGATCCCTAAGGGCTGTCTCTGACAATGAGAACGTCTGTGAGCCTCTAAGAGTGAGAGCCTGGCAGGGAAAGCTGGGTTTTGGGACCAAGAGAGTACCAGTGTGTGAGTGAGGTAGTTTGCACTGATAAGGGGGCTGAAGCCTTGGGAAATTATATGGCCAGGTACCAGCAAATGGGGAGATGGTGATCCAATACTAGCTAATGGGAAGACTGTCAGGCCAGCTGCTGGAGTGAACCATCTTGTATGTTGTGTAGGCGTATATTCTCAGTAGTGGACCTCCATCCTGTTCAGACAGAGGAGAAAGAGTGATGAGGCAGTTAGTACTATGTTCATGAGAGTGTGTGTGTGTCTCTGATCTGTGTGACTAGCTATGTGTATGTACATATACATACATATATTTGGTACATACATGAGTGTATATGCAGTGTATGTACCATGAACTATCAATACATGCTCAGCTTTACTAATGGACAGATTAGGGAATCAAGTAGGACTGGGAGAATCCTGAGCCCTAGGAGAAGGACCTTTTGCCACAGGAGGTCCAGGTGACATCAGAGTAAGAATCTTTTAGTTCCCAAACTCATATGATTAGATGAGCCCACCCTGAACAGGGAGGTGTCATGTGTTTGGGAATATGCTGCCCTATTTTTCTTTATCAAACTATGACATAATTTCTTAAGGACTGAATGCTTGCAGATCAAGCCCCTCAGAAGCAGCAGGACTTATGTGATATTTTGAACATGCCATAAGACTAGTATGTCTGGATTATAAATTGAGTGCATTAAGGGAACAATGATGATAAACTTTTGTAAATAATTTAAAATCTATTTTCTATTACTAGGAGCATCTTTTCAGGTCGTACGTGTCACTATAAAATATTGGTAATTTGTAATACAGTTGCATTGCTAGTGCACTTAAATTTTAGCTTCATTCTTTGCATATCCTTCAAGGTCTACCCATATTTTAGAAGTTTTATGAGCAGCTGGGGAACTAACAGTTTATCTTTTCAGTTGCAATGATTGGCCATGTTACATGTCATGCTATATGTAACTGTTCATAAATCTGTGAGCAGATGGAGATATGTTACTACTGACAATGTGTTGTTCTTTACTCTGAGTGAAAAGAAGTTTAAGACACATCCTTAGCATTTCCATTTTTATCTGACTGTATGAAAGGGTGAAATAACCTCTCCTGCAAATGCCTTGTAGCACATGACTCGTCCAGTAGTGTATGTGTAAAATCTTCGAACCATTTGCCCTCTTGGTAATTTCATTGCTGAACTACATCAGACACCTCCCTCAGTATATTACTATTTATGGATCTTCTTTTGAGGCACTTGATTTCTAACTGAATTAAACTGACCATCTACTGATCATGCAGCACCTTTTTGCATCTTGTCTATATCTGATGTTGTGGTTTAACCCCCAGCTGGAAGCTAAGACCTATGCAGCTGCTCACTCATGGCATCACGGTGGGATGGGGGAAGTATCAGAAAGGTAAAAATAAGAAAACTCAAGGGTTGAGATAAAGAGAGTTTAATAGGTAAAGAAAAAAGCCAAACATGCAAGAGAAGCAAAGCAAAATATTTTAATTCACCACTTCTCATGAGCAGGCAGGTATTCAGCCACTTACAGGAAAGCAGAGCTCCATTGTGTGTAACAGTGACTTGGGAAGACAAATATCATCAATGCGCACATCCCCTTTCCTTCTTCTTCCCCGAGCTTTATATGCTGAGCATGACACCATATGGTATAGAATATGCTTTTGGTCAGCTGGGGTCAGCTGTCCCAGCTGTGTCCACTCTCAGCTTCTTGTGTGTGCCCAGCCTGCTGTGCCCAGTGCTGGCAGGATGGTGTGAGAAACAGAAAAGGCCTTGACTCTGTGTAAGCCCTGCTCAGAAG
>JAWWES010000001.1:70534383-70549861 GCA_035583135.1 Lophotriccus pileatus
ATCCATGGAAAAGCAAGAGTCCCCTTGCAAGTGTCCATGGGAGACCTACAGGACCCTGGGTAACCTCCAGCCTTCGGTCTTAGCCCAGGAAGGAGGTAGGCCCAGCCTTGTGGCCGACACAGAGGAGAAAGAGACAGAGAGAAACTGTTCCAGCTGCAACGAGTCAGAGGAGTTGTCTTGAGAGACAGAGAAGCAGCTTACAAGTGCTACAGGGTGACTTAAAAGAATCTACTTTCTCCTCCTGGACTGATACAAAGGGGGGAGGGGTACTTTGGTAAATACGTAGTGCTTTTAGTTAATTAGAATTGTTGTAGATATAGTTGGTTAGTTTTTATTGTGTAGTAATAAATCCTAATATTATTTCTCCCCAGTCGGATTTGGTTTTGTCTGCATAAACTTTCTCTGAACTTAGAGTAATTTAGAGCAATTATGTTGGGGGGTGTGGTAAAAAAATTGTCACTTAGACAAACCCACGACAGGCTTCCTCAGTTTATTCTTCCAATGTAGAATGCCTGGTCTTTGAATAATATCTACTCAGAGATTTCCAGACTCATTTATGAGGCTGTGGCATATCATTATGTTGCTTTAGCCTCACTTGCTAACAGTACTCAGACACTCTTTCTGAGAAAGTTTCTAGATTGGCAGACATTTTCTGTCAATATATCCATTTGTGAACCCTTTTAGAATGTCTTCTTTCATGCCATTTTCTTGTCTAAAGCACAAGTGGAAGAACAGAGGGGTTTTCCTTCACGGGGTTGGGGGGAAAAAAGCAACAAAACCAGAAGCCATGAGGGGTTTGCATTTCAGATGTGCAATTATGAGCACTTTTAGAGAACATTACATACTATGATTTGTAAACTTATAGTTTGATTCTATTAGGATAGTTTAAGTACTACATTGAAGATGAAAGTTATTCAAACAAGGAAATTATTCATAACCATTGCTTGTTATGGTACCTATGATATTCCAGGGAACCTGGGAGAACCTCAGATATCTGCTGACTCCAAATCTGGATAAAGTCCAGACATACCTGAGCATCCCCCTAACTTTGAGGGAAGGAGAAAGATGGTGAAAGCAGTATGGCAGCCACAATATTTACCATTTAAGCTTCCTAGATTTTTCAGCTGCGAATATTTCAGCATTTAGTATTCCAGTACTTATGCTGAAAATAGAAAAATTCCTAGCTTTAACACTGTGAAGATTTATTTAAAGAGAAAAATTGTCCTTGACCATCTCTCCATCTCCAGGTCACTCCTGAACTGGAGTGTCTGATACAGGCTTTCTTTGAATCTCTTATCGTAATTTCCCTGACACACCAATGCTTTTAGAAAATGGTACGATAGAATGAATTAGCATCTTTTTCCCAGACAAAGGAACAGTCAGTTTTTCTATGGTGCCCTTTGCAAAAACTAATGAAACAGCTATTTATACTCCTTGTAACTTTCTTCTTAATTTATATTTATGTTGCAATATATATATAATATATATTATATATAATATATAATAATATATAACAGATCACTTTGGGGAAAGTCTTCATTACTGTGATCTGATGAATCTCTTTAGGCCTATCTGTGACAAATTTTCTGATATAGATTTTCTTTACATGTTCTTTTTGTTTACATGCAAAATTTCTCTAGATATTCCAACATCCAGGATGTAACATTTAACTACCACACAGATGACAACCCGTAGGAGAGGAAGTAAAAGGCCTTTGTAGCAGGAACAAGCTAGTGTACACATTTCTCTTTCATATCTGTAGTCCTTGAAACCAGTTAATAAGCAAATGGATAATTATCACACCTGCTTGAGCAAAAGTTATCAGTAGAGGTATTAACAAATAAGATTATAGAATCATAGAATTGTTAAGGCTGAAAAAGAGCTCTACTATCAATGAGTCTAGGTATATGGTAAAATAAGTTCTCATTTACATTAGCAAATAAACCTGGCCAAGTGACTCAAGCCAGAAAACCATAAGTGTTCATTTGTTGGAGTTGGATTAAAACCTGAACCAGGGTTCGATCAGTGGAAAGACAGCTCCCCAGACCAGGAAACCAAGATATAGGAAGAGAAACTATTCAGGCCCTAAATAAGTCCTTGAAAGCTGCTGTGGATAACAGCAGCCCAGAGACAAGACAGCTTAAGTGAATTATTACTGTCTTCACCCAGTTGTAGTCCCCTTAGTTATCTGTAGAGTTACTCCTCATCCCTGTGTACTGCCCTGTCCTGTCTCCAAGTTTTACATAGTCCACCCCTGTTACACCCAAATTCTAGCTCTTTCCATATACCCCCTATAAAAACCCCTTCCTTTGTCTAATAAAGGAGTTTGCCATTATCCACTACCCCTGTGTGACCTGTGTTATTCTGCTACCCTGGAACTGTGGCCCACTGCTCTCACATCCAGCAGGGGCCTGCTCACTGCTCATCACCAGGGGCTTCTCCGCGGACTCTCTGCTTCCCCGAACCCAAACCGGGTCATTCCTTATTATCATTACTACCTTATTTCTTCCACAGAATCTGAATTCATTTTAAAGCTAGCTTCTACAAATCAAATAACAACGTGGGGTTTTTTTGGAAAAAAATACAATACCCTATCTGATAATGCACTTCTGAAAAGTTTTTCCATAGATTTTAGGAAATTTGTGCACTGTGAATTGTATTTGTTCAACCAAAACCATTTATTTAGAACATAATTTGCATTTCAACTTTTAACCTTCCCGCTCTTGATTTGATCTATGATATACATAATCTCTACAAACGTGGGTTTCATTTCTGGCTGCCTTAAATGTCTCCATCTGTCTTACTAATTCCTTTGTGGATTTAAACCAAATAGTTGCTTCTTTTGTATTATTATTATTATAATTGCGGATTTTTTCTTGAGCAGATTTCTAACAAACACATATAGTTGTCATTTTCAAGGTAATGTATACAGTTTAATTATAAATTGTCTGAGGATAGCAAATACCGAGTTTATAAGAAGCAAAGGATTCGCAACTACTCATATATAGTTTGTGCCTAAAATATGCCAGGCAATGTCTGACAAGGGTACAGAATATATTTTTTTCGAAGCCATCAGCTCTACCATGTAACCAAAAGGGAATCTGTCCTGAGTTCAGGCTTTTAACATGCTTGCAAACACTGTTACTTGGAATGTCACTACTGGCACCTTTTTTTTCTTGCCCGTAAGTGCAACCTAAAATAAACATTCCTTATAATACACATTGTTACATGAGAAAAAGGCAGATAGGAATGTTCATATGCAGAACTGTTGTTTGCTTTCGTATAAAGCAGGCAGAAGTATTTGCTAAGCTATGCCTTGAAGAAATAGCATCCAGAAGTTAAAATCTTTCACATTTTTAATTTTTTCTTTCCCACTTCCGGAATTAAACACAGAAGACACTGGATTTCATGACACAGGTTCATCCTAAGGACAAGCTTTCATTCTGAGTGCAGGATATGCCTGAATGAAACCTATTAATGCCTCCCTCTGTGGTCTTGTTTAAAGTCCAGTCTTACTGTCATTGTGCCTGGGAGGAAATATTGAGTAACATCTGAAGGAAACCCAAAACATTCTCAGTACTAATTATGCCTCTTCTGCCTCTTCTGTGTAACCATTTTTACCACATGTTTTAAAAAGTAATAAAATTCTGTCATAAGATGCTCCAACTTGGAATTAGATTGTAGCCCTCTGTCAGACAAATAAGATGAAAATGGAAACATCAGACTTAAAATCTGAGAAATTGCTTCTACTAAAATTTATGTTCAGTTCAGGAAAAAAACCCCTACATTCTTGTGTCAGGAAATGTAGACTTTTCATGTACAGTCTAGATTATAGACTAGGCTAATGTTCTCATTATTTTTGTTTCCTTGATAAGTAATGTAGAACTGCATACATCTTTTATTATGGAATCATTTTAGTGGTATACACTTGCAAATATAAAACATAGAACTTAAATATCTACTATACAAGCGCCCTTTTAATGGAATTTTCCTGAGTTTTAACTAAGGTGACTGTTTCGGGAAACATCTGGAGAAATAGCCCTGGATTTTTTGTACGCAAACAAAATCTGTCATCAGCTGTCCATACACACATGTATATTTACACAAACAGAGTATTGTGTATTTTTTAATTGCATAACTGACTAGAATCTGAGTCTATTCAACAGCAAGCTATAGTGAGATAACAGCCATTTCACATTTAAGAGTTTTATGTGGAATGGGCTACAAAGAGAGAGAGATGTTGAAATTCAGGACAGCAAGATTCTCCTTTGCAGGTTGCTGATAAAAGGTCCCAGAGGGCACTGCACAGCCCCACCTTCCCTGATGTGCCTGACCTAGGACTCACCTACCCTGGACCCCCATTTCATCTCAGATAGGCCCTGGTGACAGCAGTCATTGAGGTGCCTGTGCCCAGCACCATGTCCAGTCCTGTTTCCAGGGCTGGCATTCCCTTAATACAATGATATGTTTAAGTGGCACTAACCACCAGATAGGAGAAAACCACTGTCATGTTAGGCCTACCGAACTGACCAACTTTTCAGAAAGACAAAAATTAACAGTCCTTTGTTTTCTCAACATTTGTTAAACTTTGGTGGTATTCAGATATCCTACCCTTTAGGTGTCTGTTTCTTGTCTGTTGCATAAGAATGACAAACGTCATGTTTTTGAATGGCCCAGATGGTAACATACGTAAATATGGGTGTTTAAATGCTCAGCACTGTAACACATACTGTCATGAAGGCCATAGGATATAGTTTCTGTATTTGAAAGTGTGAGTAGTGGCAGCTATTGTCATCCTTTGTCTAAATACCAACCAAGGGATATGCCATCTGAAGTGAAATGAGCCAAGAAATGGGCCCAGAGTGATGCTCCCTCTAGAGCCACCAGGACAAATTCAGAGATCTGACTCTGCATTTCTACTTCCTCCTTTTTTTTTTTTTTTGCTGTAGGTTAGATAATAGCTTTGAGTAGTGGAAATGACAAAGGGGGAGATGTTCAATGTATGAGAATCATGAAAACAAGAACGTCTTGGCTAACATATTTTTGACAGTTTTTTATGGCATTAACTTTGGTAGGAGAGAAGGCTAGGGAAACAGCATGATCCCAGTTTGGGCTGGAGGATGGGAAAGAAATTTGAAAGACTACTCTTTTATTTAATTTGTACAGAACACTGCACAAAAAATAGATTTTTTTTTAAAAGCATTCCAGTATATAAAATCTCTGCTTTTCAAATAGTAATAGTGCTGTTATATTCCACTACAGGAGAACTTTTTATGTGGTTCTCTTGTAAAATGATTTTGAATATTGAATTAAAAAATTATTCAGTGGTAAGGTAATCAGTTGAATTTAAACACAATTCCTCTATGAGTATTATAAGCAATAATCATTGCAGATTCAGAACATTACTGTCTTGCTCAAGCTGAATGAACAAAAGTGTTAATTAAGTTAAGGTTATTAAAGTTCTTAATTGTGGTGATGTGTTTAAAAATACTATATACCTTCCTCTTGAAGACTCCAGTCATCAAACTCTTCTAACAGATGAAAAAAAAAATCTTTTCATTAATTACGCCATCAGGAGACAACAGAATGTGAACTCCATAGCTACATTTTTTTCAGAGGATAGGCTTATTTTATGATCATAATCAACCAGATACTTATTCCATTATGAAACTTACAGAATACATAACAGACTTGTTGAAATATCAGCAGTCTTTTTGCCAAAACCTGAAATCTCAATAATGGGTCTTGGTAAATGCATTTTCCAGATATTAGATTTATAGCATAAACACAACAATCTGTATTGCTTCATTACTGGAATTATTATGTCATATCAACCCAGATGTAAAGAAGAAAGGAGTTAATTTAAGCATAACGATAATAAACTGCATAACAGAGAATGTTTTCCCATAGCTCTATGAGATTAATTCTTTTCATCTTTTCTGTAATTTTTCAGCTATTAAATTGTTCCTGTCATCACTTACCAAAACAACATGAAGTTTTACATCTAAAGTTAACGTCTTCTCCTCATAGTTTAAATACACCAGCTTTAACAATAGAAGACATCATCTGAATGTTGAAGACCTAAAAACATTGTCTGTAGCTGTTGTAAGCTAATAAATTGCATTTTCAAGCACATGATAATTAGCTGAGATACGTGTACCTAAAATGTCAAGAAAAACTATTAAAATGAATACTCTAAATGGCAGATATACTACTTCCTATATATTTGTCTAAACAATTTTGTTTGTTATTTCTTTAAGGAGCTGAATTGAGATATTGAACCCTTTGATAGTTTGACACTCACCTTCTTGTGATGTAAATTGGTGACAAGTACATATTTTTGAGAGCCTTCAATTTCCCTTTATTTTTATTGATATTTTAATTGTGTTTTTTCATAGTTCTTTCTTTGTATGTTGAGCAAATTACTCAGGCATATTTATTAAAAAGTGCAGGAACTTCTTTAGAAGCTTTATTTTGGACTCCTGATCAGAAAATACTGTCATAATTCTTCATCACTCAGAATTTGATTTTATACTGCAATTTGTTCTATTTCTGACTTGAAGAGGATAATATGGTATTTTTCTAGCAAAATATATTTGCTTATTTAATCTACATATCTAGATACAGACACATATGTGTATATGGAACTTTTTTTCCTTTTTTTTTTTTAATATGCAAAGTTTTGGACTGGCACAATAAAAAAACCCCTGAACAATTAAAGTATTCTAGTTTCCAGAATTCCAATGTTTGCTAGGCAGAATTTTTCAACTACTTAGGTTTTGCAAATTTCCTGTGTTCAGTAGTAATCTTGTGTTGTTGCTGTGCACATTCATAATTTCTCTAGAAGTATGTGCGGCATGCGCACATAATCAAACTCTGAACATAACATGAATTCTACAAAGTGAATAAAAAAATAAACCTCCATGGCTTTCTAGTGTGAAGAACTGAGGATAATCAGAGCTCATTGAAAAGATGATTAGCACAAAGTGCTGATGTGATTGAAAAGGATGGATACAGCTGCACAACAGCTTCACTGCAGTATGACAGCTTCCTTCTGAAACCAGCACAGCTGAGTTGGGAGTAAACAGGGGGCAAAAATTCACTTTTCAATTAAGCTAGTAATTTGTGCTGTAATACTGTAGACTATATTTTTCCCATCCTTTTTCAGAATTTATTTGAAGTTTTGTTCCTTTTTTGAAGATGAAGAGGACTAGGCCTGAGGGCTTGATAGTCTACTCAAATTTCATGACTCCATCTGTTTAGAGCCTTGATTCTTAAACAAAACTTAAATGTACAGAATTCATTTTAATAGTTATAATCCTGTTTAGAATGTATGGTAATAAGTTCTGACATAATTTCCAGAACAAATTACTTGGTGGGCATGAAAGAGAGGGGACCTCTCGGACTGGGGTTCACACTGAAAACAATTAAGAAAATGTTCAGAAATAAGTAACTCTTAACACTTGTAGGGCTCAAATATTTATTGTTATTGTGAATAAAAATGTATCTATATTTTCTTCTGAAATTTTGTTAAATTAGCAAACAACTGGAATTTACATTCACAACTGGATGGAACAGCCATTTTGAATTATAAAGTATTATTTTGAAAGGTCCATAGAACCTTCTACACCTGTGTATCTTTGAGTTAAAACCTTCCCTTGTCTTTGTAGGGAATAATACATCATCCTTACACAAATCATTCATTCAAGTACAGAAGAAAATTTCATACCTTTGGGTTTATTTATTCAAGTTTTTGAGCTTCTTAATGAAATTTTAACACATAGAAATATTTTCCCATACACCAGCCCTCAAGTGTAATCACAGGACTGTAAAAGCTCTTCTATAATAGTTCCTATTTGTTAAGTAGCTTCAGTTCCTCTTCAAATATTGTAAAGACTTTGATAGTGATGTTGATCCCATCAGTTCATTTCTTAAGAAGCATGATGTGGAGGCACTTAATTCTGTTCTTTTCCTCTTCAGCCCTGTACTTCCTTTTGGTTTGGTTTTAACTTCAAGGTTTGTTGTTCTTACAATATTCTGAACCACTTGCAGAGATGGTGTACTGTCAGGGTTAGATTAAAACCTGAAGCTGGGTTTGAGCAGTGGAAAAACAGCACTCCAGAGCAAGAGACCAAGATATAGGCCCCTGTGCTTCCCTGAAGGCTGCTGTGCTAACAGCAGCCAGAGAGGCAAGGCAGCCTAACTGAATGATCACTGTCCTGACCCAATGGCAAACCCTATAGTTATCAGTAGAAGAGTCCCCTATGCCTGTAACTACCCTATCCCATAGGTTAGTTTTACATAGACCATCCCTTCTTCTAGCTTTTTCCACACAGACCCCTATAAAACCTTGTACCCTTTTCAAATAAAGCAGTTCGCCATATTCCATCAACCCTGTGTGTTCTCTTCATTCTGTTAGCCGGACTGCAGCCCCTGTCCCCCTCACGGGGCAGGGCTCGCTCCCTGAGAGCACCAGGGTTTTTTCCTGTGGACTCCTTTCCTCCCTGAACCCAAATCGGGTCAGTGTACTAATGTACATGCATTAGTACATGGCTGCTTTATGCAGAGTCATAAAATATTTATTTTTCACAGTAAAAGTCCATCTTTTCCTACATTAAAACAATATAAACGGGTAAATATATCTGGCCTTGAACACTTCCTGAGATGAGGCATCCACAGCTTCTCTTTGCAATCTGTTCCACTGCCTCACCACCCTCACAATAAAGAATTTCTTCCTAATATCTAATCTAAACCTACTCTCTTTCAGTTTGAAGTAATGGCTCCTCGTCCTGACAACACATGCCTTTGTAAAAAGGTCCTCTTCAGCTTTCTTGTAGGCCTCCTATAGGTACTGGAAGACTGCTTTAAACTCACTTCTACACAATTTAAAGAGAAATACAAGAGAAGTGGTTTGTGATTTGTTTACTGCTTCCAGTTTGGTTCCTCATGCTCATGACGAAACCTCAGTATGTAGAGGTGGTCTGCATTATTAGTTTTGAGATTTTAGATCTTATTGTAAAAGTACAAGTGATAAAACAGAACAGTTAAAGCACTGTCAATTAAAATATATATATTCCTTTCTTGTGTCCACTTTAATTCTTTAAATAAGAATATGAAAAAAAAACCAACTTTAAGAAAGCCAGAGTTTAATGCTTTACAAAAATCAAGGAAGGCATCCAGTTGATTTTGACATGAAAAGTAAACATAATATAGGTCTTCATTATAATTTGAAATAATTACTTGAAATATAGCTAACCAGGGTATCAATAAGCATATTGTCATACTGATGAAGATTTACATGGCTGATTAGTTTTGATTTAGATTTTTTAAAATTTAATCTACTACAGCATATGTAAGAAATGAAAACCAACATAATCACAGAAAAGCAGCACAAATAAATGGTTAACTATGCATAACAATAATCAGTCAAGCAACACATCAGTCTGTCTCACAATTCCACTTCACAAGCTAGCAACAATGTACATCACTAGACAGATAAATAGAAAGCCCATATTTATTACATAAGACTATATATTACTATACAGTTTATTTTTTTATACAAGGAAAAATTTAGATGAACTTTTTCTGAAAGGAGTAATAAACATGTAACTATAATAAATGCCAGATGACCATGTCAGAGGAAATTTGGAATCATTCTATGAAAACCAAAATCAAATCCTTATTATAGAAATTAAAGTTTATAATTAAATCACACGAAATAGGATTCTATTCTGTGCTCACAATAATTTGAGTTTGGCATATAATTTGAAAATATTATTTTTACATTAACTTAGTTTCCATAATTTTATTTGTGAAAAAGTGACTAGAAGTCTTCAACATGAGATCAAGATGAAAACAGTTTTACGTATCCATCCGTAGTTCAAAACGTGGCAATAATTATTCATCATCATCATCATCATCTAATTAACAACTATTACGTACCATTTAGAATAAATTTATAACAAAATAATAATTTTTGCACTCATAAATATATTAAGCCCTCAATTCTGTCAGAAAGTCCCATTATTACACTATTGAATTATTCTCTATTATTATTATTATTATTAAATGTTGATTGGCATAAAAATAGGTAAGTATAATCACAATTATTATTTTATTGTATACAAAAAAATGAAAGTCTTTAAATATGCATATTTTGTTTTTATGAAGTTAATCAGATGCTTTCTATTTCTAAAGAGAAAGTTTTAAATTTGCTATCAGTTTCCCTTTTAAACAGCAACTAGCAATGACGTGACAAAGCATAGGTCATCAAAGAAAACTATGACTCTTTCCAGACCCTCTCCAAAGTCTTCATTCACTCACTGAAAGGGGCTGATTCAAGCATAGTTAAATTCATTATACACCCAGGCGCATATTTTTAAGCAGATGCTAGCAAGACTTTGCACGACATGCGATGTTCCCAATGCCAAAGAACAGTGGGCAATCTGTTCTTCCTCTTTTGAAGATGACTATCTGATTATTCATCTCATTCCTTAATTATTAAGGATGAATAAAGTGTTTTGGATTACCAAAAAATGAATCAATCTGAAATTTTCACAAAATTGGGCAAAAACTTCAAATCCTTTTTAAATCAAAGAACTGTTGGAACATACTACCTACAGAAAGCAGATATAACAGAAAAAAATCAGTTTTGACAGAATTTCTGGCCTCAAAAATATACAGCCCTGTCAATGTTGTCATTATTCTGTTTTAAAACTGGTTTGCAAATTGTTTAAGAGTTGTCATAAGACTTCAATCTTTTGAAATTTATCCATTACTATTGCATAGTACACCCATGTATGACCTCAGCAGTACCCAGTGAGCCCCAATTTCTATTATTTTAGCATAATAGATTATCTATTATATCTCAAAATAGTGCATATTATAGAATATTATTAATTTTTATGATATTAAGTTCTCTTAGAATTATTAGACTGGAAAGCTCAAAGGATCCTATTATTAAAGGATGATGATGCCAGAAAATCTATTCCATTCATAACTAGACTGGAGGTTCATTTTAAGCAAAGAATCAATAGCACATAACAGCGCTATTTCTCAACTGATTTTCTAAAATTGTAAAAACTTAACAGAACTCAAAGTTACAACATTTGCAACTGTAGCAAAGCACAGGAGAGAGATTTTAGATGGAAATCACACTTTAATTTGTTTTTTCCAGGAAACTGATATTATTTTTTCAACAGTTGTTTTTAAATGTGATGGGAAGGTGCAATTTTTGATGGGTTTTTGCTTTTTTCTTTTGACTGCAAGCTTTCAAATGTTTAGTTTCATATGAAATAATATGTGTGAATTTATAACTTAAATGTAAATATTTCTTAAAAGTTTACATGTTACAAGCCAGAATTTAACAACTATATATTAATACATTCATAAAAGAAATATATTCACACAAATGAAAATTCAAGAAGACAACGTCAGCATAAAACCTCATAAACTAATTCAGACTGGATATCTAATTGCAAATGGGTAAAATTAAAAAAGGCTTCTACTCCAAACATATAGTTGTAAAAGTGCAGATCTTCCACAGTTTCTCAGGAAAATATTCCCATGAAGAGTTTTAAAAAGAATATCTCACATAGCAAATAATTTTTAACTCTAAAAAAACATGTAAATATTGCCATTTTTCAGAACATGTTTTAAATTTTTTTATTTGTTTTTGAGCCTTTAAATCTATAGCTTAAAGTGTCATTTCTACTAAAAAATATCTAATTACTAAAATTAATGGTACAATACATTACAAAACTTACATATCACAAAATTAGCTTCTGTAATATTTATTAACGAAAAAAAATACCTCTGAGAAGAATCACATGATGAAAACAAAAACCTGGTTTTTATCTCATTAAAGCAATAAAAATCTTGCCTGTAATGTCAGTTGGATCAGAACTGTACCCTACAAAATCAGTACCTCAGATTTTCTTTGGAAACCTGGGCTGAGCTATTGATGCAAAAGAGATTTTGGTCATAGAGGCACTGGAAATGTCAGTATTGGTGTAATAATTTTCTATATACGTATGTTCAGTAGAGGTCAAATTAGCTGCAGAATTACTCAGCTTGTTCTGTTTCCTTTTGCTACAGCTGCTTTCAACATAGAGTCAAACCTGCTTACTTTGTAATGTTTAGGAATTGGAAATTTAATCATGGCAGTATAATTATACTTCACAGTGTCACAGAAAGCCCTGCCTGGTAACTCTGTGTGCCATGGCCACTCCAAAATATTCCATTTGCTAGTTGAACATATGCATTCTGAAAAGTTGCTTCAAAATTTTTTGAATGTATATACTATTGCACAATAAGTATTTATTTTTGTCTCTATTTATTTTTACTTCCTTGCTGAAGATACAGGAATGTTGAAATATTTTCTTCTTAATTTTCCATCAAAAAATATGTTTCAAAAAGTAGGCATTTTCATTATCTTGAATCAGAGATCTCATTCACACACTCATAATTGTGTTTAATTTTTTTCAGGTCTTTTATTATTCAAACTCTATTTTGCCTTGCTATTGTTTTTTGTTATTGATATTCTATTGAACTTTTGACTCATCACACTCTTTTTTTTTTAAAGTTACAACCACATCTCTAATTCAGCAAGAATTTCTGTTTGACTTCAAACATACTGTAACAACTCAGTAGATAGAATGCAAATCCTTTTTTCATTTTGTCCTTGCAGTTTTCTCATATATGTTAGCTGTTTTAATCCTGTTTTTATTAGTGGCTCGTGCAGTTTGTAATTCAAATGAAAATCCTTTTTAAATTCAAGTTTTTTTCCACTGATATTGTCTTTCTGCTGTTATTACAGAAATATTTTAAAGAATTTAGTCAATCACCCCAGTAATCACCCCTATTACTTTTCAGTTTCTTCCAACTATTTTTACAGGAAACATAAGGAACTGTTTCTAAGTCTGAACAGAACAACCCTCTATGCCTTAACTTACATGATTATATACAGTAATCATGAACAACACCTGAAAGTCACTTGTCTATATCTTTCCTGTACATTCATTTTGTCCCAAAGTTACTTCCAGTACCGATGGAAGTAGGGTTGATTATGTTCTTTTCAATTCACTGTGTCTGTACCATATGTTATTAATTTATTTTAAAAAAAAAGGGCAAAAATAATAGATGTTAAATAATCTGCTTGTTCATCTTTCTCTTGATTTTTGTTCTCGGGAGGCAGAACAGTACTAATGAAATTCACTTAGGAGAGGCATCATTATTGCAGCTGAGGCAGAAAGGGTCTAAGGACAGAAAAATTGTAAGTCCACAGAAGAAGAAAGATAGGCAGAAGTTCAGAAGTTTATCCGCAGTACAAAGGAGACTCAAAGCCAAATGACAGAGGTGGTAGAAAGGACCACTTTGTCATCAAGAAGCCACCTACAGCTGGAATTTCACTGGAGTTATTGTGGCATTTTGTCAGTTTTAATATGATGTGAAGGTTTTTATTTAAAAAATATGAAAAAATAATGTGTGTCGTTACACTGCATCACAAATGTAAACATTAGGTTTTTGACAAAAATAATTTCAATGATAACCTGTATATTATTTATTTAATTATAACCAAACGGGTCTAATCCTTTGTTCGTTTCAGTTCATTGATCAATTAGTACAGAAATAAGAATGTCAGTACAGAAAATTCTATGCAGCTGAAAAGAGAAAAAATGTAAACCGTTTATCTAACTTTTAAAATTAAAGCAGATTACATAACATTGAGAACTGACTGCTTACCAGGAAAAAAAAATAGTCTGTAATAAATATACTTTACTGGTGTTGGGAGTGCATAGGTGGACAGGGGTGGGTTCACCTTGGCTGGATGCCAGGTGCCCACCAAAGCCCCTCTATTACTCCCCTTCTTCAGCTGGACAAGGGAGAGAAAATATAATGAAAAGTTTGTGGGTGGAATTAAGGACAGGGCGAAATTACTCACCAATTACCATCACCGGCAACACAGACAATTTCAGGTAATTAGCTTAATTTATGGCAAATAAAATCAGAGTAGGGTAACAGAAAATACAAAACCAAATCTTAAAATCTCCTTTTCCCCACCCCTCCCTTTTTCCTGAGCTCATCTTTATTCCCAATTTTCTCCACCTCCTCCTCTGCAGCAGTCATGCAGGGGAACAGGGCTGTGGTCAGTTCATCATAGGTTGTCTCTGCCATTCCTTCCTTCTCAGGGGAGGGCTCCTCACAGCATTCCCGTGGTTCCTCCCACGGGAGACAGTCCTCCGTGAACTTTTCCAATGTGATTCCTTCCCACAGGCTGCACTTCTTCAGTGTGGGTCCCTTTCCAGGGGGTGTAGTCCTTCAGGAACAGACTGGTCCAGAGTGAGTCCCCCACAGGGTCAGAGTTCCTGCCAGGAGCCTTCTCCAGTGTTGGATTCCCATCGGTCACAGCCTTCTTTGGGTGCATTCACCAGCTCCAGGATGGGGTCCTCCACAGGCTGTAGGCCTGGAGCACCTCTTTTCCCTCCACCCTCCTTCTTCACTGACCTTGATGTATGCACTGAATAAACTTTGATGTGTTACTTGTCTACTTGTTTACCCATAATTTTAAAGTGATGCTTTGCTTAAAGGGTGACCAAGTAGTAAGGAGAAGGCTGCCTGTTTGCCTAGTCTCTAAATAAATTCTATCTCTCTGGAGCAGGGAAGAGGACTGAGAGCAGAAATGACTCCTTAATGGAGAAGAAACTTCTGAAACAAAGATGAGGCTGGTGCTGAGAAATCTGTTAGTGCAGAAACAGTGATATGAGCACATGAAGGGAAAAGGTGTAAACTGAGACTCAGATGTACGGGGGAAAAAATGCATATTTTCCAGTGACTCAGAGGGAACTGTCTAGACCTTGCTGACAAACAGAAAACTGCTTGAAACTGCTGGACAGAGAAACAGTAAAGAGGAAATCATCTGTCCTATGATGGGACAATGAAAAAGAAAAAATAGTGTTTAAATAATTTTTTTAAAGTTGTATTTTTATGTACACATATTATGAAGCTGTCTACTTCTGGTTTAGGTTTTACTGAAGATTAGTTTACAAAATTTGAATAAGATTGGCTTTATTTTTTATTTTAGAACTTCTTACTTTAGAAAAGCTATTGGTAGATTCACTTTAATGTCCCAGGTTAGAAAAGATATTGTGGTGATATACAGAAGTAGGAAGCAGTGGAATCTAAAGGGAAAAAAACCTTTTTAGAGGATCCCTGGGCCAGGGTCCCATGGAAAACGCAATAGATTAGTGCCTTCAGGCAGATGCCAGGGTAATATGGTAATGTCATGGGCCTATTCTGTCAGCATCATGTCGTGGATTAGCAAGGTCCCCCCCCACAGGGGACTGTAAGATGGTTTGTCCAGGTTGATTTCCGGGACAAAACCAATCAAAAGTTCTGGTAATGCCTTTTGCTAATTACATCTTTAAGAAACGGAAGAGAAGGTTAGTGGCAGTTAGAAATCGAGGAGCCATGTGAGGGA
>JAWWES010000001.1:70551359-70569439 GCA_035583135.1 Lophotriccus pileatus
CACCTTCTCTCACAGCTTAGAACAATTTGGTTGGGGGGTGTGGGAAAAATTGTCATCCTGGACAAACCCACGACACATCAAAATACTGGAAAACCAGACTTTGGTAGCTGCTGCTACCTAGACAAAGATGACATAAATGTGGCACAGTGGCTATAGGTTGTTGGTACTCTTTCCAAGTGATCTCTCATGGTGGAGCTGGAGTAGAGCAAGGATTTTCTAAACTCTTCACAGGCAATTCTCATTACTATTCACTACCAGTCATATCAGTACAGTGGTGAGTCCCACCACCACACTTCCATTGGTGGCCACCCTTGCTCACAAGGTACTCCCTCCCACACAAGGCACTAGACAAGAGACCTTGAAAATGAGCATGGTTTCTCTTGGCTGAGTGTCTGTGTACAGGAGTTCCTCTACCATATCTGTAAGTTAAAGATAACCAGTGCTTTTAAAGGTTAATTTCCTCACACAAAAATATTTTTTTGAAAATAATTGGGTTTCTAAACTTACTAAAAGCCATTGCAAGAAGGACTTCTTTGTGATGAGCATGTGTCTTCTGATGTAGCTTGATCAAATGCATTCAAGGTTTCTGAATAAGAATAATTTTTGATGGTTTTAGTTACAGAAGACAGGGTCATTTTTAGACCCTGTTTGACAGAATTAAATTATTCTCTCACAAGATTCTGCAAAATCCTCTGCTAAGATCCCAGGAGGTTGCCAAGTCTCCCCATTCAATTGTAACCCTGAGCTGAGCATTCACATAAGTATGTTAATTTTATACAGGTGACCTTATATTTTTTTCAAAGTTATGACCTTAGAAATGAAACCTAAATATTGATTAAAGGCTCTAATTTACCAAAGAAATCAAACACTTGCTTAAATCCAATTAATTTTTTTCCCCAAATCAGAATGGCAACGAATTAGGCATGACATTTTTTGTTGAACGTTGACCTGAGGAAAAAACCTCTTATTTAGAGCTTCGTGGTTTTGTTAGTTTTACAGATGTGTCGTTGGGGGCGGAGAGGGGAGGAATTAAAATTTTAAAATATTTGAAAATATTTCATTTTTTTTTTCCTAAATGAGAAGCTTATCTAAAAATAATGGTTTTATTTTTCATCATATGTGCCAAAGTGTAATATGGAAAACTACTTCATTTGAACAGATATAAGTTTTTTCCTAAAAGTAGCCCTTACATTACTCCAAAATGTAAATGTGACAACATATGGTGGTAAAATACAGGGACGCAGCCTTAAATATGCAGACATGTCAGCATAGTTGATATGAATTAAATAATGGATGAACAATGATTAAATATAATATGCCTCTTAAGAAGATATTCTTTACAGAAAGGGTGACTGGATATTGGAATGGGCTGCCCAGAAAGGTGGTGGAGTCACTGTCCCCGGAGGCTTTCAAGGAAAAGCCAGATGTAGCACTTAGTGCCATGTTGTAGTTGACATGGTGGTGTTAGGTCATATGTTTGACTCAACAATCTCAAAGGTGTTTTCCAACCTAATTGATTCTGTAGTCTTAAAAAAAAAAAAAAAGTTTTCCATTTGACTCATTAGGATTTGTTCTGATTTTTCTGCTGTTGCTTTCTTTGTTCTCTCTTTAATCAGATGGCCAGGCTGATTGATTAGCTTTATGGTGCTTAGTTGGCATAGGCAAGCAATTGCAAACAAGAGCAATTATTTAGACATACATTTTGCATGAATGATGCTAGCTAGTGTCATCTTCCTAGCTTTCCTATTACTCATTTGCTAGCTAATTTTCCATATGTCATAGTATCTTGAAAAACATGCTCAAAACATTTTTGTTTCATTCTGTGTATTTTGTATTTCCCCAGAAGACTTGGACTATTTTTAGATATGGAAATGAGAATATTAAAAAATCCATTGAAAGGTTTTGAAAAATTACTTTCATATATTTGCATCTGTGAGGACAACCAAGAATACTAGTTGTATTGGCTCACAGCTTTAACGTGTATATGTTAGCATGCCTCCTCTGGGGTCACAGAAATATGCTGCTTTGAAAAATGGGCATTATTTAAAAAAAGGAAAAAGATGTCACACAGCGATGAAGTATGGGGAGAAAAAATGTAAAAAGCAACAGTGTGCACACCAAAGTAAGAAAAGAAGGAGGGAGGTTCTTGAGTCACAGAAGCAGGTACTCCCTTGATGTCGGGAGTGGACCTGCTGGGGCTCATAGATATTGGAGAGAACTTAAGGAGGACTGCGACTACATGGAGATGTGCTAGAATCGATCACTACGAGGAAGATGACATCGGTCATTAGTTCAGATATATGTGTTAAGAGTTTACTCAGAGTTCAGAATTACATGAAATATGTTGTAATTCTTAAGAATGTTAAAAACCCCTGTTTATGTACCTATGTTAAACCTTTCCCTATTGGTCCGTTGTTAACCCTCTCCCTGTTTGTCTGCCTTCCCAGTTACATCATCCCCACATCCTCCAATCATCTATTCCTCCCTATACCTTACATCATTGCTGTTCACCAATGAATAGTCCTTATTCCTACTTATGTCACTCCTCAGTTATGTTATTGGCCTTCCCCATACAGACTCCTCCCTTGTTCTAGTCCTTTCCATGCTCTCCCCTATATAAGCCGGCACCCTTGTTAAATAAACGGCCATTTTGTGTCACATCTGTGACTCCCTGTGCAGAGTGGTCCTTTCAGGGTCTTGTTACCAGGGGGACAGAGCCTCCTCCGACACCTTGCAGCCCATGGAAGACGTCACAGTGGAACAGATATTTTCCTGCCTCCTGAGAGAGTGGAAACAGCTTAGAGAACAATGGAGAAACGGACAATCCTGTTGCTCATATTGGGGCAACAGTGATCAGTGCAGACAACTTGGATTAGGATGTTAATCTAGTGGCAAACATAATAGTGGGGTTCACATGAATGATGAACCTAAGACCAATAACAGATTTTTTTACCCATCCCTGAATCAGTTGATGATGCCAATTTTTGTACAGGATGTCAACACGACTCAAAAGTACACAAAGTAAATTTGTAGATGATACTATACTGGAAAGAGTTTTTGACTCCCTCAGAGGCCCTGAAGAGAGACCTAGAAAGATTAGAGAGCTGGGCAATCACCCAACCATATGAATTCAACAAATATAAGTGCTGGATTCTGCACCTGGGACAGAGTAGCCCTGGATGTATGTACAGATGGGGGAATGAGATTCTGCAGAGCAGTGCTGTGGAAAGGGATCTGGGCATCAGCGCTCTCTGGCACAAACTGTGGTTCTTTGGGCTACCCTGTGCAGGGCCAGGAGTTGAATTTTAAATATCCTAATGGGTGCCTTCCAACTCAGGATATTCTATTATCTCTTGAGCTAAAGTGGGCACAATAGAGCTGGATTTTAGAGCTGAATTTTTTTTTTTTTTAAACACATGAAGGATGTAGACTACACACATTGTTTATAGTTGGCCACTGGGCACAATAAATGTCAGCTCAGTATGAGATGTCAAGAGTAATTACATTCTTCAGCCAATTCAGAAGGCCATGGGGTGGAACCCCAATGACACTAAACCCTGCTCTGAAGCCCAATGGGAAACCACTCTATGGAAGTGTGGATATTCATGCCTTAGCCATTAAATGCCTCTTGTTGTATAAAACATTCTGACAAAGATATTAATGATTGCCCCAGTGCATGAAATAACAATTCATTTAACTGTGCACTAAACTGCACACCTAGCTGGCACACAGATAAGGGTAAGGCATGCCCAGTGGGGAAAACTCCCCTGGAACTGTCAAACAGAGACTGCATGAAAAGATGTAGAGGAGATGCATCTGTTGTGGCTATATCCAGTAGTTCAAGAAGTGCTTGTGTTAGGCTGCTTATGCAGCAACACCAGATATTTACAACACTCTGTCTTAAATTGCCGTTAGAAAGTTCATTGTCACCTTCTCACCACTACCCCAGATTTGTGCCAATGGTCTTTTGAGTAACTATTTTTTACTGGATGTCTTTGAGTGATCCTTTGACCCTTTTGGGTGAAGTGCACCCACCTTCTGGTTACCCTTGAGGGATAGGCCTCCCGTGTGTGTATGACTGCTTTGGGTCATCATCCTTGTTCATGTAATAAGAATATCCTTGACTGCTATATCGAACATGCAACCTGTTAAATGGCAAAGGAGTGTTGTGGTTACCGCTGCACTTTTTTATTAGTTTTTGCTATCAGTTTTGGTTTCTAATTAAATTTTTTCTGAGTTTGTTATCTGCGTGAAATTGTTCTTGTGCAATTCTGTGACATCATGTTAATGCTAAGATAAGGAAAAAAAAATAAAGATGTTTTGAACATTACAGAAGACTCTTTGCCCCCAATATTTTTTTTTTATGTTGTTTTTTTTTTTTTAGTTCAACACAAAAGTTACATACAGATTCAGGCTTTTGAAAGTCCTACAAAACTATTTTGTTTTCATTATAATTTAGTCTCCATCCGAACAGTTTGCTTGTTTCTCCATCCCATTTGATTCAATAAGAAAAAGAGACTATAAAGGTCTGCTGTCAATAACTAGCCCTGTTAAAAAGTATCTGCAACCTTCAAAGGCTAAGAAGGTTGTGGAACTTGGCTCATGGGAGGGCAAGTTAATAAGCAGAAATGCAAGCTTGCCACGCTGTCTTATCCAAAACCCTTAATACTTTTTGCATGCTTCTTTTCGTCTACCCTCCTTTTTACCCAAATAAAAAAGCAGCTGTTCAATTGGATTAGTCTTTCTCTTTCTCTTCATCTGTCCTCAGGCAGAACTTCTAGAATACAATAAAGACAGAAGATTATCATATGCTACATAGAGTACTCAAAATTTGTTTATGTTTTTTCTCAACATAGAAAATTTCACTATAAGAATGCTGTCACATTTTAAATACTATGTTCTCTTACAGACAAAAACCTCCACAACCCTCTTATAAAGAGCCAAATAATTAACATCTAAATCAAAACATAGCAATTATCATTACTTAGTTACAAAAAATATTAATGAATAATTTCCAAAGTATTACAGAAAACCTTCATTAATGATACCTTTGCAAGTGTTAAACAAGAGATGTGACTAACACCAACCACTCTTCTTTGGTGTTACATATTCCTACCCATGTCTCTGGGGTTCCCTTGATGACTGCAGTGGTCTTCCTCAACATGAGGTGGTGGGTGTTGCACTCCAGGTCAGTGCCTTGCAGCCTCTTCAGCCCAGGGATCCTCTCACACATATTTTCCACCCATCAACGGCCTTTCTTTTCCTTTTCTTCAGGGAGCAACAGCCCAATTATTATAAAAATGTCTTAACATAATTTTAAAAACAAAATAGTTTGGGGTGTGAAACTTTGTATTTTGTTCATTTTTCTTCTAGTTGTTCATTTAAATCCATTTGTAGATCTTACTTGGCAAGATTTAATCTGCCAGTTACTCCAAAGGGAGTGTAGTTCCAGATATCCTGTGATATTCCCACAGTGATCACTGATGCTGCTTTTACACTAGCCCTGTTGTTCCTTGTTTCATGCATTTTCACCAATTTTCTCAATACTGAAATACTGAAACCACATTTCAGATTGTTGCAAAACATTAAGAAGCCTTCTGTTGTTTTGTTTGGTGTGAGTTTTTTGTTGTTGTGGTTGTTATTTTTGTTGGGACTATATGACCTCCAGAGGCTTCTTCTAACACAAAAGTCACAGAAAAGGACACAGAAAAGTCCTGTACATACTTAATCTCTATTTTTTTGTATGCCCAATGATTCTCTGAAACTTCTAATCCTGTTCTTCTTTATTTTTACTTATTTCTGTCAGATTTCAGAGACAAAGATAGATATGATCTTTAGGGGAATGCCAGCTAAGTCGTCCATAAAAAAACTACCCTTTTATGATAGATCTCAGGACAAAGCTTTGGTCTTGCATATCTTTTCATTCTTTCCTTCCCACAACTTTTGTGATTCTTTCTTTCCATTAGGGAGTTAAACAAGATGGCATGTAATTTTCATTTTAGAGGCTTGAAGGAGAAATCTAGTGCAACCTTGAAGCCTTAAGATGCTAAAAATGTATCCTTGAATTAAGTAATGGTTAAAAAGGACAACTGCATACTATTGTTTCTGAGTCACACCGGTGGATTGCCAAGCAGGATTTTGAAGGATAAGTATGTCTGTGCTGGGGAAGCCAATGGAATTGCTGGGTCCAAGATAATAATTGCATGCCCTGGTACTAAATAATCTATTGCTTAGCTATGCAAAAAAAAAAACCAAAAAAACAAAAAAAACCAGAGAAGATAATTATTTAGGAAGGCTAAGGAAAAAGAAGGAATCTTTTCCAGATATGTTAGAACTCAAAGAGAAAAATTAATCTCTAAGTATATGTTGATCATGTAGTCTCTTGTGATACTAAAGATACAGCTGGTGACTTTTAGAATTCTTAATTCTACCTTATATCCCCTTAAAAATATTTGTGATTACTAAAAACCATTTTTAACATCAGTGACAAAATTAGGTTATGATATCTTCAACCTCTCAATTATCTAAGGCTTTTCCATCACAAAATGTCCATATGTATATTAATTTTCAGTTGTAAATCGCCCCTCACAGTTATTTATTTATTAAAATGATCTTATAAAAAAGATAATTTTTCATTCCATATAAGTGTCAAAAATGGAAATATGTACCATGTAAATTTATATTAGAGTGCCACAAAATATCTCTATTCAAATCCTTTGACAATTGTAGTTTCTAGTTGTATGTGAGGTAAATTCTCTCAGGTTGTGCCTAGTTTTGATAGTGATCTACTTACCAATTATAATAGGTTAGAAGGTTCTCTTTGTGATTTTATTATATTGTAAAGGAAGGGTTAAGGAAAATATTCTGCCTTTTGTACACAGAGAGAAGAAGTAATTTGCTGCTGTGATTGTCCCAGCAGGAGACAAGTAAGAAAAAGAAAAGCATAAACTGGATGCTTTCCAATTTCACTGTTCTCAAAATCTGGCTAGGTGGTTTAAACACGGTGGGATTTTCGCTTTTGTTCTTAAGTGTTTCCAACCTTTTCCTCATTTGACCTTGCTAACTATAGGAATGTAACCTCTTTGGCTGCTGCTTTGCAGCGTTTTTCTGTACGTACGTCTTCTAATGTCAAAATGTTTTTCATTTTACAAGCACACAATGACAAATGGCTTAATTTATGCTCCCTGCCGGCATTTAAGCAAGTAACTTGAAAACAGTCAGCTCAGCAGATGGTAAGGCAGGTAAACATATCTGTTAATCTATGAAGAATGCAATCAGAATAGATGGTAACAGGAGGACTTCTAAGACAAATATGAAGTAGAAATTTTTCCCATACAAATATTAGTCTGCTCCAGTTTCATTTGCTGTTACCTTAATTCTCTGTGAAATAGATGTAAAAATCTATATAACCTGAAGAGTTAATTCATAGTAATACTTAGCATGTTTAAACATAGGTCATTTCAGTCAAAATAAAGTAAGGCTTAGTAAAAGGGAAATCCTTTTGTGTAGAGAAAATTTAAGTTTTAGGTGAATTTTTTTCAAGAAAACCATAACCTTTTACAATCTGCAAATATAAATAATCAGTGCTTGATTTTGAACCATATTTTCTCTACTCACAGATTAGAAAGTAATAATAATAATGATAATAATAATGAGAGGATGAAGGAGTAGGAGAATGATAAGTAGAGGGAGAAAGAGAAGCAGCACCAGCAGAAGCAGCTGCCAGTTTAAGTCATGTTGAAGATTGCCACATTTCTGCTGAGCATAACGTACCTTACACCTGCTCTGTTTGTTAGTAACAGAGGTGAAAAATATTTTAATTTTTCAATAGAGAAAGAAACCCCAAACACTTCCTATTTCAAATTTCTCTATTTAAAGAGCTTGTATTGAAAACTAAGGTCTGAAATTAATCATCTCTTTAATGATAAAAAACAATGCTTGTATACTTCTGTATGAAATTTTCAAACATTTCTTTTGAACTGTTCCTGTCATCATCCATTTAAACCCACAAAATATTACAGATGTAAAATTCACGTGTGTTTGAGAGGAAATTGTGTGATTCTCTTCTCATTTGCAGATGCTTATCAGTGGCAATTGTAGTAAAATTAGTGTAGGTACAGTAATATGAAAGTTACATGGGTTCATCAGATCTTTTGTACATTATTCCATCCAAATCACCTCCTGTTTTTAAGCAATAGATGATGGTTCTCATGAATATTATCATTAGTCTGCACATTGCTTCTTTTCCTTTTTTACAAGACTTAAACATTTCTAAATGCCTCATTGCAAATCAGTAAAAGGTCAATGGCAAATGAAATTCTGAAAATAATGAGGGAGACATCTGAACTGTGTTTTATCTACACTCCTTCAGAACAGGTAAGCATACTGAAAAACATCTGAATATTTTTGTAACAGTTTCTTGCAAATATGACATCTTAGCTGAATAAAGAAAATCTCACTGTATAAAAACTGCACTTTCTCTTGCAAAATTTTTTAACAATAAAGGGGTTATAGTTCATTTGTATAAACGACTGTACAATTTACTTCATGGTAACACACTCTGCAATATGATAAAGTGAGATTCAACTTCAAAACTATCAAAATAAGGCATTATTAATTACAGCTTGAAGCAACTATGTAAGAAGTCCTATATGTTTGAATTGTACATGGTTTAGTTGCCCAGTCTTAGACTTTTAAAATAGTTTATTTTCCTCATAAATTTCATAGAATCACAGAATCATACAGTATGCCAAGTTGGAAGGGATCCAGAAGAATCATTGAATCCAACCCTTAGCCCTGCACAGGACCATTCCCATGGGAGAGTCACACCATGTGCCTGACAGTATCAGCCAAGGTTAGTTTGTGTTGGGTTGTTTGTTTGTTTGTTTGTTTTTTTGTTTTAATATATCTTTAGCTGGTAAGAAAAATAAAAGAAAATCTGAGTTTTAGACAAATTTATGCTAGTATATGTACAACAGGGATAAAATAGATAGGAACATGGAAACAAAAGTACATAAAAATATTTATTTGATTTTTAGATTGCTAGAGATTTTAATTTTAATGAGAAAATTAACTACTGAAATTTACTACTGAAATGAATATCTTAGAATATGCATTTCTCAACTGAGTAAGGAAGAATTGCAGATTTGAACCTTGCATTAATGAAGACAAAGTATTTGAGCAATATGACATGTGAAGAATATTGGATTCCTGATATTAGATTATCTGATTTCCAGTGAAATTTGCTCACAGTATTTCATAGCTATTCCCTGTGCCCACCTGCCCCTGTGTACATCTCTACCCCTCCCAAAAAGGGGAAAGTTATGATTTTCATTTTTGAGAAAAAGATAAAACTTTCTGCTTTCAGAGGTACTATTTTCACTGTCAGTGCAATTTTCTTTTAAAGTCATTCTTTGTTAGAAAAGGCAGGTACATTTTAAGACATATTAAAACAGGAAATATGTTTTTGCTCTATTGTATTTCTTTGCTTTAACCTGAATTGTTAAGCTGCAGGTTTTTTAAATTAATTTCAGTTCATTAGTAACCAAAATTTATTGTTAACTGTAAGAATGAATTGCCACAGGAATCCTCAAAGTGTAATTATATTCGTCCTCTAAACAGTCATTATTTTGTGCTAGTTACCGATCTTGCTGGCAGTGTCATCAGGAGTCGTGAATTGAAATGGTGTGAGTAGAATTTAAGTCACACTTGTGGTTATTTATGCATAGAAACTGTTAGTCAGATTTCTTTTACTATGTAGTCATTCTTGGGTCTGCATTTAGGGCTCCATTTCCTCTCTGTGTGGTCCACATGAACTTCCCTTGTAGTTCCTGCCAGCTAAAAAGTCCCATATTTTATAATTGTTATAAGATAAAGAGATAGGAAAGAATGTTGAGAATGTATATACATGTTTTGAAGATGAACAGCTGCTGGTAAATGACAGCTTTTCCTCCTTCAAATGCTTGTTTAGTAGAGACACATGGACACTTTCAAACCCTTTACAACTCTAAAAAGAGCTTGTGAATAGTTTATGTGCCAAACCCATTGTTCATATTTGATGCCAAAGCATTATCACAAGAAACCACATCTTGTACATGGTTAATCTATAAAAATATTGTGCTGAGCATCTGTGCCAGAACATCAGCTGGTTCTTCCCACTACAGATTGCCTTTCACATTCTGGCATTCTCTATATTTCAGCAGGCACCAGAAGCTCTTGAACAGAAGAACGGTAAAGACGGAAAGGCAAGGCTAGCAGATTGCAGCTTAGAGGAAGAATGGTCCCAGGAACATTTTCTCTGTTAGATCCATAAAACCAAATACCTCCAGGGATCTGGAAATAGCAGTATTTACCTTTACTGCACATTTCCATACTGAGAAGTTCAACCAAAAGTTCATTCATTTTTTGAAATATGGCACTGGAAATGCCATTTTTTATTGTTTTTTACTCAAGTAAGATAAAAGGAGCATAGGCTTGTAATACCTTTGTCCTTGAGACTTTAGTGACAAAGCATATTATAAGTAAACATCACCACCATACAAAAAAAAGGTACCTGAAAGGAAATTACAACACCCTAAATTGGCTAGAGATTGCAGAATCGCAGAATCACAGAATATGCTGAGTTGGAAGGTACCCACAAGGATCATTGAGTTCAACTCCTGGCCCTGCACAAGACAATCCCCAAGAGTGACTCCCTGTGCCTGAGAATGCTGTCCAAATTCTTGAATCCTGTAAGGCCTGGTGCTGTGACCACTTCCCTGGAGAGCCTCTTCCAATGCCCAACCACCCTCTGGGTGGAGAACCTTTTTCTAATGTCCAACTAAACCTCCCCTGACACGACTGTAGACCATTCCCTTGGGAAAACAAAGAAGCTGTAACTGCAATGAGGTCTCCCCCTCAGTCTTCTCCAGGCTAAACTCACCAAGTGACCTCAGCCATTCCTCATATAGTTTCACCTCAAGGCCCTTCACCATCTTTATGACCCTCCTTTGGATGTGCCCAAAACTACACAAAATATTCAAAGTGAGGCTGCACCAGTGCAGAGCAGAGTGAGACAATCACCTCTCTCGTTCAGTGGCAATGCTTTGCCAGATGCCCCCCAGGACATGGTTGGCCCTTCTGGCTTCCAGGGCACTGCTGAATCATAGAATCATAGAATCAACTGGGTTGGAAAGGATCTCTGAGAACATCAAGTCCAACTCTTGATACACTACCGCTATGGTTACTAGAACACGGCACTAAGGGCCGCATCTAGTCTCATCTTAAAAAGCTCCAGGGATGGAGAATCAACCACTCCTGGGCAGCCCATTCCAATGCCTGATTACCCTCTCTCTAATGAATTTGTTCCTAATATCTAACCTAAACCTCCCCTGGCACAGCTCAGACCATACCCTCTTGTCTTACTGATAGCTGACTGGGAAAAGAGACCAACTCCCGCCTGGCTACAATGCCTTCTCATGTAGTTGTAGAGAGTGATGAGGTTTCCCTTGAGCCTTCTCTTCTCCAGGCTAAACAACCCCATCTCCCTCAGCCTCTCCTCATAGGACTTGTGTTCAAGTCCCTTCACCAGCCTGGTTGCTCTTCTTGCATCTGCTCCAGCACCTCAACATCTTTCCTGAACTGAGGGGCCCAGAACTGGACACAGCACTCCAGGTGTGGCCTCACCAGCACTGAGCACAGGGGAAGAATCACTGCCCTGGTCCTGCTGGCCATACTGTTCCTGATGCAGGCCAGGATGCCATTGGCCTTCTTGGCCACCTGGGCACACTGCTGGCTCATGGTCAACCTCCTGTCAGTCAGCACCCCCAGGTCCCTTTCTGCCTGGCTGCTCTACAGCCACTCTGTCCCCAGCCTGTAGTGCTGCAGGGGGTTGTTGTGGCCAAAGTGTAGGACCCAGCACTTGGCCTTGTTGAACGTCATTCCATTGGAATCAGCCCAGCTCTACAGTCTGTCCAAATCTCTCTGCAGAGCCCTCCTGCCTTCCAGCTGCTTGAGACTCCCCACCTAGCTTGGTTTTTTGCTAATGGTGGACTCAATCCCCTCATCCAGATCATCAGTAAAGATATTAAACAGAACTGGACCCAACACTGATCCCTGAGGGACATCACTGGTGACTGACTGCAAGCTGGATACAGCCCCATTCACCAGTACTCTCTGGGCCCGGCCATCCAGCCAATTCTTAACCCAGCAGAGAGTGCCCCTGTCCAACCTGTGGGCTGCCAGCTTTTCCGGGAGAATGACGATGAGGAGATATCAACTCCTTCAAAGGCAGGGAGGCCCTGCAGAGAGACCTCAACAAATGAGAGGGTTGGAAAGGGACCTGGGGGTCCTGGTTGACGGCAAGTTGAATATGGCTTTGTTCTCCTTAAAATAAATTACCAGTACACTAGGTACTCACAACCATTAGTTTATATAATACTAAACTGATGATAGACAGTTTCTTCATTGTTTATAATGAAATCAAATCCTAGTTACAATTATCTTCTCAAGCAAAGCTTATAGCATACATTATAGGCTTTCCTTCTTGCTGTTGCAGGCATGGAAATGAGAAAGAGGCAAACTGCAAATTATGTGAATAGAAAATAGGTGAATGCTATCTTCATTTATTCATGAATGCTTGCTGTGACTGCTTCATCTTTGTAGGAGTCCTTTTGAATCTATAAGTAAACTATCAACCTAATTTTGATGAAAATGTCCCAGAGTTTTCAATGTCAGTATCTATGATATAGAAATAGCTTAGAAATACTTCTATACGAGAAGTAAAAATGAAAATTTGAAAATCTCAGTATTTATATGTAAATTAAAATTAAGAGGATTTATTAATAAGACTTAGAAAGTTGACAGTTATTGGAAATGCATGAACATGCTAAGGTTAAATTAAAATATTAGATCAAAAATTTGGATATTCATTTTCCTTTGGGAATTTACAGAACAGGAGGAAAGAACCAAATGTTCTTGTATGCATGTATATGCATCCAATAAAATTCTTTATTTCAAACTTTAATAATATTGTTGCACTATGACAATAACATTTTGGTTAAGAGGCTTTCAGACTTCTTCCTCTCTCCAAAAATTACAAGAAAATAATATTCAGGGAAATTTTGAATCTTATTATTTTACCTTTTTTTTTTTTTCCCAACCTTTTGTTCAAACTGTGATTCTGAGAAACAGCTTCTCCAGAGGTCAAGAAATGAATAGGTGTTTGATTAAATTTAAAAGAACTGAGATTCTGTACACTATTTCATGAGAAGTAACTGGAAATTAAAGACTACCAAGGGACAATGTAATGTTCCTTTAAACTACCAGAGAAAAAGCCCTAAGTCCTCCTGAAATAAAGATTAGCATGAAAGAGCAGTATCTTGAGTATAGATGACAGTTAGAAAAGTTATGTTTGTCTGTGAATTATGCATAAGGAAAAAATAAATACAATAAGTGGGTAAGAGAAAAAATGAAAAAAGGCAAATATTATACCAAATTTCATATACTAACAGTTTAAATGTTTTGCAGAGAATAGTATGGTTTTTGGTATTTATATCAATGTGAAAAGTAGCTTAAAGGACTTTTAAAATTATATTGGAAAAAAAGCAAGGGTTTTTTTAAATATGAATAGGTAATAATTTGTCATTCATTTTCTTCAGTTATTTACTTTCTTACCAAATATTTAACTCATAATCTCTTAAAGATAATTGTTGGTTGTGAATATTTGGGTTTTTTTAAAAAATTATTAGCCATTTGGGAATAGGAAAATAGAGAATACCTGTTCTCTTAAATGCAAGTTATTTATGCCCTTAGTTTAATCAGATGCACGCTGACAATTTGAATACTAACTGTTGAAGTAAGAAAATATTACCATTGCTGAGAAGTCTTTATAAAATAGCAAAGATGGATGAGTTTGACTTGACAGCATGTCATTAGTAATGGAACCATAGAATCTTAGAATAGTTTGGGTTGGAAGGGATCTTCAGAGATCATCTGTGGTGTCTTCAAGTACTGTTGCAGGTACATAAATGTATTCATAACTATATAAAATGATCTTATATGAACAATAGTGGGCCAAGAAATCCATCTGCAAATTTTTTCAGAACCTCATGCTCTGAAAGTTAGACCATGTGTAACTTCCAGCTTAATTTTAATACTGACCAGTTTATGACCATATGTTCAAGTAAGTTTATCTCTGTTTATGCCTTCATTTAGCTAAAACACAAGCCTATTTTTTTTCCTTCCCATTCTTGTTTTTCTTACATGAAAAGAATTTTACTAGACTGTTGATCTTAAAATTTTTGCAGATATTACTGGCTAGATTTAAGCTTCTTTAATCACAACTGATGAAAATTCAGTGGATATTTCCAGAATATGTTTCCAGAATATATAACTGTGCTCTTGCAACAGTCAAAGTCTGGTTTTGTAATAAATTTCAGAGGAAATACCTAATATATGTTTTTCTCTATTTAGGCTTATCAATGTAAAATATATAGCCTGTTATATTGCCTTTTGACATTGATTTCTATATGTTTTGTTTCAAATTCTACATTAATATTACAAAGGTGATAGTTATTACCAAAGACTGAAACAAACTGTGGGCAAATATGTAATGCCACGTGGTAAGTTATGTATATTCCTCCAGTAAATAACAGTCACGTTCTCAGGTATGGCTATGTGATGATTTTGCACAAATATCTGTATTTTACTGACAGCTATAACAAGTGATGAAATTGGGGCTTATATTTGGTGGGAGAAAAAAAAAAAACAAAACAGCTGCTTATTCTGTTGTTAATTTACTTTTGATTAGACTCTTCTGTATTCTCAATTAATCATTGCAAGAAAAAGTAGAGTTTTTCTATTATTTGTTTTCAGCAGATATTGCATAGCTTATATGGATGAAAAAGTAAAAAAATTTCTTCTGAAAGTATTAGAAAGTTTATTAGAAGAATTAGAAGAATTCTCTGAACATATAGCAATATCTTTTCAATTGCAAATCTTTGAGGCAAATAAAACTCTCAACGATATTATTTCATATCCTTTCATTTGAAAGAAAAATATGAGCCAATGGCTATAGCATTATTTCTGAGAAGTCATTAGCCTTAAGGAAAGAATTAGCTTATTAGTGTTTATTTTACAGAAAAGTGCTCCATATCCTTCAGGAACTGCTGTTAGTACTCTCTATTTTCATAACTACCACTACGTTTCTCCAACCATTATCACAAACTGGCATTATCACAAAAATTATGCAAATCTTCCCAAATGGGGGAAATGTATAGCTCTTGTATCAGTAGCATGTCAATTCTTCCACTTCATTAAGTGGAAATAAAGGAAACAAAACTGCCTCATTCTTCTCTAAGATCTTTGGTGGATTGCTGTATAAAATGAAGATGCCCATGTACCTGGAAGTCCTGATTAATGGGAAGTTGAATATGAGTCAGGAGTGCCCTGGAAGCCAGGAGCGCCAACCATGTCCTGGGGGGCATCAGACAAAGCATCGCCAGCCGGTCGAGCTCTGCTCTGCACTGGGGCAGCCTCACCTTGAGTATTGTGTGTGGTTTGGGGCACCTCAATATAAGAAAGATATTAAGCTGTTAGAGAGTGTTGCCCCCAAAGGAGGGCAACAAAGATGGTGAAGGACCTTGAGGGGAAGCTGAATGAGAAGTGACTGAGGTCACTCAGTCTGTTCAGCCTGGAGAAAAGGAGACTGAGGGGAGACCCTATTGCAGCCTACAACTCCTTGTGAGGGGAAGAGGAGGGGCAGGCATTGATCTCTTCCCTGAAGTGATCAGTGACAGGACTTGAGAGAATGGCCTGAAGTTGTGTGAGGGGAGGTTAAGGTCAGATATTAGAAAAAGGTTCTTCACCCAGAGGGTGGTTGGGCACTGGAACAAGCTCCTCAGGGAAGTGGTCACAGCATCAAGTCTGACAGAGTTCAAGGGTGGTTTGGATAATACTCTCACATGGTCACATGGTGTGACTCTTGGGCAGGGCCAGGAGTTGGACTTGATGGTCCCTGTGGGTCTCCTTCCAACTCAGCATATTCTGTGATTCTGTGAAAAGCAAGTGCAAAGAAAAGATGAAAACTGAAGGCTATTTCCTGGCAAATCCGAGGACATGACTGCTTCTAGAAAGTTTTAGGTCAGGGTTTCTATGGTCATAGTTCCAAATCACCTTTTATCTGATTTGTGCAGTGATTAGATAAAAAAAAAAAAAAAATTGCTTATAAGTAAGCAGGACTGCATCAAATTAAACAGCTCCTTAGAGGAAGTTTCTTCTTATAATTCATACAATCTGCTGGACTCCAAATGTTGGCTAATAACATACATAATAACAAAAGAGCAATATTCTCAAGCTTATAACAAATCATCATGACAGATCACCTTAGATTTCCAGTGTAGATTATTTTATAGATATAAACTGTGCAATATTATGTTCTATGTCATGTTAAGTGACATTTTGCTGATGTTACTGACTTCAGATGGATGTTAACCTCTCTATGGTAGCATTAGTTTAGCACAGCAGAAAAAATAATTTTTAAAAAAGTTAAAAAAATTAGGTAGCTTCCTACAAGACTACTAACTCAGACCATCTAAATAATGGATCAGATCAGCACCAGAAAGCAAGGGCATGAGACAGAGCTTTGCTTTACTTGGAATATTTTGAAATATTGGAAGTCAGAGCATCATGTTTATGTAGAACTAAGAACTGGTAGTTTTCTTCAGGCTTTTCCTTTTTTTTTTTTTTTTTCCCTATGACAGAAATCTTAATAAGAGCAATTTTACAAATTACGGAAAATTTAAAGCCTTATGAAGCTATAAATTCCCTTGACTGAAATATCTAGTTAATTTAAAACATAGAAATATCACAGGTTTCAAAATAAACAACCATTTTATTTTTAGATGTTCTTCACTTTACCAGGATTAGAGTTTTTGAAGATAGATTGTCCCCCTTTCAATACTCATTCTTCAGTACTTATTTAAGTATTGATCTGGAAAGAAGGGAATTGGAAAATGCGGAAGAGAGAACTGCAGTCCTTACAACTTTCTTATATATTTTTATATTTTTTTTCTAATCTATCATACAATTTAGAAAAAGTGTTGATTATTAAAAAAAAAAAAAAAAAAAAAAAAAGATTATTTTGTATTACTCACAAAATTTTTTTTACTCCAGAAGAGGAACAGAACTCAGATGACATAGTGCTTGAGTAATTGTAATCAAAATTCTTTCTGAGGACATTCTCTGGAAGAGGAGCAGTATGGGAGAGAAGGACTATGAACTAACATGCTGTAGTTTTGTTTGTGCTGTAACAGAAAGCTTCTATGAGAAGACCAGAAACTATGGTGTATACTTTCCCCAGATGTGTACCATAGTCATTAGAAGTGATGAAAAACCTAAATAAACTCTTCAAGACTGGAAAATCTAGCAGCCTCTAATGCAAGTAGGAATCAATGATGACACATGAGAATGTGCTGTTTATTGTTCAAGAAGAAGTGTAGTCCAACATGAAAAATAGAACAGAAACAGAAATAAAATTTCAGCATAGTTAAAAAATTTGAAAGTTTTGGTTTAAGGTGTTTGCTTCAAGTTCTTACGTAAAGTGAAAGGGTAGAAGGCAATCCACAAGCCCATTCAGAAATGTTCCACAGAAGCATCAACAATCCATCTAAGAAGAGTGGGAGAAAAATTCTCAGTTTGCCCTTAATTTATCTTAGTCTTTTAATTTTTCCTTATTCTGCTCTCTAAAGCCTTCAGTAAGGATGTATCTTTGTCAAGTAAATATTACATTATTTTTCACTAAAAATGGTTGCCTCGTTCTTTCCTATGATAAGGTGCTTATGACTCAAACATTAACAAGAATTTAGAAAATAAAAATAGCCAGGGAATTTATTGTCAATATATAGCCAAGCTGCAAAGAAATTTTGCTCTGTAATTTTAGGGTGTTTCATATTTCATTTAGCAATTCATAATAAAGATAAAAATCAAAGACAACACAACAGGGCCAAAAGTTTTATTAAGAAAGAAAAGAAAGGAAGAAAGGAAGAAAGGAAGAAAGGAAGAAAGGAAGAAAGAAAGAAAGAAAGAAAGAAAGAAAGAAAGAA
>JAWWES010000001.1:70576466-70609688 GCA_035583135.1 Lophotriccus pileatus
TTGTTTCTGGGTGGAGGATTATTGTTTGGGTGTTTTACTTGTGTCCTTTCATTGTTTCTGCCAATACATATATTAATAATATGTATAATATGTATAATAATATTTTAATAAAGGGCTGTTATTCCTACCTTGCTATAATTTTATTTTCCTTTTCCCACACTGTTCCTCAATTGGAGTCTTTTAATTTCAGATTTATAATTGCTTAAAGGGAGGAATTTCGGGTTTTCCTCATAATTTATTCCCAGCAAAACAATTATGTCTCATTTAAACTGAGACAATTCTTCAGTGAGTTATAAAGAAATTTCTCATGGAAGGAAATCATAGAAGAATTTATAAATATCAAAACCATGGTGTTCCTGACAAATCCAAAACTTTAACTAATGTAAACACATCAGGAAAATTATTCCATGTGCAACAGTTTTGGTAGTTGTAATTTTAAATTGCATCCAACATTTAACAATGCACAGCAAGAATTCACTGCTACCAAGCAGATAGGACAAAAAATGCATAGAGTGAAGCCAAGAGTGGCCTCCAGACCAGAACATTAACATTCTTGCATGACTTAGCATGACTTGGCATACTTGAAAGTGACTGTAGGGACACTTGTGCTGCAGATTCCTAGGATGATATGTCCTGCACTTATAGCACGCTCCAAGAATGCTCTAAATTGAAAACCTGTAGTGTTTCCTGGTGATGTTCTGATGTTGCTTGCTGCATCAGTGGGAGGGTTTTATAATCAGACAAAGCTCAGGACAAATGTTGGTGGTTTACAAAAAATGCCTTACCTTTTAATGATTCCAGGATCTGAGGCAATCAGTGGTTTCAGAGAGCTTCTAGAAGTGTTTTAGCAATTACAGAAGAGAGAGAATTCAACAAATCTCTCCGTATCCACTGAACTAGTACAAGGGGACATCCCTTATTCATGTCCTTTTACATTACGTATTACATTAAGTAGAATTATTATGCTATTACATTAAGTAGAATTATTATGCTAGCAAACAGAGTGGAATAACTTTTTAACTCCTTTTCTTGTTCTAAATTCCTGTCCAAGATCAAAAGCATTAAGGAGTCAAGCACAGCAGGGGAAGAGACAGTGAAGTCATAGCTTTATATGCCTTCAGCAACATGAGCTATTTGGGAATGTAGAATCTGCTCTTATTTGAATGTAAAAAAAGAGTGAATTGGTAATCAACTGCATTAATGTCAAAATGGAATCATTTCATTGAGAGAGAATTATCCAGTGCTTAATTCAACACTTCCATTCTAATTGTTAGTCTCAGTGCCAAGGCTCCCAGAAGAACATGACTTTAGAAAAATCTAGCATGAACTAACTGTGGTAACCAATAAAATGCATACCACTCCTGCTTCTACAGATGGAATATTTCACTCCTGGTGAGGCTAAAGCACTTCTCTGAGTACGCTACTGAAAACAAAATCTTTGCAGCATAGCTGCATCCCTGTCAGAACTTCATTTAGTGTCAGTAACCATTCTGAGCTCCAGATTAAAGAAATATTACATAATACTCCAAACATCATAACTAGAACTAGGTATTAAAAAACCTCCAGGAAAGTGTCCTGAATTAAGAATGATATTTGTACTTCAAAACAGTAAGTGATACTAAGGATAGTTGTTCTTCTTTTAATTTGTGTTAGTTACGTTATTGTTCACAATTAAAAGCCAAAGGAGAAAAAAAATGTGGTTGCAGTTAGGTCACAGTTACAGCAGTGGAAATAAATTGCTAACAGGAACATAGTGCAAATCTTACTTTTTGAACAGCAAAGCAATTTTTTTTTTTTTGCTGCAGAACCATGAGCAATGAATGATGCAACAGTTAACCTTAGATTTCTCTTTTGACCTCAGCTGGAAGAGCATTCTCCATTTTGAAACACCTGACTTCTAACTATGCCACATCTAGTAACTATTATTTATTATTTTTTGGGTTGATAAACTTAGGTGCAAAACACCTAAGAGTCTGTAGAAGGTTTCCATCTTCTTGTTTCTTAGCAGATGTGAGGTCCTTTCAGCTAAAGAAATCTACTGATGCAGATATACCTAACAAGAAGACAATTTGTGTAAACTCTAGACAGACTATCAGAACGCATTAGATGACATAGTTTGCATTTTACTGTATTTTTCTCCTGTGGTATCCACACTTTTATTCATTAAATAGACATGTACTATGACTTTCTGTACTTTATATGCAAGGCAATTTTCTTTTTATTTTTTCAAGTGAGTGTTTTAAATATGCAACCTTATGTGTGTTTGATCTAGCTTGAAGTTCTGTAATGGTGGATTTCTACATCCTGAAAGTAAACACTGACATGTAAAAGTCAGCAAATTTTATTTTTATTTGGAAGTTTATTTGGAAAAACATGTGAAATGTTAAGGGTCATAATATTCGGTACTGTGACAGTACCTTGAAATACAGATAGTGAATTGACAACGTAAAATTAATGTTCTAGTTTCATACGTGGTGATCCAGGAACTAGTGATGGTCCTTATAGCATTTCCTTCTCTCTCAGATAAAATTAATGTTCTAGTTTCATACATGGTGATCCAGGAACTTGTGATGGTCCTTATAGTATTTCCTTCTCTCTCAGATATGCAAGAATACATACAACTAAAGATTAGTGTCACGTAAGACGCATTGATAATTTTGACATATTGGTTTTACCAAGGCCAAATCTTGCCTGACCAACCCAGTGGCCTTCTCTGATGAAGCAACTAATCAGTTTACAAGTGAAGAGCAACAGACATGTCCTCTCCTAAAGAAAAAAAAAAAAAGCTTCATATTTTTTTAGCCATTTTCCTTTGTCCAACAGAAAGAGTACAATTTTTTCCTCACTTAAATACTCCTTTCCTTTTCTCCTTTTTTTTTTTTTTAGTTATGTAGAATATAATACCAAGGAGTATCTCTCTGTCTTCACGCCAGAATGTCTACAGTTAACTCCTTTTTCAAACCCTACTACTACCGATTCTACTACCTTAGTTAAGTAGGGACAGTGTGATAAACTGTCCCTACTTAACTAAGGACTTGGATGAGAAGATAGCATGATGGCATGAGGTTTCCTGGAACAAGTTAGGATATATTTTAGCTTTGCTGTAGTTTTGCATGAAAAAAGAGAATTGGGAGAGAGTATATTTGTTAAGTATTTGGTTTGGTCACTCTGCTGGAGAGAGGTAGCTATTCATAGTATGTTCTTGAAAGGATCTTCCTGCTAAAAGAAGAATGCATTATGTATGGTCATAGAATATTTACTGCTACAGCTTTAGGGCTGATGAGGAAGAGTTTCCAATTGACATGGGTAACTTGTATGTGTCAACCTTAGGATGACTTAAATGGCCTCAGACTTCCATTTCTAGCATCATATCTCCCATTTGAAGTTTTACCCAAATTGTACTAGAGTTATGTGCTTTCTTTCTGCTCTAAAGCAGTTTGAAACCCACGAGCATCCTCATTCTAACTTTTAATTAGAAATACAGAACAGTTGGGTACAGGCGTATCTACAATATGTCCCAGGTAAGGTCTGGGTGACCAAACCAGAGTTTAAATGGAATGCTGAGGCTGCTAGCAAGGCTGGTTGAGGCAGATAAGGCATATTAGTACACTCACAGCCCAGTGAAGTATACTGTAAAAAATAGAAAACTATATATGCAGATAATAAAATTGAAAGCTGCATTCAACTTGCTGCTGATTCCCCTCTGCATGAGAATAAAGAATTTTAAAATGAGTTAGAGGATTGAATTGCTATAAGATACTTAATTTTTGATACTATTAAGAACGTTTCTACACCTGAAAATAAGTAAACCACTGACATTTTTCTTGCTTCATATTTACAAGGACAAATTCTGCTTAGTTTTCACTGACATCCTAAGAACAAAGTGGCCGTGCATTAGATAAAGACGGTATTAAAGAACTCATTGCTTTGCTGTACAGCTGTGCAGGCTACCTTTTAGCTACCATTCCATGAACTACTTTTTCACATGCATGTGCTAAACTAATTAATGTATGTCTGATTTGAGTATTGCATACCACACAATACCAAATATAGAAGAATTGCCATGTACCAAAGACTAAACGTGTATTGACATGCTTGACAGACTTGTAGAAAAAAACGGTATCTTTGTGTTATTCAAGGCAGAAGAATTACGGAAGTTAATCATGAAAACACCATCACCTACTGTGCATAATGTTCCACTTCTAGTGTTGAAATCAGGAAAAGAAAAAGGAAAATAATTATTTGGATACTGTAACTGACAAATCCTTGTTTTTAGAAGTTTAGCCATTGTGAGAAAAAAGAAAACAAATTACTGCCTTCAGCTTGAAATTGCTTTTGTTCTGCAAAATTAAAACCAAACTTGCTGTGCCAGGAATGTACATACTAATGAATGCCAGAGTCAGAAGTTATTCCATGCACAGTAATGCAGCATAAGACCTTTTATTTTATGCACCTTTTTTTTTTTTTTTAAATTAATCCTCCTTGATGTTTAATAGTATTCCATGTACCGGCAGCCAAGTACAATTTACAAGATTCCTGATTTCTGAAGTTCTGTCTGTTCTTTAGAGGTCAGGAATCTTGCAATTTTCACCAGTCATCAAACAAAAAGCAGAACACTGTTGAAAAGAACAGCAGGGGAGAGAGCAGGAAGCAAAGATCAAAATGCAGCAGCAGGGAAGCAAGTGAAAACAGCACAGAGAACTAGGTGACTAGATATACTAGTGGACAGGCGAAGAAAGTGGAGCTCACACTATCCATTTAACGTGAGCAGTCAGTATAATATTTGCATGTTTATCTAGAACATTTGTACACATTTTTCTGTTCACAGTTTTCAGAGTTGTTTTTTAGTGTCCCCAGATGTGAAAGAATGCTTTTTGCAATTTGAGAAAGTTTAGTATTAACTTCCTTCCTGCCTGGCTACCTTGTCTGAATACATATTTGGTTACTGAAGAAAACTTCCTTGTATTGTGATAGTCTTATTAATGATATACACAAGTATACAAACTATGGACTACTCGTAAATAAGAGTATCTCATTATTGATTGTTCTTGATTCTACCATTATGAGCATTGCCCATCCATCTGATACTTTAAATTAATACAACTGTTTTCATGCTTTCTGTCATGATTGACCTTCTGGCCAGAGAAAATAGAAGATGTCTTTGAACAGAATAAAACGATTCAAAAGGAGCTCCATTTTATGTTCATTCTTTTAAAATAAAAGTAATACTTTTTTTCTTCTCTACAGTATGCTTATAAGTGAAAAAAATAGATCTTGTCTGAATCAAAAATTACCTTTTGATTGCATTCTCAATGTACATGAAAGGAAATAGTAAATTTATATTCAGGCTTTAAAAATACTGCATGCATAAAAGTGTGAAGAAATAAAATATTCCCAAACTTTTTAACTCTTTCTCTCTTCTCAGAGCCCTGCTGTGCTGTCCCTCCAACAGAGAGCAGAGTGGTTGAAATGTCTATGAGGACCGGAGTTCATGAACATGAGACTGCTTCCGTCTGTCTGTAAAGGGTCTCATCAACTCTATTTTTATCCCTGGTCCAGTAATCTACAGCAGACACCCACTATAATGTCACCTTTACCTGTCCTCTCTTTAATCTTAACCCATAAACTGAATCAGATCCCAGGAGAACCCATCTCCAGGTAGAGTGTAATGTACTCCAGCTGCCCTCTCACATAAAGAACATAAGATTTCCAAGACTGAAACACTTCTAGTGGTTTACAGTGTCCTGATGTTCTGTTAAAGTGAAACAGATGCCAAAGAAGTGTAGGAAAACCTCTCATTATTGAACACCATTTTTTAAACAAGAGAAAGAGCAAAGCAAAAGTTCTTAAATATGATGATAAAACTCTTCTGTAACTAGTCTCCCAAGTCCAAGTTGGTCAATAATAAGTTGCTTTCAAAACAGAGAATTAGAAGTATGCGTCTATTCCTCCTATAATATTTTGAGTAAATGCAGTAATCCCCATTTCTTATTTTAAACTGTTCATAGCTGACCACTAAATAATGTTTCACCTATTTTCTTTTCCACTATTGAAGATATACATGATTTTGTTGCTGAAGTAGAAGAAGTAGAATAATGATCACAATTATGGCCTTTCTACAGTAAAACCGTGTTCATCTGTTGAAGGAAAAACACTTAAGCAAATAAATCTGTTGTGGATACTAAACATAATGAATACCAAGGCTGAAGTTCTATTTCAGGACATATGTGTATTAAAACTTGAACAAAAATAACAACAATAGCAATTAAAAAAATAAAAGAGGAAGCTAAGAAGATGGATAGTAGCTTTTAGGCAAATGTATAAGAAAATTAATTTAACAAAAATTATCACCTCCCCGGTAAATTTAAACCCATGAATATTAGAGATTTGTCACTTTGCAGCTGCATATCTACCAGACATTTCAGGAAAATTCTTCAGATCTCTGTCTGTTTTGAATAAAAAAATTAAAATCTAAGAGACAGATAAATACACAGTACTTATCCAATAGAGAAGGGGCCTAAGGAACAGGGAAATTGTCACTGTTTATGGCAAAAGGTAATTTTTTCCAAATTGGATGGAAATCAAACTGGGACATGAAGGTCTCAGATAAAGATACCATGGACAGTTAAACACTGTGTGATCATTTCCTCTGCTAGGAATCAGCACAGAATGCATGACAACCTTCCCAACATCATCAACACTGATCATGTTACCCTTTGTCAAATTTTAAAATAAACTTGTTACAGAAACGCTGGCATAATTTCTAGACATTTGCAAATATTTGGGCATAAATATAGTACGTTCCTAACTTTCTGAAGCCCACAGTTGCAACCTGTGGTCACAGCAAGTGTGTTATACAATAGATGACAAATGGTGCTATGTCCCTTTGGTATGAAAAATTATCCTTAGGAGACTACAGCTGCAAATCCCACACCTCCTTTTTAGGAGTTCAGATCAGTCTTAAAAACAAATTGTTAATTGCCTTATGAACTTGTTTACTTTGCAATAATACAGTTATTTTTCTCTACTACATAAGGAAGTTTTGTACAATGTTATATTTAGATTTTGGTTAACTGATTAAGATTGGTATTGGTGTTTTTGCACAAGACTGTTATATTGTCATACTCTCCTATGTCATATCAGTACTGGAAATGTTAGAAAAATATTTTAAATTAAGACCATTTTTTATTAATGCAATTATTATACATATTTTTCTGAATTTTAGAAATACCTTTTTTAAGTCTTTTATTAAAACAAATTGAAAGTTCTTCTAAATATCATTATTTTAGTTATCAAAGTATCAAATTTGTATGAATTTATAATTTCTTTGGTTTAGTTCTTTAAACAGTTTGTTTTGCAAGCACACTGGGTTCAGATAACTGTCCATGTCAGGAATCGCAGAAATACAGTTCAAATAAAATCTAAAAGTCATGAAAAACTCAGGGTTGGAAGACAACTGTTTTACTCTTGTAGAATCTTCTCTAATAGAGATCCTGGTAGCTGAAAGCCAATGAGTCTAACTTTCCTTGTTGTAACTTAGTAGAGGGACCTTCATGTTTATTCTGGGAAGCCAAGCTGATGGCTTTGTGGTTTGGTGGAATGAGATGGGTTTGTGGAACTGGAAATTTATCCCCTACTGCCGTGCTAAGTATTCCCATCCTCTGCTCAGCAGAATTAGACCAAGACTGACCATTGCCACCTATTGTGGATGCCATGGGGAATGGAGGAAACTGGCTGTACAGAGCAGCAAGTCTTGCAAACACTCTCTAAACAGAATTTCCTGGTGTCACTGATAAAGTACTGGACTAAATGGATCTCTCTTCTGACAAATATAGGCATTTCTTATGTACTTGAACCAACCAAAATTTTGCAGTCTGTCATGTTTTGCTCTAGTCTGTAAAGGCATTTCATGCCAGTGAAGTTGTTTGGTTTGCAGGTTTTCATTTTCAATATTCGCTCCTGCTTTTTCTAGTATTCCTAGGCAAATATTTTAACATCCTTAGTCTAGTCAGGCACAATCAGAACAGACACACTGTTTGGGGTACAAATCTGAGTGTAGAACACAATTCATGATCCTAGGTATAGAATTCATTAACAGTGTGTGTGACTTCAACACTAACAGGAATTTCATATAGTCTCCTGTTTTAATTGAACATATAAAATCTAATCACAGGAACCTGCTTTGCTTACGTTATTCATTTATGTTTCTGTTTTCAGCAGAAAGAAAAAAAGAATATACAAGAGGTAATATTTTTTCAAACTAATTATAGCAGTTCGGAAGCCCTGAAGGAAGGAAAAGGATATTACTGTATTTATGTAATTTTGAGGATTTTGTGGTATCCCTATGTAGAAATACCTGCAAATGGTTTTCTAAAATGCCACATGTTTTTGAAGTGCTTATTGAATAGTATGAATATATTTACAAGGGATACTCAGACATAACCTGTTCTCATCTTTGACAAATTTTGAACTGTAGGCACTGGGAAATGTATTGTAGAATCATCATGAAGGTCAGGCATAATAATCTAACTAAAGCTGTAAGCTATAAATATATGCTAATGTGATAATTCATTTCATGGGGTTCACAGTGGACAACAAGCTGAAGAAGAGTCTGCAGTGTGCAGCTGCAGCAACCAAGGAAAATTGGATCCAGGGCTTCATCCACAGGGGCATTATGAGCAACGATAAACACATGATCATCCCACTCTATGCAGCATTTATGAAGCCACACCTTGAGTATTGTGTCCAGTTCTGATTCCCACAATTCAAAAAAGATGTCCAAAGGAGGGCCATGAAGATAACCAAAGTACTGGGAACCTGCCCTCTGAGGAAAGACTAAAGAAGTTAGAACTTTTCACTCTGTAAAAGAGAAGGCTCCAGGAGCACCTCTTCCCTTCTATCCAGTACTTAATGGGTGACCATAAAGTGGACAGAGGCTCTAACTTCACACGGAACCATAAGAAGAAACAGGTTCAAGCGGCAGTTATGAGAGGTTTTATCTAATATTAGAAAGAAATTTTTCACAGTGAGAACAATCATTCACCAGATCAATCCCCATAGGAATGTGATAGAATCTCTGGAGGTTTTCAAGACATGACTGGTCAGGGTGCTACATAATCCCTAGTCTCCCTTTTCCACAAAATGTGGGACCAGACTATCTTTAGAGGTCCCCTATAGCCTAGGCCCTTTTATAATTCTGTGATACTAGAGCAAGTCTAGCTAAGGCCACAAAAGTGATTACAGTCTCATAATGGTTAGATAGTTTCTGTCCAGTGCACTCTTCTGTGATACGCCATCATGACACATCATTAGGGAGCATAACAGTAATTATAAATTCTCTTCAGGCTGAATGAAGACACAGGATCATGTGTCAGGGAACTCTTATGTTCTATTGTACAATCGTCTAAACTCTGCCGACTAACCCACTATTTAGACTGAAAAGGTGTTGATTAACAATCTCTCAAACTCTTACAGTACAGTGCATTAAAATACAATGTGCTAAAATGTCTCCAAGACACAACATATTTCTTTGCTGTACCTCCATTTTTTTTCTTGAAAATATGAAAAAATCAATGATTTTCCAGATGTTTCATGTTTCTTCTAACTAAGGATCACTAATTAGAAATTAAAAAGCAACATCATCTATTAATGATAAAATCCTTCAGGAATAGCAAAAAATGTGCTCAAAAATTCTGAAATAATTTTTTTTCCCTGATTTACAACAAGAAAGACTTGTAGGGTAATGTTTTTATTTTCATGCTTTGCCTTTTACCCATTTCCAAGAAGAAATTTTCACGAAAGAGTGGTATGGTAGACCAGTACTTTCAGCAGAGACTTCTAACAAAGCAAAGCTAGAAAATCTCACAAGCAGAAAAGTCAGTGATATTTTTCTAATCCATTCAAAATCAGAAAAGTAAAAATTACAACTAATGTTTATGTTGTAGCGTCATTGTCTTTTTTATTCCTCTTTGTAGTAAGATGTGATAATATTTAAATTTTTTAAAATGTACATACATATATATGCACATTTATGTTTTGCCTGTTCAGAATGCTTGAGACTGTATGTTCCTTTTTTGTTTGTTTGTTTAAATGAATGAGGTACAATATCTTTTGGACTTACTGGTTAATTGGCTATTATATTTCTACTCAAATAATATTTGTTAGTGAATTTTTGGTACAAAAAAAACCCAGCAGGTTCTTTCCAAGTAGAAAACATTTATTCCTTAGGGCTTTGTTGTTGTTGTTTTCTTCCTTTTTTTTTTAATAGAAATGATAAAGCTGGATGTTCATTTCATATAATTAATATTATATACCTCTAGTTATAGTCACTTGTTGAAAAAGGAAATATTACTTCTATTGTATTGTTCCCCCTTTTAAAAATATAGGAAAATGACACATAATAAAGCCAGTTTTGGATTGGAAATTTCGGTGTGTTTAGATCTCACATGGAAAGTTTTTACTTTCAGATGTTCTCATTGCCACGAAAACTCAATGTAAATATTTACCATGAAATTTATATGAAAACAAAATCTTATTTCCTGAAGTTGCTGTTGGCATGGATGGTGTAAACATAATGATTCTGTTTTTATTTGGCCACAGAATAAATACAACATTTTCCTAGCACCGGCATATTTACACCATAAAATTATATTAGTAATTGTTTCCAAGTCTCTCTAGGATTCCATTTATATTTATAATGTGTGTTGCCTGCTTAAGGACCACTATTATTCATTTCCAAAATGTCTCTTGTAGTTAATTCAAAAGTAATTATGACCTTATTGCTGTGCTCTGAGGATGGTACTAGACAGAATTTCCCAAAGAAATATCATCCTATTATTGTGGACTCATAGCTGGCCAGAAGAACTCATCTATTTTCTGTCAGACAAGGAGACAGATTAAAAAATAAGAGAAGAAGAGACATAAAAAGTTTACATATCACTTTCAAGGGAGGTGAAAGGCTGGAAAACATCCAGCTCTTGCTGATGTCAAAGATTGCTAATACTTATTCAGTCCGCCTGATATTTAGAAAACTTTGGCAATGAATGAAAGTACTCACTAGAGAGGAAGTAATATTTGAAAAGTCTAATAATAAACACAGGCTATGCTTATTTCACTGAAATTGGTGCTTTCAAGTATCTCAGAAAATTTTATGAGGAGAATATTTATGATTTGACAGTTTTATGATAGTAGAAAAAAATTAAATAATATTGTAAAATTATTTCAAACTAGTCCAAATATTTCACAAGAGTAGTCACCTTTTAAAAAACAACACCAAAAATAAATTCTGAAAACTACCTTATAAGTCCTTTTACCCCATTCTTCTTCCTGGAGGCAAAATTCACATACACCAAGTACATTTATTACATGTGCTTGTCTGGACTGTTTCTAAATACTTCCTGTGACAGAATTTGACAGTTTCTGAAATAATATAATCCATTGCTACCTTATATTTCATACAAAAGAATGTATTCTCTCTCATATTCACAATAATTACATATATTCTTTGTGCTTTCTACCACTGTTTTGAAGAACAGAATATTTCATTCTCCTGTGCTTCAAGCCTTTACAACTAATGTTTTCCTGTCTCTAAACTGTATATCACTAGTTTCTTCATGCATTCTGTACATATATTTCCTAGATTTCTGACCATTTTCTTTCTCTCCATGGGTTCTGTCCAACTGGCCTATATTCTCTTTGTGAGAATTGTGTGTCCCAAAATTAAATACATGACTGGAGCAGATGACTTACCATTTTCCATGTAGGATGGAAAAACCAACTAATTTTGTTTCAGACAATACATCTATTGTACGCATTGTACACAGAACAGCGTGAAAAACATTTGACTTATTATTGGTTGTAATTTGCAGTTCCCTTGCTCGTTTCTATTGCATACTCATAAATGCTTCCTCTTCCATTTCTTTACCCAACTATTATACAAGTATAAAAATTTGGTATTTTTCCTTACCAAATGTAGTCTTTAGAGTATCTGACTGAGTTGCTGATATCTATTTGACTTAAACTTATCACTTGAGCTGCTTTCACATCTTCCCTTGCACATCGGCACCAAAATTAACAAAATATTGTCTTTTTATATAAGTTGCTAATTGAGTGTTATAAGATGCAGATCAAAAGAATAATCTCGCATTTTGGCAGCAAATAAGGACTAGCTAATCACAGAATATAGCTTTCCTATCAGTTGGTTGTGCACCTAATGGTGGTTTACCTTTTGTGAAAGAGAACATTTGTTCTTGTGGTGGATAAGCTCTGCTAAAAGACACCTATCATCCTGGCTGCACATTCTCTCTCTCTCCTCAGAGGAGCAGTGGAGACAACATGATAACAAAGCTCATAGGCAGAGATAAGGACAGACAGATTTTTTTTTTTTTTATCAGTTCCTGTCATGGCAAAACAGATTTAAATGGGGGATAATGAATATATTCCCACTTAAATTAGATTCTAGTTAACACAAACATCCAACCAACATTGTTGCTCCCCCTCTCCTCTTTCCCATGACCAACTTTATTCCTTCATTTCTTCATTCCTGATTCAGCTGTATGAAGTGGCAGAAGTGAAAGGAGCTTAGGAGACTTTGTTTGTAGTTTGCCCTCTCACACTTTTCTCTTCTCTGTAGAGGACTCTTGCAAAGATTTCAGTTTTTCAGGTTAAAAATTTCCTCAATTTTGGGTCCTCCATGGAGTGCAGGAATATCTCCTTCAGTGCCATGATACAGGCTTGGGGATGACTGGCTGGAAAGCTGCTGGATGGAAAATGACCTGAGGGTCCTGGTCTGAATATGAACTGACAGTGTTGGATTAACAGTTGGAGTCAGTAATCTTAGATACGCCTTCTAAACTAAACGATCAAATTATTCCAAGAAGTGAGAATACATACCAGATTTTAAGCAATGGTTTTAAATGAGGTGTAGCTATATTTGAGTCTGTTTGCTGGCAGTTAAGTGGACCATGTTTTTTACATATTCTCCATATTGAGGAGATTGAATAAAGTAAATTTAACCAAAAGTATTTTACTGTTGTTCATACAGAACTAAGAAGAAATGAAGGTTCTCTGAAGTTTTCAAAGAAATGTTTGGTGTTTCATATTTGGCTCACTGGTAGTTCCCTGTCAACCTCCCTTCAAGGAACTGCCTTCAATCATCATAAGGGGCCTTGACATTTTGTAAGGGCAATATACTAGCTAAGCTTTCCTCTGTAAACACTGATGTTCACACCTCTAGCTGAATGATTTATAAAGAGTCAGTGAAAATAGATTACACATCCTGGCTTAATAGATGGATATGCTTAATCCTGTTTAACAGGTTTATCATGGGGACAAGGGGAAGGATGGCTTTAAAAGAAACATTCCTGTATTAGGTATAAAACTTGTGCTACCTCAGCACGTTGCAAAATGCCAAATTAAGTAATTTCCACATCATTACTTGTAATTATGCTGCTGAATAAATATTTTTTAAGAATAGAGCCTCTATAATGCAAATTCTAACCTAATACTTAATGACATTGAAATGTAAAGTCCAATGAGTGAATTGTTAACATTTCCGCTTCTGTCCAGCTCCATACAGATAAGCCTGCAACACCTTAGAGCTACCTTAGAGCAACAGAAAGGGAACAAGATCATGTTTTCAGAGTCATCCAACCTATAAAATGAACAGATAAGGCCCGTGCTTGTTTAAAATGAGTATTTCATTAAGCCTATTTTTTTAATGAGATTTCTGAACCATAAGCATTAAGAGTAAGATCTCCTGGCCCCTTAGTATTGGAGTATTGGACTACTGGATTCAGTGGGTTAATTTGGGAATTACTTTTTCAGCATCCTTCTGCTGCAACATTAACTTCTCAATAAAACTATTATAAAAATGTCTACCTTTTTTTTTTTCCTTTGAGCTTTACTATCACCTCATAAATGATAAAAGAAATAAATTGTATGTTGTTATGCAAAGTTTTTGTTGATGTGAACTTGGAATGTCAAGAACTTTTGAGTGATGTAGGTCACTCCAAATGAATGCTTTATATCCTTCTACTATATATCAGTAAACACTGAAACTTGAAATGGTTTAGTTATTTATTCTCTATTCTTTTTGTGTTTTAATTTAAATATAATTTACTTTAAAAAAATATTTTCCTAGTTTCAGTGAGAGTAGAAAAAAAAGGAAAAACTAGCAATGCTTTTTTAAAAAACCCTTACATCACTACAGACTGAGTCATCACTACAGATTGAGTCCAGTCTGTAAAGACTGAAAGAGGATGTAGCCGAACCTTAGATATCCTCATCCAAACTGAGTTCCAAGTGTCCTTGTAATTTTAAGCTTTAGGGCATCTGCATTCTTTGAAATAACTTATGGATTTATTTGATTTGAGAGTTTGGAAAGCTCCTAGTGTATGATATTTGCCCTCGCTTTGGGTAGCTGCACTATACAGAAAAGAAAGAAATATACATGTTTAGGGTGAGACCGACCAGCATAGGATGACTCATACTATATGAGATGACAACTTTCTAAGTGAGACTAAGCTGGGTAATTGAAATGTAAGTATTTAAAACAGAGGTGTCTAAAGTTAGTGCAGGGACATTCCACATCCGAGAATCCTGTTTCTATTAATGTAAAAAACTTCCACAGCCAGAGTAGGTGAGCATGTGGCTCACGTGGCTGTTCTTTTACTGAAGTCTCTTTAGGATCTCAATTCAGCATGCATCTGTCCTAACTAATAAATAAGTAAATTAAAAAATATAATTAATAAATGTATTAAAAATTAAATCTAAAAAATGCCTCTCTGATGCACATTTCTATAATTCTTTAGTAGCAATAGCATTTGCAAAAAATGCAATTATCAACAAGCTTACTCATCACCACTCCTCATCTATAAACTCATCTCCTTAGAACATTCCTTTTAAAACATTGTAATAAAACAAAGGGAGAAGAATTCTCATTTTGTAGTGCACAAAATGCAGGGTCTCTGGGACTGCAAGGTAACAGTATGATGGTTCCAGAGATGACACAATCTTATTTTATAGATTCTACTTCAAAAATCAGAAGCACCTAAATTTTAATCCAAAAGATCTTCCTGCAAGCATAGTCTATCAGGTATGTAACTAAATAAGTAAAAAATTAAAGTAAGCTTCTAAAATTGGGGAACAATTTGTTTCAGATGATATGCTATGTCAGATTATTTTATTTATATGTTGTGATCAATGCAAACTTTTATAATGAAATTATGGTTCTCAAAACTCTTAAACATATTTATGTTTATTTCAGAATTTTGGGACTACCAAGAAAAACATCAAAGTTCTAAATTAGTTTTGATGAGATATCTTTTGTGTTTATGAAATTTATTTGAAAGTAGACTAATAGAATAAAAATCAAAATAAGGTAAAAAAGTTTATACATTTGATGTAATTTTATAAATTTTGAGTCTCATAGCTTTTACTACAGTAATAGAAAATTTAACATTTTAAGACTGCACAGTTAAGAAAGATTCATGTTATGCACAGACTGGGACAGTAAATGCGTCCAGGGAACCTGAACACTGCAACACTAATGTAAGTTTTTCTGGAAATCCTTAACCTGGCATGAGTAAAAGAAAGTATTATATAAGTAAATTTAACTCCCTGTTTCCAGTTTTAACTCATACCTTTGTCTTATTTTTGTTTTCCTTTAATTCTGAACACTTTTTGTTCCTCTTCTATGGTCAATTCTCAATGTACCTCACATTCTCTTTTTCTCTTCTTTTTTTTTTTTTTTTTTTTTGCTATTTTTATTTCTATTTTTTAACCTTTTCCTGATTTCAAATCTTTTTTTATTTTAAAACCTCTTTTTCAGTTATCTGTGCTCAAGCTCTTTTCTTCCTTTGTGATATTTCTGTTGCTCTCATTTCACTTGTATTAATTTTTTTTAATTTAAGTTTATTTTTTAGTTTGCATTAGCCTCCTTTTCTAAAGTAGCTTGGCTTACGCAAACACCATACTTTTTCAGCTGTCTATCCGTCTCACACCAGTAACTTCTAACTCTGATGGCTCATTAACCAGAACTGACAGAAGAGTACAGAGTTTTACAGACAAGGCAGTTCCCAACAGGTTTGGGAAAGTTGGCAGTTGGTTGGAGGGCAGAGATCCAAACCAACGTCCCATCAAATGAAAGCCAGTTACTACTTGAGCCCACTCTGAGGAGAGGCAGCCGAAGAAGTCGGTGCTGCTCTCAGCCAGCTCAGCAAGCTGCCTGCTGCAGCTTGCCTTGCCATGCAGGTGAGGAGCATGGCTGGATGGCAGCCCCAGACACCAGCAAGAGAAGAATGTGTGGCAGCAACCTGCAGACATTGGGCAATTTCTTTAGTTTTTTTGCTCATTAACTTTTATTTTCTTCTCTTACTACACTGATAAAATGAAGTTAAGCCAAATGCCTTCACTTTTCAGAAAGCTGTTACAGTGTCAAGCCGTTTGGATTTGTCCCTTTTGTGCGCTTGACATGACAACTAACTTTGGTGACTTGGTCAGGAAGCAGACCTCTATTCCCCTGTGCACAAAACTGACCTATTTATCAATACTGGATGAGGAAAGCAGATAGAATTATAGTTACCAAGGAAATGCTTTTAGGATTAAAGGCCCTAAATTAATGCATAAGAGAGGCCAAGTCACTAGAACAGTTTCTTGAAGCAGGAACATTTTCATTTCTGTGGTGTTATTGTACCAGGAATGAGAACTTTAGTTGTTCAATTTTTCAGCATTTGCCTTTATTTTTATTTAATAATCTTATTAATTCCAACCAGTGAAACAAACAAACAAACCCTCCAAATCTGATTCACACTAGAAATTTGGGATTTCAAAGTCATCTATTACAATAGATGAAGCACACTAGGAAGAGAAAAATCATGCACAAGGCACACTAAATTTGCACAGGGCTCGATAGATGATTCAGATAAAGATACATGCCTGAATGTTCACCTAAAGCACATACATCACAAGAAGTCAATAAGAAATAGATAACAGGAAGCCCAGGTAACAACAGGATTTGTAAATTCGGCTATTTATAAATAACAATAATAATAATAATAAAAAGACACATTCCCCCCCTTAAGGGAAAAATGCTGAAAGGGACCAGAAAATGGTTCTCTGCAGAAAACACTAGAAATACATACAGCCTGCTCTCTCCCTCAGATTCCCATTTACTTTGTAAAACTATGCTTCTTGTTCCGTAACAGTGATCAACTTCAGGTTCCTTATGTATCCTAATTAAAGCCTAAACAATAGTTTAGGTGCTACAGACTCTTGTGTAAGAGAATAATTTTATATTTAAGCCATATGTACTGGAGAAGGCACAAAATTATGGTTCCTTACACTTGGCCAAATACCATAGCTGTAAACTGTGTGTAAAAAGTGGGGAAAACTTACTTTTCTTGCAGTTACCTCATTTTGGAAAAGATTCATCTAAGTACTTTTTGAGAACACATTTTAATCAATACACAAGCCTGTCAGTATATGTGAGGTGTATATACAGTATATCTCAAATCAGATGTCACAACAGAAAAATAAGTTCTGTATCATTTTATCTTCACCTGAGAGCCAGACCCCTTTATCTAGATAGGTATAAAAGCACTGGAGAACTTTCAACAACATCAACAAAGAAAGAGCTAGCAAGTTTATGAAACATTAAGGGTTGAAAGATGTCAGTGTTTTCATCTTTCTCTTGGACAGGTGAGGGCAGGAATAAAGATGGATTGCATTTTTGATTTTTGAGAAGACATTTTAAGAGAAAATGATCTGTGTTTTGAAGATGTCTGTGGCCTTCAGTGACCTTACCCATTTTTCCCTGAAAAAATATTACTTTACTGTGAACTAAGTATCATTTAAACAGGGATCTCTAAATCTTCAGAAATAAATGAGAATACACCTGGCAAAAAATACTAAAAGCAGACTCTAAAATGAGATGCTGAGGAAGTGATGTAAATATATCACACACATAAGCTGTGGCTTGGAGAAATGATTTTTCAGTTAGTTTTCCATTCACACTTACCTCTATAGTTCTGAGTTCTTTCTCCCAAATCCCTGATGTTTGTATTCTCCCTTCAGTACTCTGCCATGAATAACTGTCATTGATTCTTTTTTTTTTCCATCCTATTCTTTACTACCTTTGATCCCACTATATCAGACATGCCCACAAGAATCCATTAATTTAATAGACTACTTAGCCACTTCTTCTGCAGTTATAGCTGTCACCACCTAAAATTCTGAATCAAAGGAAGATTTTTTTTAAAGCTTGTATTTTTGATATACTCTATGTAATTCTAGAAAGATCACTGCCAAAAGGCTCTTTGTCATAATGAAACCATGGTGAGAACTATTTTAATTTACCTTTTATTTCACTGGAAAGCCTGCAACATTTCCTAAAATATTTCTTCTATTTACATTTCATTTATATACTCTGAAATCTAATAAATGTATTTTCAGTTGTCATAGATTAATTTAATCTAGATCACATCTTTTAAATTTTGTCCAATGTTTGTCAGGCTCTGATGGATGGAAATATTCAATCAAGTGACACACTTTGGATACCAGACTTCCTTGATTAGAAACAATAAGACATCTGATCACCTAAAAATCAAGCCAGCATGATCAAATTCCAAGGTAATAGAGACATGCAACTTCATTACAAACTAGTAAATCCACTGAATTTGGATTCTGTATTTAAAGCTTAATTTGAATTTAAAACTAAAAACCCACAAACAAACAAAAAAAAAAAAACAAACAAAAACCCAAAAATCAAACCAAGAAAACAAAACAAAACCACCCAAAAATTAATATTAATAAAAACAAAAAAACCATTAACTAAAAAACAACAACATAAACCCAAACTACAAACAGTCATCTAAAATTAAACAATAAGAACCCAGAAAACCTTCAGGGTAGCTTATCTGTGCCTCCAGCTAAACAAAAAGCTCATTCTATCTCTAGCAACAAAGGCAGCAACTACTCCCAGTAATTTACATGCTTACAGTTTACAGTTGTAAAATGTTCATTCCTATGTTCTTTTAACCACTGTCTCTTTGAAAAGAGGAGCTAATTTTCCCCTTTTAGATCAAAAGGGCAGGAAACTGTGTATTGAATTTCAAAAAAACTTTCTGCTGGAGTGTAAGTAATGACTAAATGAGAAGCCATGAAGTAATGGCTTTATTCAGTTGCTGTTACTGACATCAACCTGGTTTACACACTGAAATGAATTACCTCTTGTACAGTATATTTGTGTCACTCCAGAAAAACAACCATAGCTGAAACTTGTTTCACTCCTAAGTCAGATATTAGTCAAAGTGGCTGTAGATCCTCTTGGCTTACTGTTCTTGAGTGCTAACAGAAATAGGAAAAAATCACTACACAGTTCAGCTAGAAATTCATATGCCACTGCAGCAAGCACAGGAGACACTGACAACTGAGGCATTTCTCTTGTCAGTCGTGAGACAACAGGGGAATTGAGAGCAAAAGATCATGGTATGATGATCTCACTGTGACCATAATTTAGATTTTTGTTTTGTGTATGCCTGAAAGAGAACACTTATGGCTGAGAAAAAATTTTGTGTGAGAGGAGAAATTATTTTTGAATAAATTATCTCATGCAAGTTCCGTCTTCTTTTTTTCATAAAACTGGAGTCAGCCTCAAAATCACATAATTAAACTTCTAATGTAGGCTCAGTGATATGAGCATTAAGTAATGACCACAAAAACACAAAAACACCATTCTGTCACTTGTCAGAAAAGAAACTTATCTGTATTTTATTTAAGTTAGAGAATTTGTCATGCAGCCTTGCACTTTTTTAGTAAATATCATCTGACATTAAAATTTTCATACTATAAAAGTGACTTGCTTTCAGGTAAGCCACACCACAGAGCTGGGAGAAACCCCTTTTCTCCGATTATATATGTATTTGGGGGAAAATACCAAATAAGCAAAACCTCTTACACTGCAATCCAGTACTTGGTTTGCAGCAGTGTTGCTTCTTTCTTTGTAACTTGCTACTTCTCTCTCATTGTCAGTCATAAATTGTTGATCTTTTTAAACTGTGGAGTTGTATAACATTATTATGTAAATCTTTCCTTATCCTCCAAAGCAGCAGACCTCCACTGAGAAGGCGAGCAATACTATAGAACTCTGCAACAAGATTTGAGGGCTTGAGACGTGACCTTCAGGTGAATACATTTTAACCAGGAAATCTGATTATTTTGCATAAGACCATTAGAGACTGTTTCTCCTTTGCTTGTCTAAGAAGACATGGAGCAGCTCCTCCATAAAGCTCAGGTGAGTAGTGCCTATCTTGGAAAATTCTGCTCTAAATTCCTGAAGTTATATATTGCCAGGTTTGTCAGCCTTCACACACAGGCATGGTTAGAGATACAGTTCAGGGCTCAGACAACCTGTCGAGCAGTTCTACTCGTATGACTGACTAGGCTGAGTTCATTCTTCTTCATGCAAGGCATCATCCCCAAGTGCTGAAATAGAGGCTGGGAAATGCATCTTACTGTGTTGAAATAATTCCTGAGGTTTAAAAGCCACATTTCAGGCAATGCTCAGAAGTTTACTACATTTAGAGTGAAGAGGAAAAAGGAGGAAATAAAAAAGCAGTTCTCAGTCTTCCCCAGTTCATTATCTTATATTTTTGATTCATACTTCGGAAGTTGAATAGCTTGAGACAAAGCTAAATAATTTTTGGCATCTAATTTAGGTTCAGCCTTCCTCTAGTCCTTGTTACTGCTACTGTTCCATGCTTGACAGGGTAACAAGGAACTTAGATTCTCCCATAATTCATTCTAAAGCATGTTAAACTTTATTTGTGGTGAGTGAGTTGGGAAAAAGGACTTTTTTTCCCTTTGTTCAAAAAAGTAAAGCTATGCTGTTTATCCTCATGCTGTCTGAACTCTTAACTGATTTTAAAAGAAGAGAAGAATACACTGAATTAATCTGGAAGCTTCAGCCAAATCAAATAATTGCCATCTCATAAAATCTGCTTTTAGGGTCTGATTTGTAATTTACCATTAGAAATTCTTAAATTGTCCATTAAAAACACTACTGAAGGGAAAAGAAAAAGTCAAATGAATGATTTTGTAGAACTTATTGCTGGAGTTATAATTATGTCCTCAGAACATAATTATTTAGAACTTTTGCTTTAGTGAATCTTCTGAACAGGCAGAATTATTAACAATCTGAATTAATTAACATCAAGCTTTTAACAGTTTTAACATATAACTTTGGAGAATAAAGAGGGGTCAAGTTAAGGCCAGGACTTGGTAGCTTAACATGTTTATTTCTTTTGGGCATCTGGAGTGTCAGTAGCTTTGCAAAAGACAAAAGATTCCATGTACAGTCCCTAGAATTATTAATATGCATATTGATGACTAAAAGATATTAGAAGCTTTTCAAACTAGAATTAATGTTAACATCATGCCACGTTATATAAGTAAGGAGGTTTTATCATAAGAGAATAACACAAAACATAGTCTAAATAGCCTAACCAGTAAGGATATTACCTATAGAGTTGCAAGATCATAAAAGCTAGGCATCTGAATATGAAGATTTCAGTTAATTTACCAATATCACTTCCTAAGTTTCTCAAAAGAATTGAACAATTACAATAAATTAGTAGGGGTGTGGATGAGGTCCCAGACTTAGGAAAAATAAGAGGAAGATTGTCACTTATGAATACTGTGCAAAAACAGACAATAAAATGAAATTGTGCACATTAAAATAAAATACATTTTTCATCATCTGAAAAACAGTAAGCGTTATTGATAGAATAGCATGGCCTGGCAAAAAACTCTTATGAAAACTCTAAAATTAGAATTTTACAATTCATATACCAGCTTTAGTAACCAACTCAATGCTCTCACTCTCTAATTACCTAAGGTCTTATTTTGTTTTGCCACCTCAAAACCCAGCATTTATACTATACTTTAGAAGCAGTGTTTAACAAATTTCTTTCACAAGCTGATCTTCTACTACTTGATGATGCAATTCACTAACTCCCGTGGTTCATCTCACTTCCCTTGGACACTTTCTAGAACAGAATGGGATACTCCCTGGAAGAGTTTTCTTCTGTCTTCTAAGGGAGTCTGCACACCTGTTTCAAAATAATTTCTGTAAAATTACTGTAGAAAGGCGTGGTGAATCGTGCTCATAAAGCCTTATATTTTTCACAACTGTAGTGGAAAGATACTCCTCTATTCCCTTTTCAAGATTCTCCTAGTATCAAATTAGGGGATTGTCATTCTTGCCTTCTATCTATATTCTTGAACGAATATTTGACTATTCAGAAAGATGACTAGCATTTTTCCAGAGATTTACAATAAAGTACTGAAATGAGATTCAGCCACAGGATCTTCATTAACATATTCTGGTTTCCAAAAGTCGGGAGAGTTCCACTTCCACCCAGATTGCTGAGGAGGAATAGTCAAAATATGTATGGTATGTTGGCTCAAGGCTGTTTAGTGTTTGGGTTGTATTGTGGCTGCAACATAAAAAGGTAAGTATAACTGAACTCATAGTGATTTGTTTTCTTCAAATATTCAGCTTCCTGATTGGAAGGAAACTGAGAGTGTTTTATATGCTATTTAATTATTACTTCATTTTCCCAAGGATAACAGTCCAACGCCTAAGTTGTATGGGAAGAAAATATGAAAAATTACATCAGAACAAGAATATCATTGTAATTAAGTACAAGTAAGGAAAGATTTATAACCCTGACCTTATATAATTTTACTTGAGGTATTCTACATGTTCCTATCAATTTAAAAAATATTTTATAATAATAATTCCTTATATTTCATACTTATATTGAAATTAGTTATGCTAGGCAGAAAAGATTGCTTTCTGTAAAATCAGATGCCAGAAAATTTTAAAGATTATATGTAAAGTTTACTTTGACTATTTTAGAAGAGAAATCTAATATGTCTTTTCCTTCAGTCCTTCCTTTCATCCAAAATCTACCAAAAAGCTTTTTCTTTGCTAAGTACAGCTTGAAACATCAAGTGCCATATGAAAAGACCCTAAAATATATTTCTGAAATGGAAGAACTCCTTCATATTTCAGAAGTTTGTCACTGGAATATTAGTTCAAAACAATCGTATCATACTTTAACCCTTGACCTTTCTTTGGTGATGGAATGCTTTATCTTTACGGCTTATCTAAAAATGAGACTTGTACTGACCCCAGTACATCATGTCTGCCTTATTACTGTGATTAATAGTAGTCTGAGGACTCTTTTTGTTCTCATTTCCACTGTTTATTCATTTTACCCAGAGGTCAGTAGTTGCTCAAACCATCAGTAACTGCAGAAAATATGTTCATATTTTCTTTTGAACCAGCTACTGATTCTGAAACAAAAGGCCCTATATGAAAATCCCTACCAGAGGAGAATGCAGTTTCCAAGTATATGCTAGAGAAATCATATAAAGTTTCAGAGAATTATTTTTTAAGATTTGAACCCTGAAGAACTGGACACTGTTCAGAAAACAAGGACATTTTACACAGAAATGGAATAATAATAAAAAGCAGGGATGACTGATATGGTTACAGGTATGGTGATATCATTAAATGAATTTTCTGATTTTTCCAAAAGACTATGTTCAAACAATATTTTTAATATTGCAGATCAAAAGGTAAGTGCATATATTGTTTCCTAGTATTTTGGACAATTCTGAACTGATGAACTTGTCTTTAAATAATAAAAATTAAAGGAAAATGATTTGAAGGGCTTATTTTTCTACTGAAACCACATAATTGAAAATTCTTGCTGTTTCTACAGTTCCACATGTTAACTGATTTTAAATAGTGAAGGAAAATATCTTTTCAGGAATAAGCTGAATAACAAGGTTACGTAAACGATGGAAATTATGGCTTCTTATGTAAGTTAAAGGAAAGATATTTTAAAATTATTCCTTCAAAGCAAAAATTACACCATTACTCTGGATCACATGAGGCTAAATATGTTACTTATAGCTCCTGGAAAGGTCAGACTAAAAAACCCCGGGCATAGAACCCCCAGTTCTGAAAAGCTGCTGGAGTAAGGACTTTCGCTTTCAGTTTTAAGCTAAGGACATACTTAGAAGACGGATTTATCAAAAATTTCTGTGTCAAGTGGGCCCCAGATTAAAAATAGGTCTAAGAGCCCAGATTCTGATGGCTTTGAGGAGATGGGTGTTCTGTCCCTCCTCATGCGTTTTTAAGGCCACCTCACTAAAAGTGCCTCTGCCCAAGTGGAGCGTGATAAACACTAATTGTCCTCAGAACGTCCCAGAATAGGTTCTTTAGTGTATATGTAGCACATCAGTTCATCAGTTCAATCAGGGCCACTGCAGGAGGGTGCTACATCAGCAGGAGGCACTTCTGCTTTAGTCAAATTCAGCAGCACAACAGCTATTTCCCCTGAAGTTTGTTATCTCATACATATTGCCCGTGTTTAAAAGATGGGCTTATGAAATAAACAGAGTGAAGAAATTCTCTTCCTAAAACACATCCCTGATAGTCTGCTTTATGCCCTGGGACATGATTCTCTGTCTCCTTATATGTTTATTTTGATTGATTTATTATATATCCCTTAGGTGAGAAGAAAATTGACAGTCCATAGACTGCAAAATATTTTATCTGTTTAGAATTGCTGGTTTACTGAAATCTGAACAGTTAAGAATGAAGTATATTTTAGCAAGATTGAGGGATTTTTGGTTTATTAAGAACGCTAAAAAAGAACTGCACGAGTGATGGTATTTTGCTAGTAATTTGACTTTTAATGAACTTCAGCTTTTTTACTTTAACTTTTCACTTTAAAATATCTGTCGTAGCAACTAGAAAGTTTTTAATTCATATGAAAAGCATTTTCTTCCATATTTTACTTTGAAAATGTCTGACATTTAATATTTCTTTCAAAGAAAATGCAGAATTGGTACAGAAGATCCAATTCTTATCTGTCTGCATCAATTAGAGGAAAACCAATAATACTTGTGTACATTATGCACACATGCACAAACACACATACACATATTTTAAAACAACTGTGCAGAGAAGGACTTCAAATGATTTGTATTGGTGAAAGAATAACCCATGTTGCCTTAGAGTTTTTGTTTTTTTAATTTTTATCGATTTTAGAAGTAGTTGTACAATAAGTGTAGACTTTAATGTTGCTGCATTTGATCCATTACCCTTAACGAAGTAGTTATACATCCTCACCCCTGTTACCCAATTGCCATATCAATCCCTCTAAATTCCATTAATCTGTTTAGTTTCATTTTCAAGGTAGAATTGTAGAGAACAGCCTAAAATCTGTGCAAGAAGATATAGGCATAGACACAACAACCTTCAAGACCAGAGCTTTGGAAAGCCTCCAAGAACTGCACATACTTTGATGAAGTATGTGCAAAAAACTCCCCCAGACTCAATTCCCAAAGGACGTTTCTGGGGACAGAATGGGGCAGAACAAGGGGGAGTGGCCGGATGGAGATTGGATGGAAATCATTATAAAAATTGTAGCATCTGTGTTCGAAAGTGCACGCGTGGATTTGTATTCCTGGAGAGCCTGGAGGCTCATTAAAACCTCTGCTGCTTATCTTACCTCCTACCTAATTTGGCCTGGAGTCTTTTTTGACTCCGCAGCCCCTTTCAGGCAACACCAACATGACCTGTAAATGACCACTTGCAGCCCAGAAAGCCAACCAAATCCTGCAATACATCAAAAGAAGTATGGCCAGCATGTTGGGAGAGATGATTCTGCCCCTCTGCTCTTGTGAGACCCCACTTGTGTCCAGCTCTGGAGCCCTTAATATAAGAGGGACATGGACCTATTGGAGTGAGTCCAGAGGAGGGTCAGAGGGATGATCAAAGGGCTGAGAAAACTTTATAGCAGATTTCCAGTACCTAAAGGGGGCTTATAAGAAAGTTGGAGAGGGACTTTTCACAAGGGCATGTAGGGATAAGACAAGAGGGAATGGCTTTAAACTGAAAGAGGGTATATTTAGACTAAATATGACTATGAGGGTGTCAAAACACTGAAACATGAGAAGCTGTACATGATCTAACCCTGTAAGTGTTCAATGTCGGGTTGGATGGGGCTCTTAGAAACTTGGTCTAGTGGAAGGTATCCCTGCCCATGGCGGAGGTCTTTGAACTAGATGATCTTTAGGGTCCCTTCCAACCCAAATAATTAAAAAATGTTATGATTCTATGATTCTATAAAAATAAAAATATAAAGGAAGATTGAAGCCTGTTCTTTTCATAGACTAAGTCATCTGTCTTTCTTACTGACTACTGCTTGGGCATCAGTATTGGAAAAAACTAAAGCAAAACCAGCAGTGGCATTTTCAATACTGTGTTATGCAATTTTGCTCAGAAACTTCAATTAATTTACCATGATGTTTAAGTGTACGAGAATTGTTTACACCTCCAGTACATCCCCTGAGGACTTACACAGCAGAATTATAGGCCTCATGGAGGCAAGTTGTAGGATTCTTGACAGACAGAGAGTAAATTGTCTTGTCAGTCTCACAAGTCTGAGGATTGCAAACGGAATCTCATCAAATGTAATTTCTATTCCACTTTGTATATCAAATGCCTCAACTAAAATTTCGCATTCTCCTGTGACTGAATGAACTTGCTCCTTCTGGGCAGCAACATTCCCTGAGCCTTCCAGTACTCTGAAAAGATAACAAAACTGTCCCTAAGAATTAAAAGTGAAAGATGAGATAAATGGAGGAAATTTATCTATCATTAGTGTGGTATTTTTGCCCATCTAACTGCAAAGTAAGAAAGACAGGTTTCTTCAGCTTACATTAAGCATCCTTTCATCAAGACCAACGTACTTTTTGGTACAATGGTGGGGAATACATGATATTAAATTTAGGTGTAAATTAAGACCAAAAAGATAACTATACCTCACCATCCTGTCTATTTTGCTTCTGTTTCATAAAGCCTTACACGATCTTGTTTGTCTAGAGAGCTCAGAGTATTGCTCAGTTCCTTGTTGATGTGGGGTTTATCTGAGGTGGTCACAGTTGCCATCAAAGCTGCTAGCTATTTTTAAGATCACCAACAACAGCAAAGAATGCAGTATTTACACATATAGTAATTACAAAATGTGACTTGAAGTTGGACATTGCAAGGTACCCTGTGACAGGAGCTCACAGTGCTGAATTACACCTTCAGTCTAGTTGAGCAGTGGTGGTTAAGGAGTCTATAAACAGTTCATGTGAGGTCAGGACCAGCACATGTATGTTTGTGTTTCATTTATTACAAAATGAAAACTGTGATTTCCTGGTGATCCTAACTAGTTCTGATTTGATAACTTCTAGCTTAGTATTTAAGTCCATGTTCAGCACCAAATCCCATGAGGGTCTGACAAACCCTTTGAAGCAGGTGGCTTTATTCTGCAGCAACTTGCCGCCAATGACAATTCTGTCTTATATGCCACTGCTTAGTTCTCAGTGATTCATTTCCCCTCTGAACACAGTAGTTCTGCACTTCTGATTATTGTTCAGTGGAAGTCTCTGTGCTTTTAAGCAGGCCCAAGAACTAATTCTGATTTTCAAATAATCTTACACAGATAATTCCTGAAGAAATGTGTGTAAATTACATTAAAACTGCACACTTATATACAAGTGTGTATAAAGAATTTCATATTTATAAACAAGTATAATAGTTAAACATGTTGATAATAATGAAATATATAAAGAAAAAACAAACAAATAAATCAGTATTCACTGATAATGGAAAACACAACCGAGGGAAACCTATGGTACACTTATTTAAACCTGAAAATCCACATGTATTAATTTATGAAGATGTACTTTCAACAGCTGCAATTTTAGCGTTCAGATAGTTTGCGTTTCTCTGATGTCACAAACCAACCATTTAGAATGATAGCTTAACTAATTTTGCATTTAATCCTAACACACAGCTGGTTTGATTTGTGACATTTTTTACTAAATTTAGATTCTACTACAGTGGAAGGGTGAAGAAGATACTCTATGCGGTATTTCTTAACGTTACACATTTTTAATATGACATGTGACATTTTAAATGTCATTTTTTTAATTAATTCATAGCATAAATAGCAGTCCTAAATTCTCAGAATCTCTTCAGAAGTTAACATTCTCGGTTTAGGAAAAATGCAACATGTGCAACATATGCTCATTTATAACAAAGGGACTTATTCAAATCTTGTATTGACATCTTTTCGACATTTGACATACAATATGCATGAGGATAACATTCAAATTGTTAATTTATGGATGAAAAAGTTAAAGAAAGAAAATTGAAGTTTGCTCTGGTAATGTTGAATCATATGTGTTATTCTTATTTAATGTGTTGAAAAATAAGGTTTGCTATCTTCCTAGACACTGACAATCAGAAAATATTTTTAAAGTGCTCCAGATTCATCTGAAGAAAGCATATAGTTCTACTGCAAATGTTTATTTTTTTTCAGCCAGTCAATTTTGTTACTAGCTATTTATAAACAATAATCAGAGTCCTATGAGATTAATCAAAAGGAACAAAATATACTCTTGAATTATTTCAGTTAATTATACCAAACAGAAGCTTGGCTGAAAGGGTCAAGTGTCTCAGTATACACTCAAAGTGCTCAGTATTCTGGAAGGAAATTACTTTGGTCTTTGAAAAATTTCATAAAAGAGGAATGACTATTGCTAGCTATGTATATGCATATTTTTCCAATATACGTATTTCCACTAACATATTGCAATAGAGACCTGCAACTTCATAAAATCAAATCAAACTATTCACAAAAAGCTTACTCTCTTGTCATCCAAGCAGAATGTCACAGGTCCCAAAAAATAGGCTGAAAATTTTGCAAAAAGTTGCAAAAAAAAAATTCTTTCTCGAAAAGACTTATGTGTGCTACAAATTAGTTGCCTTATAGGTCCAAATTGGAAATATTGGAAGGAAAAGAGAGTTGCCTGTTATTTTGCTTTGCTTCCAATGTACATACTATAGCTTTGTATTTACAGAAGAGAATAAATACACTCAGTCTGTAAAGCTTGGTTTTTGCCATATGCTCGGGTTTTACATGGTGTTCCTGTGAGAGTATAGAGACTGAGGGGAAACGTGCTCTGCACGTGGATTGCAAAGCAAACTCGCAGCCACACAGATGGACACACTTATCACCTGTATCTGTGTTCAGGACAGAGCAAAATAAGTTGAGTCTTCATTATAGCAATGAGACATATGGATAGAGAAGGAATTGTATACACTTAGTATATTTAATAATTAATCGTACATATTTAATTGTACATATTATTTTTGGAGCATTGACATTTGCTGAACATTTTCAGTGTCTTGTATGAAGTATTTTAGACACAAACAAATGTATGTGGTTTGTTCATTTAATACTAATGAATAGTTGACAAAGATAAAATGTTATCTGTTTGCATTTATAAAATGCCAGTGCACAAAACATATTTTGGCTCTGTTTCCCTAGTTATCTTGGACATTATCAGCCATGCAGCCCCATATGTCACCGGAAATAATCAGAAATTATCAGCTTGTTAGTCTTTCAGGTCTGAGGAGGGAAAAAGTAAAAGCTCAAACCCCAAAAATGAAAAAACTTAGGAACCTGCAAAAGTAAAGCCTACTGTATATACATTAAATGGATTTCTTAAAAACTCCATTTTGAGTCCCTTGCCAGTTTTAAGTTGAAATGCTGAGACTTAAATTCCAGGCAGGCTAGAACAGCTGTTAAATTAATGTCTTGCTTAGAACCACACTTAGGCCTCCTAGGTTCAGGTTTGGACTGAAAACTAAACACCTAAGTGACTACTTTGTCAGTACATTTCATCTTTTGCCTGTATCAGAGAGTCTCCATGGAATGCTTTCCCAGGGTTAAAACTGAACATCACCGTAGAGAAAAATTAAAGCAGTTAGTTAAGTTCAAAGAACTGTCCCAATAAGCAGTTTGAAAATCATGATCATTACATATTTAAAAGTGGAATCCAAATTCAGACCCCTAAATATAAAGGAGTTGTCTACATGTTATTTAGCTATCTAAGTAGCTAAGTCTTGAATCATTAGATCCAAGAAAGGTTTGCAGAGATGCCAGACTCCCTGCATATTTGATTAAAGTCAGTTATGTCATCCCTAGTGATAAGAAGGCATTGACCTGTGGAAAGGTTTAGGTCTTCCTTCAGTGATGCCAAGTGCAGTTTCAAAGCATAAGTTTGTAAGGATGGCAACTTTTAAATAAACAGTTTTTAGTCTCAGCAACTCAGGGTATTGTTTAGCAAGTATATTCTTGCAGGACAGTAAGAAGAATGTATGTGATTTGGTTTGGAGTTTGTATTTGGGGTTTTTTTTTGGTTGGTTTTTTTTTTTTTCTTTGGTTTGGTTTGGTTTGGTTTGGTTTTTTTTTTTTTTGTCCCCTCAGATGGACTAATATAAAACATTCTTTGTCTGGGGAACCTACAGGAATACTTTCTCCAGTATGTATATTATTTATAGACAGTTCTCTTTAAAAATGCTAACTAAAATAACTCTTATTGGAAAATACGTTGCCAAAAAAATTTTCCAGATAAAAAGTACAAGCAAAGCTCAACCCAAAGGTAATACTGCAATACCTTAAAACTAAAAGAAAGAAAATGTTTCTCCCTACAAGTCACAGTTTCAGTATTGAAAATTATTTCTTTTTCTTTCCCCAAAATAACATTTCACTATTTCACTGGAAGAATCTGATTTGCATCAGAGAATTTTGTAAGCTCAGAGTTCGTGGTGTTTATTCTACCTGTGAGTTTTTAAGTTAGCATGATAATTACTTGAGGTTATCTTTCTTTTTTTCTCAATTAAAAAAAACACAAGCAAACAAACAAAGAAACTGATGAAAGAAGTGCACTCCTAAAATACAGTAGCCTATTGCATAGAGCTGAACATGAAAGAATGTGAGTCTTAAAAAAGAACAGCATTGAATTAATAAGATAGGAAGAGTTTTCTTCTATGAGTTCCTGAGACAAAGGTTTATCATTTGCTTGTTGAGCCTGACTGACTTTGAAAAGAAGCAAGCAAGTTCACCTTAGAGGCAGCACATCTTCAAAATTTACTGTGACGGCCTGACTTTCAAATTTTTAAGACAAGTCTTCATGCAAGAGCCTTATGATTCTGCTTGCCAGAACTCAGGCTCAGTTTAAATGAATGCCAGAAGTGAAGATTCAAATTTTCAGCTGGAATTGAACCAATTAAATTATTCATCTTGATTCTGTCTTTAAATTCCATCAGGGTATTTACGTTCCTGTTAGCTTTTTTTACATCATAAGATGTACTGCTTACTGTTAATGAAACATGTTTTCGGGCTTTGTTAGCATTCCCATTCTGTTTCCTAAACTGAAAAGAAGTTTCTGGGGTGCTTTGATCACCACAGAGGGGTTTTTTATGGATTATAGGGCTTTAAAAACAAGCCGGTGTTATATGTGCTGCAGTGACAGAGAGATGAGATTTTTATGCATCTGAATTAGAATAAGGCTTCATGAGAGCTCAGCCATTGAAGCCTGCAGAGATCCTCTGGAGAACACTTACAGAAAAATTATTTTCCTCAAATCATATGCTTTTTATGGTTGAATACTGAGAGTCTGATTTTATTTCCTATGGAAATCAGGATCAATGTGAAAGCTTCCTTTTTTTTTTTTTTTTTAATGTTCAGAATGTGACAGGCCCTGAAAGGCAGTTTTTCAATTTCTCCTAAATCCCTGTAGGGGATACTGTGAAAGGCAAAGGAAATACCAAATCATTGAAATAAAAATAATTTGCTTTTTCTGTATATTTTTTCTGCTTCCTAAAGATAAATCACTCTTTATTTTCCAATTTTATAGTTATAAGCAAGACACAGAGCATATATTATACTGAATTTCTTGCTTAGTTTATGACTTTCAAACAAATGGTACTTTGCTTTCAAATGACTTAAAATTGATTATTCTCACCCCATCTACAATCCTAATTCAAAATAATAATTCTGTGCTAATATTAAGAATATCTCAGGTGTGATGAGAAACCTTTTGATGAAGTCACCCCTGAACCTAGGGTTCTCAGATTCTGCTGTTTGTCGCTGTGACTTTGAACAGTGACTGTACTCTGAAGTTGCTTGCCAAGAGTAAGGATTTCACCACAGTGTCTTTTTCTCTTCAACAACAAGAAAGGTCTTGTTAGTATCAGACAAGAGGGAGGAAGAAGAAGTAAGAAAGCTGAGTCAAATATATCAAATGATTGCAAAAAAAAGAATTGACTTTTTATCTTTTCTATGATTTGTCTTGTTCTAGTGCCATTATATGACTTGAACAACCTATAATAATAACAATTAGAGTTTTATATTATATAAAAGATACATAATAAGGACTAATGAAGAAAATCTTGTGTCTTTAGGACAATTGATTTAGTTTTGACACAAGGTGTAACTTTCAGAAAGTAGATATGAAATAGTGAGGTAAGAAATAGAGTAAGGGGGAAAAGTGTTCTTGCAAATAGATGTAGGAAATAAAGGAATTCAAAGTTTTCTTTGAAACAAAATCCTCTTTCCATTTCAGAGGTTACTATCTAAAAATGTCAGTACAATAATAACTTTAAAGTAACTTCGCTGGTGATAACCATGTTTCTGGTCAGTAAACTGCTATACTGAAAAAAGAGTTCTGATTTCATAGCTGATTTTGATCATAAATTCTATGTCAAATATATTTAAGTTACAATATAATAATAACAAACATTTTCTTATTTAAGTTTACTCACTAAAACAAAGGTACAGTTTCAACTTCTCAACTGAAATTTATGTTGACATCACTCTGCTTGTTGCAGAAGTTTCAGTATCTCATTGCTTTGAACTTACCCATCTGAACAGCATCATGACTAGGAACCCAGATTAGAAATCTCTGGGTCAGTTTTGCATAGGGTTTATGAAAGATTCATTTAATGGGAGTCCCTTGTTCTGACTGTAGGCTATTTTGACTGTGCAAATTTTGTGTAATGGTATCCTCTTTCATGCAAATATTTAATAAATTCCTTAGAAGGTTCATCGCTTATTGTATTCAGCTTTTCTGTATATAATTGGCTATGTGAGAGGGAAGGCAATGAAGCATGAGACTCCTAAATGAGAGAACTTCAGTGAAATAATCACAGATTATATTGCATAAGGGAGCCCCCGGTGGCCTAGTGGTTAAGACGCAGGGCTGGTACCCTTGAGACCGCGGGTTCGATTCCCGGTCAGG
>JAWWES010000001.1:70620847-70652932 GCA_035583135.1 Lophotriccus pileatus
CAGATTCTTTAATCTTGCGAGTAAATGAACAAGTATTATTTGTAAATATGTAGAATTTAATTATATTTTTATTAAAACTATGAAATAGATATCCCCTATGATAACACAGTAATGATATTTAAGTAATTATTTTAATGATTTTTAATTTAAAAGTTGCCACAGTATATAAGTTATTTCTCACTCACTCATTCATTCACTCATTCAGTGAATAAACAACCAAATAAATATATTGCTCTACAGTGTGCACATTCTAATCCAGTTTCAGGATTTACCACTAATTTGGAGATGTCTTATTGACTCCTGAAATATGAAATGAATCAATGTCTTCAGAGACCTAATTCTGTTTTTTTGGTATAAAAGAGTTGATAAGAAAATAACTTTTACCAAGGCCTGTAGTGGCAGAACAAGGACAATAGTTTTAAACTGAAAAAGGCTATATCTAGGTTTGGATAGTACATAAGGAAGAATTTTTTTACAATAACAGTGTTGCCCAGAGATGTTATGGAAGCCCCGTTATTGGAAGTGACCAAGGATAGGTTGGATGGGGCTTTTATGGTGAAAGATGTCCTTACCCATGGCAGGGGGATTGAATTAGGTTATCTTTAAAGGTCCTTTCTAACCCAAGTGTTTTTATGATTCTATAAAAGTCTGACCCAATATTTAGCTGCTGTGTAATCTCTGTAAAGGTAGAGAGAACCTTTTACATCAGAGAACTTAGAGTACCTTAAGTGGGTGATTACTGGCAAAATGCTTACAAGTTTATCAGAAAGAAATGTATGAGAAATTTAAACTGTATTTAAGGAAAAGATATTAATTTTTTTAATGTTTTTCTATGTGTATAATTTCAACTTTCAAATGTGGAAAGCTGCTCTTCTCTGACTTAAACATATTATTTGATTTCTATATACTTCTATGTTCTGGAAACAATAAAACTGGTCATTCAGGAAACAAGATATTACCTACCCAAAGGACATCTGCTGCAGATGGTTTGTCTTTGGCAACCATATGTCATATGCATTTTGGCAAAAAGGTATGTGACTTTTTATTTGCCAGCTACTGTGTGGTAGCCAGATATTTTTGAAGCAGATCTATAAATAATATATTTTTCCACCTCTTTGTGTCTCTCTGACTTTCTCTCTTTATTTTAAACTAATAATATCCTCTATGAAAAAAAATGTGTTCTGCAAAACTGGAGAAGATGGAGGTCATATAAATTCAAAAGAAAAATTGTAGAAAAATTTTTAATTCTTCAGGGTTTTTTCTTACAAATCCTGTGTCACAGAACTGGAAACATCAAACAGAAATGTCTGAAATATGATGACATATAATTTCGTGTAAGCAAATGGAAAATGTTTTAATAAAGTCAAACCAGAATATTTTGCTTTGCAAGATGTCTCTTATTGTACCAGTCTGTATGCACATAACTACATCTATAAAGCCAGTTTAAAAGGTACATTTTAGTTTTGTTATGGCTCCATACCGGATAAAACTTTTGTATTTCTTTTTTTCCACAAAATCGTGGAACTCCTTGAGCTTGTTAAAACCCATGGTGATAATAAGTTGTTCAAATTAATATTTGAAATGAAAGGTTGATCCATTTATCATTTTTTTCCATTAAAATTGTATTTTTACATGGGAAAGCATAGCTCTAATGTTAGTTATTGATAGCAAATACAACTGAGTATGTCTAAATTCAATAAATGCATCCTTTAGGTATGGTTATACATCTCCCCCAAAAGGCTATATAATTTTCTCTTGAAACAAATTGAAGTAGTATCACCACTTTATGTTAAAAGGTTTTAAATAACAAATTGTTCTACCCAAAGGGTTTGGATAATCTCCACATAAAATTGGCCCTTAAAAAATGTCAGAACCATTTAGAGTGATTAATGAAAAAAGCACTTTTAGCACTCATAATATTTTACAATGCCAATTGGTTCAGCATGTTTCTATAAATCAGTTATGCAAGTGCTTGTTTTTTGGAATACAGAATATTACTGTTTTCACCATCCAGCAAAACTGTAAGGTAAGTTAGAGGTAATAGGTTGTTAAAGAAAGAGAAAAAAAAAACATAAAAGGAAGAATGCATTTTTTTAATACTTTATGGTGTTACTAGGAAAACCTTACATGTAGAATGGAAGAATAATATAAATTCTCAATGTAAAAAAATAATGGCTTTCCCTATATTTTACATAAAGCACAAGACGAAGTTTCCAATGCCATTATTTAAATACTCAGCTAACTGTTTTTAAAGGACTGAACCAAGACCATTTTCTAACAGCTGCCTTGAAAACAAACCAATACAAAAGTTTTAAAAATTGTACCTTTTATCCATTTACCAGAGAACTCACCACTACTATTGTGCAGGGCTGTGATCTTAATGGCACTCTTGCAAAACAAAGCAAGTTTACAGAGGTATGTCTGAAGTATTCATGTGTTATAAGAAATTTTATGGAGTTTTCTGACTCATTGCTTGAAGTACCCGGCTGTGGTCTCTCTTGGAATATCTCACTAGGTGGGACAGAGGTGTAACTATTATGGTGAGCTCAGGTTTCCGTAACAATAGATCTCAGGAATCAGATTATTTTATATATTTTAGAAAAATCTTTGATGATATAAAATTATACAACAGATTTTGTTTGTGACCATCTGCCAAGCAGAATAGCTTGCTACTCCACCTCCTCCTTGCTGTTTCCATACAGATAACATGTACATTCTGTAGCCTAGATAAGGGCAAACAACCCACTGGAATCTGGTTTGTCCACAGTAAAACCTCTAAAATGTATGAGACATTTTACTGCACAGCAGGCCATGCTCCCTTAGTCTCACCCCTGAATGCTCACTTCAGCGAGGCCAGTAGACAGTAGTGGCAGCCTCAAAGGCTCTCTGTGCGATGACCTGGAAACCCAGATGTGATTGATATGGACTGTCTGCTCACTCCTAAAGGTCTCACACAAACAAACCTTGTGGTTTTGCTGTGCATGAGATCCGTAAGGCTCTCTGCATAGATGTCGATACAAATAATGAAGGATCTAAGACCCTGAAATATATTGTTATACATATAACAACTTATGGGTCCTCCCTCTTGACACACACATAATAGCAGATGAGATATGATGCAGCTACCTCATGGGTAAATACTCAAGGATAAAATGTTATTTATCTGGTAACATACATCTTACTTGTGGTAGGACTGAAACTCTTCCTGAATAGCTAGGGTGATAAAGGTGTTGAATTATTGAATCATATAATCCTTTGGGTTGGACTCCTACCATTATCCCAGCACTGCCAAGTCCACCATGTCCCAAAAAACATGTCCCTAAGTGCCACATCTACATACCTTGTAAATTCCTCCAGGAATGGTGACTCCACACCATTTCCCTGGCCAGACTGCTGAAATGCCCGACAGCACTTTTGGTAAAGAAACTTTTCCCCAATATCCAATCTAAACCTCCCCTGGCACAACTTGGGGGCATTTCTTCTTTTCCTATTACTTCACACTTGGGAGAGGAGACCTATGCTTTATCCTCCAGGATCTCATCTGCTAATGGTCGGCAGGCTGTGGGTGTGTGTATTTTAATTTAACAGCATCTGTCATATTGCCGAATTTCTATGCTCATGAACCACTCAAACAGATCTTGGATGCTCTATTTCAGGTAGTAAGTAAAGGTAGTAAAGTCTAATGAATTTCAACCAGTCTTGTGGTACTATTATGTAGAATGAAAAAGCAGGGAGTATGACCAATTTTCATTGTATTGTATTATTTCAACCAGGGTCCCCTAGCCTTTTTCCTGTCTTTATTTATACAGTGGCTTGAAATACTTTCTCTCAGTCAGATTCTGTTGCTCTGAATTTATAAGTCTGCAAAAAGTTAAATGAAGTTATGTGAATTTACATTTATTTCTCCATGTGTTTAAAATATGCTAAAAAGTAGTCTGAAATTAATTACCCAAACCCTCAAAATATAAATGTATTTATGCACACACAAACCAAGTGCTCTCTTACAAGTTTCTATGTCTCTATATGTATATACATAAATTTAAAAAGTTAAGTATATCCTTACAGCAATCAGCAAATCTATCATCTATATGAAACCACATTCCATCCAAGTAGTACTAAAGCGGCATATATGTTAAACAACCCGGAATGAAAAATCAGCTTAAAGATAGCAGTAGTTCTAGAAAGACTTTTTAAAAACTATTTAATTTTTTAGGTGTAGTGAAACATGTTCTTAAGCTTTTCTGCACTGCAGTATAAGCTAGAAATTTAATTATATTCAAGGGGGAATCCTCATTAATTATATGGATTTGAGCAAGGAGACATTAAAAAAAAAGACTTGTAATGAGGTCTGGCAATGTTACAACTTCTGCTGCAAACAGAAGAGAGCAAATATTGTAGCATATGTGATTTACCTTCAGGCATAAAACAAAGAGAGCTTGATATCAGAATAAAATACACTTTCAATCAATTTTTAAATAAATTATCTCATTTAGATATTTTAAATTATCCGTGCCATGAATTTCTCATTGTCCAGGATAAAGAATTGTATTGGTGGTGGGGATGATTCCACTGGTTTATATGTGTTTACTACTTTTGCTGAGCAGCTCAGAGCACAATTTTGTTAAAGTAAATGCTTCTGCATCAGTCTTTAAGTTGACTTTTTTCCTTATGTCTTTTTTCTCTTTCATAGAAATCCATACTTTGTTAAATTTTGGTTGTCGGGTGCTGTGAAGTTGCAGCTAAGGGCTTGGAATAAATGGTTGATGATTTGGATTAAATTAAGCATATCTCTAGAATATTATTCCAGTTCTTTGTTGGGTAGAAATGGTCATACTTGATAAATTCAACAATTCACTGTAAGTAAGCTACTTACACATTTTCTTTTGTCAGGTCAAAACATACTCCTGTTGTCTTGTAGTAGGGTCTTTTTTTGTGACTTGGGACAGCCTGTGTGAAGCTTTGCTGTTAGTTACCCTGTTGTGCCACTTCAGACAGGGGGCTTCTCACAGAGAAATATATAATATATAATGAAATCTTCAGTAGAAATATATCCACAGTATGTCATCAACCTGTACAACAATGTGGACAGATACATCTTGTCTCACTAGAAAAATTAATTTCCTTTAGTTTTTCAGTGTGGAGAAAGATATTTCTTAAATTCAATTGAAACCACTGAATATCTGCAAACAGGGACAACCTCCTTTCCAAAAAATGGACACAATTGAATTCCCTATAAATTGATATTACAGCTTGTTAAAAAAAAAAAAATTATGTCTTTTCAAAGGTCTTTAAAGCCTTACCTGGATTAATTTCAGTGAGAACATTTGTAGCTGGGAAATATTTCATTTTTGTCTGCTTCTGTGTCTCCATATATGAGAAAAATTAAAAATTCATTTTATATATACCCAGGTATTTATTTCTATTATGATGCTTATTTGCAAATATTTGTATATTCATGTGATAACTCTCTGCTGCTACTTTTCAACAAAATAATATATGTTATCTACACAAATACAGTAAAGTCATTGGGTAATAAAGCTAATTATCTATTTAAGAATGGTAGTATTGGAATTACTCTATTTGAAATCGTCAGCTGATGTAAAACAGCTGACTACCAAATTTGGAAAGACTAAAAGAGTCTCTACTAAGCTTGTTATGAGGAAGAGTTTATGTCTTATTCAATGAGTATTTAACTGAAAAGATTTGAAATATTCAGTTTTAGAATAAATATTTTGAGAATTGAAACCTGTCTCTGGATAATGTTAGAATTAAGTCATCTGAGGCAGGAATTCAACTCCTGCTTGCAGAGCTGAAAGAATATATTACAAAAATATATACAAAAAAAATGTACAAAATGGATGGAAAAACCCTAATATTTTGCAAATGTCCATATGATTTCAAACCTTCAAGCTGTTCACCTTGTTGTGAGGGCAAATATCAATCCCACAGCAGCTCTTGAGGGAAAAAGTTTCAGAACAGGTCCAGACTCTTTCTAGTTTAGCGCTTCAGCAACATGTCCACCTTCTAATTTTATCTGTCAGAGTGTCTTCAGTTTCAAAGATCATTAGAATTAATTTAACATGAATGTGGATAAATTAATTTTAAAAGTAGTCCAAGCTGTTTGCATGGTATGTTTCGTCATACATCAGTGTTTTAAAAATATGAATCTTTGTCAGTTTTTTCTTCAGAGGACACTGTCATTAGGTTCTGTACTTGTGTTACTTTTTGATATTATTTCACTATGAAAGTGAAAGCTACATGAAATTATGAAATATCCACTAGTGTGAGAACAATATAAGAAAGTAAGGAAATGTACAAGTCTTTCTTTTGCTTCCTCTTATTCTTTTCAGGACTTATTTTTCGCTGTATTCATTTTATCTTTTCAAGTTTTTTAATTTGATAGATTAAGTAGGTATAAACTCAGAACATCTGTTAAGCATAATTTGTCTTTGAATAAATATTTCATATTCCCGTATTCTGAATCTGGTTTATCTAGTACAAAACTCAAAACACTATTAGAGGAATCAGTTATAATTCTTCTGTAATGAAATACAGTAGTTACATCAGTCTGAAAATTATATAAATTATGAAGCAATACAAAATTACTCAATTCATTATCTATTTTCTATCTTCTTTTTACAATTATGTTACACGCAATTCCATTTAAATGTTCATTTCCACAAAAGGAGTGGGAGATTTTTATATTAAAAAGTCCAAAGAAGTTTCCTCTCTCCTTGAGTTTACTGTTTCCATCTCATTACATGTTTTCAGTTTCCTTTACAGTTACAAATGCAGGAGCTTACTATTTGACCCTTAATTGAACAGTCTGGTTCTTTTCAAAATTGCTGCAGATCAACAGATTTGCAGATTTCTTCTTTTTGTAGTTTTAGACTTCTTTTTTTCCTTAGGTAGGCAGCTTTTCACAAATGTTCTTTCTCAACCTTTTAACTGAATCCATAAGAATTGGAGGATGCTCTTGTCTGTGTTATTAGGCTAGTGTCAGTTTAATACTGATTTGTTTGTTAGTTTAAGAAACAAATTACACTGTAGAATGAAACTGCTCTATGAATTCCTTACATATTAGTCAAACTCCAGAAATTTTTTCCTAGATTGGTATCTGAGTTAGCTGGTTGCTGAGGTGTGATCAGAGATGATGATGCCTGCACCCTACCCTGGGGGCACAAAATGTTTCACTAGAACGGTATCCAACCAATCACAAAAGGCGTTTCTTTCACTTTGGATCAAATAACTTGTTCCAACGTTTTCTACTCTACTTCCCCCACAAATTAATCATATCCCTTAGAAGTGGAAATTGATATTACAATAAGCAAAATCTTTCCAGATTTTTCTCAGAACAATATATAGATCCTTTACAAGTGCTCAAAGATCGATGATAAAGGTGCTTGCCAAGCTGCACCATTCTTTAAAACAAGTTTAATGTATTTTTAGATTTAAAGAAATATAGATTTTTTTAATATTCAACTTGTAAAATAGTATATGTAAATAATATATATTCTTCTAACTCTTCTTTTTTTCTCACAAAATATTGTCCCTAGAATTACAAATATATAGGCCACCATGGAGCCTGGTTAATTACAGCAAAAAAGTATTCACATGTCTCTTATTATGACTTGACCAGACTTTTAATAGGAACAAAATAACTTACTTTTACATAATAATATGGAATTTTAATGAAGCAAGGCTGAGGTCACTGGAATGAAACATTCAGACTCCTTTCTTTCATCTATCATATTGAAACGCCAAATAAACTTCACTGTTAATTTCCTATATCATAAAAGATTTGGGGATTTATCTATTCTTACTAATATAATGAACAAAAACAAACTTAACAGCAAAGATATTAAGGAAGTTTGCATGCTGCAAACTCTAAACAGACAAAGGCATCAAAGTCAGTGCTGCAGGCAGTAAGCAACTTACAAAACAATCACATTTCAGGCCAGTTCTCATGCTTATTGGCCTTTTCATAGAACTAATTATATTTAAACAATACTCAGTTTAAATGTTTGTAATTTGGCAACTGTTACTTAAAACCACATTCATGTTTTTCCTTACTATAGAAATAACCTAAACAATTCTTCAGTATTTCATATTTCTCTGCTGTGGGCCAGATGCCCACAATATAAGATGAATTTACTCTTTACACCCAGTCTTTCTGCATTTTAACTTCTCTTTTGTCAGATTGGAGACTATACTTGGTGATTAGGGAATGAGAAATAAATAAATTTATCGAGCACTGATATTAACACAGTGGGACAAGGGAAATATCTAACTACTGATTCTGATTTTGATTGGTCTGTGAGATTAGAATACAAACAATGAGTTACCAAAATAGAAATGAAATTCATGTCGATTTTTCTACATGAAAGGATGCCTTAATGGTTTCTGTGTAACCTCATGGAAATATTTTTCTGTGTGACAAAGTACCTCTTTTAGCACTTTTCTGCAAAAACAGCTTCCCATGGTGAGTTTCAGCTTTTGGCAATACTGTAATGCAGATTTATACAAAGAGTACATGCAGAGTCAGGATTAGAAAAGGAGGGGAAAAAAGAGTTTAAAAGAGGTACCCCCAGAACTACTTGAAAGCGCTGCAGAGTACAGACAATATTGGTGGTTTTGCTCAGAAAAAGAAAAAAGAAACTCTAACTGAATTAATTGTAGGGGGAGGTAATGATTTCCTATTCACAAGCAATAAGAGTTCAGAAGAACATTTTATGAGATTTAAATACAGAATAGTCTGTCGGTCTCTATGGGTGACTTAACTGGCAAATACCCTCTTTCTGTAATATCTGTTACTGACTAAAAGTGGCATTGCCTATTGTTTTAATTTTTTATTGCTCTCTCTAGTCCCATAAAGCAACAGAACTTCTGAGACAGGCATTCTACAAAAAAAAACAACAAAGAGAATGCAATCATTGCATCACTGTTCTTTTTCCCTCAGCTTCCATTTTGGAGGTCTTTGCATAGACTTCCTTTCTCTTTACTCCACAGTAGTGAATTTGGTGTAAATTATCACACTGATAACTCATCTTCTGCCCCAAAGCCTCATCCATCAACACCTGGTAGTTCTCACAGTAGTCTGTCTTGGGTTTATGTCTTTTTCTGTGAAAAGATCTGAAAGGTTTCTAAGTGAGTAGTGCTGCAGGTAGATGTGCTGGGCAGAATGCATGCAGCTATCCCACAACTATTAAGAGTTTTGCCTGTACTCCTGGGCAGAGACTGGCTCCCAGGACCTTGGAGAGTAAATTCATCTCTAGCCCGATTTTATGTTGAAGTGCAACACACAGGAAGAATATCACAATTCATAGGAAGCTTACAATTTATGTGCCAACACAGTTCTGCATCTATTATTCTAGTTTTTAGCATTTTGTGGGCAGAATACCTCTTATTCTGGTCATCCCATCCATTTCTTCATGTAAACTTGCTAGACGATGTATAGGAAATGTCTTAGAATCTATTAAAGCTATTCTGGTCAGATTTTATGTGCTGATTTGGTGAGATTTGCTAAGGACTTACAGAAATAATGCACACAGTCAGCAGCTACTGTACTGCAGCTAACTTTCCTATATGCTGATAAATTCTCACATTACTAGGTAATGAGGTACTGCAGTGTGTGATCCTCCTTATGTGTCAAAGAGAAGATATCTTAAATTAATCCAAGTGTCAAAAAGCAAACGGTAAACAACTCATCTAACTATAGGAATTTTAAATTGAGTATGTTCTGAAATGGAGTGAATGGATGTAAGAGTGACCTCAGAATTTCATTCTCAAAACTTCATAGGCATATGTCCTTCTACTAATGCCATCAACTTTATGAAGAGTGTATACTTCATATTGATTACATGAGGAGTTCGCTGTATACTTACAGGTATCAAAGATCAGTACTTAAATGTTGGTCCTAGTCTGTAGTGCTGCAACATCCCCCTTAGCAACAGCAATTTTTCACAATGATCAGTTCAGCTTCTTTCATAAATTAGCTGAGAAAAGTATATATGTGTTTCATTCCAAACCTGGCAGTGTTCTCTCTTTTAAGTTATCCCTGCATAAAAAGTAAAGATAAATAAATACATGAATAAAAGATTGATTTTTTTTTTAAAAAGCAATTGGAGAACTAAGGAGAAGTAGGTTGATGTCTGTGAGTGGAAATTGGACTGTACATATCAGAACTTTGTTGCAGAAATTTTAGGCATCTGTTAAGGTAACATAATTCATAGACTTGAATTAGATAGAAAATTGTGTTTAGAGAGATACTCTGGACTGAAAGAATGAATATGCTGTCCCGGGAGATGAGTAAATTTAACAAGTGGAAAAGAAAGTGTATTACAAATGCCATAGGTCAGTGAACTTTACTTTTTTCCCCATTCAGGCAGTCTTCTAGCAAAGAGGGAAATAGTCACGGTATGAGCTACTTTGGTTATGTTAATTTGCATAAGATCTCTCTTTCCATGGAGCACTAGACTACATAGTCAAGTCTACCATCCCACTGACGAAGTAGTAGTATCAAGACAGGTTTAAAAACCTATGCATCCTCATTCCTGTTCTATTCAACAGTTTCCTAATTAAATTGATTCTTTAAGAGGTGCACACTTTCTGAAACTGTGGACTGTGATTTCTGAAAGATATAGGACTGTGTAGTTTCCATTTTAAAGCCATCAAGTTGGTGTTAGAAATGAGAATAACTTTTTCCCTTGCTTGCTGCCGTGCAGTATTAGCCTTCTGTGTTCAACATTCACCAACAGTACCAATCAGGCAGTGCCTCACATGCATTTAAAAAAAAAAAAAAGAAAAACAAACAAAAAAACCCCCCAGAAATATTAGCAATATCTTTAGTTCATGAACTGTAAACTGATGTTTATGCCTAACAGTTAATGTTGTTATAATTAAGGGAGTTCTGTTTTCATCCAGAGGCAAGACTATTGACTACATCTATTAAAAAGGATGTAGCCCTTGCTTCATGTTCTCTACATTCTAAAGTATTTTTGTTTGGTTATTATCTGTCTGATTATAAACAGTCTCAGGTGAAGGAATCAGAATTCCAGTATGACATTTTTCTGCCAACTGTTGTGGTGTTAACTGTGTCTCTGCAGAGATACCAGAAAACCCATAAGGCAGCCAAAGACAGCAGAGACATAGGTTTTCAGCCTGGTGAAAATGTAAGGTGCTGTTTATGTTTTGCACTGAATTCCTCCCTTATATTAACTTCTTAATGTAAAGAAGACTTTGAATCAAACTTTTCTCAGGCTGAAGCATTACATTTCATAGCTGCAAGGACACACAACTAATGAATCCTAATTCACACTAGAAGTTAGATAAGATGTTTATTTGCCTTCTAAGGTGTCAGTTCCTCTGGGAATGTGGCACAGCAAAACTGCAGATACCAAAGTATATACCCTAGAGAGAGCAGGTGTCCTCTTGGTTGTCCAAGCAGCCTGGTATTTATTTTTAATCATTCTTGTTCTGGGTCACCTATGTTGTATTTTAATTCTTGGCCCCTTATTCCTGTACCTCAATTTCTAAAATGTAAACTATAAATCAATAATCTCAGGAATGTAGTGAATATATATATATTAGGGTTTGCTAGTAGTTAACACCATGTGTTAAGTCAGCAGCTTGGTAGATGTGAATTATGTTTGACTTTCAGTTTTGTGACAACAATGCAGTTCTGAAATTCTTGGCAGTTTATTAATATATTTGGCTAGCAATAGGAGAAAATTCAGTAGAAATCTGTGGGACTTTGGTTGGTTGGTGGTTTTTTTTGTGTGTGTGGGTTTTTTGTTGTTGTTGTTGTTTGGGTTTTTTTGGGTGTTTTGTTTTTTTTTTTTTTAAATTCCCACTTGTTCATTTGTGCTTCCAGATATGCATCAGATGTGTAGGATATCTCTGCTACATGTAAGTAGCAGATGTACTACACGTGAAAATATTTTATTCTCAAATACTGAAACTCAATTGTGATAAAAAAAGTTGGGGAAAAACAAAAAATAACTTTGACTGAAATTTAGCAACCTTGACCTGTTCTATACATTTTTCTCACAAAATTTTGTTGCTTTTGCTGGGTCAATACTATTTACCTGTGACTTAATATAATTGGCAGTTCTGGATTACATACAAATGGAATTTTCAGCTAAATTCTTACTGCAAAACTGGTAATATTACATGAAACTGAAAAAGCTGACTTTGATTTCTAGACCCCATGGTGAGTTTGCAAGGCTGGTGCTTAGTGATAAACGATTTTGTTCTTAAACTGAAGAAACATTAAAAGTACAACACGTAGAACCCTAAGATGACATGTTGAGCCACTTTTCAGGAATATAACAATTGAAGCCTAGTTTCTCTGACAATTTAATCTTCATTCTTAATGTGTACAGCCTCCATTTTTTGGAATGTTTTTGTTTAAATAAAGCAAAAGCCATACAAATATCTGCTTTCGTAGTCCTTTTAAGTAGCTCTTTCCATACTTTCACTGGTGATAATTTGATTCTCTAAAGCTATTCTGTTTTCTGATTAAGCTTCGTTTTACAGAGCAGTTTCTAATTATTCTGTCTTTACCTCACTTTCCTTCAAGCTATCCAAGCTACTTTTCCTGTCTGTCATGCTTAGGTAGCGCATTGATCTTGGCTGAAACCATCTCAAGCTGCTCTCCATTAAGGTCATATAGCTAGTCACTTCTAGAAAGTAACTCTTTATCTGAATCCTTCTGAAGAACTATTTCTAGCCTCTGTGGAGCTGACATTGCTCAATGGATCTGCAGTTCAAGGAAGACGTGATTATCATGAAACAGAACAAGCAGAAGCAGAGCATTGTCCTACTGGCAGCAGACCTAATGTTCCCATAAAATTGTTTCTTGTAGAGTGTTTTGTCAGGAAGCAGTAGCACAAAATAGATAGGGTTCTCTTAAACGTTGATATTTCTTAAGAAAGAGTTTTACACAAGGTTCAGCAATACTGATGTTCTGCATGGAAGCTTTGCCAGTTTTTCTGTTTTCTTGGACAGTTTGCTATGTCTGGTAAAGTGTTCTTTGCCTTTGTTGACACTGGAGGAGCACAGACACTTTCCTTGTCGGCCTGCAGCATCAGACTCCCTCTTGTTTATTCTCTCTGATACTGCCAGTCTTACATTCTTTGTAGGGCAGTCCAGTTCCAGCAAAGGAAACAATGAATGTGTGTTTCTTCTCCTTTTTTTTTTTCTTTTTTTTCCTCCAGCCTAGCCCAGTCCGTAGTGTGTTAATTAGGGCAATCTCTGGCAAGTGGGAACAAAAAGATTACATACCCCGAGGGTCAGTAAAACCTTACAGAAAATCTCCAGCTCTCTAAGTGGTCTGATCAGAAGGGCCATTCAGTCTGCAACTGTCTATCACTGGACTTGAAGTTGATGCTGAAGACCAAATGAAGTGAGATGTCATCCAGTGTGCTTCCTAGCAGCCCAGCCACCCCTTGTATGCTAAAGGAACTTTTCCCAACCCCCCCTTAGCTGCCTCATTTTCAAAGCCCGCTGTTGCTCATTCTTGAAAATGGAGTCACAAACTCATGTGTTTAACATGGGTGACTGGTTATTTGGAGCCACTACTTCACAGAGGTGGTGTCACTAAGTTTTTATATGTTGTCTCTCCTGGTTATTTATTGGGAGAGACTTAGAGGGGACTGCTGGTGGATGTTCTAGAAAAGATAAGGCTAAAAATTGGTATCTGAATACTTTAGTACTGTTTACCATAAACGCAAGCAAAAGAGTGAAGTTGAAAAACAAGCAAAAAAAAAAAAAAAAGTGCTGATATTAGTTTCAGAGAGGCAATTCACATATGAAAATGATTTTTCATAGCAGCAAAGTAACTGAGTATGTCTACTGCAGCAGGGTTAAGGAGGATGTTGCTGTGTTGTATTGAACCGTGTGTTTTGCCAGAGGGAGAGGATTTAATGCATAAGAATTGTCATTAGAGCAGTCAGGGGTTTAAAAAAAGAATAAGAGGAAAAAAAAAAAAGCTAGTTAATATAGAGGCTTGTGCTTCCCAGCAATTTCATGTTGCCTCCTACTTGCTGTCTGCATCCTTTCCATCTTGTCACCTGGCGCTACCTCTGACAAGTCCTGCTGTGTGCTGAGCCATGCTCTGACACTAATATTAAGTTCTCAGCAGGTATAGACTTCTTTTTCTTTTTTAAGCTTATGTGAATTTTTAGTATTTTACTCTTTGCAATCCTACTTACCTTCTCATAGTCTCTTTGGGTACGTTCTCCAAAATGAAGGGATTCTCAGCTTGGAAGTAGTGGTATGGGTTTTTAGGGCAGTGACTGATACCAGAGAGAATGTGAAGTCGACTGACGAGTTATTACAGAAACCAAAGAGCGAGAGCCAAAACCGAGGGAAAAACTCATGTGGGAAAAGAGGGAGGGGGATTACAGAGGTCACAGTATTGTGATATTTTGCCGTACTTTTTTCTTAGAATATTTCTGGCTTTTACTCCCAGAAGACTTGAAACCAGAAATTTCCTCTTTTAATTTTGGTTTTCCTATAAGCCTTTCTTCCCAAAAGAGTTCCTGCATGAATGTGAAAATACCGATTACATCCCTCTCTTTGAGAATATGGTCAGGTAACAGTGGTAAGGATGTGAATGGTTCTGTGACACCTCATGTTTTATTTTTTAGCATAATTTGTTACTGATTTATTTAATGCAAAAGTAACCTAAAATTTTCAGAGAACATAGTGTTTCTTTTTCTTTAAATGTTCCTTTTTAAAAATTTTCTCTTCCAGATCTGAAATTATTTATTATTTCTTTGTGTATTTGCTTTCTTTAAGTATTTTCTTTTGCAGGTTCAAAGGACTATAATTGAATAAAATGTCATTTCTGCATGTTGCAATAAAAACCACTATCAGCATTTTTCTTTGAAAGAAACTGTACTCTGTATGAAATCTGGGTGGCTAATTATCAATCATGAACTTAGAAAAATATTAGAGAGTCATACAAAACTGAAAATAATTACACACATTTGTAATTCTCTTATTTTTAATGAAGACTTTCAAATAGTAGCCTCTAAATGCCATGAACAGATCGTAGTCTGTTTATAGCAAACCAAAAAAGAATTATGTGAAATTTCTGAATATTTCTCCTTCATTTTAAGAATGGAAAGCCTTATCCAGACTAATGCTGTATGTGTGGAAGCTACAACATAACCGTAAACTACAGCAAAGCTTGATGCACCTTGTGAATTAGACAAGCAAGACTGATTAAAATGTGCTTTTAAATTTGCTTGTGAGTAAAGGGACATGATATGGTATGGTATCAAAAATGCTAACTGAATTTTTGGAAAGGAGAATTACTAGGTTAAAACAAAGATCTCTTCTAAAATAATGTAGAATAATGAAGTTGAACAGTATTGTTTTAGAGTGGCCATGCTATTTATCTCCTCCTATTCGACTGAACATTAAACTGAACTTTGCACCACACAAATCCCTTCCATGCTCTTGCTTTTTCTTATCTACGTGATGCAAGCAGTAAAATGGAATTATCTGCTGGAGTAAATGAGCAGAGCTGCTTTCACCCATAAATCTTTTCAGTGACTAGATGGAACAGAGAAGAAGAATCCTTTGTCAAAGATCAATCATTTCTTAATCATAAGTAGTACCAAAAGTCTATTAAAGACACTTCCTATGGGAAATGAATTATCAGTGTAGCAGGAATTGCTGTCAAGGTGCCTTATCAGTTCATGCTTATTCAGCTATCTTTGTTCCACTTGTCTATGCCTCAGGTACACTAAATAATCTGTGCTTATAAGTTTTGATATTTCACAGTATTTCTGATTTACTATGCGTTCTTGCATTTTCAGTATTTACATTGTTCCTTAGCTAATTGTTACGCACCTGATTTAATTTTTGCTGCATTTTTCACCCATTTTCCCATTTCTATGGTTTCCCAGGTCTTCCAAAAGCATTTTAGAATTAAGATCCAGACATTAAAATTTTCTAATAATGAGGTAATAAGATGTAATACTTCAAATGTGAACACACTAGAGATTTGTAACAAAGGCTTGTGTCTTTCCTGCATTAGAATAAACTTCTCACCTGGATACAATTCAAAAATTCTTTTTGCTTTCCTTTCATAAAAATATTGGTAATATTTTATGTCTCTTTTATTGTAAAAGACATTCCAAGAAGGATCTATTAATGGAAGAACATGGTTTCAGGAAAGAAATAGCAGTGTAATCACAGCCAGAAATGCTTCAGTCATCTGGCAAAGACCATGCTGTCATTCAATTAAACAGATGAAGAGCTGAGGGAACATACTTAGTAAAATATTTTTTTTTTTTCTTCAGAATTTAAAAGTGGTACAGTTGCTTTAAAGTTTGCATTAAAAACAGTATGTTTCCTGAGAGCATGGCCACTTGTATAAGGTAATGTTTGTGCCTTGTCATTTGATATGTTACTGTAGAATTGTTTCTTGTTCAGTATAACACATATATGCAACATCAGCAACATCTTTCCTATGTCACAACATGCTTTAACTACTTCTGCCTTATTCACTTCATTGCTTTTTCCTGCAAACTGGCAAAAACAACAAAACCATATACTAGAGGTCTCTATTGAACTCAGAACTGTGACCTTTGCCCTGCACTTCCATGTTCTCCCTTCTCTGCTTCCCCTCATACCTCAGGCAATAAATAGTTTAAACAGAGAGAAGCTTTAAAGGTTGGTGCTTTGCAAGTGCCCTAGGCAGAACTGGAAAGTCCCTGACACTGCTGGGATATGACCTTGTCATAAATTCTCAGGTACCACTCTCTGCCTTAGCACAATCTATTTGAGTTATGTCAAAAAATCTGAGATAACTGATTCATGATTAAGGTTGACTTCGCAAAGTCAGAGGCTTCTCTAGTTATTGATTTTATTCTATTTCCACACTATTAAACCCACGGTTTAGCTCCTGGCTGACAGCCCTGGAACTGAATGGTAAATCAGGAGATGAATGTTAGTTTAATGGAAATATTAGCACCTCAATGGTTTATGAAAGATTCTGACCTATGATGCGAATCTAGTACTAAAAAGACGAGTAATATGAAAAAAGAATCAGTCTACATTTGTAAGTGGAGCTGCAGGAAGACAGTACAGTGTAAATGTACTGCCCTCTTCTAACAGTCCTGGGAAGTTTCCTGAAGATATAATAAATGTACAAGCTACATTTTTCCCAAATGGTACTGAGCTGTTTTTTCAAGCATAGCAGAAATGTAATAATAGCTGAAAGCTGCATTGTCCTGTTCTTTAGATCTACGAAATAAAAGCATCCTAAGAATCTAGGTACTAATACCTGAAACAAAGTTTTGAAGAATTATATCACAGCCTATGGTTCAAATAATTTTGACTCTTCTTTTGAGACATCTTTTGTTTGTTAGTTTGTTTTCTTTTCTTTTTTTTTCTTAGCAGAAAATCCACAGATTACTAAATTCTGCTGTGAGATTTTTTTTCTTCAGTACAACAAACCAAAATTACACACTGCGACTTTACCATAAAATCATCCGTCAGAGACATTTCACTTTCCTTTCAACAGTATTTCCAAATCTAAATCCAGTCCAAAGATGTTTGAGTCAGATCATGTACTTAACAGCTTCATCTTATGATCTGTCTCTGGCTTACTGTCTGGGCACAATGCCCATGGCAGACCCAGCAGTCAATAATGATTTAAGATCTTTAATTTTTGTCACCTGGATTAGCTCCCTTGTCAACATCTGCTCTGAGTTAATTCTAAACATGAGCCTACTCTCCTCACAATTTTCTGGTTTTGTTTGTTTCACTGTCTTGAAAGTTACTCTATCAAATGTGTGGAAGAGAAGCCTTAACTGACTTGGCTGAGTACCCAAGATAAAATGGTCCTTTCTTAGTTTAGTAATTTCAGTTGCTATCACAACCAAAGAGCAGATCAAAAGTTCTCCTGCATAAGAAGGAAAAAAAATAGAGATTGTGACCTGTTGCTAATGTTTTCATCTCTCAAATTAAAATTATACCTTTTCTATGTCTAAGTCTAGAAGATAGCATTCTTTGTGTCATTAGTTATTCAATATTTTATTCCTTCTTTAGGATTATTCTCTGAGACATATTTTTACCATCCAGGATTGTCTGCATTCTTCCCTCTGAGATGCATGACTTGACTTTAGACTATAGTAAAGTATATGTTTTCTGTGCATATTTCATTGTGAAAAGCAGACTTTTTAATATCATTAACCTATTTCTTTAACATAAATTTCACAATAGCCATTTGCAAATTTCACAAGTGATTGTTTTCATTCTGCATCAGTGATAAAAAGGTTAGACTTTGGAGGCAGACTAAGAACACAGATTGCATTACAACACTTACTGCATGTGTATATTAAAAATTTGTATCTATATAAAGCCTGATGCGTAATGCATCCTGCATAATAATATGTACTGTGATAAACTTATTCATCCACCATCAGGTCACTGATAAGAATAATTTCCTTAAACTTTATTCGTTAAATATTTAAAATAGTATATCATTCAATTGCTTCTACCAAACAAAGTTAAGTCTTAGGAAAAAGAAATATTGAAGATAGAGAAAATCAAGTTTTGTATCAGCTCTGCCATAACTTTAGCATCAGAGTAAGAACTGTAATGGCCTAACTAACTTCATTTATAAGTTTTTAATGACATAATTCACCCTGTTCATGCTTTTTAGATATTGGCACCGTACTGGTTTTCTCTCAGGCAACTGTAATTTCATCAGTTCCAGACACTTAGTGGAAATTGACCTTTATATTCCAAAGTTTCCAGCACCTAGCTCTTTTATAATTGTCTAAAGCACATTATCTAGATCTGATAGCATTATGATTCTAACATTAATAGATGCCCTTTCTGGACCTCCTAATAGCGATGAAGAAGGAAAATCCTTATCATGTGACATGAAGGTCACTTGGATTTTTTCCCCTAAGCAGCTAATAAGATAGTCATATTTTATATATGTGAATGTATAAATACAGTGTATACTGCTTGGTTGCTGGAACAGGCTCCCCAGGGAAGTGGTCACAGCACCAAGACTGACAGAGTTCAAGAAGCATTTGGATGATGCTCTCAGGCATATGGTGTGATTCTTGGAGATGTTCCTGTGCAGCGCTAAGGGTTGGACTTGATGATCCTTATGTGTTCCTTCCAACTCAGCAAATTTCGTGATTCTGTGATATTTACAGTTAAACATATATCCTGACTTTTTTACCAGTCTCTTCATTACACCTCAGTTCCTTTTTTGTGCTTTGTCCCTACATTTTAACTCCCTATATTAATTTTATGAAGTTATTTCTAGCCAGTGACTCAAAATGATCAACTTCTTTTTCTCTATATATATGCAAGTGTGCATGTATAAGTGTACATGTATGAGCATGCATATGTGTGCCTTTTTATACATTACATGTATACTCACATTTATACAGATATATTAATGTTCACCTAATATTATCACAAATGTAATAGTAACCTACCCAATCAGTTCCCCAAAATGTTCATAGTGGTATCTAAGACGTGCTTAAAACAGACCCTCAACATATTTTTAATTATTTATATCTTATGATATTTATCTGATCTTTTTTGATCAGTGCTTCATTTCTCAAGATGCTCCTCAAGATAAAGATTTTTCTGGCTCTGAATGTGCTCTTTCAACTTAAAACACTGTTTTGTATGTGGATCTATTTTTTCAAATCTCTGTGTTCATACCACAAAAGTGGAAATTCAGAAAATTGAAATTTTATTACATATTATAAAGGATTAAAGAGTCTGCTTTTATTGATCTCTTGCATGATTTTATGGCTTGTGAGGTACATCTTGTACCTATTCTTAGGCTGCTAATCTGTAAGCAATCAGGATAATTTTTAAGTTTTCAGTGACTCAGAAAAAGGCAATGGTTTTTAAAATATATTATCATTTCCCCTTGCTCATTCCTCTTCATAATTTATATATATTGTTTATAATATTTTTTCATCAGTATTTGAGCCACATTTCTGCACAATTTGAGTAATACTGACAGGATATTTATTCTCACAGACCTAAGGACTATGGTGTATAAACAATTAAATTTTTTCTTTTTTTCTTCAGTTGCTCTTGTGCATTTATTCCTTTAGTTCTAAATGTGTGAACATTTGTTCCCTCCTTCTTCCATTCTCCTGTTTCTTTGAGGTATTCCTCTGCATAAAAAAATTACCTTCAGCAGACAGACAGATCAGTGCTGCTACAGGATAAAACATGACTGATCTAGAAGTCTTTGGTGAATTTTGCAGCTACATTCTGGTAATGATGCAAGAGTATATACCACACGAACAGATAAAAGATCCCTTATGAGGCAAGGGCTGCTCTCCCTCCACATGTACAGACTAGGAAGTGTGTTGATGCTAGAACAAGGATAACCAACTTCTGCTATATCCTTCCCAGGAAATCATGTGGGGCAGGCCACATCAGAAGTTTACCAGAAGGACTGAGTCTCACTGTGTGAACAAAAGGGATCAGTGAGCTCTTACCAACGTTGGATTGCGCTGGCTGAAGTGAAAAGGGACTTGAATGCACCAAAATAATCTGTCTAGTCTTGGCTGAGGTGTGCAGGATAAGCTGCCTGCTGGAGATTCAGCCAGCAACTCCAGGGACTCATCTAGGCAGCCTGTTAGCTGTGAAAGGACAGGGACCAAGCGCTGATGAGGGACTTATTTTGCTGTGAACACTGAATCAAAGCTCCAAGGCACCAGGTGAATGAGGACTGCAAACTCTGCAATGTTTTCTCCAGGCCAATCAAGCATCCAGGAGGAGTGTAAGGTTGACTGGGTATCTGCATAGCTGAGTGGGCACAGTTCTGCTGTCTACTTCAAGTTACTATTGTCAAAACCAAGAGGAAAGTTGCTCGTATCCCACTAGTTACTTTCTTGGATATCAAAATTTGACTGATTTTTTGTCATGGCTGTTTTCAGATTAAATGAATGACATCTTCAGAATTTCTGATTTTCTACTCTGATAATAGAGTAAATCTGTAAAAATTACATGGAAATGAAATTATAAATATGTAGTATATTACAATTATCTTGTCTATATCCTTGAACAGCATAAAAAGGTACAGGAGCTTGTGTGGGAACAGTTCTCCCACTGCATACTTCTGTTTCTTAAAGCAGTGAAAAAAAATCCATGCTTAACTTGATTCTTCTCTTTTCTACTTAAAGATTAATTTGAAGGACTACATGTCTTTTTTTATCAGAATTGTCTGCTAAAGTTGTATGTTTCACCTGAACACATGTGTAAAGTGTTTTGCACCATAACTACTGCTACCACACTGGTCTAGGGGTTAAAACTTGACTCATAACACAAAGTTCAAAGGTAACATCCAGTCAGAATGCCTATGATTCCTATCATAATTGCTACCAGAATAGTTTTACTGGATGCTATATAGCATTAACCAACAGGCTACAGATGGAATTAAGGCCAGATGAGCCCCAGCTAGCATGTAAATCTGCCTTATTTCAGTTATTAAGCTGCAGCATTATCTCAGATTATAGGTCCCGCAGGTATTACGGTGCTCCTCCATATGACAGTTTCTGTTCAGATCAGAGCATAATGTAGAGGGGTGTCAGAACAAAAGAACAGAATTTCATTTGGATCAATGTGGATCAGAAGGTTTTCCCAGGAGTATGTTCACTGAACACTAGCTGCAAATGGGCATCAAACTAACTTGTGGAGTCAGGGGGGGAAAAAAAGAAAAATGGGAGGAAAAGTACAAGACTTGAACTTTTTACCTTGTGTCAAGTAAGATTTTTAACATCAACAATTCATTGCTACAGATCTACTAGTTTTAGGCCCCAGAATATACTGAAATCAACATAGCTACAAATTATTCTGTTTCTAATACGTGGAAATAGCTTCTCTGCACGTTTATGACCCTTACCCCCACCTTTTGCACACAACGCAGTTTGTTGTTGGTGACTTCTAAACATGTATATAAGGACCTGAGGTGCCCTTTAATATAAAATCTGAGTTGAAAATGTCCCCTCAGACTTCCTTCTTGCTTTTGAGATATGATATTCCCTGGATGGGAATAAAACTGAAAGATACTGCTAATAGACCCATCTTTCCTAGCCTTACTTGAGAATATGAAAAAAAAATCAGGGAATATACATACTCTTGACGCTTTAATCAAAGCCTGCATACATTGATTATATTTATTTCTTCTCTATCTTCCTTCTGATTACAATATCTTGAACAAGATTTCCTGAGGGGTATGTAATTGCTCTTTTTATAAATTCAACACATGACCCTATAGAAGGGTAACTGCATGCTTGACTGCATATTGCCTGTTTACTCTTCATGGTCTGTCTGGCAAGGTTAATTACTGGAAATCAAAGAAAAGCTTTTTGGCTTTTCCTACTCAAATTAAGACAAAATGTACACATGGTGCTCATGTTACACCCATTGGACACATTTGACCCTTTTCTTATTATTTTTGCAATATCATCAAATGAACAGCAAAGAGCAGCAAAGGCAGAATCTGCACCTGAATCTGCCAGAGGAACTAACACTGCTCTCCTTTACTAAATTAAAACCACAGATCTGCTTACTGAGGTTTGCCTCATGTCCAAATTTGTCCTTTATGTAAAGGAATTTTAGCAGATAGTAGATTCCTAGGAGAAAAGGAAGTCTACTCATTACATGAAGTACCCATGTCAATGTTATCAGATTTACATTCATACCAGAAAATCTTATGTTTATCTGTTACAATTACCACTATAACCACTTATATTGGTTGCTAAAGAAATTGTTACACTAGTAAATTTAAAATTTGATGCTCAAATGCTATCTATCTCATAAGACGTCTGTCAGCCACTGCTCTTCAGTAGGACCTTATTTATCTCTGTCATCAAATGTAATGATGTTAGGGGAAACAATATAAGAGAAATCTGAAATCTCATGAATAGGAGCATGTTACAAAATCTTCTAAACCATCTACATTTCTTCTGGCAAGAATAAAATTGCATCTAATGTGACTTTGAAGACAGATAAGAGTCTTGAATTTCTAAAAATATTTATTTTCTTTAAACATATTAAGGAAAAGTAAAAATATGCATATTTTGGAGATAAACAGCAAAAATATGTTAACTTGATGATGTTAATTTTCTGTCATTCCTTTTTTAAGAATGTCATTTCAAGCTGCAAATCACCTCCATCCCTTTCTTCAACAGGGTAGATGGTATATTTGTGTTCTCAACAAATCAGAATTTATAAAACCCCTGCAAGGCTTGATCCCCAGCACTGTAGCTTGCTTATGCAAGTAGCCTTTTTAAAAGTGATTTTAAATGTTTGTTTGTTTGTTTGTTTAAATGAATTTTCAGTTACACTGAATTATTTTCTTTCTCAGATGAACAGAAGCTCACAAATAATTTGGTGCAGCATACATGATAGTAGAAGTACTAGGTGTCACAGGCTCCTGATTTAAGGTCTTCTCTTTAGTTAAGTCAAATGAAAACTCTACAGTCAGGATGAGGGATCTCTGAGTCTCCTCAACAAGAAGCACAGTACCAACTGGCTTACGATGACCATGGTTATTGAACCGATGATGGTAACTTAATTGACAGTTGGGCTTAAAAGAGATATTCAGCTTTGGCATATCTAATATTTGATATTTCAATGATCAATTTTGTGGATGTGTAAGCACTGACAGAACAAGAAAATCACTAGGTGCAAAAGGGGGAATTTGTGTGATCAAAGATTCTAGCTCTGAGAAAATTCCCCAACCTCCTGGTATAATCAATGCAATAAAGAGTTTTCATGTCTCCACCAAATGTAAAAGAAGCTAAAAGGATCTGCCCAGAAGTAGATAGGTTTTATTGCACTCAAAGTAAACAGAAGAATAATCCTTTCATAATGTTTTTTTTCCTCCACTTTTCTGCAGCAATATACAACATGGTCCTTATACTTAATGGATGGCACATGTATAATTAAAGGTCACAGAATATTAATCTGGTGTGAGCACTTCAGCATCATAGACTACCAAGTTTCATTCATAGCTCTTGAACTCAGGGACTTGTTTGACTACTGCAAGCCTTCCACAAAGTAAAAACAATCTTAAAATAAAGGCTTCAAAGGATAGAGAATCTTATTCTTGGATCATTGCAAGAATCAGCAACTAAAAGAAGTCAAGCTGATTCAGACTACAAAAGATACACCCTTTATATGACTGACACTAATTCTGGGAACAAAAGAATGAAAAGAAAAATAACATTATACTTCAATACTTACTTTGTACTTTTTGTTTGTTTATTTTTTCAATATTATAGTAGAACTATGACTGAGCAAAACACAATCATGTAAGTCAAGGATTCCTAAACTGCTATGCATAACATTAATGACTTGTAAGCCACAGGCCTGTACAGAGCTGCTTCTGCTGCTATATTCACTTATAACATAAGGCTTGGATCAGTTGTGGCTGCTGCTTTACATTGTTTTTGAGGCCATCAATAGTCCCAGACTTCTAATAGACACTTGAGAGGCCACAGTGCCTAAAATCAGCATGGCATACTCAGCTGTTATATTGAGAAGAGGAGAGATAAATTATAAAAATGTGCTGTTTTCTTCTCCTTCATCTTTATTTTTCAATACAATGATTTATTGAGTTTTGGGGCTTTTTTTGAAATGCTTATTTTCTTCTTTTTGTTTGTGTCTTACATTTTTTACATAAATATGCAAAATCTCCTGATATAGTATAAAAGCAATTAGAACAGTAAAAAAAAGCTTTAACTGCTTTGATGGCTTCATGTCCACCAGTCAAAAAAAAAGCACTGAAAAGGAATTAGTAGTACAAAGAAACAAGTACTGTTCGACATAGATCAATATCCAGGATTCTACTTTACGGTCTTTAGTTGTGTTGACTGCTATTTTCAGTCTGAAATTAGATTGCACGTGTAAGTACTGTTCAACTTATTTAAGATTGTTGAATAAGGTCCTACATATTGATTAGTGTTTTGCCAACATGTGCAGTGCTGCCTGGACACCAAATAGAATTGCTACTTAGTTAAATAAGCAATCACTCAAAAGCTGATCTATTAAGAAAAGCAAGCAAACAAACAAACAAACAACTAACTAACTTCCTAAAACTCAGAAAATATAACAAAATCTAAAGAAATTCCTCAAAACAACAACCACCCCATCCAACCCTTAAAACAGAAACTAAAATACAGTCACTGGAAATGAACTTCATACATGAAAAGCAAGTTTAAAAATATAGTTGTAGTTAATTGAATATATGCACATAAATATCTGGAACTGAATTTGAAAAAGCTGGTAGTTTCCCAAAAGGATCAAGTTAAAATGACATTGACCACAATGTGCATTTAGACTATTCCTATACATTAATTAGTTCATTGAAACTTCTGCTGAATTTAAAGAGAAGGCTTATGTATGTGCATCAGTATGTGTATTTCACTCCTTCTAGATCTAAAGGCTGTTTTTCTATAAAGTTATTTTAAATAAAAAGCACTATATGCTGCCAGTTTTCAGCATCTTTTCAGCTTCTGTGCTCTTTGTTTATGCAAAGTCTGGATATAACTTGTTTTCTAGTTCATTCTCGTCAATGAAGTTTGCATAATGTCCAGTTGACCAGTAAAATTTAAAAAAATGCCAAATGCAAATCTGGATAATCCCAAAAGATTGCCATATGCTTAAAGGCAAATATATGTTTAGAGAAGGTACAACATGTTACTGAAATCTTTACATGATATTTTTATTTAAGCTGGAGAAATAACAATTAATATTCAACAGATTTGGACTCCTCTAGTTAATATTAGGAAGTTAATACCTATTACTTCAATTACTTCAATAGCTGTTACTTGTCATTCAATTAAATAAACAGTATTTCCCTCTGAACAGAAAAATTAAATCATAAAAAACAAAACAACTTTCTGTGCTTCCAGGTCTTCTGCCTCTTTCTCCGTGGTCTTTTCAAATGCATTACAAGTTTATCATATCAAAAGCTATGAATCTAATGGACCAGTGAAATTAGAAATCACTGCTGATGTGTCGGGCCAGATTTCTGTATTGTGGTGGTACAAACTGAGACTGAAGGCCTACAAGTGAGATGAAACAAGATGGACTTTCAGCAAGTGTGCCTGACATATAGATATGTATTATACCTACATCAAAAGGCTACTGAAAGCCAGAGTGTCTCCAAACACGACAAGAATACATGAAAGATATAAAAATAACTGCTGTGTATGTGTAAAATAAACAAAATATTTTGTAATGAATTAGCAAATTTGTAATGTTATGCATCAATGTATTTTTTTCTACAGGGAAATATAAAAAAGTGCAGCTTTAGCTCTTTTTGTTCTCTATTCAGCTTTTTGATATTGTTAGATATGGAGACTAGGAAAGACAGTGATTACTGGCTGATGGAAAACATGTACCTTAGAAACAGCTGTACGGAACACATCCTGAAAAAACAAGCAACCAAATAAACAAACAAACCCAAAACAAAACTCTAGAGAAAATATCACCATCTAACCAGGACTTTGGAGTTTGCATGCCATTTGCCTTTTGTGGGACGAGAGGCGGGAGCAGGTAGGAGCACTGTCAGGAGTGCTCTGTTTTGTCCATGACAGTGTACTGTGTGTTTTAAATCTGTGAGATACAACTGGAGTTAAAAACAATTTATGTGCCTTCATTTCCTCCTTTTCTTTCCTTCTGTGGCTGCAATTTGCTTGTTTTGGAGAAAGTCTGTTGTTTTAGAAATGACCATGGGAAGAAAGGCTGTTTTTCTCAATTGCAGAACTGGTAGGCAGATAACAATGTTAAAACAGCAATAAGGAAACACAAGCTGGTTTGATCTTATTTGTTAGATTTCAAACTCTGTGTGGACTATGTAGAAAACATGAGGATTCCAGATGAAATAGATAGAGGAGAACGTTCTTTGTGAATTGGTTTATGAAAAAAACGCTTGCCATATGATTTTGTTCAGAGGAAAAGAAATAAAATATTTCACACATCTTTCAAATTAAAGCACCATGTTGGAATAAGTTAGACGCCCCCAGTGTCTGGGAACAGTGCCATAAAATACCAACAGCTGACCTCTGTGGTGAAGCAACCTATGGTCTTGCCTAAGAAAATGTCTGTTCAGTTGGTAAAGAAAAATCAGGAAATCCTACATGGTCAGGAAGCAAATCCTTGCTTGTATCTTCCAGATATCTTACTTCCTCATTTTTTTCCCTAATATTAATTTATAAGAATTTGAAATGTTCACTTAGCTTTTTCTGTAGCAGTTTATATCAGAAACTCTGGAAAGTAACTTACGGACTTCTAATCTGGGCAAACCCAACACAAAAACCTGAAAAGATTGATAGCCCAGATGTCAAATATTACCCTTTAGTTTTGATTTTGTTCTAAAAATCATCTAACCCTAGTCATGCTCAAACAGCTAATGCTGACAAACATTACTTACTTTCCCAGCAAGACACCAGCTATGGACATACAGCTAAGAAAGATTAAGCTAGTGTGTTTTACCATCTTATTGTGCATGCTTAGTCTGCTGCTTCACATCAGAATTTTACATTAATGTACTTCTTTTATAATTGAGGCTGATTTAAAATTTCTTCACTGTCAATTACAGCCTTACCGTACATGTCTTAACACATAGTAGCAGAACTGGTCTACAACTTGTACCCTTACTTTCAGACTAACTGTATAAGAGTGAGACAGAAAAGAATCTTCATTTCCAGGCACCAGTCCTCTGCTTGGGAAATTGTTCAACAGGATGTTACTGATGTGGGAAACAAACAATTGCTCTAGCTTTAATGATACAAACCCACTGACTGTGATGTAAACGGAGGAAAACATAAAGAAAATCCAGTCATGAAGGAACAAACAAGAAACAAAACATTTTAGCCTTCTTTGATTTATTGCTCTGTTTCAAGTTGAAATCTTCCAGTTTGACATGGAAAGTCTGAGACTAATTTGGATATTTATTTTGACCTTTTGTAATTGAATAATGTTTAGTTCTAAGAGACCTTTTCGTTCTAATTTAAACATTACATTCTCCATGAATAAATATTTATTCTTTGCGTATGGTCTTTTCATTGCATGCAGACTGTTTAGTTTTCAGACTGAAAAAGGTCAGTTCATCAAAGAGTACAGGTACCATGATGAAACAAAAGCAACCTTTTGTGTAATTTGATGGCGGCAATGAGTCCAGGCTAACAGTCTGACTAATGACTAATTTAATTTCTTTCAAAATCTGCAGTAAGGAAAATGTGACAACATCAAACATTTCTCATAGGAATATGTTAAAACTACATGTCTTTTAGCACCTAGAACACAGACTCATTTATTCACAGAGCTGGGCAAAACCCCTGAGGCTACATGTGTACTTGTATACTAAATAGTGCTTTGGAATGTTTTGGGACAACATTATGTTATTGCTAAAGTTTTTTAGAAGTACTTTGCATGCTTTTAGGCTACATTGACGATTATTTCCCCAGTTCTTTTTCCAGTCTGATACTGCCACAAATTGTCATTTTGGAAACACATTGATATCACCTTTACATCTTGGATGATAGAGAATAACAACTCTAAGAGTCATAATCAAATTAACAGAATTATTTTCCCTAATGAAAAGAACGCTTTTGTTAAAGGCAGACATATGTGTGGCTTTACAGTTGATGTTTCTATTACTTGCACGGATTTAGATGATTATTTATTGGCAAGGTGAACTGCAACTTTCATCAAAAGAAACTTCACCTCCCTCCTCAAATGGATCAATCCAACCACTGAGAGACAGATACCAGAGACAAAAAGACTAAAAAACACAAAATATAAATGATACTTATGAATATTGCCATTTTTCAATTAAAGCTTACCTCTGTGCCATTTTTATGTTATATAAACCCAGATAAAGGTCTGTTAAAAAGAGAACAAAAATGCTGGTACTGAAGAATGTATTGCAATAATTCTCTACAAGGTTTGAATAAATTGAAAAATTTTGAAACAAATTTACAAATACATAAATTTTCAGATGTCATTTTTTATGTTTACAATAATAGTAATTCAGAAAAAAAAAGTTGAAACATTTATTTTTTCCCTCTTTTCTCTTTATTAAATTTCACTTACTTTTAATTTCTCATTTTAATAAAATCTAATGAAGGAAATATATGGAGGTAAGGTGCTTATTCTGTGATCCAAAATAATTTCTGAATCAAGCCCAATTCTGTTTAATGTTGTAAAGCACAATAAAATTATTAAAAAAGACTTATTTAAGATATAGAGCAATGTGTTAGAAAAACATTACTTTAAGTGACTGTACAACAGTGGCCATCTCACAGACCATGTCATACAAAGTATCTAAAAGTCAGAATGTTAAAGCACAGTAACCATAGCCATAATCATCTAAAGCTAAAAATTTAACTTAAACATCAAACCTGCTCAATGATGAAATTTGTTGCAAATTGGGGAAAGTAGGAAATACAAGCAAAAGAAATGAATTATAACAAATATTTGTATCATAACTTCTGTGGAACTAGAAGGAAGCAGTCAGACAATTGAAATGAATGGTAGAGTATATAAAGGCAGTTCTATCAAATTTCCCTTCTGTCATTCCAAAACCAGAATATTATGTAGCAATAGAGATGGAGAACTAATATGTTTTATCATTAGGGGTTTTTTGTTTTGCTTTTTTGAAAGGCAACTAACTTTGTGAGGAAACATAGATATTGAAAGGAAATGCTTTTCTTTTTGCAGGTATGTTTCCAAAAAAACCACCGTCATTCAACAGTTATAGTCTTGGAGATGCCATCACCAAGGAAGAAAAATATTGGGATAGCTTCTGGAGGGAAAAAAAACCCCAAGAACTCAAAAAACATATCTGATTTCTTCAGTTAATGGACTTCTAAGTGTTTTATGGTGCATTGAAAATTTTTCACCCTCACCTTCTGCTAACCTTAATTATTCCACAAGAATCAGTTACATCTCTCTCTCTCTTCATCCCAGTGTATAGTTTCATAAGACAATGGCTTTTCTTTCAAAGCCAGTTTGGAATAGCTGTGCCATTTTCTCCCTTTGATCATAGCTCACCTGCACAACAGCTTGAGCAGCAGCTGTAAACTGGCTCACTGAAATTACCTGCACTGGGAATATGACACCATCTTGACCTCTACAATTGCATTCAGCTACATTTGTGGAACGGCACAAACAAGTACAAGATGAGGAGCTCATAAATTGTCTTTCCTGAAAAAAAAACCAGCATCATGAAATTTCATCTTTTACCCACTTGCTTTATCTTTCACTTCTTTCCTTGCTAACCTGTCAGTTGACTCCAAATGCTAACTACCCTTTTCTGTCAAACTGATCAGTTAACATAAAGAACTGCATTTCATGGCAACTGTTCCCAGTGTTTATATAGTATCAAGTTCAGTTCTTCTGTTTCAGACCTGAAAAATATTTGCAAAAAAGAAACCAAACAAGCTTTCTTCCTTTTTTTCCCAAGTGTGTTGGTGGAGCTAACAAAATATGTTGGTTTCCTTCCAGTTTTGGTGGCCTGTAATAATTAAAATAATGTAAAGAGAAATGCAGAGGTAGAAGGAAGAAGATGACTTAGAAAGTTTTACATCCAACATCAAGTTGAATAGAATTTCTTATTTTCAAGATTTACATTACTGTTATCCATACAGTCATTGTAGTTACAGCACAAAATTCTAACTGCTAATTTATGAAAACATGTTTTATTTTATTTTCCCACTCAACACTCCACCTGCATTATAGTGCCATTTACAAGCTTTAAGTAAGTTTTGGTTGGCTTCTGACTCTTTCAGTTGCAAGGCTATGACCTTCTTGGGATCATGAAAAACTGGTGGGATGGCTGCCATGACTAGAGTGAGACACTGGGATACACAAGATCTTCAGGAAGGACAAGACTGGGACATAAGGCAGGGGAGTTGCTCCTTTGTGTGAGAGAGTAGCTGGAGCTCTGCTTGGAGATGGAACAGAAGCTGAGGGAGATTTATGGGTTAAGACTAAAACAAAAGCACGTTTGCAGACACTAAACTGGAAGGAGTTGGCTGATAGGTCAGAGGATTGTCCTGCTATCTAGAGGTACCTTGATGGGATGGAGAAACAGACTGGCAGGAACCTCATGAGAAGTTCTCCTCAAGAAGGAGAATGTCATGCAGCTGTGAAGAAACAACACCATACACTATCATATGCTAGAGGCTGTCCAGATGGAAAAGAAGCTTTGCAGAAAAGAACCTGGGGATCCTGGGGTATAACAGCGATGTGCCCTTGTTGCAAAGAAGGCTGATGGTATCCTGGACTGTATTATACAAAATGTTGCCAGGAGGTTATCCCCTTTACTCACTGTATACAGGTCTGGGGTCCTCAGTAGAAGAGAGAGATGGACATACTCAAAAAAAGAGCTCCCACGTAGGGCTGTAAAGAGGATTAAGGGACTGGAGCACTTTTCATACTAGGAGAGGCTGAGCGAGCTTGGATTGTCTAGCCTGGAGAAGAGAAGGCTCGGGAGAATCTATTTAGTCTGTATAAATATCTGAAGTGAGAGTGTAAAGAATAAGGAGACAGGCTTTTTTTACAGTGGTGTCCAATGTCAGGACCAGAGGCTACATCAGGAAACACGTTTTTTACTGTCAGGGTGACTGAGCACTGGCATAGATTGTCCAGAGAGGCTGAGGAGGCTCTCTCCTAAGAGATAGTCTAAATTCCTCTGGATGAAGTCCTCAACAACTGGCTTTAGGTTGCCCTGCTTGAGCAAAGTGATTGGACCACACGACCTCCTGAGGTCCCTTCTAACTGCAAACACTCTCATTCTATGAGCTAGGCTATCATACAGATAAATTTGCAGTTCATCTCTGGTTTCTCTAATATCTCCTGTGTAATAAGACTAGTAGCATTTTCTAGCATGACTATGACTGAGATCAAGTAGTTGTGTTTTTGCTTGGGGAACTGGCACCTACTAGTGCCTTGTGTTTAAAGAAATCAAGGTAAAATATTCATTACCCAGTTTCTTGAGAGTGCTGTGGTCTGTTTCTCAATATAATAATTTAAAAGAGCAGTGTATTGCACTGG
>JAWWES010000001.1:70656986-70670410 GCA_035583135.1 Lophotriccus pileatus
AAGTTCATGGACTACTCTAACTCCTCTACTTTAGCTTGTGGGCATTAGATTGTCAGAACTCTTAGAGGTGAGGTGCACAACCTTTTTATTTAGACTTGCATATCTTCTCAGCAGCCCTTAATCATGAGTAAATATCAGTGATCAATCCTCTATTTATGGCATTTATTTCCAAATGTTTTTAAACAGACCTAATCTCATTATCTCTAGATAACCCAAACAAAGATGTGTCCATTTCCTCTCAAAACAAACAAACAAACAAACAAACAAATTAAAAAATAAAAATTATTTATTGCAAGGACTTTTCATTATAAATTTCCCATATTCAATTTTTAGGGATTTTTTTTCAGCCAAAATTCTACCATTTTCCCCATAATTTACAACTAGTGCAATATCCATAAAAAGAAACCTTTTCTTCTGAGTAGTTCTACATTATAAAATAAAACAGGTCACATTCATAAATTTTGCATAGGTACTGTCACAGTACTGCACATCAGTAGAGACGTAACATGTTATTGGACTGTTAAAGCAAAAGCAGGAAAAGTTTCCTCAAATATAATGTCCCTTGGGGAACCATCGTGATATCAAAACCTGTTTAAATATTTTGAAATGTCTGCAAACTCACACTAGATTATTGGAATTTAATTTGGGATTAATGTTTCTGATGGGTGGTGAGCCCGTTTCCTGAGAAATGCTGATTAAAAACCTTTCCCTTACGCAAAATGACACAAGCCAGAAAAAAATACTTGGTGCTATTTTTACCCTTAAAAGGGTGTTTTAGTCCTGAAATGTTGTTATATTTTCAGTTTTGAACCTGCCTTTACCATTTCTGTTTAATCACAAAGGAGATTTTTGTAACTGAAAGTTCCAGTTGTAACATAATTGCATCATTCCAGATAGGGATTTTAAAGGAAATGCATTTACTGAAACTCATGATAAAGCAGCAAATGTTAGCAATACTGACATAAGCATAATGTTTGGACTCTGAGATAGGATTACTAATGTCTCAGACTGTCAGGGAACCTCCTTCCATCTTTATCACTATCAAGGCCTGAGAAATTTGCAGTTTGGTTCTCATCAGCACCACCAACTATTTGTGTAGAGGTCATTGCTGAATGGCAACCAAACGGCAGACAACACTGAACAGCTGCCTCAACAGCTTTAGCAGTGTAGGGGGTGAGAGAAAGTGAGAATTGAAATCTAGGCCTCCTGGACGCAGCACTACTGAATACCCCTTCTCCCTCCTTCCCCCTCTCTCCATCCCCACTTTTTATTTTTTTTTTCTTTATTCAGAGGTTCACTGAAAGTTTGAAAGGCTTCAAGTGTGAGGTCAATACTGCTAGGTCGCTTAGCTGCTTGTCAAACATCACGGAGACTATAACAAATCTGCAGATAGTATAAGAATGGATTTTCTAGATGGGACCAACATGTTTTTATTGTATATAACATCTGAATGAGGAACTGCCTTCTGCAAATATTTGATGCAAATGAAAGCATGCTCTCACATGAGGAGTTATGCTGATTTCTGTGAGACATCTTGCATACATAATGATTTGCAGCATTGAGACTGTTCTGTGGCCAGTAAGGCTCAGCTGGAAGCTTGTCACGGTTGGTTCTGAATTTGTGCAACATAGGAATCAGTCTGTGTGTATTTTCTACAACTTTGTATTTGGCTTGAGGTCATGTTTTTAGCAGATTGAGATAAAGGCAATAATGCTCTTAATTTATCAATGTTTTTATATGCTCTTAATTTATCAATTTATTTAACCAAAGTCATACAGTACTGAAAATTTATTTTTGTTTGTATTTTTTAATTATTATTACTTTGAAAAATCGGCCTAAATATTTAACCTATTTATGCTCTAAGGATTCTATGCCAAAACTAATTGAAAATTAAAGCTTAAATGTTTTCATACCATAAGCTGAGGGTTTCAGCAGTTGATGTGTTCTTAGCAGACAATCTCTGAACTGGAAAGATGCCAAGGTAGACTTACATATGGCAACACCAGCGCACTTTGTATGGATTTTAGTACTTTTACAGCTCTGATTCAGGCATCCACAGGATAACATGTTGAATCCATTTCTTTGTGAAAGCTGCTCTTGGAAAGGAAGGGCTTTTAATTCAATGTGTGTGTTGAGAAGAATAAGAGTACCGGATGCCTGAAATTAAGTTTATCTGTAACCTTCAAGGCAGTATGCAAACTAATGAGATGTAGAAGAATTTTCACTACATCTGTTACCATTTGCTCACATTTAGGATGAACACTTAAAAAAAATATTCTTATTATGGAGCCCTATTTCTGAAAATAATATATTTTGTGCATACACATTCATGCTGCGTATTTAGTGTTTGAGGAAAGCAACTAAATGGGATACTTTTCTTCTCCTTTTTATTAATATTTAATTAAAAGCTCAAGAAGATCACATTTTGTCAGATGCTCTTTTAGCCATAGGAAAAATATATCTACAGTAACACTTTTCTTGTTTGATCTCTTTTTTTTGGGTCAACTTACTTCCATACACAGACACACACAGATACCACATCCCATGATAGGGACACAATGCTGTTAACAATTTTTATGCTTGAGGCCAGGGAAATTGTATCACACTTGCTTTTGACTCCAGATCAAGAACAGTAGCTGTAACATGACAGAAATAAAAATAGAGAAAAAGTCTTTGAAGGTTTGAAATGCTGAAATTGTTAAGTCTGGCTTGTTAAAGTGGTTTCTTGTTCACAGTAGCATTTGCTGCCTTGCTAATGATCTTCTGGTTGGGACAGATCCAGCCAGTGTATCTACTGTTCATTTAAACTCATACAGAAGTTTGAAATTTGACAATAAACTATTTCTGTAATACTTCAGCATGGAGGAATTATGGGGGAATGGGGATGAGGGGAATGAGGAAGGAGAAGCAAGAAAAAAGGAAAAAAGAATCAAAAATACAGTACTGTGAGATGATAAATTTTATTTAAATGAAATTTTAATAAAACAGAACAATTCATTTAAAAAATGATTCCTGACACAAAGGCTACTATAAAATTAATAACCAAGTCCTCCATTTATCATACAATCAAAATTCCCACTGGAATTAAACTCCTGTGAGGTCTAACAATCAGTGTTTGAAGTTTTACATGTACCTGTCTTTAAAATACTGCAAAAGAAGGGGAAATTAGACCTTACAGCTGTGTAACATGGGCAAAATAAAGCCTTATGTGCCCATAATGCACAGACACCCTAATTCACAGATCCTCAGGCAGACAAAAGTGTCTGTTTTCAAGTAAATTAAAGACTGTATAGTGATTCTCAAAAGTGCCTCAAGTCATCCTACTGTTTGCTTCTGACAAATTATTACTATAGAGGCCAAATCTCCTGTCAATGATTTATAGACAGTTTTAGTATAATCATTCCAAAGTGAAAAGGGGTTTTGCCACAGGAAAATATTGAGACATCTGGAAATGATATTACTCTTACTGATTCCTAATATTAAATATATATTAGTGTAAGGCTGATGTCTCCTAATATAAATACTGGCACAAATGTACTCCCTTTAAATGTAGTTTCATCTCAGCTGTGGCAATGAATAAAAGTGTAATATAGTTATTGTCTTTAAAAAATTTGTCCTAATATCAGTGATTGTAATGGACAACTAAGGAACTGAAGTGCTACCTTGTAAAATACATTTCTCAAAAAAATAATCAACAAAAAAATCCGACACTTAATTCTAGAGAGGAGGCAAGCATATGACAATCCAGGTTTTAGCAAGCTGGGACTTCTTTTATTTTTTTTCTTTATTGAGATGGGATTGAGCAGAGGTAGCAATTAATTATCTTAGAAATCCTAGCTATGAGGAATTTAAACTGTAAGTTCACACGTGAAAAACAGTCTGAAGTATTTCTCTCATTTCTAGAAAACAAAAAAACTGCAATTCCTTCCCTCGTTTCTAGATGAAACTTCTTTACTGGTCTGTTCCTGTCCCTACGGCAGACACAAAGGACTCCAGCTTCAGTTTCTTTAGACATTTTAAGCAGGTGGATCCATTAGACAACAAAGCAACAGGGAAGACAGCACAAAACCTATCCCTGGCGTTTAGGCCAATGGAAGCAACAGATCAGCTATAGCCAGTTTGCACAGCATTCGTATCCAGATGGAGTTTTCTATCACTCTCTGACAGAATTACTGTGCTCCCCTAAAATCATGTGTGTTATAATCACAGGGCTGAATTATGTCCCTCCAGTGTAGTGATTTTATAGAGGAAAAGCAAAATAATACATTGCTTGTTCTGGGTGCTGTAAGAGGAGATGAGGTCCCTAAAGCACAAATCCTGCAGAAACACATATAGAAAAAAAGCAGCTAATGAAATCTTATCTGCATTGTCTTATTCAGCGTCATTGCCACATCCTTAAACTTCAAACAGGGTTTCCTTTAGAAGCAGGTAGATGTAGCAATCAGAAAGACAGCCTGGTAGAGAATGTACCTTTGTGCAATAGAGGTAGTCAAGGAAACAGAATCAGAAGTGAAAAGGTGACTAAATTTCTGGAAGGGGAAATGTGCTTTTTAAGAACCTGTGGCTAACAGAAAGATAATTTTATACTCATTACCATTTCTATACCCCAGGAAGCCTCGTCAAATAACATTTTAGAAAGACCAACGAGTTGTACATGTTACTGTGTAAGAGTTTATTCCATGCATGAGGTACATCATGACAGAAAGCCCTAAGGTAGTCTTTGAAATGCAACCTGCATGGGTTATGATGAAGACAGATGAGAATTGGGGTTTTCACGCCTTGTTAACCTCTAAGAGGTAACATTTAAGGCCAAAATAGGCTATGACAGTCATCTGGATTTGTATCTTATTGTAGGTATAATGGAAGGAATAATTTGAATAATTTGATCAAAGTGATAAGCTTGGAAAAATAGAACAGAAGAGAACAGAACAGTTGACTTAGAAGGAATCTCCAGCGACCATCTGGTTTAACTGCTTAAATTTAGCCCAGTTGCCTTCATCTAGTCTAATTGTCTAGACATGTAAGAAGAATGACAAAAGAGGCATTCAGCATACTTTTGAATGGATGGAAATTGAGCAAGATCACTCTTGACAGTATTGAAAAATAAAAGATCATAATAAACAAATCACATGAATATTGACTTTAAAATGGTTTTATAGGTGTTAGATAAACTCTAGATACTTAAAAACTATACTGATGCACACATTATTGCTTCTTATTTAGATGTATTGCTTCAGGTGTCCCACAGGAAATAATTTATTCTTATTATTTGATTCACAGGAATTTGCAAACCTTTTGAAAACATTAAAATTTGGATTTTTTACAGAACAAAAACTGAATAAAAATCCTCAACTGGCATAAACTTATAATTCTCATATCAATTTTATTTATTTCTCTGTTTGGTTTGGTTTGGTCCACAAGTGTCATATCAGCCCATCCATAGCAAAAAAAGAAACACTCAAGAATATTAATTATTTAACCTATTTCTATAATTCATAACAGCACTGAAAATATACCTATGAAATTATGCTTATACCGATCTAGGAGAAACATTACTGTCATTTTCTTGAATGGAATGGAAATATTAACTACCTTTTAGGATCAGCCTGGCCTAACTTTAAATGCACATCTGCAATCAGGCACAGGTGTCACAAAGTGGGGATACCAAAGCAACTAACTTATATCAGGGATTATAAAAATATTTACCCCTGGAGATATATCTAGTTGTTTACGTACTTCTTTCTTTATAAGTGGAAAGTAATGTGGATCATTAATACCATCTGCCTGTGAATTAGGGAGATTTTTTTCTTACAGAAACAGTGTAAGATATGAACAAAAAGGCTTTGAGTTGTTATGAAGGTGAAAAATGATAAAAACGTGATACAGAGATCTTCAAATGGCTTCTGAAAAGCAGTATCATAAAATTATATGTTTTTTCTCCTTCCTTCCTTCATCCATGTTTTCTTAATGGTTATTTAAATGGCTCAGGATCTTTACTCAGCACCAATGTTTAAGGCAATCAACATCCTCAAAATGATCTTTCTGTATGCATGTGTAAGTTAATACTCATCAAATATGTTCCTAATTCCAAGGCAAGTAATGAATTTTAGAATACATTTTCCCCTGGAATGAATGACCTTTAGGATGCTCTCTGTGTGTGTACACACACACACACACATATATTATTCATGTACTGAAGCAGAGCTCAATGTAGGGATGGCATGAACAGGAATCCTCACTGCTCGCAGCATTTCTGTGGCAAAAAGAACTAAATTTGTAGGCAAAGCATACAAAAGATGAGGTCTTTAAAGTATAGGCTAATTCAACCTTTGACCAAGAGGGAATGATTCCTTTTTATTTCTTTAAGGTTCAATATAAGTACATGATGGCCTATTTGTATCTCCACAAATCATAACTAACCCATACTATTGGACTGGCTTTGGCATTAGCTTTGTAAAATTGTCTCTTTTTATTTCAGTGACACAGGAGATAAGCTTTTAAAGAGGTCTGCCAGTACTCAAGCTTTGATATTTACACCTCAGTAAAAATATTGTAAACTGATTATGTGAGCAGAAAATCAGTAGGCACAATGTATGTTTCTCAGTTCCCAACTCTGCTTCAATTAAATTACTGCCTGAAGAAAATTATAGCAGTGACTTACTATTCTCTGTTAAAGTAAATGGACGTATCCCGCTTGGTACAGAATATTCCCTAAATTTCCAAAGTTGAGCCTACACCTCAGAAAGTGAAGCCTGAATACTTCTGAAAGTGACTGGAGATTCGTAGTTTTTCTTCCATCTCCTTTTTGCCTTTTTTTCCCTCTCCTAGGTCTCTTCACACTAACACTCTGGTGATTAATGTTTGTAGAGCTTCTATGAAAGATACTTTAGATGCTTTAGGATAGAGCAAGTTCAGAGTTTTGAAAAAATATGTTTTCTAGCAGACGGTCATTACATATCTAGCTAAAATATTTATGAAGGTGCAACACCTTTCTCACATATGGAAACAGGAGTGATCCAACAATGTCAGAGGGAGTCTATACTGCTATTGTAAGTCAGCAAATTTATACCTGGATTATATATATCTGGGGAACCACAAACAGTTCTGAAAGCCCGTTTCTTTTAAAATATAAAAAAATAACATTGGGGGTCAGAGTCACAAATTTAAACCACGTCCTTTGTATAAAAAGACAGGGAAAACAAAGCAACTGTATGTACATTCCCCTTATTGCATCACATTTCTTTTGCTTTGTTGTGAACAGCTTCTCATGACAGTGAAAAGAAGAAAGAGGATAAAAAAGCTTTCAAGTTATTAGCCAGAAAACAAAGCAAACACCATTACCATGAATACATATTGTGAATACACTTTTGCAAATACCAGCTGAGTAGAAAAAAATAGTACACTGTAACTGTTTTCCAAGTTTTCTTTTTCTTATAAAGTTCTAAAGGTTAAAAAAAAAGCCTTTTATATACTTTGATATATGAAGGAGAGGAAAAGAAAAATTCATTTTGTCTTCATGTATTTACCATGGTCAATACAACTTTTTTCAAGTGCTTGACTTGGAATTGTCAGAACCCATTTGCTATCCATAAAATTAACTTACTACATCATTTCTACCCTGCTGATAATTTATTATTCTTGATGGGGGGGGGAAGAGGGATTAAATAATATCTGATTATTGGCAGCTTGAAAACATTAGGTTATTCTGAGGAGTGGTTTTTGAATTATCACGTTGCAATAGTTTTAAATTGACAAATTTTCCTTTCACATGCACACATACATTCAAGTGAAGTTGGATGAAAGCTGAAGTTGAAATTAGCAGTAGCCTAAGGGCATTACTGTAATTACTAGGCCCTTTAAAATGTATCAGTATCATGTCTAGTGTAATAAAAGTAGAGTCATAGCTGTAGCACAATTAAGAACAAGAAACTCTGCGAAAGGTTGTCAGATTCTGTTAGCTGATATCAGAGATAAACTAAATGCATTATTTGTGTGATTATGGCCACTGTTCTTATCAGCAAACTGTCTGCAAAAAGAGGTCCTTTGATAGGTCTCACTATTTTTTGCTTGGCTTGTTTTTGGTTGGTTGATTGGGTTGGTTTTTTTCATTTTTCCTAGAGCAGTGAATTAAAACAACACAATGAGTAACAGAGAAGCAAAGAAAAGTCTAGATGTTAGGTTGCACAAAAATAAAAGGTTTTATTTGTTGAATTGTAGAAGTGGGCCTAATATTTCATATTAGAATTATTAATAATTTGCAAGTTAAAAGGATTTCTTGGTCTTTCTCTGCACTAAGAAGAACCACTGAGGGCAAAAGTTAGGCATACTTTCAAATGGAATGAGAAAAGAATGCATCAAGATTTTGGTAATCAGTGCCCCGAGATTTTGAGCTGATTTCCAAGCATTCATATCTTTTCAGGGACAGACAAATGTAGATTCAAAGCCCGCTGTTGTGTCAGGAACAGGTTGCAAGAGCCTAAATCAGGTCTGTACAAGGTTCTTTTCACCAGGTGATACATATGGCCAAAAATAAGGCTGGAAAAGCAAAAAATGCCAGTCTGGAGAATGCGGGTGTTTTGTAGAAGGGGGTGGAATACACAAAAGCTGTTAAGCAGATCATCATACTGCCAGATGCCAAAAGCAACAAATAGATTTGCTCCATAATTAGGGAGCAGAGCATACTGTTATGCAGTCTTGCAGTGCAATTGTCCATCTCCTGGAGAGCTGAGTGTAGCCAGGTGGATATTTCCAGGCTACAGTTGAATGAGAGTGTGTGTGAAAGCATTGATGAGCCCCATTCAAGTTATGTCTATTTTGATCTTCTGAGCTTGCAATGCCCCAAACCACAGAACATTTTAAGTACTCATGTTGGTGTTTTTATGGTTTGGAGGGTTCTGGTTTTGTCTTTTTTGTTTGTTTTGTTGTTTCTCTTTTACATTTTAATATGGAAAAACATTAAAAAATAAATAAAGCTGCCTTTGCAACAAGCATGCAAAAAGCCCTGAAAGTATCAACATAGAAGTAAAACATTTTCTTCCACTCAATTATTGCACAAGGGATACATTTAGTTCAGGATGTACAACAACTCCAAAGAGAAAAGACATCTGGGTTCAATTCATAAAAGCCTAGGGCAACTAAAGAAACCTTCTAAAATGACACCGAAGCAGAGGAAGAGGTTATTGTTTCTACGACTCAGAAAAAAACCCATCCATTATGCAGAGACTAACAAAAAGATACAGATACTTAAAAAACTGAAGTAATTAAGCAATATTCAAGGCAGGGAAAAGGAATGAAGGGAATAACTCTGGTGGGTTGCTTTTGTGAGAGTGGTGTAGTTGTCTCCAATCCTCTTTATTGTGTTTACAGAGAGACATAAACGTGCTAAAGTAAAGATTAGTCTTAGGAAAATGCCTGGGAACTACAAAGTGTTTTAACTACACAACACTGTTATACCTTACCAACTATCCAAACGTACCACTCGGGTGAATACCTTCACTTTGCAATACCTAGTATTCTCTTTCTACTGTTGATTTCCATGAAAACACTTTAATATTCCAAACTATTCAAAGACATGTTGTAGGATAATGTTTCTTCAATCACAGGGGGTCAGCTGTGATCAATATTTTTCTGTTATCAGCAGAAAAAAATTGAGTCATTACTCCTTAATTTATGTAACTGTAGCTTTCTTTTTTTATATAAACCTTTCTGATTAATATAAACCACAATGTTAGGGAGACCTGTGGAATGAATTCAAGACCAAAATATCCAGAGCTACCATCCTGGGAGCTCTTTCTACCTCGTCCTTGAAAGAGGCTGTCGCCTCCCTAATCTTTATCACCACATCTCCTCCTGAAGTTGAATTAATTGGTTCAATCCCCACTAAATTTTGTTTCACTTTTGTTATGCATACTAGCAATCCATTTATAATCCCTGATGATGTCTCTCCCACTAAGCCCTCCTACCAAGGATCACCTTCAGTGTGGTGTAACATTTCAACAACCACAACTATACCTACTGAAAGATTCACAAAAACAGCAGAACTTCCCAAAGGATTCTTCCTAATATGTGGAGATAGAGTATGGCAAGACATCCCCTAATACCCAGTGGGAGGTCCCTGCACAGTAGGAAAATTGGCACTTTTTAATCCAGCAAAATTCAAATTACCAGAACACAGCTCTGTAATCCTAAAATCAGTCATCAATCAAACCTCTTTTAAAAGGACAATTCGGTCTCCAAAAACAGCAAACAAATTTAAACCAGCAAAACAAGTTCCCTATCCTTATTGGCTAGCAGGCGATCCCGGCCTACCTACTCCACCCTCTAATCAGGAAATGTTACCTAAAGTAGCTGTTTTACCATCACCTCTACCGTTTCCTGAAAACTGTGATTCCTCTATAAATATTTGGTCACAGACTAAAAATTTCTGGGCATCAACTATTCTCCCAGCAACTGGAACAACCCACGCACTCACTCTGATTACACATCTTGGGTGTTGGCTTACAAAAGAGGCCAATGCCACGACTAAGGCAATAGAGGACTTGTTGGCAGACACTCAGCAATTAAAAACTGTTACCTTGCAAAATCGTGCAACTATTGACTTCCTTCTCTTGGCCCATGGACATGGGTGTCAGGACTTTGAAGGAATGTGCTGCATGAATTTTTCGGACCATTCAGAATCCATCTCTAAAAGCATCTCCACTCTAAAAGGATTAGTTTCTGACTTCCATGTATCCAAAGGTGCTGGTAGTCCTTTAGGTTGGATATCCCTGCCTAATATTCCTAATTGGCTTAACAAAACCATTAGCTTTATATTTTTTGTACTAGTAATCTTATTTGTAATTTTAGTTATCCTCCCCTGCATTTTACTGTGTTTGCGGAAACTAATTCTCAAAAGCTTTTCAACCAATGTTGTTTTAGAAAACAAAAAGGGAGGAGATGTTAGGGTTAGACTAGGGCCTGCAGCAGGATTTGATCAGTGGAAAAACAGTTCCCTGGACCAGGAAACCAAGATATAGAAAAAGGAACTGTTCTGGACCCAGATAAGTACTTGAAATCTGCTGTGACTAACAGCAGGGCCAGAGACAAGACAACCTAAGTGATCTATTACTCTCCTGACCCAGTGGTAGTCCCCATAGTTATCAGCAGAGCTACCCCCTATTCCTGTAACTGTCCTATCCCATATGTAAGTTTTACATAGTCCCCTCTTTAGTTCTAGTCCTTTCCACACAGACCCCTATAAAATCCTGTACCCTTGCCTAATAAACTAGTTCGCCATTTTCCAACAACCCTGTGTGCTCTCTTTATTCTGCTACCCTGGACTGTGACCCCTCCTCCTCACACGGGGCCGGGTCTGCTCCCTGCTGAGCACCAGGGGTTTCCCCGTGGACTCTTTGCTTTCCCTGGGCCCCAAACCAGGTCACCACAACTTTAAAAAAAAAAAAAAAGATGAGTATATAGAGCCACTGGTTAAACGACATATAATCAATAAGTTAATTTCCCTTCATAGCAATTCTTATCCTTTTATATCTACAGGTTTTTAATGTTATATAGTGGCAAAGAATTTAAGGCCTATATAGCTTTTAATACTATTTATCTCTAACTTTATTTCTTTAGTCATCTGGTTTTCAATCATATACCGCTTTGCTTTTTCATGTTTTTTTGGTTGTAATTTCTCCCTCTGGAACACCTTTATACAGGTGTTTTGAAAATTAAAATTAATCTTTTTCTCTGTCAGATACACACATACAACTGTCAAATAAACTGACAAAATTAAATATATTTAAAATTATTTCCAAAATTTACTTTCTCTTAATGGAAAACAAATATATTTAAAATTATTTCTAATATTTACTTTCTCTTAATGAAAAGCATTTACTGAAATACAGAACTTTTACAAAAAAAGCTGTGCAGAATCTACTCCCCCATCTCCTGCATAACATGTCCTTATGTGCTCAAGGAATACAGAACAGTAGGATGACCTTCAAAGAAACATTACATGAGACATGAACATCTTAATAAAAGCATGAAGGAGGGAAGAATAGAAAACTGTTGTGTTAAGTTCTCCAAATGAATGAGTTGAAGCTTGCATCTAATGTTCTTATTTTGCAGTGGGGTGAAATACCTGAAGATTAGGAAGTTGTAATTTGCAGTTATTGTCTCTCTTTGATCTACCATGTCCAAGCAAAGTGATGAATGTGCCAATATAACATTACTAAGCCATATTGCTGAGGCTGTCAGGCACTAAAATGGAAACATCTAGTACAAAACAGATATTCTATCTCCTTAAGTATTTACTATCTACTTTCATAAACAGATAAAAAAAAAAGCTAACAAAAAATCTAAACCATAAAATAAGAAAAAGAAAAAGAAAAAGAAAAGACAACTTGGAAAGTAATATTGTAACTGTAAGCAAAGCTGAGCAAAAGAGAATGAGAAGCACTAAAAAGCCCAAAGAACAAAAATACTAAAAATATTGATAAATATTTAACAAAGTAGAATACCTGCTTAGATATTTTTTGTTCTATTTGTGAAAAACATGAAAATACAAAGGACACAGGTATGCTTATCTCACTGGGTATTCAATATGTGAGATTAAAGTCAAATTCAAAACATCTAAAGTGCATAAAGAGACAGTTCTAAAACCAGATTCCCTAAAGATCTCGAAACAAGGGTTCTCGATTGATTATATAATTTATGAAGAAATTTAGGCTCTGTAACATTTTAAAATGAAAGGAGCTTCAGCTCAGAATGCTTCTGATATTGACTTAAGATACTGAGATTTTATGAGTTTTATGATATTTAGCAAAGTGTTTACTTGAGAAATTTGACACAAGAGCTTGGTTCTTCTTACTTATCTAAGGAATGCACAAATTTCACAGGAGATCATAAAGGACAACGAAATCTCTCAGATTGAAAGACACAGTTGATTCTTCCCTTCTGGTTCCTCAGAAGTAATACCACTGTTTTTCTCTGGCCTGGTGAGATTCCTTTCCCCAGAAGGCCCTATGTGTGAAGATGAGCCATCTCTTGCATGCCTCCACCTGACAATGACCTGACAAAGTCTCTCCGTACTGTTTGTAACTTCTGCCAGCTTCTCCCTGTTATTCACCAGCTTCAGTCTTTTCTCATGTCACACTTTGCAATTTCTGATAATCTCTTCTGTTAGCTACACCTCAGGCATCTGCCCCTAACCTTAGCCACAGTAACGTTAAAATACTGGGGAAAAAAACACTAATTACTTGCCTTTGTACAATAGGTTAAAGTACCCAGCTCTCCTCTCAGCCCAACAAATGAGACCCAAACTGAACCCCCAGCGAAACAGAAACTGAATTCTCCTGTTGCTGTGGGAGGAGCTACCGAATACACTGACCCACTTCACAGAAGTGATATCCACAGTGCTTCAAACTTTATTAAAGAGATACATC
>JAWWES010000001.1:70678193-70700395 GCA_035583135.1 Lophotriccus pileatus
CTGCTTTGTCACTGCCCCCTCTTCCCTTAGGATTCATGTTACCCCACCAATCCCAGGTCCAGATGTCCTTTCTCCCAGGGTCCCCTTCTTCTACCCCTTATAAACCCACCATGTCGTTACAATAAACCAGATCAGCTTAGACCTTCGACCTGCACGTGGTGTCTGTGTTTCTCTCTTGTGGATTTACACATGGACACTACAACTCGGAGTCAAGAACCCTCTGGTCTGGATTTACCCCTTTCCCATACCGGGACACCTTCCTCTCCTTGTAATTAACCAGAGGGAGAAGATCTTTGTGATGATAGCACGGGAGTAGGGTTAAAACTTATGAATGCCCTAAAAGATACTGCTACAAATTTCTTATGACATGTCCATGTCTTGTACGTGCTACATAGGTGAGTCCAAGCAAGCTGTGAACTGCCACTATAAAGTTTAACAACCTTCATTCAGGAGATTTTCTCTAACCTGCTCAGTGTCTGAGAAGCCCCACCTATGTAAAATCACAGGCAAAAATCCTTTGAAAGGGACTAAACCACATAACTACTTATGTCAAACATGTCTGTTTTGCAGTTTGGACTTTAGAAAGCACAGAAAAGCCAACAAAAATGAACCCCTGGCCTTAAACCTCTAGACAAATCTATTGATGCACAATTCCAAATAGAAAAAATTTGTCAAGCAGCTGGACATATCTCATTACTGAAGCTACATTGCTCTCAAGTTATTAATGAAAAAAATAACAGTCCCAGAAATAAGGAATAAAGGAAGATTTTTACAGCTCATATTGAGTATCAAGGAGAACACTGAGGATACTGAAGGGCAAAGAGGTAGTTTGTGCCAGTTCTCTAGGACGTATAAATATTTAATAAGAAAATGACTGCTCTGGAGAGAAAAGAAAAATACTTATTTTTGCAAACCTGGGAAATGTTTCAGATTTTCAGTTCCATGGTTTTCAAGTACATGACTGAAGCCCTGAATATGCACAGAGTTTGGCACAGCTCGCTTTGGCCTTTTAGATTTAAAGATGCTTAAGCCTGCCTTTCAGTTAACATGATGATTGTCATCATTCTAGTTTCTAGGTACATCATTCAATTCACTCAAGGAAATCCAGTGGAAGCTGATTTTCAGGAAATGTTTGAATCACCAGTTTTTCTGTATAGATATAGAGATTACTTGAATAATGAGAGTAAAAGACACTGGAAATGTTAAAAGGACCTTAGAATAATAACAAGACAATAGCTGCAATTTTCTAAAAAACTATTTTTAACTACTCTAAACAGTGATGTTGCTGTGTATGTGTTCCAAGTAAAACTGAAAAATTTGGGAAAAAGTGTCACGTACCAGAAAAATATGGACTAACAAGTACATAATTAAAACAGCTCTTACCCACATTTTATAAAGTTTGACCTGTACTATGACAGAGCTGAATATAAACATATGAGAAAGATATTTTATTTTGCATCAGGCACTTCTGTGTTAAACGTACTTTCTTTACTAAATCTTCTCAGTTGTTTGTAGAAATGTTGACAATGACAAAGGTCCTGAAGCATTTATATGTTGTCATAGACAAACTGATACTGTGCTCTGATTTTGGTGTTAATACTTCTTTATTCAGAAGAGACAGAATGTAAGGTCTCATAAGAGCCATTGCTAATTTTAAAGTTTGTATTTTAAGAAGTAATTTTAAAGTAGTGACTGTGGTCTTGCATATTAGTTGCATGCATACATACTTGTGTGAGTTCTTCAATCTACGTCCACCTTACTGAGACTTAATTATGCTTCTGAATCAGTTGAATCTTGTGCAGGAACCATCTCTGTCCATATATTTGCATATGGCTGAATTCACTGTTGACATTCAATAATTATAATGAGCTGTCAGAAATTGTTTAGACAGGAAGGTATGACTGATTTTCCTCCTTTGCATCTTTTCATTACAGGCTTTTGGTGAGGAAAGGAAATCTGACTGCTTGCTTGGCTGCCCAACTGATTTACTCTAGGGTATACTGAGAAACAACTCCAAGCTTTTTAGTAGTGCAAGCAAAATTTGGTTTTTGAGGTGACAGCAAAATGAACTTAAGGAGCAACTGGGGTCTGTTAATATTTTGGAAATTTGATGACAGCAGGGAGAGATTTGCCAGGGTCTAGAAATGTTTCTAGCAGATCATGAATGAAAAATGGATTCTGAAAAATATAAAAGAATTTCCAGGAAATTGTGGTGAACCTAGAGGACTAAGAACAATTAACGAGTCCTGTAGCTTGCTGGCAGAAATCTCTTTTATTCCCCTTTTTTTGGACTTTGTAACATCTTTCTCTGTTCCCACCTTCTTTCTTCTTTCCTGAGGATATGAAGCAGAGCTACTATGTTCCCCTGTTCTACCTCCTAGTTTGGCAGATGATGCCCATCCCTACCACAGACAACCCTTTCCCTCATAACTAAATCCCATTTCCTCCCAAGCTCATTTCCACCCACTTCTCTATGAGCTACCTTCACTCACTACACCTGCTTCCTCTGCAGCAGCCCCAGCACACTCATCTGTGGCAATGCAGCAGGGAAAGGGAAGAACAGGAGTACAGTGGAGGCTGGGCTGGGAGAAAGAGCTAGGGGAAAGCAGAGCTTTCTCTGTCTTTCCCCAAGGCTTGTAGGGGTGGAGGAGGTGTAGTAAGCCCTCAATTTTCTCTTGAAGTGAAAAAGAAGAGAAAACTCTTAGAGAAGATTTTGGTCCCATAGGTAGTCTACATCTCAGAGGGAATAGGAAAAATGAGCAGTTTGCAATTCTGTGTGACTTTTAAAATTGACCTTTCGCAAATGTTTTTATGACGTGTAATACTGAGCTTTTCTGTTAGACATGCGTGAAAAATCATGGTGTTGTGACATAAGGAAATAACTCTTATTTGAATATATTAAAATACGCTATGCATGTTCAATTCCGTTTCTACAATACTTTAGAGTACTTGCAAAGACAGGTTGAGCTTTGAAAATAGTCAGTATAATTTAAAGAAGATTGAATAGGAGTAAGTGAAAGGAGAATTAAACAATTGAGATATTAGGTTGCTTAATCAGTAGTCCAGCAGTTTTATCACTTGAGCTATGTCAAGGCAAAAGGTATCTTTTTGCTTCAGTGTTATTATTAACATACATGTCACTTGTTTCTCCCTCCATACATCGAGTGGTAATTGTGCTGTATCTTCAGTGAGAAAACATAATTACACTGGCATTATACCTACTTTTTAATGGAGTTCTGACTAATAGCAATTATCTGTTGTATAGAAGCATAAAAGCAATTCCTATAATTAGGCTTTCTTGGTATTTTTCATCCTTAACGACACGTACCACCAAATATAATAGAAGCTTAAGGGAGGAGTTTTTCAGAAGGCAACCTATGAGGCAATGTTCATTGCAGGGTCACCACCTTTGTGAATTGGACATTGTTAAAAGGCAAGCAAGCATTCCAGCAAGGTACCATTGTATTTCTTATTCAATATTATTTCTTTTATATCTTTATTGACCACTGCAAGAGGCAGGATAATAGCTTAGATAGACCTTCCTCAGTAGGACTGTTCCTCAGACCTAACCCAGTAGGATTGTTATTTTTTTACGTTATGTCTTTGTTTTATGGGTGGTTTTTATGTGTGCACATACTTGATTTTGTAAGAGGGTGGAATAGAGCCAGCATCTGTTGTGTTTACAGTGAGCCTTTAAAGCTTTGTATCCCCTAGGGTAAAGAAGTACTCTTTTCTTTGTCACCTGTGAGTATAATGAGTCCTAGCTGTGCAAGATACTATTTAAAATTCTTTCTTTTTTTTTTTCCATGCCTTTATTTCTTATGTGAGTATTTTGGTTTTATTTCCACAAACTAAAGACATCTAATAGTAGCCTGAAACAATGAAAAGCTAGAGGGCTTCAGATTTACAAAATTGGACCCTTATTAATCTTTGACATAGTTACATGATAACATTTTAGTTACATGATAACTGGTTTTCCAGTCAGTTGCAGACATGCCATTTCTAGTTCCTTAGTACCAAAATAATTATTTGGGTGATTTGCAGTGTTGTAGGCAGTAGGTTACCTACTGGATTCTTCTCTCAGTAAATAGTGAAGATATGGGATCCTCTAGGATGCCTTGCTGAATCTGGTACATTTGGTAAAGGTAAGTGTGACGGTTGATAGGATGGGGAAGGGGGATCTCCATTCCAGGGGTTCTCAGCCCCGGGGGATCTGGAGGGGATAGTGCTCCCCCTCCCCCCTTCCACGTGGTCCCATAGCCGCTGCAAGAGACAGCACACACACAGGGACGTGTAGGGAGAAGGCAAAGAGACAGTTTATTGTTAGGGAGGTTCTTATGTAGCTTCCAGTGGGCTTCACATAGTAACCAATAAGAAGTTCAGGGGGTACAGGGACACCAATAGCAAGAAGGGGTTAAAAACCAATAGGAAGACTTTAGGATATCTTCCTCGGACATTCCAGAGGAGATAATTGCCCGTGGGGGTTCTGGGAAGAAGAAGGGAGTTAGCAAAAACATTACAAAAAGCCATTTTGAAATATGTTCAAACAACAGTTTCTCATATATTGTAAACCCAACTCCCAACAGGTAAGCTAGGAAGACTTATTTGATTCATTCTGTTTAGACGTGACCAAGCCACCTAAGTTAGTTGCTAGGGCTTCCTTGGTTTCCTTTGCATTCAACGGCTATGCAGGACTACAGTCTTCTTACTAGATTAGATACTCTAGAATTAAGTAAGGTGTGAATTTGTATTTATACATGAGTACATACTGCTAAATTAGCCAATATAAGTTCTTCTTCCCAGTTCTTACCTGACTGTATGCTAAAAACACAGGATATCATTCCCTACTGTTTTTCACTCCATGGGATCTATACTGAAATTCATGATTCCTGATAGTAAAAAAAAAAAAGGTCCAGTATGTTGTCGCAGAAATATGTGAAGATTTAGATATATGAAAAAGAAACTGCATATAGCAAAAACAACCACCTCCGTCACCTGAAAAGGAGTATCATTGTTAGATCAGCAGGTAAAGACAGGGAAATCTATCTACTGGTAAAAGCAGTCTTTCCTCAAAAATTTTGCAGGTTCCTTAATACATACATGATATGTACATATATACATATATACATATATACATATATACATTATAAACACAGAGTTTTTGGTTGGTGCCAATCAGTGACAGGTACATAATTTTGCATCTGGAGAGTAAGAAACATAAGAGACAGAAATCAGACTAACATTTGCTTAAGTGTAGTGGAGATGAAGGAGCTGGTAGACCTTTTCGTGCTCCTCAACAGGAAGGACAGACTTTGTTACAGGTATGACACATTCCTATCCCCCTGCACGTTTATTACCATTTGCAAACACATTCCCAGCACGAAGCTACAATGAGCATACAGAGTGATGATTCATGCTCCTTTCCTCTCCCTGAGATTTCTCTTGTCAGCTGCTCTGTTTAGCCACAGTAATCTCCTGCATGACAAGCTGGGTCAGATGGGATGGTGGCAATGTTCCACTAGCTTTAGCTTATCTCAGCTAATGTCCTTTCAGAAGCTTAGTTTAGTCTAACTCAAGTAGGTCTTGGTAGGGAACACAGAGTTTCCAAATACACTTCATGTAGATGTACATTTTTGTATTAGCTTTTACTTCAGAAAAATATAGTAGTACAGAATTACACTACCTGACCATATATAAAAATGGATGAATAAAAAAAAAATCAGATGTTTCAGAAGCAGGACTGCAGTAATGTGAATGTATATGAGACCACTGAACTTTTGTTCATAGACTCACAGAACAACTGAGGTTTGAAAGGCCTGCTGGAAGTCATCTGGTCCAAATCCTCTGCTCCAGGAGAGCATCGAGAGTCAGTTGCCCAGGATTGTCTTGAGACAGCTTTTGAATATCTCCAAGGATGAAAATGCCACAGCCTCCTTGGGCTACAGTGCTCAGTCACCCTCACAGTAAAAAAAAAAAAGGTTTCCTGATGTTCTGATGGAGCAGCCCAGAATGAAACACAGGGCTCTGGGTGTGACCTCACCAGTGCTAGGCAAGGAGGAAGGATCACCCTCCCTTCCTCAACCTGGTGGTGAAACGTCTCTTAATGCAGCACAGATACCATTAACCTTCTTCAATATAAAGGCACATATCTGGCTTATGGTCAACTTGCCATCAGTCCCCAGCATACACTGATGAAATTGTTAAACGTTAGTTGCTAAAAATTAATATATATCTTCTGAAGCATTCTCGGTTGTTTACTGAAATGTCTTCAGTGTTATTATGTATTAGCTTTTAAAATCCTTTTTAAATACATGCAATTGCAAGATGCAATCAATTTAGGAGAGCCAGTATCATGATAAATATCATACATAAATTAAATACCCTCTATAAACTGAAATGTAAACATTTATACAAAGTTCCAGTGATTTATACTTCATATATGATGTACAAAACCAGACAAAAGCAAATGAATTTGAATACTTAATATCTGTAGATCTTAATATGTGGAATCTTTCCTTTCTTACATCATCCTAAAAAAAACAATGTTACAGGCTTTCGAAGCACTTAGAGAATCTGTTGAAGGTGTGTCCATTGCTGGAGGCAAATCCTTTATATACTTTTAAAAGGATTGGTTTATGCCTTAATTTTTGAAATCAATTTTATTCTGCTGTGATCCTTTGTCTGACAATTTTTTTCTTGATCTTTTGTCTTGACAATTTTTCTTCAAAATGTATATGCTGAAGTTGTTAACTGGTCCTGACTAGCAAACATAGTTTTTGCTAATCCGGCCTTATGTCCTTTACTCATCATAGTATTTTTCTTTGTAAATCTAGAGAATGGAATTCTGATCTAATTATCTAGATTCTCTTTAAGGTAGAGAAACAAAGAAATTTCAGTGCTCATTTCAGGCATTTAAATGTAGATGTCAGAAACATTCCTAAGCTAATCAGAACAGAAGCCTGAAGTGACTACTGCACTTCTAGGTATTTAGATTGCAGATGTTAAAAGTTACACAGTGTGAGTTTCACTCTGAATCCAAGGTCAAAAAATTATCCCAATTCCTTCCACTGAAGAATATGAGATTCAGTCTTTAATAGCACAATCATACTATTAAACTTAAATTTTCATTTGCAGGACCTCAAGAATATACCCCTGGACCTTCTTGTAATGTGTCTATATTGGTGAAAACTTGTCAAGAACTGAAGCTTGGTCAGTCTATGGGTGGCAGAAAGTTTGAGAAAAATATTCTATGAATTGCAGTGTTAAGAAATATCTAAAATCCTTTTAAATAACATATTGGAGAAAAGAAAAGAAAAAGGATTTTGTTTCATTGAGTCCACTGATGTGTAGCAACAGTTCGGCTACTCAAGCAGGATCAGTCCTTCTTCATCTTCTCTCGTACTTAGATACTGAATTTTGAGGTTTTCTGATTATAGTCCTGACATAGCACTTGAAAGCCTCCCTCTGTCTTTCAGTTCTAGGCCTGTTGCTGCTCCTACCAGCTGTGCAGCAAAGAACATAGATTAAAACATAGAAAGTGTTCATAATAGCAGAGAACAGGCTGTTCTTTCCTCTGGGAACAGCTTGGCTGTAGACATGAATGTATTTTTCTAGAAGAGAAAGAATAGTACTTTTTGCCAGTCTGTCCTTTCCATTGTTCAGAAAGCAGTAAAAGTCTTAAAAGTTTTAAAAGTTTTGAGCGAGGATCATAACCACATATCACAACTTCCATACAGCAGTCAGTTAATGAGAACAATTTAGCCTAAGTGGGAGCTGTTGTGTCTGGACTAGGATGAGTTCGACTGCTTTATCATTAATTATGTGACTGTCCACATAACCAAGTAAAAACATTGCCTAGAAATAAAACATGTAAAAGTAGGTAGAATTCGGGCCTTCATCTCTCAATGCCTTTTCTTCCTTGTGAGGTAAATTGAGATCTCACAGAGTAGATGGAGTTTTTCACAATAGACAGGGATGGTAGGATGATACTGAATAAGCATAGACATATAGAGCTCTGATAAAGAGGGAGCTATAGTGCATTCTGTTCATCCCTGAGAAAATGAACATGTATGGGGAATACATTTTCTTCCTGATCCACTCAGCTGAATTTACTGTCAACTCATCAGGGCTGAAAATCTGGAACCCTATAAGGTCTCTCCACCTAAGGACAGTAATGCTTTTGTCTGCCTTGGGCCCATTGTTTATATTTTCACTGTAATATTGCAATCTATTACAAAACCACAAGTTAGATGGGGGGCTGGGGGTTTTATTTATTATATATTAATTTATTTATTTTAAGAAGTAAAGTCAGCACAAATATAGAAGGATTTCCATATTGTAGCTTTTTTCTTTAAGCAAAATACCTGGTGTTATCTTCTAAAAAAAATTGGTCTGCAAAATTACATTTTTATATGCTTGGTACTAGAGCCTGACCCATTCTGATTGCATAAACAATGCTTGGTCCCTGAAGGATGTTCATGTGCCACCGTAATTCTGTATATGTGCTTCTGATTATTTTTCAGGTCAGGGCTTCAGAGTTTTAGTCAGGACTTTATTTCTTTTCTATTTTTCACTTCATCTCCAGACTTCATGATATTTCCAAGTGTCATGTATTTAAGTTTCCCTATGTTTTCCTCCATGAAAACAAATGGTTTATTTTAAGATTCCGGAAAAAAAAAAAAAAAAAAAAAAAGCAAACTCTCCAACATAACAAATATTCTAATACTTGATTTAGGAGAAGTGATCTCTAGATAGTATTTTGAAAATTAACTTTCTGACAAAACAGTCACACCTTATTTTATCCCTATACCTGCCATAACGTCTCAATATAGGTCTTGTCATGGAACCTATTTTGATGGTTTTTGCACTAGCCTGCTACTGTGGAATCCTTGTAGTCTCATTCTATTGTGAGTCACTGAGGACTCAGTTGGACAGAAATCTACATGTTCAAATGAGATCTCTTGGAGATATACCTATGCCTGAGGCAAGCATCTCACACCACATGATAAACAATAATTTCAACATGATAATTTTGACTTCCTTTTCTTGCTTATAGAAGCAATTTTTTAAGTCTGAATAATAGTAATAAGGTACATACATATCCAATGAAATAGCTGCAAATTTGCCAGGTTAAAATTAGAAAGCACAGATGTTTGGAAGTAGTAACAACACATGAAGTGAGGGTGAAAAAGGAGTACTTTCATTATTCACATGTAATAAAAAATAAGAGTTAAAACATGGTTTAGATGAAGATACAAAGTTTCCTGGTGGATCCTTTGGCAGGGTTACTTGCCAATTTGCTAGGGACATGAATTTGCTCTGTACTTAGCCCCAGGTTTACTGTTCACTGGGCTAACATTAACAGGACGCATTGCAAGGTGACCTTTTCAGTCTCTTGCAGTTTGCATCATTCTTGAGCAATTTAGTGAGGGAACAGCATTAGCATTGGCCTCAGGAGAGATGAGACAGTCCTACTTCTCCTCCCAGGTGAAGTGGATGTGGTTCTTTTTATGCCTAATATAGGTATGATGTGATGAACTCAACAGCAGCCTACCACCTTATGAACCTTATGTTCCTGACAGGAGATCTGAAAACCTGGAATGAATCTGGCCGGGCTGCAAAGGGCATGCTTGTTCCTCCTGAATGAGGATGCCTTAAGCTAACTCACTGTTGATTATCTTCCTAAGGATATCTGGAGGACTCCCAGAAGTCGTATATAAAGCCTTCAAACATCCATACAAGAGGCTAACAGGGGGTTCCAATCTTATCTGAGAAAAATCTGGCAGTGGAAACTAATGGAAATAATCTTTGGACAGATTTTATAGGAAAGTAAGGAGACAAGTTATGTGCCAGCACAGTGTAAATAAAGGAGCATAATGACATGAATTAATGATATGTAATGAAGTGCTAAGCACTGCCATTATCGCGTCTTCCCAGCATGTTTTAAACAGCTGCAGCTGCTGCTGAAACAACTTGCAATAGAGTTTTGTTGTTGTTGTTGTTGTTGTTGTTTTAAGAATTTTTTTTTTTTTTTTAAGAATTTAGTAGAAATTGCACAGGATTTTACAAGAAGCTGACAGTTTATAAATTCTATTTCAATTCCCCCGTTATACAATATACACCATTTTACTATTTGACAGTACATGTTCACTCGACTAAATCGTGCAGAATAAATCACCCTCTGTGTTCTCATGTCACACCTCTGTAACAAGGGATAAACCACTGCACTTTGAGGCCCTGTTGAATGAATAGCCAGTACCTGTCTGAAAACTATCTGCACACCAAAATAAGTCCAGAGCTCTAAACCGACATAGCCCCATTTATGTGCAAATTATGGGAGATGAATTCCCATTGATGATATTAGTGTGATGCATTCCTGAAGAAAAAAAAAAAAAGGAAGAAAAAGGAAAAGATAAGGTATCAGACTGTTACAGAGTGTGGTAGGAAAAAGAGTTCATTCCCTGTGATCAGCTACTGGATTTGATTTTATATGGAGACAGAAAACAATCCTGTATTCTTTCCCACTGTGCTGTGCAGGAGAAACTGGCTATTGTGTTCCAAATAGAATGATGCTTAAATAGAGTTAATACACTTTTCAAGTGCATAAAAGCAATTAATAAAACCCAAGAGTAACAAATATCCATTATGAAGGTCTAAGGGTAATGTAGATAATTTTAAATTATTGTATATCAATTATGTAGTTGAAATGGAGATAGTATCATTCTCTATAAACATTTCCAAACATCTGAGCATTTTAATTAGTTAATGGTTGATATGATTAGTCCAAAATAGCATGGGATAAAAAAGATTTGGAATAATAGATCCAGAAATTAATAAATCAGACAATTAAGCATGTACAAAGACAAAAGAGTTGCACTTTGCATGAGGAAAAATAGTTCAGGGTATGCCCGAATCCATTTCTGTAATCTGCTTTCCAATTCACACAATTAAAATATCACAGCAGCTACAGGACAACAAGTCTGAATAGAGATGTTCACATGTTTTATTTCTTTACATTTGAAGTTTTATGCTTCAATACAACCTCATAAATTATTAATTTTTAATTACTTTTAGCTGTATTGTCAAAGACAGTGAAGCTAACCAAGTAAAAATTTCTCAGAAGTTTTCTAAAATGTGTGTTGTAGTTTATATTAAACTTGCAGGACGTGTGTACATAACATAAAGAGAATTCTTTTGGTTCGACTTCAGAGTAAAAATATAAACTTTATACATATGAGTTTTAAAAAAATCTTTTTTTATTCAACAAAACAATATATTATTATATTTAAGTTCTTGCTAAAAATTATTTGTAAATTAATTTCAATGAAAATAAAAGTAATGACTGAGTGAAAATTAATTAATTTTCTTCTTTTTTTTTTTTTTTTTGTGCACACACACAAACCTTTTTCATAAGGTTTTGGTTCTCACATCTCTTCAGACTCATACTGAGTTGATACCAAATGCTGATATGGGGAAATTTCTGTGTTGATGATACTGAGATAGCCTGTCATCTTTATGAAGAATAATTTCAACCAGAGTGTAAGTCTATCAGTACACTACCTCTGCTTTGGATTTATGGAAGTTATTGGATTGTGGAAATAGTGTAATGAATAAAATGTGCCTTTTATGAACAAGGGCAACTATTGTTTACTAGTTTCCAAATGTGAAAGTTTAAGATACTATTGCTTTAGGAAGTTTTTGAGTCTATTTCTTAACACATACTTCCAACTTTTTTAGGTAGTGTTGAAAATCTCAGGCAAAGATTTATGTGAAAAACTTTTTAGGTAGCATCACTTCTTTGCACAGCAAAAAATCTTGGCACAGAAGTGTCAACAGTACTTTGTATTTCTGTGAGCAAGGTTCTTAGATTAGGTAGCTAATGAAAAGCTCAGTCGACTGCAATGTTGCATTATATCATATGCTTTTAGATATTTTAATATGTTAGGTTCATTGATAAAAGAATTATATATATACTCAGAATAGAGTATTTTGAAATTCATCTTGACATAATACATATATTTTCTGCATTGTTCATCCATTTTGTCTAGAGCAAAATTGATTTTCAGTAGATCTGTGAATAGGAAAGTAGTCTGGTAGCTATGAATCCATGTATCCTTTTTTATAATGTAAAACAGCTTTTGTGCATTTTCAAGCATTAGTTTTTTGGTGGTAAATACAGATCCAGTCTGGACTACCTTACTCTACAGTTATACACAGCAGTGGTATCCATTCCCTAGAACAATCATGCTGAGATTCCAGCTTGAGCACTATAACTACAGTACTGTCACAAGATTGGCAGCAACAAGGGCCTTCTGTCCCTCCCTCCCTCCCTCCCTGCCTCCTTCCCTCCCTGCCTCCCCATTCTGCAATTCATTCCTGTCATTTATGCCTTGCTATCGTCGTGGTACTGCTTGCATCCTGTGTACAGCACTAAGGTCCTGTGAAACCCAGGAAATGCTTATTTATTCATAATTACATTTTACTTACAACAGACCCTCCTAGATTAGATGAAGAAGATGAGGAAAGGCAGCTGATGGCTCTCATTTTCTATGCTGCACTGTTTAGTGTTGTCAGCTGGATGCTGAAGTTTGATATATATTCTTTCAGTATGCCTGTCATGGACACATGTAAGTACATCCCAGAAATTTGGTTGACATCTGTTATACATTGTATGTTTTCATACTTTGTAGTGAGAAGGAAACAGGTGAGCAGAGTTCTTTATTTTGGTATGAGTCTGTCTTATGGGGTTTCTTTGCTCATGAGCGTACCATACTGATGTTGCCATAGTTATATCACGGGCTAAAAAGCCTTGAGAAATGTGCAGCATACTTAAAGGAGAAGGTATTTACTTAAGACTACTTTCCACAAGCTTAGCTCACTGTGTGAAAGGAACTGCCCTTTTTTCGCAGAGTAGCATTGCTTTGACAAACATCAGAGGCCCCATCTTAGGTTCTGCACTCCTAAAAGAGTGTAGCTAGAGACAAAGTTCTGCAACCTGTTTTCCTCAGGCAGAGTCCCAGTTTTACCCTTGTGGCAAGCCTGGGCTTGCCATACAAATAAAGTCCTCTTGCCAGTGCTTCTGATCAGGACACAGCCTCCTACTTGCTCCTGGTTCAGAGTAATGGCTCTCTTCCAGATTGCTGCCTGATCACCTGGTCAGGTTTCAACTATAGTTACAACAATGTTGAAGTCTTCTCTTTTTCCTTCCTGTATTTTAAGCACATGAAGCCCTTTGTTATCAGAAGAAATTTACTGATTTCCATGCAAGTTATCAGCATGCAGAGAAGACTTCCCACCTCACCTTTCATATTTTATTTATATCTGATGTGAAAACAACCCTTTTCTTCAGTGGATTTTTCTGGTTCTACTATCTAGTATAGTTTTGAGAGTCCTGGTCTTTAGTTGGTATGTTCAGTGTACTTTTTTAAACAAAACTTGTACCAGACTGGTTTTTTTTTCCTAAATATGCTGACAATGTAGCACAAAATCAGTACGTATTAGCAAACATTGGTAAAAATGTCCTATATAATACCTTGCCTCTAATAGTTCTAATACGAGATATTACTGGCTGCAGTACACTGTACAGAGTATAATGACCTATACAATCCTCAGGGCTTTCCTGAGCTGAGTTGTTTTTTTCTTTCTAATTGAGTAGATTTTATTATTATTATTTTTTCTGCCATGAATTTGTTTACCACTTTCAGAACCATATTACAATTGCTGTGATTTATGATATGCAGTATTATGACATGACAGATTATGACATATAGTGGCATTAAATAATCAAGTATCCTCCTTTATTCCAGCTCCCGTGTTCATACATCATATGCTTTAGAAGCATCATTTTGCACTACAGAACAGGAGAGAAAAGAGGTATTCTGAGATCTCTAAAACTGCAGTTTGTTTGGAGGCTCCCTCCTGTTCAGAGACATTAACTTTTAAAATCCAACAAGAAATAACCATTGAAAAATTGACTTCAAAGTCTCCAGGTGTAATAGGAATTCTCTTGCTATAGCAGTTCTTAGATTTCCTTCACCATTTCCACTGAGAGCAAGACTACAGGTATCTTTTTTGTTCTCTGAAACACACATGAATGCCTACCCACTGGCAGACAAAAAGAACTGAAATCATAACTAACACATTTGTGTTCATTTTAAAGAAAATCAAATGACCAGTACCAGGCTCTTCTATAGAAACCTGGTGAAATAAAAGTTCAAAATGGTAATTCGGAGGAAATGCTGGGCATGTTTTAGTACAAAAAGAAGTGTACTGTACCTTAATCAAACCTATCCAGAATAGGATCATATCACGAGAAAGAGAAAATTTTGTCTGGCTTTCCATACACAGAGCAGAAAGAATTTTCTGGAGAATATAAACCTGTGACTGCTTTTGCCAGCCAGCCAGTATTTGGAAGTCACAAAAAAAATCTGGCTTTAATTGTGTTTTCAAGTAATTACTGCAAATATTACAAAATAGTTACAAGTAATTGCAAAAAAAAAATACAGTGCAGTATAGAAATGTTCATTCTAGGCACATATTTTACATTGTTCATCTGTGAAACTCATTGTTTGGATACTCATTTTCATCTCATGTTATAAGAATACCAATATATTTTTATTCAGGGCTTCATGAGAGCTATGACTATCTTATCAGACCTGAAATTGTTTCAGAGTTTCTCAGTTTGGTTGTAGGATTTCCATATTCTCATATTCTTCAACATCCTCTTGAAGCACAGTTTTGGCCCATTATGTTTCTCACTACTTGGTTTTCTACAGGTGCTTCACCCAGTTCTGAAAATGCATTTCACTCATTTGCTGTTCTCAGTGCTGTCATTTCCTATTTGTCAGTTCATTCTCTCTGATAAAATATAAGTTTTATCATCCGCTCCTTGTTCCTTTTCAAAGCTCATTCGTGTGCTTGTAATCAAAGTGGATCATAAAATATGGTTTGGAAGGAATTTAGACTGAATTCTGATATTTTAATGCATACAAAAAGTGGGTTGTCAGGTACTCAGCCCCTTGTTGAACACAGTGAACAGATTTAATAATTTAAATTAGAAAATAAAGCTCACTAAATCTATTACAGTCATACTTTAAAATGTCCTGGCCCAATTCTAAAGTTTCTCCATTGCTAAGTCATTTCTAAAATGCTGTCTATGACCACATATCAGTAATAATACATACCCTACTAGTATATGTTACACAGTACATATTATTTAAACTATTTTGCCACTATGCAACCCTCTGTCACTCTTAAAATTTTAAAGTTATAAAAAGCAACATTATTCCTCTAGTTTGAATCTTCTGGTTACATTACCATAGGATTGTATTTCTAGCTTGATTGTGAACAATTTATTGTATATTTTTGAGGCTGGTCTTAGAGTGAAATATTCATTGCTTGTGAAAAGCATATGTAGTGTTTTCATATATTTTACATATAACACTCAGCCAGTGGTTTGCATTCACCTCTCCCTAATTCCTGTGTGTGAAAAGAAAAAACTAATTTTTATGGACTCAATAGTTACAGAGGTTCCAGTGCAGACCCAGGTAGCCCTCAGTGAGAAACAGATAGAAAGGCCATGCTGGCATAAAGGAAGGAAATTAAATGTTTCTGGTTTTGTTGGCTGCTTTGTTTGCATAAATAATGTTTTCTGATGACAGATGTCTACTACGTAGAATCTTGTTTTTATGGCAGGATTCCAGGTACTTTTACAAACAGTATGTTATCATGGAAACATGATCATGAACAGTGTGACTAGAATTTCCACTGGAGGAAAGATTGAGAGTGGTGGATTTAGTTTGCTTTCAAACTTGGACAATCAAAATTACAGAGGACAGACAATATCCAGAATCATGTTCCTTTTAATTTTTAAAAACTTGTGATCCCAGACTGCAGGAGATCACTAAAAATCAGTTTGAGATTTCAATTCTATTGTTACAAAGGTAATTACTCAGATTTCAAAGGAATTAATATGGTACTATATTTTTCTTGCCATATCAAAGCAACAATTATTAATAAAGTTATTGCAGAATTTGTATTGATAAACCTCCCAAATTGCTATGGCACTTTAAATTACCACAGTCCCCTGTTGTCTACCACTAGCTCAGAAGATAATGGCTTTCTTGGTGCTGCATGTAAGTAACACAGTATGGCCACAGAAGTAAGTGAATGTACTTTCAAAGGGGAAAAGATGGATGGAGCATGATGCTAAAGAAAATCTTCTTGCAAAGAGTGAATATAAAGCAATTACCACTTCCTTTGCATGCAAGATAAATTCCTAGTAATTCTGAGATCTCTTAGAATTTCTGGTCTTCATTTACAGAATCAGCCCTTACATTCATCTCAAAAAGAAGAATGAAAAAAAGTCCTTTAGCATACTTGTGTATAAAATTTCATTGAATATATTTAATAAATGAAAAATCCCTCTGTATTTATATTAATGCTGCGTGGACTAGTAATGGAGTAATTTGGAGATCATGAGCTTAGAATTCAGTTATCTGTGTAGGCATAAGGACCCTTTAACAGAAATTAGTTGTAAGTCAAATTGGCTTAATTTATTAAACCAGCAAAGATGCAGTACCTTTAAGGATTACATACTCTTGCATAAATCACAAAAGGCTCAGCAATTAGGTTCATTCTTGCTGAACTGAGTTAAGAAACCTCCTTGAACAGCATGAATTCCCCTATTTTCTGAAGTCATCAGTTTACAAAGATACATACAGATGAATTCACTCACTATTCAGCAGATTGTTCAGGGACAGAACATTAAAACATGAGACAGAATATTTATATATCCTGAAAATATAATCTTTTAAAAGTAGTAATTTCAGAATAATATTATATCAGGCACCTTTTTCCTTAAAAAAGGCAACTGTATGTAAGACCAAACTAAAATTCTCTCTTATTTATTTGTCTGTATGTGAGACTTAAACCCGTCATCGTATAAATGATTGAATGGTTAGCTTTATTGATACTTCTGTCAAGATAGCCACATACATGGTGAAACAGGCTGAGTCACTAAAAGTGGGAAATCCTGCTCCTTTAATTAATTTAGCAGCTTATTGAGCTGTGGATTTGTGAGAATGATTTAATAGTGTACAGAAATACCCATGGCTGAAATTCATGGGCAGTTTCTGTTGTTGTAATGTGGTGGACAATGGGTGGAGTGTGTGATAATTGTCCACCTTCGTTGGTATTGTGATGATGTTATTTTGATATTGGTGTGGGGAATTTGAGTGTCCTTTTGTGGAAATCATTTTTGTGTCCAATTCTGGGCTTCTCAGTACAAGAGAGACGTGGAGCTACTGAAGCAGGTCCAGTGGAGGGCAACAAAGATGGTTAAAGCATTTGAGCATTTCTCTTATGGTGATAGCCTGAGGGAGCTGAGTCTGTTCAGCCTCAAGAAGAGACAACTGAGAAGGGACCTCATCAGTGTCTGTAAGTATCTGAAAGGATGGTGTCAGGCGGATGGAGCCAGGTTCTTCTCAGTGGTGCCAAGCAACAGGAAAGAGGCAATGGGCAGAAACTGATGCACAGGAAGTTTCACCCGAATAGGAAGAACTTCTTTACTGTGCAAGTGACTGGACCAGATTGCCCAGAGAGGCTGTGGAGTCTCTCTCACTGGAAATATTCAAGAACCATCTGGATCACAATCCTGTGCATGTGTTCTAGGGTGACCCTGCTTGAGTAAGGAGGTTGGACCACTGTGGTCCCTTCAAACCTCACCTATTCTGTAATTTATGTAATTACTGATGTAAGTGAAGTTTGTGAAATGATGTGTGCTATAAGGGATATTGTTCCCCTCATGATGAAAAATATTTTGATTCCCCAATATAGGAATAGGTGCAATTGTGCAAGAGTTTATAATGTAAAGCTAAAACTTGTTTTGCTTGGAAAAACTTCAAAAAGCCTTTTCAAACAGTTTAGATGTGGTTTTTTTTTTTTTTCCTTCTGTGTTTTGGAGAAGGTTGCAGGGAAAAGCTGTGAGCAAGCTATCTCTCTCTGTGGTATGGAAAGAGATAACATGTTTGCAGACATGTGCAAGGCCTCCTTGGGCCAGAGAGGATGGGGGAGGAGAAACAGAGAGGATAAAGGGGGCCCTGAGGGGGGCGAGAACTTGCCTTTTGCCCCTGAAGGTCCAATGTAAACTGCATCATAAAAAAGTATTCCTTACATCTGAAATAAATATTTTCTTTTTTAATCCTTCCATTGCCTTGGCGTTCTTGGGAAGATTACCTGCATATCTTTACCTTACAGCAGAGGTGAAATCCAAGGATGAATTTGACCCACTTGGAATTTTCATAGTGGAATCATCGTTGAAGCAGAATTTTCAGGTAACTTATGTTGCCTGCCCTTCTTTCTTTCTTTCTTTCTTTCTGCCTGCCTTCCTTCCTGCCTGCCTCCCTCCCTTCCTTCGTCTCTCTCTCCTCTCTCTCTTCCTTTCTTCCTTTCCCTCCACTCTCAAGGGTACTATACATTACTCATAAGGCATCTGTAGATTTGCAACAAGGTAGCCAGTTTACTATAGCGAGCCTTACAGTAATGTTGTTGCTTTCTTCAGTACCTTTCCTGTTTCATTTCCAGATGAGGAATTGAGGTTGATTTTCATTATCATTTAATTCTTTCTTGTAGACCACTGCAGCCTACTGAGAATGATGAGAGAAGTTCATTCACTAAATGTTGTTACATGAAATTAAATGGAATTGCAAGTGGTTCACACATATGGACTTTAAAGAATGAAACCCCTCAAATGAAAAATAACACCAAAAATACATAGGTAGTTTATTATATACCAGTGAAAACAAGAAACATCAGTAAAGGAGTGGGGGAAACGTTCCAGCTGAATCAAACCATCTCAACACCTGGATTCTGTTAGCAACTGGAAAGCTCAGACTGATATGTGCATTGTGTTGCAGATTTGTCATGGCTTAGTTTCTTGTCATGTGTGTGCTTATGGGTATTATTTAATTAACTTCAACTGTGTAATCAAAAAGATTACCAACTGCAAGAAGAAAGATCATACTTCTCTTATAAAAAATTGGATATGCTTGGAAGGGCTTTTATCTTTGATTAAGTGATATCATACCTTGTGTTAGATTAAAAATCTCTTGATTTTACTTTACTAGTTTATGTATACCTCTTTGATTGCAGAAGGACATTTTAAAAGCAGAAAAAAAGGCTGGTTTCTGAACTAGAAAAAAAAAGAAAGAAAATCTTAACAAATAATACTTCTAAAATTAATGTTTTCCATGACAGAACCTGTGTTTGAGATAAAACAAATAATACCCCTAAAATTAATGTTTTCCATGACAGAACCTGTGTTTGAGATAATCCACATCAGCAATTATGTTATCTGTATTACCTGTATCTTTCTAGTCATCATGTTATGCAGGTGGTGGGACTTTTTCTGATGAAAGTTTCTTCCCACTGAGACTTAAAAAACCCCCAAGTGTAGTTTGTATATGTACACTGAAAATTCCTTTAAAGGTAAAAATACCAATAACTATGTAAAACATATATCCTGTAGCTGACCTGCATTTAGCCTCAAAGAACATTCAGAAAGCGAGAGGGAAAAGACAGGGTGAGGAAAGAGAAAACACAGTATTTCACACTGATAGTCATTGTTTATGGGTTTTTTTAATGTCTTTTCTTTTTCTGCTATGGATTTAACCAGTGGTGATTGCCCTGCACCCCACAGACTAGACAGCATTTCTATTTTCATTACTAGAGAAATTTTGCAAGCAAATTCTTGAAGTGTCAACAGTTTCTTGTGCAGTTTCTTCCTGCGGATATTTGTCTTTCTTTTTTAAATAAAGGTTTTGTGATTTTAGTGTCTAAGCTAGCACGATTTTTTAATTTTATCACTAATATGCATTAACTAACATAAAAGAACTGGAGAAAACGTGAATGACTAACTGGAAAGACTTACTGAGAACTTTCATAAGGGTACAGTTTATGAACCCCTTCACAACTTACTTTCTGCTCCTATTATTTTTTGGCTCTTGCCATTGTTACTATTGCAGTAAGTTATGATTTATGAGTAATGATTAATGATTCATGCCTTCATGATTTTATCTGGTAATCACTCATAAGTAAATACAATTTGCTTGAAAAATTAGGCTATTTTATAAAATCTTAAATTTGTTTAAGTCTGCTGCCTTCAAAAGCAGAGAACATACAGGAGAAGCAGACTTTTTATTTTCAATGGCAAAAATAGTTGCTTTTTGAGAGTTATGGAGGAATTTCTGTTCTGATTTTATTGTCATCGTGAAACTAGAACAAAATTCTATTTTATATTATGTACTGATTTCCCCAGTGATTTTGTCTTAATTATGCATGCAGTTACTAGGATCAAATTCTGCCTTCCCTGTCTACCTGTGGTAGTAGTTTCTCACTCTTCAAGCTGTAACTAGAAAAGTATCACACACAGAATCAGAGAGAATATTCTGAGTTGGAAGAGACTCATTGAAATTATTTTCAGTCAGGTGTTGCACAAAGTGTCATAATGTTGCTGACAAAACCCCTTTGCAATGTCACTAATTAAAACTTGTTTAATCTCTCTAAGAAAACCTGCAAACCAGGAACATAATTTTCATATATTTAGAAATTGTTAAAATAGCAGAACTCATTCTGCCAGAATTCAGGAAAAGTACTCTTTGCAACATGAAAAAATACAAATATTAGTGGGGAAAAAGAGAGGAGAAAGAAGAGGGTAATTTGATGTTTTTCCAAACCTCTGGACCTTCCAACTACATTGCAAAACACAAGGACAATAAGTACAATTAAAAAAAAGAAATCAGTCTCCAGCGATAAGTATAAAGTTATCCTCATTTTCTGTTTACAAAAGCCTATTATCTCTACCCCTTTATACTGCATTTAGTTCCTGTCTGTCTGTCTGTTTTCCATCAACAAAATTTTATAATCAATCATTAGAAGTGGTCTGCCAAAAAGGAGACGAGAGTGAAAACCTACTACTATCATCCAAAATGCCTGTTTTTATTTTCCATTAAACAATTACTAAGGCCATTTATATTACTGTCATTGACTCTGATTTATGCATCTATGGCTTCAAGCATCCTTCAAGTATGAACCTTTCCATCAATTCTCATGCTCCATACAGAGTTATGATGCTCAATTAATATATTAGTCAATCATCAAACCTCTCCTTAATGTTCTGAGGCTTTTGTGTGTGTGTGTGTGTGTGTTGTAACTACTATAGGCTCAAAACCTACAATTTATAAGATTATGCAATTTATAAGATTATGAAGAACTCAGAAAATTATTACTGTTCATGCTTGTAAATCTGGATATACTGTATTCATGTTAACCCAAGGAGCACAATTTTTATTCACCACTATGACATTTTATTAGAATTTCTTTAATCATTAGTGACATGAAAGGCAATTACACTCTTTTCTTCTGATATTAAATTCTCTCAGATAATATAAACTTTAACCCATTTAGAATCTTACCCTAACTCTTTAAGGCAGAGTATTTATCTATTTTTGACACCATTACAGTAAATTCAAAGATGGGCTTTTGGGTTTCATTTCTTTGGTCTGTTTCAGATGCATACTCTGATATGGGATGGTAACCAGGAAGGTAGAGTAGGTTAGCTACTTTATACATAGATACTTATGTCATTACTGAGGCTTCACCTAGAGTCAGTCATTAGTGCAGTGTTCAAGTTTTTTCCACAACACAGTGGTAAAACTCCTCTTGTAGATGGAGAGTACAGGATCTTGTATACTTTTCTAAAACTATGCCTAATGTGGGAGTCCAGCTAAAGAGGTTTGCCTTTTTTACCCTAGACTGCTGGGTAGGTGTGCTGACCAACAGGAGTTATCACGTAACCTATGCTTTCTCTGTTTCTCAGCTTGCAAAGAGTGTAAGTTAACCACCTGCTTGCAGTAGGTCTCTAGAAAGAATCCAGGGGTTTACAGTTCACAGATCTCTCCTCCTGACCTGGGGGTCTTTATGTGCCTATTTTTGCACAGTTCCTTCTCTTCCACAGAAACTATTTAATTTCACAAACAAAACCTTACTTTCCAGAATAGTTTCAGAATCACCCCCACAAACTGTTGGTCTGCACCTTGAGGGAGGCAATTTTTCTAAGTCATCTCCAAATAGGTAACAGAAACTACAAATAAATTCAATGTACTGTCCCTCAGTTTCATTTTACACAAACTCATGGCATGTCTAAT
>JAWWES010000001.1:70750989-70766569 GCA_035583135.1 Lophotriccus pileatus
GTCCAATCTGAACCTTCCCTGATGAAAGATTTAGGTCATTTCCTCTTGTTCCATCACTAGTTGCCAGAGACAAGAGATTGCCCCCCACCTTGCTACAATGTCCTTTCAGGTAGTTGTGGAGAGCAATAAGGCCCCTTCCCAAGCCTGCTTTTCTTCAGGCTAAACAGCCACAACTGCCTCAGTTCCTCCTCATTAGGCTTGCACTCCAGACCCTTCACCAGGAAATGCTCTGGACATGCTCCAGCACCTGAATGTCTCATAGTGAGGGGCCCAGAACTGGATACAGTACTCAAGGTGTGGCCTCACCAGTGCTGGTACAGGGGAACAATCCCTGTGTGCCTTACTGGCCACACTATTTTAGATACAGGCCAGGATGCTATTGGGCACACTGCGGGTTTATGTTCAGGCAGCTGTCAAAGAGCACCTCCCAGGTCCTTTTTCTGTGGGGCAGAATTTCCAGACACTCTCTATCTATCTATGATCTATCTGTGTCTATGTATCTATGTCTATCTATCTGTCCATCCACCCATCCACCTATCACCTTTTTATTTTTATTATTTTTTTCTGGGATAACATATCTCCTATAAATTCAAGTGTTTGAATCCATTATTTCAGTCTAGTCATAAGGGATTTTTGTTTTTGCTTTCCTACTATGTTATCTTTGTACTGAGCTAAAGACTCAATTCAGATGTCCTCAGGCAAACATTTATTGACATTTAAGATGTCTAAGACATTTAACATGGCATCTATATGAACTTGAAAAGACTAGAGTACCTTTGTCATATCTGTGAAATGTTCAGTGTGGGTAACTGACTTGAGCTTATATGACTATGAAGAAAAATTAGTTGACATTTATCTGAACTGCAACATCTTGTGATATGAACAGAAACTGCAGGTTAATCTAAAACTTGTTGCAAATAAAGAGCAAAGAATTAGTCTTCTGAATGTATGGAATAATCCATGTGAAGAATTCCACAGTTCCTGCACAGTCATGTTCTTATTAAGAGATTCACAGAGTTTTATGTAAAAGAGATAGATATTGTTAATATCTATAATGCATAGCATGCTTGGATAGAAATGTCAGGATGTGTGTAACGTATATTCTTAAGAGAAAATGAAATATGTACTATTTTTTTTACCTTTAAAAAAACCCTTCATGTGCAACTGCATGTTTGAACCAGCAGACTTCTTATGCTTTTTATTTATACATACATTGATTTTCTTTACTTATAAAGTTTTTTAGGGTCATATGCAAACAAATGCTATTGTTTCAAACTTTTTCAATTTAATTCCTATTCAGGTATCTCTGTTGCGTTTCAGCAGTTTACAGAAGCAAGGAGTTCATTCTAACTCACTGGCAGCAGTGACTAAGCAAAATATTATATAATTAAGTTTGGCATCGGGAACTGATTTCACCTGAATCAAATAATCAGAAGAAATTTATATAAAAATTAGAAGAGAATTTTTTAATATCAAAGGATACCTTCAGAAGTTCATGAGAAACTACATACTGTGGAGGGGCTATGATTTGACCAAAAAAAAAAAAATAATTCCTAGCATCTTCTTTATGGGATCTGTTTAAACCTTAAAGTGATTTTTTTTTTATTTTTAACTCTTCAGAATACAACTAAACTATATGGTAGAACAGAGCTAATTCTGGCATTTTTGTTAAGAGATACGATGTCATGCAGGGTTTTTACACTGTCTATGCAAAAAGGTAAAAATACTATGTTGAATCCTGTGAAATTTATAAGGCTCTTTATGACTTGAGAAGCTGTTTTCCATCTGCATTCCACTCTGTTGCCGGCATTGAAGAGATTTTAAAAGCTTTCAAGATTTTTCAAGATTTCTTTCTATGCAATGCAGTTCCATTTCCAAATTTTAATATACCTGAAAACATTCTCCTTAAAAAAAAAAATTCTCCTGTTGGTTAAAGGAGAAGCCAACTTTAAATACTTAAATCTAACATTTCTGGAATCATTTTTGATATCAATGAAGAAGGCATAACATAATCATAATCTTTGTATATATTATCATCATGCAAATTTTTTCTAAAAAAACATTTGTATCATCAAGTTTGAATTTCTGCCATGCTCAGAGACTATTTTTTAGTACACAACTGATTTCATAGGACCAACCGACCACACACTCCTTTTTCAGTTCAATACTTTTATCACAATACTTATTTTAATCATATGGTGAAGCTGTCTCATTGTTAAGATTAATATTTTTCTGGTTCAGAGAGTTTCGATTCTTTGTACTCTTACTTTTTCATTAGTTTCATATTATACATCGGAATTACTTGGACATGTGGTAACCATAAGTCTTGCAAATTATGTGGTGTTCTCCAGATGAAGCTTATCTATCTTTGAGACTATGGAAATGCTACGACATTTTTTCATTTATACTGAGCCTATTTTTGTGTAATTTCTCTGTTCCTAGGTGGCTTTGTTGTTCCTTGCCATATCTGTTTGATGTTCACTGTTTAGAAAAAAACATATTATTTGAAGGTTTTCCCAGGCAAGAGTGAAAATAATTTAGTAAGTGTACACAAAAGCCTGAATTTCTGTCTCTTCTGTCACTTATAAGGTTTTTGAATATTTTAAAACATGCCTTAACATTTTTTCCTTTTTTTTGTCTCCCTTTTTTTTTTTTTTTAAATTTGGAATGGTTTGAGTGAAGATATAATAAAATTGATATTTTTTACAACTCTATCTCCTTGGATTCTTGATGATTCCTAGGTAATACTTATCATACCTTTATAAACACATTTTTTTCATGTACTTATGACTGAGTGAATGTAGCCTGAAAGCCAAGGCATAGTGACATCTGATTTTCTGACTCAAAAGGTTGGACTAATGTAATACATCTGATCTGAACATAAAGATTAATACCACCTGGAAGAAAACAGAACCAACACCTCACCCACTCATTCCCCTCTGAAAAAAAAAAAAACCAAACAAAAAACCAAAAACCAAAAAGCCCACAAAAACCACTGCAATAAAAATGAAGATTCCATTTTTTGAAATTCAAAGTCCTTGTTTATCTGTTTTCAAGCCCAGAAGGAAGTTCCCTCATTTAACACACACAAAATTGCCTATTTACCACACACATATATGTGCCCCTGTGTAGGTTGCAATTTACTTCTAGACCCTAAAAGAACTCGGGAGTTCTTAACCTGCAGAGGTTTTTGAAGATGGGCCAAAACCTCTTCTGGATACTTTGCAAATGTGCTATTTATTGTCTATGTTACAAACTGCAGTCACTTTTCTCAAGTCCTCAAGTTCAGTTTTTTCTAGGTGTCATACCAACAGCAGATGGGATCCTACAAAGATGTTACTGATATTTAAATGCTTATTACCCAAAAGAGAATACAAACCTACAGTTTACTACTCTTAGTGTTGGAGGAGGTTTTGCAGTCTGAGGTAGTCAAAAAGTTGTATAAAGTTTAGTTACTAGAAGACATAGGCTCCAAAAAATGCCTGAATCTCCATCTTTTTCCACAGCTCTAGCACCTGAAACAGTCTCTCAGGGCTGCATCTTCACCTGCTTAAAATGAAGAACTTCCATATATTTTTCTTTGAAAGAACTGGTTACAAATTGTTACTCCCTGTCTTTCATGTAATAGCCCAGAAATCAGAACCCTTGACAAAAAAACTTGAGATCTGGATTACAGAGTCTCTTAAACATGTCTTAATTAAGAATTATAACTGTCATTTGTCTGGTGAGGTTATTAATACCCTTACTAAAGAGGGTTACATTTGGTGCTTATCAGTTCTGGTCTGTTTGTTTATTTGTGGGTTTGGTGTGTTTGTTTGTTTCTTTTGTGGTGCTTTAAGAAGTTTATGTAAATTGCACTGGCAACATCATTATAAGTATACATTACATGTTAATAAGCTTTATAATTAGACAAAGGTTTCATGAAAGAGACTCTTTTAAATCTTTGTTATATTCCTGCTTGTGTGAGCAGTATCATTAATTCAGGATTGATGATATTAATGACAGTTTCCTAATTGAAAAGTAGGAGGACAGCACAGTAAAAAGCCTGCCAGAACAAAAGTTTATTTTCTGCTCCCATGTGGTTTTACAGCTGCATATTTTGAACCATTTTCATAATTTCAGACACTTGGAGAGGCATTAATCTCACTTGATCTTACATTTTGTAGAGGTATTTGCTCCGGACTTGTTTGGCCTTACTTCTTTTATAGTTAATAGAAAAAAAATGGACTTCTTCAACTTAATTAATTCATTTTACATATCTGTTTTAAGATCAGGTGAATCACTCAGCTTATTCACATTTATATATATGCCACTCTTGTTTACCCATGCTGTGAGTTCTCCTAAGTATTTACTCTTTTTTTGTGTGTGTGTGTATGTGTCAGAAGCTCATTGATGTTAACTCTTTGCAACTTAAAACAGGCCAATTGAAACATAAACCAGATTTCTGTATCCTTTTACAACAACCTCACAAGGGCTTTAAATGCATGTCCGGCAGTCCTGGAACCATCTGGTCTAACTCTTTCCAATGCTGAAGTGACAGCTGTCTGATAGGTGTCTGTGACCGCACTGATGATGTTAGAAACAAATAGCAGCTAGTAATGGACTTTTTCTGGTAAATTAAATGTCTTGCTTTAAAATATGTCATTGCCACTGGAATTTTTTTGCTGAACTGCAAACAAGTTCAACAGCTTCCTCTATGAATTTGGGCAACCTTATGGCTGTCATTGTGATCATGAAGTTGACTGCTAAATGGGGCTTTTACTTCCTGCAATCAGTCTTAATACTTTACACAGTTTATAGGGGAAAGATAAGAATAAGTAGTATATGAACAGGGCAGTAAATAGATAAAATATTTCTTAGTCCAAGAAGCTTAAATGTTAGAGATCTTGAGCAATTGATTGATGGGAAAATAAATTATATTTTAGAAAGAGCAGAAGTGTTCAACTGTTGTCACCTGAGATTACCAAGCCTTAAATGCAGACAGGGCTCTCAACCATTAGTCACTTATTGCACTGGACACCTTTCTTATCATTTTCATTTTTAATTTAATATCTTTTGTGCTCAGAGGAATATAAATACATTGCAAATTATGATTAGCAAATTATCTTTTATTTTTGTTCATGACACTTTGCTTGCTGGGATTAAAAAAAACGTCTTTGATGTATTTATGGGTTGCTGTAAATAAGCTCTCGGGGTATTCTTCAGTATCTACAAATACCAGTTAACATACGGCTACTGAGTTTGTGCCTCCTTTATTTAGTTGAATATAGTATTTTGAAACTTCAATCAGTTACTATTTTAGATTATGTGAGAATTTTCGTGCCAAAAAAGGCAACTCCAACGTGAAAAAAACCACAAAATTTTCTTCTGCAAGTAACTGTATTGATTTCTAGTAACTCAAAGAACTTGATAAAAATAGGAGGTAATATCAAGACATCTTAATTGATGGAACTTGACTCAATATTCAAGATAGTGGCAAAATCTGATTTTACTTGTGAAAGCTGTATTTGTCTAGCAATAATGATTTATTCTTTTCTGGAACAATACTGCTAATACTGTATCACACCTATTATTTATTATATTTCTAGAAATGAATTTATGTTTGTCTATTATTGATTATAAAATCTGCTGTTTTGTATCACCACAAACATAGCTAGTCTATTTCCTGGAGCATGATTACTGATTAAGTAGACCTTTTTGTCCTGTGCTTTTATGCATGTTTATTTTAATATCTATATTTATATATCACAGAATCACAGAATACACTGAGTTGAAAGGGACCCACAAGAATCAACGAGTCCAACGCCTGGCCCTGCACAGTACCATCCCCAAGAGTCACACCATGTGCCTGAGAATATTGTCCAAATGCTTCCTGAATCCTGTCAGGTTTGGTGCTGTGACCACTTCCCTGAGGAGCCTGTTACAGTGCCCAACCATCCTCTGGGTGAAGAACCTTTTTCCAGTATCTCACCTAAACATACTCTGATTTTAGGACATTCCATTGGGTCTTGTCACTGGTCACCACAGAGAAGAGATCAGTTGTGGTGGGACCCCAGCTGGTTCTGGGGTCCCTGAGTAGCTGAAAGGTTGAAGGTGGGACACTTGTGCCCGGTCAGGTAATGACCACGGACTGAAATATCTTGGCACAAGAATAGGTTTCCTGACAGGAATGTTGAGTCAGGGCTGCTGGACATGCGTGGATGTACGTGAACAGGTGTCCAATTGTAAGATGTTTATGTTACAGTTAAACGAACTGTAAGTGTACATGTGTTACCGAGTACAGTATATAAGCAGCCACGCTGCTTCCAAAGTGTATGTATGTATGTTCCAGCATCTAAATAAAAGTTCCTGATCTCCGAACACATGAGCCATATCTCATGATCATCCCTGGCCGCGATATACAGTGTCTGCCTCTCCTCTTCCCCTCACAAGGAAGTTGTAACTGCAATGAGGTCTCCCCTCAGTGTCCTCTTCTCCAGGCTGAACAGACCAAGTGATCTCAGCCACTCCTCATAAGGCTTCCCCTCAAGGCCCTTCACCCTCTTTGTTGCCCTCCTTTGGATGTTCTCTTGTAGCTTAATATCTTTCTTATACTGCAGTGCCCAAAATTGCACAAAATATTCAAGGTGATGTTGCACCAGTGCAGAGCGTCCTTTTTTGCCTTATTTCCATGACAAGATCCCTACTCAGCCAAGTCAGCCTTCTGCCTCACCTGCTTGACTTCCAACATTTAGGAATTGCCTGCTCCTGTGCCATTAGGAGGTGACGTTTAAAAAGTGACCAGCACTGATGGACCCCAGCACCTGCAAAAACATTTTCCCAGGGGACCTTTCTTACTAATTCCCTAAGCAACCTGAGGTCTGCTCTCCTCATATCCACAGCTGAGGTTTTGCAGGCACTTTTCCTCCTGTCAACAGAGATTTTAAACTTAATCTGCTCAAAACTATAAATGAAATGGCAAGTATCTGGGATAGTGAGAAGAACCCTAAGTGGATATATTGCTAGGAATGATAAATCATCCAAAGAGCACAGGACATTCATATCTTCAAGTTCAACAGAATATTCCAACAGACTATGATAACCAAAAGTATATTATAATTTTGATAGTATTTCTTTAGTCTTTGTAGGAAATCCCTGCTAGGATAGACACAAATATAATTTCTGACTTAGGAGGATCTAATATTTCCGTTTGTTGTGACCTAGAAAAATACTTTTTCCACAATTTTACTCTGAGTTCACTCTGTTATTCTAGTCCTTCCCAGGCATTTGCTGCTGGAGGCTACCAGAGATAGAGTTCGATGAAATTTTATCAGTTCCTATATGTAGTTTATATGGACCAGACTCCTTAAATATCAATTCTACAGAAGGTTGTTTCATCAGGGCATAAGAAAAGGGCAACACCATTTCTGTCACTCTTTCTTTCACATTATCAATACCTAAAACAATGAGCAGCGGTTCACAGAATAGTTCGAGATGTTTTTGACCTAGTTTTTGAGTATCATGTTACTTTTAAAAAAAATACAAAGCCTGACAGATGGAAAAATAAAATAAAAAACTCCACTGACAACAATAAATCCAGCACAAACTAATTATATCTGCATCAATTTTAAAATCAGGTCATCTATCCAAATTGCAAAGGCATGCTCAGCAGCTTGTTTCAGCAGTTAAAAAGTCTTGGCACTGTTACACTGAAGCTGAAAAAAATGAACTGAATGCAAAAAATAGCAAAGAAACCAACACAAAAATTAATGTAAGCAACACTATGTTGTGGAATTACAGTTCAAACTGAGGAACAGATTTCAATCCTATTGGAAGTGGAAGGAGGTAAGACTTAGGGTGGTCTTCAAGAAAAGACAGCGTGGAAGATCCAGTGTTGGAGGTGACAATGGCGAGGAGGAGTTGTACCACAAGTGGAGAAAAGGATTCCTTGAGGAGAAGAGTGGAGAACCCAGTTTTGTTTGATGGACTGCATTTTGGGAACTTTGGGGTTGAGTCTTCGAAAATGTTAGTGCATGTTTTAAAAGATATTGTACCCCAAGTTTTTGTCAAGTTTCTCCCCTCAGATAGTTCCTTGTTTCCTTATTGGTCAGTTTTTGCTGCAATACAAATGTTCTATATAAGGTTATACCCATCCCCTACTTACCTTATCCAGCTATTTGCCCACCTACCTAATCCATATTCATGTAACCCCCACTTCCTTATCTCATATTCAACATGTTCACTCCCCTTTTCCAGAACCCTCCTTTGCTGCCCCTATAAAAGTGGTGCCATTTTGAATAAAGGCAGATCTGCCTAGGATCTGTAACCCTGTTTGAACCCTGCTAGTCTCTTGTCTTTTGTCCCGAACCGTGACAATCCGGCATGAGCACAGAAGCATATTTGGTCACAAACATTATCATTGTTTCAACAAGAAAGTCGTGATTGGAAGAGAGCGTCCCGTGGAGGTGGGGCACAGCTGTTCTGAGCCAATTTCCTTTTCAGAGCTGGATGCAGTACCCCAGGTGTGGGCTCACAACAGCAGAGTAGAGGGGGACAATCACATCCCTTGACCTGCTGGCCACACTTCTTTTGGTGCATTCCAGGATAGGGTTGACTTTCTGGGCTGCAAGTGCACATGGCTGGGTCATGTTGAGCTTCTCATCAAATAGCACCTCTAAGTCTTTCTCCTCAGGCTGCTCTCAATCCATTCTCTGATCATCTTGTATTTGTGCTTTGGATTGCCCTGACCCATGTGTAGCATCTTACATTTGACCTTATTGAACTTCATGAAGTTTTCACAGGCCCACCTCTCAAGGTTCTTCTGGATGGGAAAACAAAAGCACAAGTATCCAAAGTAAAACATGTATAGTAAATAATGATACAGTGTAGAATTGTGGAACAATTGAGATCAGTCAAGGTATAGTGTTATAACACATCTGGAAATAAGCCCAAGAAGACCTATGGGCAAGAAACACCCCCCCACAATATCATATTCTCATGGGAAAGGACTCATAAAGTTGACATCTCAGTGTAACACACCCCCACACTGCCTTAAGGCATAAAGCTTAGGATTCACAGAAGTGGTGGGTGAGTATAATAGCAGCAGAAGCAGTAGATGTGCAAAATGTGTGCACAACAATTCTAACCAAATTGTCAGTGAAATAAGTTTTTCTTTGGCTTTGGCTCATTTTGGATTTGGGGTTTGGATAATTTTTCCAATTTGTTTTACCTTTCTCTAACAATTAGACCTGGATGAAAGATAATTAAACTGTTGAGATTTTAATTATATGGAATATTTAGTCTTGTCTTTCAGTATAAGGCATATTCCTTTTGTTCACATAAAGTGGTGGAGAACACAAGCAGGCAAAACTGTAATTCAGATGTGATATGTCAAAATCATAAATGCAATAGGATCAGATGGGAAATCTCAAAATTACCTAAGCTTTCCTAATTAGATTACACCACAAACTAAACCTTTGAAAATGTTTGTTCAGTTGTGGAGACTGATGACAGTAATTCTGATAAACATATTAAAACATTTACACAGTGTGGAAAAGCATGAGTGGGAAAAAAAAAAAAAGAAATCTAGAACAAGTCTTATAGAAGAAAGAATTAAAACAGGTCAGCTGCATCATGAGTAATTGTTGGAGACAGTAAGTTAATGCCTAAGAGGAAGGGGGAGTTATGGCATTTGGACAATTATGGTGTTTGCCTTCCCAAGTAGCTCTTACATGTTGGATCCCTGCTTTCCTGGAGATTGTTGAACACCTGCCTGGGAAGTAGTGAATGACTTCCTTATGTTCACACACATATCTTTTCTTTACTTATTAAATTGTCTTTCTCTCTACACATTACTTTTTCTGTGACAGATACATCCCATTCCTCACCCCAAGGAGCTGAAAACTAAATATTTAAACTGTACTGAATTCCACATAGGTCATTTGCCAATGTTCAACTTCTAACTTTTAAGAGCATTCCAAACAGGCGTTGGCCTTGAAGTGTTCACCTTAAGAAAATGCCAACAAATAAACAAAACCCCCAAACCCCCAAATGTTTAAAATTGCATCTGTTTTCCTTGAGTCTTCCTTTAGTTATACTTCTCAATAAGACTGTGTACTGTGAGAAAGGCTGGAATTGTGTCAAACTTCAAGAAAATTTATGTATAAGAAGGGCACAAATCCTTCATAAGAGTTAATCTCTTTTAGCTACTTGCACATTTTCTTTATGCGTATCTCTAGGTATTTAAAGAATTAGAGTATCATGTTCAGAAGGAAGTTTAGAAGAAATTGACTTGTAATTTAAGTACAAAGAGTCAATAGACTCCTCCTTTTTTGATATTGCAAACATCTTTTGTGCAGTGTACCTTGAGAATTATTAGCCATTGAGGAATCCAAATAACTTTTGTTAGGTAAATGTTTGCCAAGTGAATATGAATAGCATGAGCTTCAATTCACATGGCAAGAACAGTATATTATACTTGCTGAGATTCTCTTTGGTGACTTACCCCTTTTCAGTGGTGGCTAAGGCTTTGGAGGAATGTTTATTTTTAAGTGTTGAAAGCACAGAATGAAATCTAAAGTCCATCTCCAGGTTTTTTACTTCTATTGATCATGGAAACAGCTAGGTGCTTCAGAAACTATTTTGACTGAAGAACCATGGAGGTTGTGAATTGAACCCACCACTTTATATCTAAACCAGAAAACACAGGAAACTAGAGCTAATTGACATAATATAGCTTGGGTCAATCAATTCCTGCTCTTAATTTCTCAAAACAGGAAGGCTTTATCCATATCAACTGTTGAACAGAAACCCTTGGCCCATGTTGTGTTCCAAACACCATAATGTTGTCTGAGAGAGTGTACGTAGGCCAAGACTATACAAAGGAGTACGTTAAATTTAAGCAGTATCAAAGATTCATTTCATGCTGATGATCAAGCCTAGTTGACCAACTCTTGCTTTTCAACTTGGACAGATTGGGAAGTTGGATTCAATTCCAGAGTTTGTATCAACTAGTTTTGTTTTTATTTAACTGCATCCCACTCGCAGCTGTCTCATACCATTTGAGATGCCTAAGGATACAGTGGCTGTCATCCCAGTGCCACATTAGCAAGAGTCTCCAACAGGCTCTATGCCAGATCTGCAACAGTCATATCTGTTAGATGTCTCAACTATCTTTATGCTTAGGCAGATGAATTAAGACTCTGATCTCCACTGACTACACTGGGAATTTAACTATCTAACTCATGTGCAGACAGTAACATGAAAGTATTTACATACAGTCTAATCACAACTGCACTTCCACTGTAATTTTAGTTCCTTTTCAAACGTATCTTTCAAAGCCATATGTATTATGAAACTTCTCCTTCAATCATGTACTAATCTTAATATTTTTGTAGTTTGCCAGTCATTTAGAACCTACAGTGTTGACAGAATTGTTCATGCATGTGCATTATGATATAGACTCCACGTGGTTATACCTCTCCTTTAATTTCTGGTTGGAGTACAAATGGTTATTTACTGATCACCTATGACTACAGATTGTTATTATTCTACTCATTGTTCAATTTAAAATATCATGATTTATTCAGCCGACATTATGTAAATACCTTTGTGAAGACTAATGCACCACTAAACCACTGTGTTAATTACTTTATCTTCACAACACTGATATAAGAAAAGAATTCCATCCCTTTTCTACAAAGGAAAAACTGAAGGACCAATATTTAAGGTCAAACTGTTTGCCAGTTATGAATTGCCAATTAAAATTACATGCTCTGATGGTTTATGGAGCACACAGTGTTATATATTAAATCTGTGTAGAATCTCATTCCTTCAAGTCTTAACTTGCATTTATTTTTCAGTTACAGTGTAAGTATTCAGCAATTATATAGCTCATGCCAATGAGTCATCTGATAGACCCAGGAAATGAGAAACATCATGGTTAGCAGCTCCTCAAGTAATTTTTAAATAAATTAATTTATATCAGTAGTAAGCAAAGCACAGAGACAAAGAACCTGAACTGGGACACTTCTGTTTAAATTTGACTGTTTAAATCACCATAAAATCTCAGAACAGCCAGTGTACAAGGCTTTGTGACCTTCTAAGAACCTGAAAACCATAGGGAACTCAGAAGTCACACTAAAAGTCTCAGTCCTAAAAGTAAATATTGTGTTTACTCATGGAAAATTTAGAGTTCTAGTCTTGTTTAGTTTGTTTCGGTTTTCAAAATAGATTTCAAATTTTTGTGAGGTGTGTAAACCTTTAATCTAAGTCTTATTTTGGGCCCACAGCTCTTATTTTTTGGAACAGTGCCCTGGTTTTCCAGTCAATGAATTTGGACAGAATTTAGGTAACTCCTTACTGAAATACAGCAGCAGAGAGGTTCCCCCTACAACAGGGAGTTTCTGGGAGTGCATCAGTTCATTTACATTTTACTTGCACGTTTCCTCTTACAGATTCCACAACTCTAACTTTTTATTATAAGTCCCCTATTTTGTCTCTCAGGTGCCCCTTTTTCTCACCTGCATTCTTACAAAGAGAAGTTGAATATAAACTTAAATTAGGCAATTGGAGCTTTTATTTCCATATCATCTTTGTATTTCTGATCTTGTTCTAGACATTTGCTGTGTCAAAACCATACCAATTATTTAAGTTTTTTTAAAGATTGACTTATATGTGCACTCATAAAAATTATATATTTTACCAGTTTAACATCTTGTATAAAGTGAACTCTGAAAGAGAACAGCAAAGTCTGTCCTTTCATGTAGTTCTAAGAGACTCACCCATATATTTGTTTCTTTAATGGTTTAGCTATGAGGGCCTCCCTAACTACATAAATGTTGGTGAATAGCCATGTCAGTAAAGGGGTGAAGAAGAATAGGTGGATCTTTTGAAAAAAACTGTAAATAAAGAAATTGATTAGAAATTGGATACAACTTTTGGCATACCTTCACCAAGGTCGCTGTACTGTAAGCCTGGTCTGCCACTGATACATGTGACAGACCTACTAACCAAACAACAAATGTGACTGGGCATGATTAAACACTGGGATATTGCTCCAGAAGTGAAACATACCTTTATCCTTAATAAGATACCGATTTTGTAATTTTAGGAAATTGAATTGCCTTTCTTTCACTTCACTGGTTAGTGTACAAAGAGATGATATCAAAGCTGATTTTCAAGATGCTGGAGGCTGATTTGCTTCTTTGTGGAATTAATGGGAGTTCCTTTGTGACAAGGTCTTAAATGACAAAATACTTATTCATGCAGATAACACGAAAGTGCTCTAAAATTAATTTTGTTAATGTTCATTATAGTTTTTATCTGTTATAATTTATTTTAAATATTAAAAAGCTGGGGTTAACAATTCTACAGGTAACATAGATAAACACAGATAGGTTTGGCACTGAAGTAAATAATGCCCAGTTAACTGGATCTCTTGGCAGCATCAGGAACTTTTAATATGCTGAAACACTAAGACCAGATTTCTGGAGCACAAAAATGGGATGTTATAAACTATTAACAAAAAATAAATTAATACGGGTTGGATAGTCTATTTACTGAGCACCTTTTATTAAAAATAATGAAATTATATATACATATATTACATTAAAAGTAAAAAACCTGTGGTATTATTCTATTAATTATTATTTCTTTAGACTAGTTCAGAGTACATATAAATCTTTTCTTTCAGAATTCCTTTGCTCTCTGTATTGCATATAAGAAACTGCTTGGTGTACTGAATATGTTAGAATACAAATATGTTCACTGTGTAAGTCTAATTGTTACCCATAAAACTAACTGCACACATATAGATCTAAATTTAATATTTTTGATGTATTGTCTAAATGAATATAAATAATTATTCTTTGGTTCTTCAGATGCATGTTATAAGAAATATTAGTAAAGAATGTAATGGACTTCATTCTGACCCTTATTTCAGAGGCAGTAGTTGAGGAGTTTGCCCATTCAGACAAAGGTGAGAAGAGAGGAATATTATGTTGAGTTGCACTGAGAGTTTTAATATCTCTGTGGCTTTGTTAAAGTTTTGAGAATTATAAAATTAAATACAGGCATATAGAATGAAACAGAGAACAAAAACCCAATGGAAAAAAAAGAGGCAGGACAGGTTTTTTTTTCTGCAACTCAAGAGAGCATGACATTATTCGCAATAGATTGAACAGATCCTATGGCTCAGGAAAGCAGAAACTTTTTGTTACAGCTGACCTAAATTTCACTACAGATACTCTGATGTAGAGAGAAAGGATATGTTAGAGTCACATTGATATGTCAATTGGACAAGAGACACATAAGGTGCTTCGAGTGCTAAGCTGAATTTTGGATAGCTTAATAATAAAAGTTTCATAAAATATGTATTTTCTAAATTTTTCAACAGAAAAAAAAGGATAAGCAAATTATTAGAAAATAAACTATTTTGGGTTTGACATTTGGAAAGATTAATTACTACAAGAATCCCAATATATTGCAACTTTATTTGGCTTGGAATTGCGGTTTTTCTGAGGTATCTAAGATGAAAATATCTGGGGGTGGTGGCTCAACAATAATACTGAAGACTAGTATGGTGATGTGCACAGGTAAATAGATTTGTCTTGATTTCAATTCAATTCAACTGAGATTATTATGAAAAATATATTTACACTTGTAAAGAATGTTTCAAATGAAAAAGGGTTTATCATTTTTATTCAAAGCTATGGAAGAACAGTCAGCAAACGTTTTGGTGTCATACCACTGACTTACATTTTTTCTTTTTTTCTTTCTTTTATTTTTTTTCCCCAGAAATTCTGATGCATTTTCATGTGTTCAGTTCATACGCTGTCTTTGACAAATTCCAAGGCATTTTACATCTCAGTTGGACAGTACGGATAAGCTAGAGAATCTTCTCATTGCTTTTGGTGTGAGGTTCTATGAAGAAAAAATGGTTTGTTTGGTTTTTTTTTTCAATTGTACAAGATTAAACTACTTTGGGTTTCAGTTTTTACTTTGGAAAAGTAATAATTTTTTGAAGGAAATGTAGGTATCTAAACTTTCTGTGCCATAGAATTTTCAGATTCTTACTACATGTGTATTTTCACTGACAGTTTTCAACTAAAGTTGTCTTAGTCCCTATAATATCTGGTAAACTGTTCTTTCAACCACATAATGAATTCAAAATATACGCTGCCCTAGATTTTTTTGTTGCTAATTTTATTGTTGATCTAAATCTATATTGTATCAATCAAATTCAACATCAATACAACAGATAGAATAATAAAATCATAACAGTATCTTACCTTACAATTGTTCTATGCACAATAAATCTTATAACACTACGTTTCATTTAAATATTATAACTCTACTATTTTCATTAAATTAAGATTAATCAGTATTAATATCTTGCATATAAAGAAGAAATTGAGTCATAAAGTATAACAAAGAGTGAACTGTATTTCATGGAATAACAACCATTAAAAGAACTCCACTGTCATAATCATGACATATTTTGCTAGTTTTGAAAGAAAACTACCAATGTAACTGAAGAATTAAAAACTATCAAATAACTCAGCATTAGAAACAGCACAAAATCTTAAATCAATAAAACATT
>JAWWES010000001.1:70766669-70810176 GCA_035583135.1 Lophotriccus pileatus
AATGTAACTGAAGAATTAAAAACTATCAAATAACTCAGCATTAGAAACAGCACAAAATCTTAAATCAATAAAACATTTCAGATATAACAGCAGGACAAAACTAAAAGTACTATATTTTTTTTTCCCCCCAGGAAATCTGTGCTGGTCATTCTGTATCTCTGAATAAAATGCAAATTATTGCAATGACACACAGTGCAGAGATACAGCTAGCCATTATTTCTCTTTCTCTTACTTCCTATACTGGGCAACGGTGAAAGCAGCTTCCACTTTGATGTGATGCTGAAAAAGAAAGAAGCAGGTGCAGAGTACCCACGTCTGATCACATAGCCTTTTTTTCTCTCTCCAATATAAGACTGTGAGCAAGAGCAGTCAGCTTGCCATATGGCAGTTTGTCCCAGGAGAACAAGAGAGTTTAGGTCCTAATTCACTGGCCTCTGAAATTACTGGTAGTCATTTCACTGATCTTGATAGGTGCATGACCGAATCTTTTAATTATGGTGCATCAGTCAGAGAGGAAATTTAAACAGCCAGGATTTTTGTCTTGGTTAATGGCAAAACAGACTGTCAGCTATATAAAACAGACTGGCACCTACTCTTTAACAATTTTTAATATACTATGCCCTTCCTCATGTTGCCTCTGCAGACATAAAATTAAAAGCCTCAGTTAAAGGGTTAGAGGTTTTATTCTGGATGACTTTAATCATAAAATGTGACATAAACTCCAAACTGAGCATGCAGGGCTGAAATAGGGCAATTTCTCTGAAATAGGAGAGAAGGAACAGGTTCATAGTAACATGCAAATCTTTAAAAGTGTGAACACCTCAGGCTTGATTTCCCTGTGGATCTATGCTTCTGTGTATCATTTATATAATATACATTTATTATTTTAATGAATTCCCATAATTTTTATAATTATAAAATAATTATATATATATTATGATAACAAGTATATTATAATAATATAACTGTAATTTTAATAAATTTTCCTAAATTTCAGTTTATGTTTGGGGAGAGTGATCTTTCCAAATCTATTGAATTCTTATCCTAGATATATCTCCTAAGAAGAAATGGGTGCCTACCCTTGTGAACACAAAAAGCAGGTAGTCACAAGGACTTCAGTAATCTGGTTTAAGATGTCCATCTCTTAGGATATTTCATGTATTATTTAAAAATTATTCAGAAATAAACTATTAGTTATCCTTGATAAAAATACATTTCTGCCTAAGTGTGTATGACATTCACCTTGCTTACAAGAAATTTCATGCTGCAATGCCTGATTCAACCCCACTAGAAGAAGAGACATGAGTAACCCAAAGCTGTGAAATTCAGCTGCGCAGGCTTTGCCCAGACTGATAACCTTCCTCTTGTCTATAACATGCCTGTACCAGTAACGCTAGGCTGTCACTGCCTCCTGCCAACATTATTCTACAGATAGGAAAAATAGTACATATTGCATGTACTGTGTGTGTCTCTGCTTCTAGCCATCAAATCTTTTATTTTGTCAACTGTTTTAATAGATCCTGTCCCTCAGGGAATCTCTATCTCATTGAAACGGTCTGCCTGTTTTCTTTCTAATCAGAAAATGTGTCACATATGTCTCAAACACTAAGAGGGATGGCATTTAATCTTGTTACAGTCTTTTGATGAGGATAACCTTCTCAGAAGGATGAAATGGCAAATGAAGAGGAAATAACGTAACTCTCTTCTCTTAGCGCTCATTTGTATCTTTTAGTGAATTAGGCAGCCTTTTGACAAATCTGTGTGTGTATAGATGGAATTGTGAAAGGAGTATTTATGGCTGTCTATAAATAATAGCAATGCCACTAGCACATCTTTTCCTGAATTTTTGCCAGTGTTTTTTCCCTTTGAGTTGAATGCATGCTACTCACCTTTGGTATTGGTCTCTTTTTAACTCTGTGTGGATTTCAGTAATTATTGTTTTCATGAAAGCTTAGTTTCATAATGGATTTTTTCAGTGATCTGATAAAACTCATCACTTATGTTTATGTGATTTTTATCTGGCATATTTTTTACTATATCTTGTAGAGTTCATGTAAAAATATTTACAACCTTCAAATGACAGGAAAATTATTTTCCCAAGGAACATATTTTATAAGATATAGAATAAAAAATACTTCAGTTATATCAATTTTTTGTTTTTCATAAACGTTAAACATTAAAAAACTGTGCCATGATAATAAAGGTTACAGATTCATGGCTTTTGCAAAATCAGTCTTTTCTTCTCAAATATGTTGGTTCTTACGCAGTGCGGCCATACAGCTCATGCATCATGACAGAAGGAACAGGGAGCAGTACAACGCCAGTGAGTGCTTCTTCCTGCTGATACTGCTTTTTGGTATCATACAACCAATCATGAGTAGTCCCATTACAACAGCAAGAAGCATGTAAAGGCCAGCTACCTTCTATGACTCACAGTTTAAATTAGGTAATAGTCAAGTTAACCACAGCAGCCTCCTGCTTAGAAAAACACGTCAGCCCTGATTCTGCTTCAGTTTTTGCTTTTTTCTGGAGCTGTGCCTGTGCATTCATATGTGATGCCTGCTGCTTTGTTCTTCCTGAAACTTGCCGCATAGTATGGATAATTTGTATTCAGTTGTTCTGTTTAACTTCTAAATTATAGTAACACCCAGGTTTTTTTATCACAGAGTCAAAACCACTGTTTTTCATTTTTTTTTGGCATTCCATGTGGTTCTGGGAAATATATAAACCTGACAAATTCCTTTTCCTTACATTTGCAAAAGCAAACCAGACAAAATAAGCATTTGAGGTAAGCTTCAGGAGAATACTGTACTGCAGAAACAGGCTGAATTCTTTGGAAACATAAGCATTCATCAGAAACCCCTTCCTTGATCTGCAAACTATATTTTTTTTTCTGATTTCAGAAGCATATAAAGAAATTGAAGATTTTTTATTGAATTAATAGCCTTTTCATGTTGAGTAATAAGACAATCCTTGCAGAATAATTTGTTGTACAGTCAAAGGATGTCAAGTGGTTGACCTTCTTTAAGTCTACACCACTTCACAAAATTTAAGCAAAAACCCCAAGAGTTTTTGGCCAGGGGTAGCAGAGAATATGCCTGGTAAGCCTTTTTGCATGTATTAATTTTGGATACTTGGGAAATCCTATAAAAGCCTTGAAACACTGAGTTCAAAGCTTTTTAACTGTTCACTTACCTCCAGGGGAAATCTACTCTTATTCACAGAGAAAAAAAAAAAAAAGCACCATAATTAAAGAACAAGAACACAGAAACATTCCAATTTTTTTTGCACAGGGCAATTAGCTATGCTTCTAGATCTGAAGCTTATCAGTGTATGTTTCTGACAATGTAAACATTCTGCTAGATGTATCATGATTAACTTGAAATATGGGCTAATTATAGTTGAAAAGAAAATTATTCTGTAATTATCTTTGTAATCTGGTTACAAAATGCCTGCATGTAGCCCAATCAACCAAAATAATAACAGACATTTTTAAGTGCTGTGTCTGAATATCTGTGTCTATATTTGTAAACAGGTAATGCAACATATATATATATATAAATATATATATTTGGTAATAGATATAGAAACAGTGTAGAAGGATGATAGAACATGAATTGAAACTCAGTGTTTATGTAGTAACATTTTTGTGTTTGCCAGTTAGGAAAGTAAAAGTTTTAAACAAAAAGAAAATTCAGATAATTGTGCTGCTCTCTCTATATCTACTAGATGATTGTATATCATTAACTGAAATTTTTCTCTGTACACAGATCAACCCAACCAACACAAATCTTTGTTTCAACAGCAGCATCCTTACACAGGATTTAATTTTTTTTTATATAGTTCAATTTCAAATGGGTAGAGAAAATTTGTCCTGCATTTGGTCTTCTGACCCAGGGGTAAGATATCAAAGTGTGCAACTTTTAATATTGTAATTAAATATAAAAAGTTGTTTAGTTGTTTAGTTGAATTAATGTACAATTCAATGCTCCCTGGTAAGCCCAAGAGGTATTATTATTCCTAATTTCTTTATTGAGTTGGAAAGAACAGGGAAATCAAGGTTAACATCATCAAACAGTTGTGGGCAGCCAACTCAAAACTGTTTCGATATGATAATAGAAGTGTATATAGTTATTTGTAATCATTTCTATTTTCCAACATTTTCCAGTCCTGCCCTCCAGACTGACCATGCAGCACACAATCAAGTATTAATATCCATTAGAGCATTTAAATTCTGTTATAAGCCACTGAAGCAAATCTTCCACTTTGCTATACATTCTGTGCATTAGGCCACTCTGCAACAGTCTCAGGAAGCATCAACCGGATCCCTCTTGATTACTCTGAATTAAAAGATATCCCAGAAGAGGGACAATGCTGTGTTTCAGCTGCAGAAGTTTTCAGTACCTGGGATAAAATCACACCAATTGTGGAGTAATACTCCTGAATCACACATAAAATACATGTTGTATCAATAGCACCAAATATCTGCCAAGCCCAATTATGCTTCTTATAATATGTAGTGTCTGTACTGGCAGCAGCAATGAGCCCTCCAGTAATATAAGCAGTGAAATCTAGAGATGATCAAACAACAGTGTTTATAATAATGTGGGTGGCACAGGTTTTCTGTGTTGTACACATTTGGTTCTTAGAATTTGCTTAATTTCAAGCAGGACTGCCAGTTCACTTGTCAAAACTGGAATCGTAAGCACTTTTTATTTTCTCCTTGTAGTACCATATTTGCTACTCAAAATCCAGCTTCTTCAGTAAGTGCAACAGGAACCATACTTACAGATAATTCTTCTCCTATGGCATTGTGATTTCTGTTTAGAAGGCTATCTTGCTCTGTGAAGAAATCAGTATCGGGTGGGGGGAGGGGTGTAAAGAAAAAGAATAGGAATGTAAAGTTTTATCTCACTTAGCTTTAGTCATGTGAAAATTGAACATTATTCCAGTCTAACTGTCTAAAGAGAGGTAAACATTTCATAAAGGCAAATAATTCCATCTGTATATCTTTTTTAAGTGACTATAGAGACAACCTACACACCTAGCTTAAACTAGAAACCTAAGCATTATATGACTGAATTTATGAGAATAATTTCCGATATATGTAGTCCTGCTATTAACAGAAATGGTTAAAAATGCTCAAATTAAATAATTATATTTTCATCATAAGCCCTGATTTAAGTGTTTCATATTAGTGAATATTTGACTTTGTTACATTCAAATATTCTTAATTATGAAAACATAATACTTCAAAAAATTGTTATATAGTACACTAATGTAAACATTTAGATGTTCAAATACATATCAGTTCTTTTTTAACTCTGAATTTTAACAAATATGCCAAAACCATTTACTTGCTTTGTGAAGGATCTTACTTCCCACTCCCCCAGTCTATTAATGTGAAATATTTAGTTCAACAGTTAAGATTTCACCAAAGATGACAGGATTTTTATGTCCTCTCAAAAAACTGTCAGACTTAAAAATTTGTTAAATAATTTTGATTTGTAGATCTGAAAATACTATTGTCAATATACTGTAGCTGCTTTATAAGCAATGTCAAAAAATAGGCAACCAGCTTAATCAAAGTATTTTCAACCTTCACAGTCTTTTTCCCAGCTCCTGAAACCTGCTTTAAAAAAAAAAGTTGAGGTGTTCTGATCTATTTTGTCAGATAGGTTGTCCCACATTTCAAAAAACAGAGAAATCCTGTTAACATGGACTACATCTCCAGCTGTGCTAAAAGGCTCTTTGAAGACATATCACTAAGTGGACAAGCCAATATGAAAGAGTCACCCCACCAAAGGTGCTTTAGCTTCTTTCAGTCACTTTAAAAAAAAAAAAAAAAGTGATCCATCTTCAAAAGGAAGTTTTCTAACATAGTAGGCAAGTCTGATGCTCGATAAGAATTGCCATCAGCATGCACAAGGTCAGCAGGTGAAATTAACGTATATATTACCAAGTTAATCAGGGAAGTTAAAAGGAAATGTGATGTTGCAGATGTCTTCCTTGGGACTTTAAATATAGACTATATTTTATTAATACATACAAATGTGAATTTGTATACACTGTGATAATCATATAAACTGCCTGGCCCTTTGTCTTAGACTGAATGGTCCTGCATATAAAGACATAGGAAATGGCTGTCGGAAATCTCTCATGGAAAAATATATATTTTATATATAAATTGAAAACTAACACAGACAGATGTATGCTCCCTCTAAACACCCGCACATTGGAGGCCCAAGGTTCTTTTGTGAATGACATTTCCAATAAATCACAGCAACTTATTTATTTCTTGTATGAATATCGCATGGTTTTGACTTGAGATTTATTTTATATCTTTAAAAGCAGAAGTAGTACAGTACACAGACGTGGAATTGGCTATGGGATAATTTGCCAAGTAATTTGTCCATACCAATCCATAGGGACTGAAAGTTAAAATGTAAAAGAACAGTCATTCATTGCTTGTTTATGTGGAAAAAAACCCACAAAGCAATTCTATAAGACATAAATCACTGCAAATCTAGGAACAAATTAGTATGCTCAGTCAGCAATTCCCTTCTGACATTTAGCTAGAAAGGCTAACTATATGCAAACTCAAGCTTTTCAAGCTTACCAATTACCCTTCAGTCAAAGTTGATGTATTCATTGGTTACCTGAAAACATTTATTATCTTTGGTTCTCAGATTTTCTACCTATTGACCACTCTCCACAGCTAATGTTTCTTAAAATCCATTGTGAATTTCTTCCTTTTAAAGCAATCTACTTTGCCTAAAAACAGTGTCTTTTATGTAGTACTGTAAAATACAACAGATCACCTATTCCAATATTGTACTAATCTTGTCTAAAATAAGTATTTCTGCCTTTCCACTCAGAAATTCCTCTTGAAATATAAAATAAATTGTGTTTGTTCCACCTTTTTAGAAAAATCTGTTTCTGTGTAATAGACCTTGAAAATGATGTCAGGACCCGTTCATTCTTTGAAGAAAGATACAACTAAATTAGAAACAATAATGATAAAACATTTCTAATGGTCACTTGAATTTTGTGGCTATAGCCACATCTATACAAGTACACTAAATGCCTGGCACTGACACCAGATGGATTGGTGCAGCTTGTGGCTAGGCTATATCTGCTTTAAAATGCCATGCTTACATCCCTACTGAATGCTACATGGCACAGGCCCCAACACGGTACAAATCCCTCTGGCGTTTCTGCTCATACACGTAGGTAGCATGTTGTGCAATACAGCCCTCCTCTCTATCTCTCATGGCTCATATGGCACACCTAGGGGATTTAAACGGGCTCTATACCCCCATTCTCAGGTAAGTTCTTTTGAATGATCCCTCCACCCTGTTTGTGTCATGCAGGGACACCAGGCACCAGGTTATGGGTGCTCTCTTCATCTCCCTCCCATAGTCCTAAAGTCTGTATTTCTTGACAGCAAACACTGAAAACAAGCTTAATACCGACGAGAGCTCTCCCAGAGACTGAATTTTTTATCCAGTCTGATTGCACTGGAATCATAGAGAAGTGCTCTTGTGGCAAAGGGCCTTGATTGAGGAGGCGACTCTTCACATCTTGGAGGGAGGTGATCCTTCCCCCTGGTGAGATCACATTTAGTGCACTGTGTCCAGGTCCAGGCTCTCCAACACAAGAGAGACATGGACATCCTAGAGCTGGCTGACTGAGGGCTTAGAGGAATAGTCAAATGAAGAGAGAGTTAGAGAGCTGGAATTGTTCAACTTGGAGAGAAGGAGACGCAGAGGCTTCCTATCAGTCTGCATACGCACTTGGTGAGGGGCAGTAAAGAAGTTAAAGCCAGACTTTTCTGACAGTGACAAGGCAAGATGCAAGAAAGACAAACTGAAAGAGATGAAATTGCATTTAAATATAAACATAAGAACATTTTTACCATGATGGTGCTGAAAGACTGAATGAGTTGCCTCAAGACGTTGTGGACCCTCTATTTAAATCCAACATGACAGGGCCTTGAGCAACCTGTAGTATCTCACTCTGCTCTGAGCAGAGGGGATTGGACTAGGTGATTTGCATAAGTCCTTTCCCAACTACAGCAATTTTGTGATTCTGCAATTCCAAGCACTCTGTAAGGCACTCCCTGATATCTCACTCTGCAGCTAGATCTCCAAATAGATTTTTCGGAGGGTTGGCAAGTCTGTGATGGTCCCAAAAGGGAAATCCGAAATCTCCAAACCCAGATGTTAAGTAATGAAGAGCTAAACAGTACAGCTAGACATAAAGACAAATATACTGATCTGTGCCAGCATGTTGACAGTGATCTCTAATGTGTCATTCTTACTTTGAAAAAAAAAAATATTTCTCTACAGGAATTTTTGAGTGTTTTTTCCCTGCCTGTCCTTTTGCTGTTGGTAACGTGACAAACCTAGCCAAAGCAGAATCTGCATCCCCAGCACACTTGGCCAGTAAACCCGCAGGCTGAAATGAGGGTGACCAGTAAACATGAGCACAGCAAACAGAAGCAGCTCACAAATGCAATAGTTTGGACAGCAGCTTGTGCAGGGGGCATGTGGAAGGGATCCAGCAGCAACTAAGGACAGCATAGGCTTGCTCAACATGTAATGATGTGCCACAGGGCACAAAACCCAAGCCCCAACAACAGCAACCATCCCAGCACATTGGAGACTTCCTCTTAGAGCTGCAGGGACTCCAGAGGTCTCCCATGGAAACAAGCGAAGACAGTGCCCATGCTTGCATATGTGCTCTGGCTGAAAAGCTGTGTTGCCTAGCAAAAAAAAGCTTCTGGAGGGGAAGGACAGACTGTGCAGCATCAGGACAAATGAAAATGAGATTGATGGGATCCTTACAGATACCCTGCAGATACACGAGCCGAAGTTCCCAGCTGAACAGAAGGAGGAACAGCCAGAGATTGTGTTTATTCAAGTGACAAATAGAGAGACTCTTGGTGTGGTGAAAGCTGGGAGCATTTGAATTCTGGCAGCAGGTGGACAGCTTCTTGTACATCAAACCTGCAACTGCAGAATGGGTTTACTGCCTAAGTGTCGCACATAGAGGATAAACCTCTTCCTGGGGAGGCACAGTGGTGGGCCAAGTCTGAGTTACGTGCCTTTGTCATGAGAAAGCAGTCAGTAGTAGTTATGGAAGATTCATGCCTTTGGGAAAATAGAAGCTTACGCCTGCAACCTGACTTACTGCCTGGGAAAACATTGTTGCTTGACAGGGTCTTGGAACAGGAATTCTGTGGAGAGACTGCTGATGCTGGTCCAACTCTTGAATTAAGCCTTTTTGCTGCTTGTCTGTGTGGGGACCAATGACACTTCTGCAGTGGCCTCAGGTGACTATTTGGTTCTGAACACAAGGGTCAAGGCACTGTAGTTCAGTTGAAGCTCTCTGAGGACTGACTGATAACTGCTAGGAAGAGATGGACTGTGCCAGACTAAATTCAGCAAAAGCATCTCTACCTACAGTTTTGTGTAAAAAAGCTGGCAAAAAGAGCTGGTAAAAAGAGTTTTAATAGGAATAATAATGAGAGAGATAAAAACACTCACTTAAGTGAGGAAATGGTTGATAAGGGTGAAAAGCAAAGGGTATACAAAGACAATTGAAAGAGACCTCAGGAATAGAAATTGGAGCAAAAGGACACCAGTCTCAAATGTACATGCCCAAATGCACACTGCCTGAGAAACAAACAGGAGTAATTAGAGCAACTCATGAGGTCACACAATATAATGCTGTTGGAATAGCTGACACGTGATGGAACAGCTCACATAACTGGGGTGTTACAATGTATGAATGCTGACTCTTCAGGAACTACAGGCAGGAAAGATGAGGGTCAGAGAGTTGCCCTCTCTATGAAGAAATGAATCAAATGTACAGAGTTGTTGTAGAGGATGGATGACAGGTGGGTTGAAAGCTTTCTGGTCAGGATCAGACAAGAGAACAATAGGGATGATAGCTTGATGGGAATTTGTTACTCTTAAAACCACCCAGCCAAGGTGAGGAGTTGTCTTCTAAGGTACCCAGAGCAAATACAATTTCATTCATTTGGGGTCACTTTTTTAACCTTTCACCTCTTTCAGCCATGAGGTGAAACATGGCAATACCAGCTACTTCCATACCTCAGTTGCACCTGAACTGAAATGAATGTATTCTCCTTTTTGCCCTCCAGACTTCAGCTCCAGTTTGTGGTTTGGTTTTTTTTGGTTTGTTTTTGGGTGGGTTTTTGTTTGGTTGGTTTTTTTGTTTGTTTGGTTTGGTTTGGTTTGTGTTTTGTTTGTTTGTTTTTCGAGAAAGGAAAACCTACTGCTAGCACCTAAATTTCCAGTCTGCTGGAATATTTGATTTGCGTTTTTTTGGGGCATAAAAGTCAGAGGTTACTCAATTGGTGTGTATCTGGAGTCATGAAGTGTCTTAGGTCCCATTCAGCTTTGGTGAAACAACATTTCCACTCATCATTTAATTTTAAATCAGGAGATTTAAAAGATTTTAAAAGATCAAGACATTTATATTTAGGGATCTACGTACAGTTGCTGACATGTAAGGCAGGAATCTGACCTCCCATTATTCCCCACCCTCCCATTATCCCTGGTCGTTGCAGGGGGTGTTGGATTAAATAACCTTTTCAAGGTGCCCTCCAACTCAAAATATTCTATGATTCTATGATTGCCACAGATGGTGATTTAGTTATAGTGAGTGAAACGTAAAAAGGTTTAGTACTTCATCCTTTGATGATGAGGTACTCTCATTCAGAGGAGTGAAACCCATTTATCACAGAACACAAAGGGTTTCCAAATCTAGAATATAGTGTCAGTTTCTGCTCCAGAAGAGCAAGCATCTTCAAGATCTGTGGCATATTTTAGGATATGACAGTTGGCACTAGAAACATACAGCCAGCAACTGAATTGAGGCTTAGATTTCCACTAATTATAAGGAGAGCTTTAATACCCATGTACAGGCACAGAGATTTGGGGATCTTAATATAAGGTTGATCCTTCTCCTATCTACATCAAGCTTCAATTCAGTTTCCCCCTCATAAACTGGGAATTATTTGAATTTTCCTATAGTATTCAGTGTTGACTCCAGGTAGATCTCTAGAATGAGGCATGTTTCTCTGACTTGTTATTCATGTATATATATATATATAAATATATATATATATATGTGTGTCTGTGTGTCTGTGTGTCTGTGTGCGTGAAATTACTTTGGGATAATTTGAAGATATATATATCTCCATATATATCTCGTATATATCACATATATATACCACATATATATACATACACAGACATATATATATATCTCACATATATATACCACATATATATACCACATATATATACATACACAGATATATATATATATATATATATATATATATATATACATAATCTCAAAGGAATCCATGAACAATTAAGATTTCTCAGGTATGCTGTCTATCTCTAACAGAAGCAAACACCTGTGTATTGACTAGAGCCCTTATAGTGTAGATATCTAAATTTCAAAGAATCAGCTCCCATGGATTTATTTTGTTAAAAATATATTTTTAAAAAAATTATTATTACTTTAGATATCCTAGAACACCAAGACATCTGTATAGAACTGCAGATTGGACTTATGGAAGACACATGTTCATCTAGAGTGGAGAAGCTGGAGACGAAACAGGATGTTTCATCAAGTCTGAAATTACTCTAGAGACTGATGTTTAGGCACCTGGATCCTACTTCCATGTTTACTGGGGAGATAGATACTGGTTTAGGAACTCTAAACAGAATGGTTTGTTCTCTGCGTTAAACTTATTCAATTTTATCATACAGGGGGCTTACTACTGGAAAAACAATTTACTAGATACTGAAAATATAGGTGCAAATTAGGTTTTCAAAAGAGACAGAGTGAAGATTTCCATGGTTCCTAAACTGGATCACATAATTTGTGGATTACATATGTGTTTTGTTAAAGACAGAAATTAATCTGTTTCCATGTTCATGAGTACTAATAGGTCTTAAATATGAAAGGTGAAAAGGCATGAAAACTAGTGGGTTTGACTTTGAAATAACTCTTGCTCTTTATTGCAAAATCTCTTATATTTATTCTTCTACTTCTGGATTCTATCACTCCCATCCTAACATTTCACCTGTTCATTTTAATAAAGTTATTGTATCACTGTTTTCAGATCCCTTAGAAATAGTCCAAATTTTGTAAGATATTTTTTACTTTGCTTCTGATAGAGATTTTCAAAATATTAATATATAGAACATCAAATGGTTTTGTTGCTGTTGTGGATAGAACCTTTATTAACAATTGCCAATAAAACATAACTTAAAGTATCCTAAATTCAGATGCAGATCTTGTTAGTGACTGTTTTTTTTCTGCATTCTGCTGAGCACAAGATTGCTATAGGAATTGAATAAATATCAAAATTCTTCAGACTACTACTGTTGAAGCTCTCAAATATTTAAAAGAGAGTATTTCATCTTGTAGACAGTTCAGTATAAGGCTTTTTATGAAACACACGGCTGTTTTGCAAACATTGCAGACTATGCAACAGTTTTTTAGGTGTAAAGAACAGATGTATTCCTCAAGAAAAAATACCTAAATGGATAGCTTTTGAAACAGTTTGTGACAAATGTAAATATGCCTTTGGAATTATTGTGCAAGAAAAAGAAATGAAATCATTGTTTAATTTTAACAAAATTGTTTTATAAGGAACGAAAATACGGATTCACAATGAGAATGTTGTGAATAGTTAGAATACCCCAAGTTCATAGCAAAGAGAAGCTAGTTCTCCAGGCTGTGGCTTTCAATCAAATGTGGGTTAAATTCTGTTTCCATATTTCTGATATATTAAAAGACCAATTTTTATATGTTTTGCTTACATTACGATAAATAGGTTAAATACCTCTCTTAAAATAGGAATAATTCAGTTCTGGATGAGATTCTCTCTCTCCATTAACAGTACAGAAACTATACTATAGACAGTTTAAGTCACAGAGGAATCAGATTGCAAATGTAAATATTGAAAAATATTACTTTGACAAGAAAAATATTTTTTATTTTTTATATCCGAATTGAATATAATTTCAAAGTTTCCCTTTGAACTCTTGTTCAAATGCAATTTGATATGTTATTTTTACTTCTGTTTACTCTTTTTCAATAATAACAAACTATTCGTGTATTTTCCATTTGTCTTGCAAGCCTCAGGAGTTTGGCAGTGTGTGAAACAGGAAGATAAGTGACAGCACTTCAGATGCAAGAACTTAATGTACCACAGAACTGAAAGCAAGCAATATTGATAAAGACAGGGAAAACAAATAGCTACAGTGAAGACAAAAGTGCAAGCAGACAATGTAATTTCTTCTCTAATTATTGCATTGCTTCAACTTAATTAAAAATACATGGTTATTTTACTTTTAGAACTAAATGAAAATTTAGTGGTGAAACTTAAAGGGCTTATCTTTTTCAAAGTCTAGGCATGTATAATAATAGAGGTGCTATAATAAAAAAGTTTCAAGAACTTCTAAAAGATCATGCTCAGAAATTTGGGTGAGCTTGCATCACTGTCTAATCTTCAAGTAAAGTGGAAAGGTTGTGGTACATCTCGAAGTAGTATACATCTTTTTACTTTATTTTAACTGTGAGGTTTTGAACTGGTGATTGAATAGTAAAAAGCATACTTCTGAAAATTCTTGAAGTGAAAAGATAAAAAGAGGGAATCAGCTCCAGTAACATATTAAGTGATACTGTTAGATATTCTCTGACACCTTATAACTATGACACAGTAAAAGTGCTTCTTTACAAACACTGAGTAAGCTGACCTATGCTGCTCTTACATATCTATTGCGTTGGTTGAGTCGTACAGACACAAAACTGGTGTATGGATTTCTTTCTAAATTATTGTGTTCTTAGTACTGGACATATCTACAAACACTTTCAACCTTGTTCTTGTCTAAGGTACCAAAACCAGTTAGAATTTCTTTCACTCAGGCTATTTTGTATCTCAGAGCCAGACCCATTAATATTATCAGGTATATCACTAGAAACCCTATAGAATTTTCCAGTCTTTCAAATGCTGCAGGATTTCCATCTGTCCAATGGACTTCTCTATTTACATTCTTGGATAAATAAAGGAGTCTAGTCTATTTTCTTTAACAAAGGCCAGGAATCATTTGCTGTGCAATTGTTAGGCTCAAGTGAAGTGTAACTAAAGCTTCTCCTCAAAGATCTATAACCACATGTTCTCTACCTATCATTCGCTGTATTATTTACTATTTTGTAGGTTTAACGGAGGCATTCCTTACATCCAGATGGCTTGTTATCCTGGTATTACATACATTTGTAGGAGACTAAGCTTGAGTTTTCAGTGTAAAGATGATATATTAAATACTTTTCTGTTTGCTGGATACTTTGGCATACAAATGCTTCATGTTGATATTTCAAAACCTCTCATCATATCTAGTAATTCCTCAAACAAAGGTGGGTTTTCATGCATGTGAGTGACAACATAAACTTGGCATCTTCTGAAACAAAATATAAAGGAATTTTCTGAATAAAATATACAAAAATGTATGTGTTTTTGAATAAAATTTCCTGTTCTTTAAGTTTCAAGGGTAGGAAATATGTAACCAGGTGTAGTTTGCTTTATATTAATTTGCTTTATTTCTCTACCTTTCTAGGAATACCATAAGATAGCACAAAGGTACTAGAGCTTACTATTTGTCTGCTGGTGTTTTTTCACAAAATAATTATAATTTGAAACCTATTGCACACTCAGAATAAATATGGTGGTGCATAGAAGAGCAGATCCATTAGCTAAATATTGATGAGAAAGTATCACATTTTAGCATTCATTAAGAAACCCCCCAAATAATTATTGTTCACAATTTCTCAGTAGTCTTTCCCTCTATATTTTCACTTCAGCCATGGAATTAAAGAAGATTAAGAGAATTACAGATAAAATTTAAAAAAATGCTATAAAACACCCTTTATAGAAAGATTATAAAAACGAGGATCATAAAATATATACTTAATTTGTAGCCTCTTCAGTGAAATTAGAAAAGGGACAGCAGATTCTGGTATAGACTTTGCTTTCTTAAGAAGTGACAGCACTTATGAAGAAGCAGATTCATGTTTAGGAAACTGATTAAATGCAGTTTTTCAATTATCACAACTTAAAAAAAGAGAAATTAAAGTCAAGTCTTTCATTATTATACTGAATCTGGCTCTGATCTTGGAAGAAACACAGATAGGACAGCTGACTCCAGCTGACTGCAGCTGACCAAAGAGACATCTCACAGCAAATAACATCATTCCCAGCAACAAAACTGGGGGAGTGAGGAGACGACTGGGTGGGAACTTACCTGTCATGTGGGGTCAACCTACCAAAATTAACATTTAGGCAAAATAAAAATTTAACCAATATTTACATGTATATACTCTTTTATTAGAAAGATGTGAGACTCATTTATGCTAACACAAGGTTCTATCTACATCCCTGCCCATATTTGAACTGAATTGTTCTATCCCCTGAAGATTTCATGATTTTATAGGTAGTGATGTCTCCTCTATTATTTTGCAGAATTTCCATTTTCTTAGATCTGTCATATTGAAATATGCTCCCTTTCCCTCATTGTCTTTTATATAACTATCTTGCCTAGGGGTCCTTGTCACAGTCTAAGTTTCCCTTGAGCAGTACAAACACTGAACAAAAAGGTGAACTTATCCCACAGACATTTCACAAGGTAAGTATAAAAGAAGATTCTACAGACTGATGCATGAAGTATCATTTGGAATACAAAGAAGAAATGAGAGGGTATTGGTAATAATGTTAGGAGTTTGCTTTGGTGAACAAGTTCAGGTTTTTAATATGTAACAATACAAGTGGTAAGAGCAAAACCGCAAGATCATGAGACTGCTTTTCAGGCATTTATGGAAGTAGGGAGAAGAATAAGAAGGATAAGAAAGATAAAAGAGATTCACTTGTTTAGTACATGTCATAAAGACCCTACTGTAGCACACTTATTTATAAGTGCAGAAAATTTAAAAAAAAAAAAAAAATCAATGACTGTGACTGACTTACTAATTTGGAATATTTGAAATAAGTAATTTCATAGAGAGGGACTAAGAAGAAATGGTCAATGGTTGCACATACTTCCCAACAAAATCTTTAAAGCTAAAATTCCTTTTGGAATGTGAAAAAAAAAATCATTGTTTTATCTCAAAAAAAGGGTAAATTATTTATAAAAATATTAGATTTATTAAAATTGTGCCTAAAATATCAGGCAAGTCAAACACTGTACAAACAACATAACCACAATTGTGTGCCTGTGCACCAAATAAAGGTGCAATTTATTTGATTTGTACTTTAGCTCCATGATAGCTCTAATCTTTTACATGCATGGGCTTTAAGAAATGCGCTTTAGTGATACATACATATTTTTTTTACTGATTCATATTTTTTCCCACTCTTATGAGCTAAACATTAGAAATCTTCAATTGAAAATGTCAAAAGGCAAATATAGGTAACATATCTAAACTGTGAAACATGGAACTTGTTATTAATTAAGCAGGTAACTCTGTCACACTGCTCTACAATTGATGGACAACTTCACAATTGAAAAAATACATTGTGCTTATGACAGAAAGGGAACCTTTATTATTTAGCTCTTCTACCAGGATATGTCACATCAAAAGCATTGCCATTACATTCCCCAAATTTGTTCTGAAAAGGCAAAAAATAAGAGACAACAAAATTCAGCTTCAGTCTTATCTGTGGTTTTGACCCTTACAGGAATATTTTTCACACAGAATGAACCAGTGTGAATTAGTAAAAAATCAATAAAAAAGTCAAATGTCACTAGGAATTACATCTTTCTTTACTTTTGAAGCTGCTAAGGCTTTATATTTCTACAAAGAACCTGCAAAAGGGTTATGAAGTTGTATAGAAAATTTCATATAGATTTTCCTTATGTCAGGATCACAGTAGTAAATTTAAAAAAACTTTCTAACACTTAAAAAGAAAATAATAATAGGAGAAGTTTGTAGTGTGAAGAGAAAATTCAAAGAAAGAGAATGAAATCCAAGTAACTGGACTTTTCCTATATCTTTATATCCATCTTTACTCATATCACATTGTGCTCATAACGGATACTAGTTTGGGTGATTCAGAGAAACACGAGTTTTCAAGTATGGGAGTACATGAAGCAATTAGAAATCATGAACAAGCAGAAGAACAATAAAGCTCATATGTTCACATATATATATAGTTTTATATATATATTTATATATTTCTACACTATTTTTTTTTAGGCATTTTTTAGCTCTGAAAGTAAAATCATATAAAACAGATGAAGCTGCATTTTTCAGGTGATGAATATATCTGGAATAAGTCATGAAGTCCACTTTTTTTTTTTCCCAGCATCACAGTGACTGAGAAAATGTTGGAAGCTGAGATTGAGAAAATGTTGAGGTGTTGCATCCTTCTCATCTAGCACTGACAACATAAGCTTGTGTCAGATGGATGGATTACAGCACATATCCATTGTGAATGTTCCTAATGTTCTCAGTTCTCACATGCAGACAAGACATGAGGTAGAACCGATCTGTTTCCTATTATTATTAATAAATGAGGCAGATTATTAGAGATACAAGTCTGACAATATTACAGAAAGAGTGGATGTGTCCCATGAATTTGTATATTTTAAAGGATAAAACATGATATAATATTTTGAAAATTATTAACACTAGCAATGGGAGAATAATGTCATGGGAAAAAGATATTATAGCTGCTGACAAACTGATTTGTCATTTGAAAACATTAAAGACAAGATGGGGTTTTTGACTGCTAGGAAAATATGATTTTACTATAGTATGGAACAAATGGTTGGGATAGCAAAATCCATTACACTCAAGTCACAATAGTCTCAATTTTTTTTCACAGCTTTCTGTTTACTCAGATGGAAATTAATTTCTTACATTGGAGTGGGTTTTTTGGTTAATTATTTCTGCAGTCTGAATAGCTGGAAAAAAAAAGTATGAATTTCATTACTACCTTTTTCTTAATTAAGGTAGGTTGTCAGTGCTTAAAATCAGATTTTCAGAACACTGCTGTGGATGTGTTTTACAGAAAAACTCAGTTTGTACTAGGTTCAAAAATAGGGGCACAGTCTAAAATTCTCAGCTTCTGAGTGTTTCTACTGTGACATGATTTGGAAAATTTAAAACCAACAAAAATAAAAAAACATTGCAAACCAGAGCACTGTTCCTGTTGAATTACTGATGCAGTGTGGTTGTTCTACTTATGAAATACTCACTGCAAAAGTCTGTCGAGGTCGGGGATGAACTTGCGACATGGCTCACGTGTTTGGAGATCAGGATCTCTTATTAGAAGCAGGAACTTTTCTTACAAGCAGCGTGGTTGCTTATATACTCTACTCAGTAACACATGTACACATACAATTGGTTTAACCATAACACAAACATCTCACGATTGGACACCTGTCCACGTACATCCACGCATGTCCAGCAGCCCTGACTCAGCATTCCTGTCAGGAAACCCATTCTTGTGCCAAGCTATTACTGTCCATGGTCATTACCTGATCAGGTACATGTGTTCCACCTTCAACCTTTCAGCTACTCAGAGACCCCAGAACCAGCTGGGGGTCCCCACAAAAATCAAATTAGGAAAAAGAAGACACTGAGAGTGCTCTCGAAGTCCAGTGAAATATAATTTAGATAGTATAGTAGCTAGTGTTTAGAGACAAGATCGATGTATATCTTCGATTAAGTCGTGAAGTTGAATATTAAAAATTAGGCTGTTCATCTTATCGATAAAAAAGGAAAGACCTTCATTTCAAGTTACTTTTTAAAATTTGTATTGTTTGCACTTTCCTCTTGAGTATGAGTTTTCATCACCTTCAAATACAGCATTCATTTGTCACAAACTTTATTGTTTTGTTGGAATGATACTTATCAGTTGTTTTGATACACTTCAGTTTAACTGTCTTGGTGTTTTAATCATGTGATACAACTTGACACATATCCAAATTTAGATAACCATAATTTGGAACTCAAGTTTATGTTCTGTTTGCACAAAGAAAACACCATTTTTTCTACTTAGAAGGATGCTGACAATCTATTCTTCAAATGAAAAGGTGCTAAGGGATCTGGGATTTGTAGCTAGCACATTTAAACTATTTCAAAGACAAGCTTCTGAAGTATACTTATCTTCACAATCAGGTAGAGATAGATGCTTCAAAAGTGCAGTCTATGCCAAAAAGAAAGATGCTTGAGGTAACTACACTTTTAATTCAGACATGTCAGTTAAACCACAACACAGGGCTCTTCATTAATACCTTGGATTAGTATTTTTCTAAATCAGTAAATCAAATCAACTGTTTTTTTAATGTTTCTTTCCATTTTTCTAGGAAACTGAAGAACTATAAAGATGACTAATAATTTTTGAAGAATTTATCTCAATCTGAAACCTCTCTTCCAGAAAATGTTTGCAGGTGTAAACAAAGTTGTTACATCTGTAGCTGAGAGAAAGATCATATAACTCGATATCTTGTAATATTTTTGTCTTTATGCCTTCTGTTTAATAATTATAAAATATAGACACTGCTATGGTGTTAGACAAAGAGAATAAATATATATTGCACTGGATATTCTGATTTATGGAGTTACTTTTATGTAAAAATATTAGTATAGATGAATGACAGTAATTAAAACACAAACTATTTCAGGTCTCCGGCAATGGAGCATGCAAACTCAAGCCGTACTTCTGTGCTCTTAGGTTTCTTTAACAGAGTCGTAGTTCTGTGCTAAGTAACTGGTTTTCTCTTAACAATAAATTTAATGCTTGGGAAAACTCTTAGAATCATAATACTGGGAAATTAATCTTTCCAACAACAGAACAGATACAGCAGGGGCAGTGATGAAGTACAGTCTTCAACATGTGGTCCAAGTCACTTTATATTCTCCTTACAAGTTCAAGGACAGCAGTTATAAGTTGTGATAAATTTAAATAAATGACACCGGGTAGAGGAGTGAAACTTCAAAAGTAACACCATTTTTCCTACATTAATAAGCTCTGATTTTGTGAATTTCCTGAGCATAGTCCCTGAAGTATGAAACACAAACACACAGATCAATATTCTTATTTTTGTTTATGCAACGTAAAAATAAGCAATTAAGTAAGAAAAAAAATTCAAACAGACCAGCAAACAAACCCCAGACCTTTTGGCTACAAATCATGACACTCTCATGTACCAAGGAAGTAGTTTCATACTGAAAATGCTTAATAAAATAGTGTTGAAGTAAAAAAAAAGAAAAGAAAAAAAGAATTTAACAAAATTTTAGAAACCCATTGTATTGTAATATTTTGATGACATTCTCTTGCACCTGGTAGATTAAAAAAGAATAAGAAGTATGAGAAGGTAAATCATGGCCCTGTCATCGTGAAAAGTAGAATACAGAAATTTGGAATATCCAGCATTTCCCCATTTTTTTTCCAACATACTAAAATGAGGGTATTTTGTCTGAAGGGGGAATAGATTAATTGAAACCAAGAAGAAAGTGAGGAAAAAATAAAAGAATAAATTATTAACTAAGAGGTTGTACTTTCAAACCAGCTAAGGAGGGTCTAAGCCTTTGGTGTAATTTTGAAACACATGAAGGATCAGGTTTACTAACAGGGGCAGTCACAACACATAGGAATCACTCCATATACAGAAACATCCATCAAAGAATCTACAACACTATCCCTGAAATGGGTTCGATCATGTAAGGACTTTTTCTGTAAATATTTCTGCAAATATCTGACCATTTTAGATACTGAAATTAGTGTCAGTAATACTCTTTTGCATCTAAGGATACCTCCACTTCTTGCCTTATTTGAATGTCTGCTAGTTGGTTCTGCTTCTTTCTTAATTAATTTACAAACTTAAATTATGCTGCCAGGTGCCTAAAGTCTACTGGCTATTTCTTCATACCTGCAAGCCAAGGTAGAGTATATTCTTCTGGAGGAGACAGGCAACATCCATCTTACAAATCATTTGACACTGGGTCCCAGTTTGAATGCCACATGGGGTCTAAATAATAGTACTGAGCAAATACAAGTGTTATTTTTATAGCAGAAAACTAAGAACATACCTTATGCAGCAGAGTGCTGTATAAGGGTACTGAGATCACTAAAAGGGCACTGGAGTATTGTGTAGATTTAAAGAGTATAAACATGGTAGATTTCCAGGGGTAAGAATCATACTGAAGGGTTGGTTTGGGGTTTTTTGGTTGATTTGGGGTTTTGTTTATTTCTTTGGTTTCGGTTTTTAATTTATTTTTGTTTTCAACCAGAAACCTGTTCTTTAGATTAAAAATTTAGTCTGGGAATAAACACTCATAATGAATGATAAGGTGATCTGGGGATGGAGAAGTAATTTTTTTGTTAACACAAATAGGTCTTTGGATTTGAGTTCTTTGCCACAAACATATATTTGTTTAATTAGATAGGAACTAATAATTTCAGTGAATAGTTCCTAAACATTTAAAAGCATTGGGCAATGTATGGTCCTATTCAATCAATCACAGACATCATTATTCACAAAAATTTCTAAGTTTGTCTACTTTGAATATAGGCAAAAGAAGAATTCCTCTTATTTGATTCTCAATTTGTAACAGTTAAGGCTTCCTATAAACCACTAAAATGTCCTTTTAAGTTTGCAGTGTAAAAAACTGCTACTGTGCCCTTGGATCTGCTCCAGTTATTTAATTAAATTTTCAGTTCACTGGAAAGAGTTTAGAAAAAACAATTCTGTAGTTTTTTGTTACAGCTCTCAGTCATGTGCTGGGAAGCAGGTTTGTGTCTTCACTCAACTGGCACTCAACTGGCCATAAACTGTAGAACAAGTTCAACAAGAAAACACAGAGGGAGACCTGTCTTAGAACACAGTTGAGTCTGTTCCTGGACTATATTATTGCACAGCAGGTGCAAAGATGATTCAATTTCATATTCTAAAAAGAACATATATATGGTTAATAGAAGAATAACCCTTGCCACTGACTTATAAAAAAAAAATAAACAAGTTCCTTAAATGATTCTTTTTGGTTTCCATAAAATACTGCCTTAGGATAAAGTTGGTAGAAAGAGATGAGAAATTAGCAAAGAGAGGGATTTTACTGTGAAAAAAATACCTTTTTTCCAGGGTCAATTGCTTGGCGCTTAATAAGTCCTCTTTGCAAGTTGGGGCAATGCATGAAACGATTGTGTCTTCCTAAGTCAAATCCCTTTCCTCAAATAATATCGGGCCCTTTTCTCATTATCTCACAAAAATGTCTAGAAGAGAGTTTCTTGTAAAGGAACGTGATATTGACGTGCACAAGGGAAAGCAGTCTACGTGTTCTGTCAACATTAATTGTCTAAACAATAAAATTATTTATACTCCTTTGCACTGTAGAAATTTTACTGTCTTTCAACTTCCTCTAGAGTTTCTTTTCTTTCAAAATAATTAGATTTCTCTCTTTTTTTTTTCATCTAAGCTTGACTTTATTATTAATAAATAAAGACTTCAGAGGCAAATTCTGAGGATAGAAAGCTGAATATATCAGCAAAAATGGGCATCTGCACATTAAAATTGGATAGGTGATTGCCCAGACACATCAGGAAGTAAACAAGCTTGCAAGGACTGGTATAAAAATAGGCCCACACAGATCTTGTTATATAGAAGTAAATATGTCTGCCATTACTAGCCAAAAAACAATGACCTTTGTATTGACCTGACAGTGCAGGCACTCAGGGCTTCCCCAGGCTTGCCTTGGCCTAATCTGAAAATTGAAATTAGCATTTATAATAACATAAGGATATTATTATTTTGATTTTTCTATAGTAATTAGGACTGTGAATGATAGTGCCATTGTAACAGATTTTATAATAATTGCTCAATTTTTATTATCCTGTTAAAATATTTATTTGTCTGTAAATAAATTCTTAGCTCCATACAAATGGTGTGTTCTTTTCCACCCACAAATAGATTTTGAGATAACTTTGCAATTCATAGGCTGTTTCAAAAAAATGGTTCCTTTTAAGGACTTTCATTGAGGTGGACATTAAAAGAGCACTTAAGTTCAGCCATGATATTGTGCTTGAAGGGTTTCTTCACAATGTATTGCATCTTCTCATCTAGAATTTACATTACAGCTCATTCAACATCATTCATCAATGTCAGAAGCTTTACTGAACTCCTTCTTAAAAAAAAAAAAAATTCCCATCAGCCCTTCAACAATCATAAATCTTTAGAGCTTCTTAGATTTCAAATTTATTATATATTCAATCTAAACTCCTAATGTTGCTGCATTCTGTATTGGAAAAGCGTATTATCAAATATTTTAATATGAATGTACTCAATGACCTAGAAGCTAAAGATGTGCTATTATTCCCCTTTTGCAGATGGGAAATTGATGAGCAAAAATGTCAGATGGGCTGACAGGGTCAAGTGTGTGAAATGAGATGAACCTCTTATCAAGTCTGCCTTCCATTGCCCTTTCAGTGGGTCATCAAACATATATGCAGAAATCAGAAATACATTCTCGTTAACATCGCATCATATTGCTATCAGGCATGGTAACACTTGTTCAAATAAACATTTGCTTTGAAAATATTCATGGAATATTTGTTAATTTTAATGTCTTCTAGAACATTTGCATTCTGGGAGCTTCCTTGAGAGCATTAAATGAGAGTAAACATGGTTCAAACATAAACCTTTCCAAAATACACACCTTAGTATTTGGCTATTAAATAATTTGAAGAAATTTAGCAGACATTAAGGTAGTCAGAAATCTGAATTTTGTACATGGTGCTGAAAGATCACAAAACAAAATGAATCTTCTGAAATACTTTGAACAATTAACAGGCTGTTTCTTTTGAGCAAAGATCAGTATAATTTTTTTCCATTGTAGGTTCTCTAGACATGGAAAGAGTTCAATAGCAAAAGACATTGGATGAAAAAATGTACTGTTCATTTATTATTTAAATTCAAGTAACTAGCCCATGTTATTAAATTCTGCTAAATTGCTTGACTTTACCTTATTTCATACACTAATGTGTTAACACCCTTTGCAATACTACATGAAGAAATACTTTAAAACTGGTAGCAGATATACAAAAGAATTTTTATAGATCTGCTATTCTGTTGACATAGGTAGCCACAGTCAAGCTATCATATACTGCTTAATAAAGTTAAATTTTGGTTTTAGACATTAGTAGTAATATTGAAACACTAATGTTTATTTGGTGTGTGCATACATTTCTTTCAAGCAAATAATTCACCACTAGAATGTATATCTATGGAAATACAGAATCACAGAATGGTTATATTTGAAAGAGACCTTAAAAACCATCTATTTACAATCCTCCTGCCCTGTGCAAGGATGCCACTCATTAGAACAGTTTGCTCAAGGCCCCATCCAACCTGGCCTTGAACACTTCCAGGGATGGGCCATCCAAAACTTCTCTGGGCTACTTTTTCCAGTGTTTCACCACCCTTTGAGTAAAGAATTTCTTCCTAATATCTAATGGAAACGTTCTGTCTTTCAGTTTAAAACCATTGCCCCTAGTCCTATCAGTATGCATGCCACGCTTACTATAAAGCAGAAAGACATTCTAACTGGGCATGTGGCACAGAGATTAAACTACAGATTGGACCACATTTGGGTGGGTATCATCAGATGATCATACAGGCTATTAGGGTCCAGGTTTGAGAGAGTTGGACTGCTGTCCCCTGTTGAACTGGGGGCTCAGGATAATCTAATAGTTTCCTAGCAATATTTGGAAAGGGTGCAAAGATAGAGGCAGAAAACTCTTCTTGGTAGTAGCAGATGATCTAATGATGGATAATGTCTACAGATTCCAGCTTGGGAGGTTTGGGCGGAACAAAAAGACTTTTGCACTAGGAGATTGGATGAAATCTGAACATATTGCCCAAAGACATTTCAGAACATTGTCTCTTGAAGCTTTTCAGGAGTCAATTAGAAAAAGCTAAAGCTAAACTGGTCCTGTGATGACAGTAGTCTCAATATGAGTGGCAGGTTGAACTATATTACCAACGTATTTATACCTCTTTATGAAAAAAAAAGAGAGACTCAGACATCTACCAGCCTTCCCTATTTTACTGACAGAGTCACAAACAATAAGCAGATGCTTGAAAACTGTCTCAAGTTAATGAAGTCTTAACATTTCTTTGGACATAAGTTTGTTAGTCTGGACTTCATTACGGGGACAGATTTATTATTTCATTGTTCATAGAAGAACAAGAATAGCTATTAAACCATTATCAGAGAGACATGAACAGAACTGGACATCAGAACTGTTCCATATTTTTTTTTTAGTAAAAAATGTTCAGACACTCAGGCATTTCATGAGACTTATAAATGAGGGACAGTACTACCTTTCTGAATTTACTAACCAAAAATTTACATAAGCCTACTCATTAATTCTCTAAATCTAGAATTAAGACACACAATTCTTTACTTGAAGAAAAATAGCTACAAATCTCAAAAAGCGGTGGAGTTAACACTTTGAATATCAATCTACTAACCCTGATCCTTACAAAACTATCAGTGTGAGCAATGAAATTGTATTAAAAGTCTTGAGGAAGATGATGCATTTAAGGAGCTAATGATCTTGAGTGACCCACCTCTGCTCTATTTGTGCTTGTACTTAGAACTTGAAAAGCCTGCATATCAGTGAATGGCCACAGTGCAACCCCCTATATGTAACAAAGTAAAGCAATGTGCTGGACACCCTGGATAATTCTTCCTGCATACATTTTATAGGTATGTGTAGCTAGAAGTGTTCTGATGGGCATTATGGGAAAGACCATATAACTTCCTGTCAAGACGAGATGCCTAATTTTTTTTATTGTGTCAGGTGTGAAGATCCATGGTACAGTAGTGAGGGTGAACTTTTTCATGGATAGGATATGAACAGTGTGGTATGGAAGGATTCATCTGGGGTCCATCTGATGCTGCACAAAAGTAAGTTCTCAGTATCTAAAGAGAGGTAAAATTTACTTTCTATCTATGATTTTCTTCATACTTCTGTCTTATAATTAAAGCTTATTCTACTGTGTTGTTTGCTCTTCTACCTTCCTTATTGAGATCCAGCAAGGATGCTGCTCCTTCTCCATTGCCTAACAGACATGAACTAATATATAACTCCTGAAACATATTAGATGCCCAGATCTCTGAAAAAAAAACTGGTCTGCATCCATTAGACCTCATAAAATATGATCTCAGTATAACTCAGTCACACCACTCTAGTTTTACTATAAACACAAAGTTAGAAAATCTATTATTTTCTTTGCTTTTTGCAGACTTTTTATTTCACACAGCTTTCAGAATAGCATCAGGCATACACAAGCTGAAGGTTTAGATATTTTACTTACTGGGAGAAATGATCCCTGGTCACTTATTACTGCAGGCAGCAACAAGAAGAAGGGTGTATCTGACTATTATTTTCATTAGAATTAAAGTTTAAATATTAACAAATCATTATCTTCTTTTATTAGCATGTTTTTATTTAAAATTATTACTGGTAAAATTTTGGATTTTTTTAATATATCTTGAGCTTTTCTTTAAATTTTATCAATTCATTTGTTAAATTTCCTACAGACAAAGATTGAATTTTGTAATTATTTGCTCTAAACTGGAAAACAAATATTGCTATGCATAATTCTAAATTCCACAGCTTATTATGTCCCTCTGCAAAGGGGTTGATCAAGCTGAAGATATTCAAATATATTTACCTACAGCCTGAGGTATATTTATTTTATTTTTTATTACCACTTGACAGAAATGAAAAGTTTCTGCTTTATTCCAATGTGATATGTGGCTCTAAAAACTGTTGGAAATAGATAAATCAACAAAAGAAAATAAAAATTGTCTTATTTGAAGAGAATGTGGTATAATGTGTTAGAATTTTTTCAGCCTTAGCAGAAAGATGATGACCAACACCATGAAAAAGAGTCATCAGACTAATAAAAACAAGGCCCAGAGTTTTGTATTAATCATTGGCTGACAGACATTTTGAGACAGACATACTGAAATTTTTCATCAAAGATTGTCACTTCTATTGCTTGCCAGTGCAAGCTTTAGTCCTTTGTGTGTGAGGCTATATCAAAGCAAAGTTGTACACTTTATCACCATCTTACTTCCAAAAACAATATTTCTTGGAATTCTCATAAGTAAATATAATCAATAAGGTGTATTAATGGTGGGTGTTGTAATGAGCTTTAAAATCAGTTTCTCTCAATTCAGGAAAAAGTCATAATGAATTTTTCATCGATACAAGTAGAGATTCTGTTTTCTATATTTTATCATGGAAAGGGGAAATAATCTTCTCTTTCATTTCTAAAATTAAGAACTTTCTGAAGTTACACATTTCTACTTTCATGCTTAAAAAATGCCTTTTTAGTTTTCCAGACATCATTAGTCTTTCAGAATTTGTTTTTCTCTTTGATTGACCTTATAGAATGACTCATACACTGCTAGTTTTCCTCTTCTCAAGTTGCCCCTTTCTCTTTGTGAGTAAAATTATCTTTATTTTTTTCTTGTGACAGTCTCTGTTTGCATCACATCTGTGAGATAGTCTTATCATGCAGCTTTATTCCTAAAAGTACAAAGTAAAGATACTTTAAAGTAAAATAATGCAATCTTATGCATTTGTCTCAATTCTATAATAAAAAATGAGATATAAAAGATATTTTATGACCAGATCTTTATTTGATGCATCTGGAAATGTATAATATTTACTGTGCAATCAAATTCTATACCAAAAATTACAAATCTAGAAAAAAATAGTTCTTTGTAACTACCATCACATCTCCACATCACCCTAACTAAACTCATAAATTAATGTAGGACCCCATAAACATATTACATAAAGGAAAGGGTAAAACATTGTTCTCTTGCCACAGCAAAGGGCTACATTCCATTCCTTAGTATTTTTAGGACTTGCATTCTGTTAAGGCTTCTTTCAGCTTCATCTCTTTGGAGTACAATTTCATATGTGGCATGAAAACTATCCTGGAAATTGTCATATGTCAAGAGACTATTCAGTTTGTGTGGTTGCCTCTTCTCCAGCATCTGGCATTTGCTGCAGTTAACAGCACCATTTATAATAGATTACTTGACAGTCACATCACAGAACATTTACAATATCTTCAAGCTTGCAATCTGTCACCCAAAAATCTGGCCATATAAAAAAAAAAAAAAAAAGAGTTAAAGCAACACAGCTTTCTGCTGTTTAGTGCACTTCAGCATTTCAGAGCATCTAAGTGATCTAACATCCCTCTAGCCCTTGCCGTTTAAATCATCTTCCTCATTAAATCTTCTGTAATGTTCAGTGAGATGTATCAGAATCACCTTCGTTGTCTTCTTCATTGCTTCCCTTTTTCTTTTTCTACATTAAACTTGCCTCATCTCTGGAACTTAGTCATTATTTAAAAATTATAATTAGTAGAGTTACTGGAAATCCAAATCACAGGTTTTGGGACTCATTCAATAAATCAACATTTTCTTCTTCCTAGGCTGACTTCTAGAAATTTTGATTCAAAAGAATATGTCCCAAATTTAAATTCTTGCCAACACTACATCAGAGTAGAATAAGCTAGACATTAATAGAGCTAATTTTGCATTAATATCTAGTCCTGAAGGAAGCTTTGAGGAGGCTCTAAAAAGCCATCAATGTAGCAAGTACAAACTCTACATTTTTAGTCACCAGTTTCAAAAGTTTATCCATGTGATCTTGAAGCAATGGGCAACTGATGGAGTTTGGCACGTGAAAAAGTTAATCATTCTTCATAACAAAACATCTCTATCTGGCAAGATTATATAATTATCATTACCTATATCCAAAGCTCACATGATTCCCTTCTAAAGGTGATTCCATATAATCAGCATCCTGTAGATGATTACATCCATAGATCATCCTCAACATGTAGTCTTTGAAATAATCCGTAGATCTTCCTCAACATGTAGTCTTTGAAATAATTATCATTCATTCTTTCTTCAAAGATAAAATTCTCTTCTATTAACAGCAGTTAGGAATAGAGTTGAGTTTATTAATTTGAAGAACAAATTATGCTATCTGTTAGGTGTTCTACTTCACACTCAGGGAAAACGAACTCGTAAAGGTCTAGCTGTGTCCAAATATACTGATTAATGGATCTCAGCATTAGCTGCCACAATCTTTTATATCTCTCATATCTGATCTTTTATATCTTGAATGACTTGAAGGAATGTCATCTACTTCTATGGAAAACAGCCAGGTTTGAGTTATAGAACTGCTACAACTCATCCTGATTTCAGACTTGAAGGCAATCCCTATTGCATTCAGGTATAAAATAGTTTATTGCCTCATTTATCCAACAAATATTTATTTCCAAAAAAATACATTTGCAAACATTTTGAACTATTCCTGAATTGAGAGAGATTTTTTCAAATACTTTCAAAAAATCTTAAAACAGCACAGAATATTTGGGAGTGGATGTTTCTTGTTTCTTTTGGGGAGGCTATTCTTTTAGTGTTGGGCCTAACTCAGCCTAATTTTTCATTTGACTTATTTTCTTTGACAGGGTGGATGGATGAAAAAATCAGTTATTCATTCTGCTTTAACATTGCCACAAGGACATGAAGAAATCCTGATATTAGCTCAGTTTGTTAGAACATGGTGATAATAATGTCAAGGTTGTGGGTTCAATCCCTATCTGGGCCATTCACTTAATAGTTGGACTTGTTGGTCCTTTCCAACTCAAAATATTCTGTGATTCTGTAAACTGCAAAGCTCTTACAGATAAGTATATCTAACAGGTACTCCAGCAAAAACTCTTTAGAAAACTGTGTTTCAGGAAGACATGCAATTTAATATTCAGGTTGTAGTTTGACCTCTGTTCCTTCTTTCATTACAGTATTTATAGGCTCTTTAAGAGGTTACCGACTTAGAGAAGAAAAAGTCCTCTTAATATTTACTAATTAGTACATTGGATCTTCTAAGTTTAAAGATTCACTTGATTATGAAGCTTTAAAAAGAATTCGTAAGTACTTCAGTTCTGGTATGAAAATAAAGGATGTCTAAGTTGGCAGTTCATTAACTTCCTTGAGGCTTTTGTTCTCCCAACGATACTTTTATTACGAAATTCAATGCTTGTTTTTTTCCTGACAGTGAATAGATGGTGAATTTTCAACAGAATGTACATACTCAAAGTGAGATGTTCAGAACTGCAAATAGGATTGCTAATTGTTTTGGTCAGCATCTTCTTTCTCATTCCTTCTCCAAAGCAAAACAAACGAAACAAACAAAAGAATGAAGATTCATATAATATCTTTTTCTTTAGGAGTCATCTGATTTAAATGTCTGAATGTCTACCTGGGTTATGCACAGACCCCATTTAGATATCTAGCTTACATTCAGACACTACTGTGAGGCAGACAGGTGCCTGAATATTATATCACCGGCTGCAAAATCATCACTTCTGAGACCAGACCACTCAAGCCCAGAGAAAGGTTCTATGGAATCGCTGACACAATACAAATATGAAAGTCATGTGTAAGCCTGGAACTGGGGCAGCGATATAAAATCTCTGTTACTGAGCAAACAAGATGATACAGCACATTTATATTTCCTTGTCTTTTTAGTATTGGCCAAAAGACAGGGCATTTATGTCTTACAGTTAAAATGTTATGTTCTGCTGTGGATGTAACTTGCTAAGGGGTATACAGATTGGAAAATCTAAGGCCATAAATCCATATCTGTTTTATAGAACAAGGAATTTTGCTGTGGTTACGAATGGTTCTGAAGAGCTCTGTTAGAATTCTTGGCTTTTTGTTATACAAGTGAAAATAGTAGTCTTTACCTTTAAAAAATTATTTTTAAGATATCTGCCTTACAGTCTAAAAGCCATAATTTTAGCATGGTAATCATGGTTGCTGATCTAATTTGTCTTCTTTAGAGATAGGGTAGTGATTAGCAGCTAAGTAATTCTGGTTTTGTACCTTTGCATGCTTTAAATTTCTCATCTGAGAGCAAGTTTTAGCACTTTAATTCCCTAAAAGAAAACTCACTGCAAGTCTCCTTTTCATCATCATTGCTCAGTCTCAAATCATTAGACTGTATTTAAACATTGCAACAAAGCCCTTCTACAACTTTGATCTTGCTTGTTTCAGTGACTGTACTTTCCACAAAAGAAAGAACCAAGAGGTGAGAACTGTGTTTTGGTAAGAAACATACCACTGCTATGTTTTCCAGTTATTTCTATTTATGGAAGTACTCTATGGAGTATTCCTTTTCTCATCTGTTTTTCTGTCTTCTGCCTGTAGAACAAAAGCTCAACTCATTACTGTTTGCTATATTCACATGCAGCCCTTATCCACTACTGAAATATAAATAGATAGCAACTTTATATATATATACATATATATATGTGTGTATATATATATGTGTGTATTAGTTTTTAGTAACAAAAGTACAGATGTTATAAAATGTTATAAAAATGTTTGCTTAATTTCCTCAGCTTCTTCAGTGACTAAATATTTAATTACCAGGAGAAGTTATGTAGCACCACTAGCCATCATAAGAGATAATTTTTGAAAATACTGTACAACAAAAGAGTTGTACATTAAGAATATGAGTCAGCTAAAGAGGTTTCTAATGGAATTCACTCAGCTGCAATGCTAGCCAGGTTCAGTTTGTTTGTTATTTCAATTGTGCCCTGGAACCACACAAAGTGGGTTGCACAATGTAGGTGTGGTAATAGTATTTATTTTACCCTTGAGACTTTCAATACATAGAAAAACAAGTTTGCCCAGCTATGCATTTGCTAATATTGGCTATAGAAGCCAGGAGGAGTATCACAATTCAGTCATACATCACGAAGATAGAGAGTTCTATAAAAACAAGAATTAATTCTGTAGGCATATGCACTTTTCTCATGTCCAAAGCAGGAAATAAGGAGAAAATAAATACTCCATAAATAGAAATAGCTGGAAAACATAGCAGTGGTGTGTTTCTTACCAAAACACAGTTCTCGCCTCTTAGTTCTTTCTTTTGTGGAAAGTACAGTCACTGAAACAAGCAAGATCAAAGTTGTAGAAGGGCTTTGTTGCAATGTTTAAATACAGTCTAATGATTTGAGACTGAGCAATGATGATGAAAAGGAGACTTGCAGTGAGTTTTCTTTTAGGGAATTAAAGTGCTAAAACTTGCTCTCAGATGAGAAATTTAAAGCATGCAAAGGTACAAAACCAGAATTACTTAGCTGCTAATCACTACCCTATCTCTAAAGAAGACAAATTAAATCAGCAACCATGATTACCATGCTAAAATATGGTTGAAATACGAGAGGACATGTATAAGCAACTCCTGAAATTTACTGTGGCAAAAAAGAATAGAGAAAGTCTAAAGAACATACTCTTTACTCTGTTCCTAGTTTTTATTGTTTCTGACTCTTTTTTCATATTAATTAAAAATTTTGCAGGCTTAATCACCTGTAAATTATACTACTAAATGAAGTAATTTGAATTGTACTGCAAAGAGTATAGTTCAAGAAAACTGTCAGCAGAACTGATAAAATTTTGTTATTTGAATTCAGTGAACTTTGATGTTTAGGGTTTTTTTAAATGCATCAAATTGCAGTGATAGCTCTTGGATACATTTCTTTAGCACACTGTTTACATTTCTGATTATTTCAGCCATTATCTGTAGAGAAATAATTGACTACTAATAATTTAGGTAGAGTTAAATTTCATTCAAATTATCTTTTGATTTGAACTTGATATAATTTGGGTTTGTTACGCTGAAAAGAATATTTGTGTATATATTTGGGTTTATTATTGTTATATAGATTAAGCTTTCACCCACAAGGTAGGATGAACTTCTGGAATTTTGGAAGTGAGTTCATAAATTTATATCCTCTCTAGCATTTATTGTTAAGCTGAACCGAACATTCAAATTCAGACCCTTAACATCGACCTACTTCTTATTTCAGGAACTGAGCTTTTTCTCAACTAAATCTTTTTTTTTTGTAAAACTATTTTGGGTTGGGTTCTCATCACACTCACCCCCACACCCCATCCCTTTCTTTTTTCTTTCTTTTTTTTTTTTTCTTTTTTTTCTTCACAGACACAGACATTTTAAACTTAGATGAAATTTTACTTAAAGTAGGAAAAAAAAAAACTTTGCATGTTTGTTTCTTGGGAAACCACTGTGTTGGTCATGGCCACATAACAGGCTTATAAACATTATGTTCTCAGGCTGGATTATGTCTAAAGTGAAATATAAAATAGATCATTTACCTTGTATAATTCAAGTAGTATAAAAAAAAGGCGTTCTTTTCCTCCATCATTTTCTTCCAGAGAGTGGAGTAGGAATCGAGATAGTATGGGAGTCTCTTAGACATGAGAAAACCCTAAATCATAGTTCAAGATAAATAACATGTATTAGGAAATCGCAACAAAAACTGTGACAGGAAGTGACTTCTGGGCTGGCAGGATATTCCCTTGTTACTATCACTGTAGTACAAGTCTTCAAGGAGAGCGACAGTGTCATCTGTAGTGCTTTGGTTGAATGAGTTGAATGAAGCTAGGGGAAAAAAAAATCCTTCAACTTTTCTGAAAAGTTGTAAGTGTTGGAAAACTTTCCAGATGGAGAATGACATGACTGAAGTGCTGACTCCAGTCTTAGACCTGAGGAGGAATGAGGAAGGTATTTTAAACGCCCACATAAGGAAGTGTAGCTGATATTTCAAATTTTCACATTTACAGTAACTTCATGTGTAAAAGAGATCAATAAAAAAATATAAAGTAGTTCTACATGTTGTAAGAGAACGCTCTTTGATAATGTAATCCTGAATTACTTTGGAGACATCAGCAGATTTTAAGGGAGATCAACATACTTTATAATTTTGTTCAGTTCATTGTACTTTTTATTCTCAGTTAAGAGCGCCAGGTTTACTAATCTATCTAAAGATTTGTTGCAACCACTGGCATTGCATTATTCTCCTGAAAAACATATATCATAGATGAGATCATAAACCTTGTTTCAATTCTGAAAAAGAGTGGTTGAAAAAGAATTTTCTGTGGTCCAACATTTTTGATGTAGAGTCCTAGCTGCCAGAGAGAAGTGGTAGCCATAATATCTTTTCTGTTTAGGTTTAAGAGATTCCACCACCTGAAAGAAACCTCCCCAATACTATTAGATGACAATGCTGTCAGCTAAAGGAGGAGGGACAGATGCATTGTGTTGACAAAAAAGATCTTAGAGAAGACAGTTGAGGGGAACATCTGTGAGGGATAGACTTGTGTCCTGTATGACGGCATATCTGACTACAGCTCTGCCTTGAAAATCCTGAAAGAGCCCTTTCAAGAAAATACAGGATGACAGACGTACAGTGAATTTGACGCCAGGTTTGTCTTCAGCCACAGAATGCTCTCTCATGGTGTTCCTGGATCTGCAGATGTGCACTTCTGCCTGGACAGATGTGCCTGATGTGTCTATTTCTCTATCATTTCTCTGGGGATATGTTACATTATGCATCACCTCCTTCTCAGTAGTTCTACCCTAACATGACCTCCTCTGTCATAAGGATTTAGTTGACTGTGGAGCTGCATCTTGAAGCTCCTCAAAATTAAAAATAGGTATTTCAGGTTTTGATTTTTTTTTCCTTTAAAATATCCCTATAACTACCAGTACAACTAGTGGAATAATGCAATGAGCCAAATCTGCATAGATCAGCACTGCTGTCAGAACTGTTGTCCACATTATATGCTATCTAATGTGTTTAATTACTAACATGCTTTTACTCTAGACCTGCTTTGATATATAGGAAAGGTAAGGCACCAGCAATATTTAAATGATCCTTTCTACACAAATGGAAAATAAGCCAGCATTTTTAGCTTCATACATATTTCAGACACATTTCATCAGCCTTTCATTGCATCTCACAGTAGAGAAAATCCAGATATTAGTAAACCAGAAGTCAAAATCTCTGCTGAAATTTTTTATCTGGGGAACTTTGTGCAAATTCAGAATTATTTTATTTTTCTTAAAAATACCTTGTGGCAAACCAGAAAATACTGAATAAAAAATTACATAAAAAAAAAAATTGAGAAAAGTAAGGGCCAGTAGTGTCTCCATCATTTGAATCAGAGCTTGCATTCCTTCAAATCAGTGGACAGGATGATGGGATTTATCTTACCATAAAGAAGATTACTGTAATAAATCAAAAAAACTACATCATAATATAGTCATTTTTCTTTACAGGTTTTGAAAGACCTATGATTAACTCCTTAGATGTAAATTTCTACATTGTCAATATTTGGAATTAGCCAGTAGACATAGACACCATACCAAATCTCATCTTTTTAATGCCAGTTCTGTTTGGTTCAAATAATTTTAGTCATCAAAAAACAGCTGTGAAGGTTTAATATTGGCCAAGGGCCAAACTCCCAGCCAGCCACTTGCTCACTTGCTTTCTTCAGTAAGACAGGAGAAGAAAATAGGATAAGAAAGCTCACGCATCAAGATAAAGGTAAAGATATCTTAACATTCTGAACTTGGTAAATTTAGTCTAATTTTTTGTCAGTTAATATAGATTTAGGTAGTAAGAAACAAAGACAAATATGAAAAAAACATCTTTCCTCTCCGGTCTCCCAGGATCAATTTCACTCTGCTGTTGCCAAACCTCTCCACCTTGAGCAGCACAGGAAGGGGTGGGGACTGGGATGGTCAGTAGGCATCAGTTTCTCTCTGCTGCTCTCCTACTCTGGTGTGGGCTCTTCCTAGGGGCTACAGCTTCTTCAGGAGAAAAATCTGCTCCCCCGTGGGCCCTTCACGGGTACCATCTCCTTAGGTAAATATCCAACTGCTCCTGTGTGCAGTCCTCCACAGGCTGTAATGATTGTCTTCTCTGCTGCAGGCTTTTCCAAGGGAATGCCTGCTGTACCAGTACCCTTCACAGACTACAGGGAAATATCCATCCCCTGCACCATAAACTTCTCCACAGACTGCAGAAAAATGCTAAGTCCATGGGCTGCAGAGGAAACTCTGCTCTGGTGCCTGGAGCATCTCCTCCCCTTCCTTATTTTCTGACCTTAGTATTCACAGAACAGTTTCTTACTCTTATTTTCCCTCCTCTTCCCTCCATATGGCATTTTCTGTCCTTTCTTAAATATGCTTTCCCTGCAGTGCCACGATCTTGGCTGAGGGGCTCTGACGTGCCCAGCAATGGGTTGGTTGGGGCCAGCTGGAGCTGGCTCTGTTTGTCACAGACCAGAGACCATCCTCTTGCCTCTACCTTGACACACTAGTAAACCCAACACACTAGTGTTTCTAATACAGGTCATAATAAACTTCACATTAAATGAGCATCGATCAGCAATTCTGGTAACTTATGCTCCCTGGAAGTTCCAATCTGTGGGTAATATAGCAATATTTCAAGTTATGCTACGCTTATAGAGAAGTGTGTCCCACATTTTACGAAAGACAATAAAAATCTAAAACTGTAGAGTGATAACTGTCTACTTCTGGCTGTCACAGAAGGGTCACCTCTTAAGATTCATGACTGGTGTTTGAAATACGGATACTGCCAGAAAAAGTAGATCTGTTTGAAGAGGTTTATAGAAAGTTAATTATATCAGCAGTCTAAGACTTCATATTTAGAGAAGCAATCAGGCATCAAATTGTTCAGTGCTTTTCAAATAAATGACAAGTAAAATGACATTGGTATGATGGGAAGTCTTAAAGAAATTTCATTAGCTCATTTTGGTGATGGTCCAATGTGAGATGAGATGCACAGATCAGTGGGGGTTGAAGAAAAATCATGACACCCAGTACTGAATTAATATTAAAATCTCAGAGTATGGCATATTGCCAGTTTTTCTGAGAGATTTAGCTAATCTAATTAGGAGACAGAAGTGAGAGGACAAATTCTGTGTCTGGCTTTAGCACTGAAAAAAGAAGGAATACTGAGTAGTAATATGGCAATAAACAATTACACTCAAGTCAACACCAAAATTCATAATCAAATGACACATACTGTTTACTACTCTATCAGTATGAGATTGTCTTTCTTTTTTTACATGAACTCACTACAACTCAGTCAACAATCCTGATATTTTGCTATGGATTTAATTAAAATATATTTTATACAAATTATGCAAAGAAAAATGAGACAAGAGAGGAAGAAGGGAAAAGTAGAAGGTTTCTAAATAAACTCAGTGACAGTATTTTTAACTGTTACTTCAAAAATCTTTTGGGGTTGTCTCTGATATGAAACAAGGTCAGAGTTAACTATAAATTTATCATTTTTTTTAAAAACAGAAACAGCTGTGGTGAAAATCTCCAGTCAATTGCCTGAGTAAGGTAGAAGAAAGCCGTACCCTAAGGAGTCAGAATAGAGCCTGTAATGAAAATATGATTTTATTGATTCATGTTTTAGAGGATGAGGCTAAATTTTGTTTTATGACCACTGGCACATAATAAATTCTCAATAATACAGTGCATACATGAATCCAGTTGAAAAATATTATTAGTAATATTTTGGGTTTATTAATACATTTATTCGTAGCTTATCCCAAAAAATCATGCTGCGTATAAAAGACACCACAGCCTGCAAAAAAAAGCCATGAGTTTTTTATATCCCAACACTTCAGAAACAATCAGCTTCTACAGCCTTATTCTTTTTTCTTCGGATATGTACAAAGGTGGCAACTGTTGTGGTGGCAGAATTAGGAAAGTGACACATCTGCTTTAGCTGGAAAACTTAACTAATTTATTTCCCTGCAATTGGTGCACATCTGTGCTCATTAAAATCAATGGCAAAATTTGAATTTTTTTCAGTGATGTAAGATGAAGTAAAATCATTTAAAGACTGAGATATTCCCACAATCAAAACTAAATTTCTTTGTGGTTTCTGAGAATTATGGAGGTGGAAAGAATCCAATCTGAATTTCTGTCTTCTGATATTATCTGAAAAATTAATTTTGTCAGAAATAGTAATAACATTTCCATATTGATCTTTTTTGTAAGTATACAGTTAACATTTTCTTAACATATATTCTGGCATAACAATCAATCAATCCTTTTCAGTAATGCTCTGTTACATATATTTAAAGATGCAATACTGTATTCATTCAGACCCATCCTAAGAGGCAAAATAAAAAATTTTGATGTTCACTGACTTGCAGATGGCACAGAATATCCTTGTAATAATAAGACTTATTCTCCTAAGAAATCCTAGATTTCCACCAAAGTATCAAGTTAACAAATGGATAAAAAAAAATAAAATACTCTAAACAGGAATGGTATCAAAGATAGACCCATTCCCCCTTGTCCTGTCACTACATGCTCTTGTAATATGCCTCTCCATCTTTCCTGCAGGCTTTCTTCAGATATGAAAGGCTGCAATTAGTTCATCCTGAAGCCTTCTCTCTTCCAGGCTGAGCAAATCCAATTCTCTCAGCCTTTCTCCATAGGAAAGGTGCTCCATCCCTCCAATTAATTTGGTGGCCCTCCTGTGGACTCACTCCAACAGGTCACTGTCCTTTGTTTGCTGAGGACCCCAGAGATGGATGCACCACTCCAAGTGGAGTCTTCCCAGCATGGAATAGAGGACAGAACCATTTCTATTGACCTGCTGGCCACAGTTCTCTTGATGCAGTTCAGGATATGATTGGCTTTCTTGGCTGCAAGTGCAAATTGATGGCTAATGTCCAGCCTCTCATCTGACAGCACCCCTAGTCTTTCTTGGCAGGGCTGCTCTCTATCTGTTCATCCCCCAGCCTGTGTAGTAGCAGTGGCTGGTCCAGCCCAGGTGCAGCACTTTGCACTTGGTCTTGTAAAAATCTATGAGATCCCCACGGCCTCTCTTCTCATGCTTGTCTAGGTTCCTCTGGACAGCATCCTATCCTTTGGGTGTATCAATCCCTTCACCTATGTCACTAAGACAGATATTAAGTAACACTGATCCCAATATGCACCCTTGAGGGACACCACTTGCTACTGCTCTCCATTGGGATTTCAGGTCACAGCCTGCTGTGGTCCAGGAGAGCTCAAAGGTCCTCACTTAGGACAGCTGCTTATAGGGTTGCAAATACGTTTGCTTTCCTTACCGTAATTTTCCATCTTACCTGTAATTCAGGAAGATAACTTGCTTTGAAAATTCAATTTAAAAAATATAGTTCTACATGGGTTGTTATCCAGGCAAGAAAACTATGCTTCCAAGGCTGTTTGCAAAAAAAGAAAAAGGGATCTCATTAGACAGCACTAGGTCCTGGAAGCAGATGGTTTTTCTGATAAGCTCAAGAGAAGCTTAACCCAGGTGCTGTTTGTCAATACCAAGGCCTAACAAGCATTTCTGAGATCACAGTGCAGCTCAAGGAGGGGAGATGGGCTGTACCACCATAGCAGGATGTAAATTTGGCATCTATGCTTAAATATTGAAATTGTAAAAAAATAATTATAGATTATTACCATATATTACAAAGATAGCCTTCAAAAAAACCTAGAGCAGGTAGTAAAATTTTGCATAATTCAATTCCATCAACTTTTAGGAAACTCACACCATATTTAATGTCTTTAAGGTCTTTACTCATGTTGGTCCTGTCTGACCAACCTGATCTCCTTTCATGATCAGGTGACCCGCCTGGTGGATGAGGGGAAAGCTGTGGATATAGTCTATGTGGACTTCAGCAAAGCCTTTAACACCATCTCCCACAGCATACTCCTGGAAAAGGTGGCAGCCCAAGGCTTGAACAGGGACACTATGCTGGGTTAAGAGCTGGCTGGCGGGCTGGGCCAGAGAGTGCTGGTGAATGGGGCTGCATCCAGCTGGTGGCCAGTCACCAGTGGTGTTCCCCAGGGATCAGTGGTGGGACCAGTCCTGTTTAACATCTTTATTGATTTAGATGAGGAGACCGAGTATACCATTAGAAAATTTGCAGATGACGCCAAGTTGGGGGGCATGTTGGTCTGCTGGAAGGTAGGAGGGCTTGCAGAGGGACCTGGACAGACTGGAGAGTTGGGCTAATTCCAATAGGGTGAGGTTCAAAAAGGCCAAGGCAGGTGGTGGATTCACCATCCCTGGAGGTTTTTAAGATGAAACTGGATGTGGCAGTTAGTGCTGTGGTCTAGTAACCATGGCAGTATTGGATCAAGGGTTGGAATTGATGATAGAGGTCTTTTCCAACCCAGTCAATTCTATGATTCTATGGTATATTTACAGTGGTTGAAGTTTCTTTTTCTTTTGAAGGGAGTGATCACAAAGACATACAAAGAGGGGAATGTCATAAACTCTGTTTCTGTAGGAAATTAAAAAAAAAAAAAGGCTCCAAAACTCGTTCTTTAAAGACACTGCATTAAATGGAGAATAACTGGATTGCAGCTGCCTCTCATCTCCAAAGAATGAATTTGCCACATCTGCTAGGAAGTAAACAATAAACAAAAAGATCGGGAACTCAGAGGAAGAAAACTCTTGAAATCTCTTTATGGAAAGAATGACTAACCTTGATTTTAGACAGTTTACATTTTTTAGTTTAGATATTTTAAACCTTAGTGGAACATAAGATGTTCATGGCACTGTCTACTTCTGTTGCCTTCTCACAATGAAAGCCATTCTCCATTGTACACTTATAATTCTATATAGGCAAAAATTTAACACACTTTTTACATGGATAAAATTTATTGTTAACTGAGCTAAAATTTTAAAAACCTAGTACAATTCAAACAGTTATAATTAATCCAGTTGCAATAATATTAATACTTACAGTATAACTTACTACAGAAAATTAATATTCAATTTTAAGGTTACTAAATAGCATTCTAAGTAGACAAATGATACTCCAGATTCAGAACTTACAACTTGTCATAGGCTTTGTGCAAAGGAAGTGATATTTATGATATCTGTTTAATGCCTTGTTGAAAAAGATAACACTTTTCAATCAAGTCTGTCATATTTTTTGCATTGTTGCAGCCTGAATTTTTATTTTTATCCTGGAGACAAGATTTTCATCAAAAACAATTGCTATATTTATTTCAAGAAGTGAGAAGAGTTTATTTATGCTACCATCAAAAATCAGTTTCTTAGAAATCATAAAAAATAAGTTGTTTTTAGATGTGTTTAAGTGTTGGTTTAATATTTAAAAATGTATTTGATGGCAATATCTCTTTTTAGATAAGAGTGGGTTGGGGGTTTTTTCTTTTTTTTTTTTGTTTGTTTGGGTTTTTTAGAAATAGCTCTGTCTTTTTCTTTTTAAAATTTAAATTCCTCTTTAATACATTTAAAGCACGTAACTTAAATCAAACAGTTATTTTACATTGTCTGTCAGACAAACTTCTAGTAACTCGGTGGCGGGGGGCGGTGGGGACACGGTTTCCACTGTATAAATTTGGAAGCCTTTCACTCCATCAGTCACTGGTAGAGTAGTGACATTTCTTATGAAACATCCTATGCCAGACAGCAAAAGCAGTGTCTATTATGGTGTCATGCTCCTTTTCCTCTTAATTTTCATAACTTAATGAATTGGTGAGTTTACTTTGGCTTCACTCCAGTTGGCTACCAAGCTACTCTTTAATGGAACAGAGAGAGGAGAAGATAAGATGGAACAAAACTCATGAGTTGAGATAAAGGCTTAGTAACCTAAAGCAAAAACAAACTTTGTGTGCACACAAATCGCAAGTAACAAATTATAAGATTTCATTCTCTAATTTCCATCAGCAAGCCATGTCCAACCACTTCCAGGAAACAACTTCAGTACCTGTAACAGTTGCTCCAGAAGGTACACAATGAAAATAACAAATGCCTACCACCACCTTCCTCCTCCTTTCCCTTTGCTTTTATTGCTGAGCAGACGCCATATGGTATGGAATATCCCTGTGGTCATTTGGGTCAGCTGGCTTGGCTATGTTCCTGTCCAAGACCTTGCCCACCCCTAGCACACTGGACAAGGGGAAATGTTGGAGGGACAGCCCTGACGATATGCCAGCACCTCTAGTTGTAGCCAAAACACTGGTGTGTTACCAACGCCTTTCCAGCTACCCACACAAAGAACAGCATGATAAGGGCTACTATAGTGGAAATTAACTCCATGTCAGCCAGACCAAATATGCTTGAAATCCATACACTTTTCTGAATGTTACAATTAACAATTAAGCCTTTTACTGAAATTTCTGTCTAGATTATTATTATTTTTTAGTTTTTGCATTATTGGGATGTGATTAATGAATCTTGCTTAACATTCCTAAATATTAAGAGGTTTATTCACCAAGGATTTTTAAGTTTAAAGAATAAACCTTTCCAATATCTCTGCAAGACAGTTGAACTTCTGTAAAGGTGCAACTGCATAAGTCAATAAAATTAATATTATCAGTGACACTGATATTAGACTGCAAAGATTTATTGCTAGTTTTCAACAAACTTGTCTGTTTTTTTTTACCAGAGAGTTGCAGCTCAAGTATACAGTCTATCCTCTTGAAGTAAAATCCAAAGGCAACACATATAGTTCAAAACATATATTGTGTAGTTCAGAATGAATGATTTAAAACCTTACAGGTGTAACATACAACATAAAATATCACTTTACTTTTTACTGAAAAATATATAAATGATTCTGTTTTTAAAATGTCCTTCTATATGGTCATGTCTCCTATGGACATGAAGGAGCAAGGACTAATATGGGAACCATAATCTTTTGTACAACAGATAAGAGAAACTTTTAGCAGATAGCCTGTTAATGACCTGCTTACGAGTCACTAAAAGTTTCTCTTAACTGTTGGCAGTTATAGTTTCTAAAACATGACTAATCATGGAGTAAAATAATGCAGCAAATATTTCAAGAGAAAGAAGAGACATAATCAACTTTTTGGTAAAAAATACATATTTTCTTATGTGGTGAAGAAAAGCTAATACAATATTAGATTGTCTACCTAGAGGAAATCTTTAAATAACTGGATGAAGCAAAAGAATATACTTAGATTTTGATAGAAGACTTCATGATATGAGAACTATTAGAATTAAATACTCATACCTTTACTAAAAGAGAAATTAATGGAAATATGATGTGATAGAACAACCATAAACAGTTCAAAAGTGCAAAACTATACAGGAAACATTTTGCATCAGATAGATTATTTTGATAACAATTGTCAGAAATTAGGTTACAGAACTTTTAAGATGAATCTAGAAAAATTAATTCAGCAATGAAACAAGTAAGATCTGTGATTGATTGCTTTCTTGTTTTTATGACAATTATGATGGCATAAAACAAGGATGGCTTCACAGGATTTTCTTGCATCATGATCTGGGTCAGTAGCCTTTATTTTAATACATTAATGGAAAATATATAAGCACTGGGGTTTTTTCTTGTCATTGTTTTAGTGCTGCATTTGCCGCTCTAAAATCTTGAGTATGTGACCTATTTCCTACAAACCTGAGGAGAAAATCAATCTGTCATGTCAAATTTGTCAATTTAA
>JAWWES010000001.1:70810276-70825694 GCA_035583135.1 Lophotriccus pileatus
AAAATCTTGAGTATGTGACCTATTTCCTACAAACCTGAGGAGAAAATCAATCTGTCATGTCAAATTTGTCAATTTAATAGAGATATCTATGAAGAGTTGTTATCAGTACAATATTACATTGCTTAATATATTCTCTAGTACTAAATACTACATCATAGCATCTAATTTGGATTTCTCATATCCACTGAAAGGACAATTAAAAAAAAAAGTTCAGCAGATTTGGTTATTTGAAGACAGAAGAAAAATGCCTTTTAAGATGAGAAAATAAACTGTTATCTTTCTTGGTTATTCACTTTTTTTCCTATCTAACAAGCTTCATATCTGAAAGAAACCAAAAATACTCTAATTATATTCCCACCTTATGCCAGTACTTTACATTACATTGAAGTTTGTATGGAAACATTAATGTAAGCTAGAAAGAAGTAATAACTATCAAATGTGCATGCTTTGCTTCTTTTGACAGGTTTTCTTACAGACCTTACCAAACATGATATTTCAAAGAATGAACAATCATTGTCTACTTTCGGAGATCTTTACAGCTGAAAGGTTAATGAATGAAATTGTGAAATTGGGTTAGTTAGTGGGTCAGAGACATGATTTCATAGTTCACTGTTAACTTGTCATTGACCAACATCAGTGACAGCAATACCTGGATCTCCAAAATTTCTTGTCCTTCTCTTACTCCTTAGGATCACGTTTTGGACTGAAATATGTCTGATGTTTTTGGAAACAATATTGATGGGTAGAGCAAGGAAGTACTGGCTTGGAAACGTAGAATATATCTGCATTAGGTTCAAAGAGTCTTTAAGTCCCACTGTGCTGGTTTTGGCTGGAATAGAATTAATGTTCTTCTTAGTAGCTTGTATGGTGCAACATTTTGGATTTGTGCTGAGTACAGTGTTGATAACACAGGATGTTTTGGTTATTGCTGAGCAGTACTCACACAGAGTCAAGGTCTTTTCTACTTCTCACACCACCAGCAAGGAGGCTGGGGGTGAAGAAGAAGCTGGAAAGGGGACACAGGTGGGACAGCTGACCCCAAGTGAGCAAAGCAATAAAAGGTGGGGGAAAGGAGGAGGAGGGGGGAATATTCAGTGATGGTGTTTGTTTCTCCAAGTCCCTGTTGCACAAGTCCCTGCTTTCCTGGAAATGGCTGATCGCTTGCCTGCCCATTGGAAGCAGTGAATGAATTCCTTGTTTTGCTTTTCTAGAAGCATTTTTCACCTATTAAACTGTCTTTATGTCAGCCCATGAGTTTTCACACTTTTGCCCTTCCATTTGGTAAATCTTGTACCTTTTTATGTAGAGATATCTGTAATTTTGCAAGCCAAAAAGTTTTCTTTATTATTTTTTCGTGGGTAACACGAGTGTAATTCTGCCAACTGTAGATGAACTGAATATATGTTACATAGTGAAAGTCTTTAAACCTTGACATTTCACACTTAAAGAATGCAGCATTTATTATTGGAAGAAAATAGAATGGAAGAAGAGTGAAAACAAAACTAAATTGAACATGGAAGTTAAGGAGAGTAAAATAGATGATGACAAGTACATTTTTCAAGCATAAGATTTTTTTATCTGGCTAGTAGGCAGTAACTGTAAAATAAAAAATGGAATGGTATATCTTGTAAGAGACAATTTCCCACTGAATTGCTGTTTTACTTCAGATGGGTCTTTTCTAGTTTACTCTTCATAACTAATTCACCCTTGAGGCATCTTATTTCTCTCAGCCTTTTTAACTCAACTAAGATTTTTCGACATACCTAGTCATAAAACTAGTCACAGTCCCCTAATGTTACCATCAGCTGCTAAAAGCTTTGTTCAGCGTGCTCACATTAAATGCGCTGATTAGTAACACTCGAAAATGCAGGTTGGCTTTTTTTTTTATTTTCCTTTTTGTTGATGTCTGTGTATACACAGATTGTGAGTGTTTATGCAGTGGAGAGAGATATAAGCCAGATACAATAGCCATGTCTCTTTTTCTGTGTAAACAGTTCCAGACAACCTCACATTCCCAGTTTATATGTTTTCATTAGCACTTCCACTTGTGACAAGAGTACTGCTTTGTATTTTACAAATTTTGACTAAAAGTGTTCATGCCTGTCATCTAGTTGAAGTGAAATGTGAAAAATTGTTAAAAGATGTTATATTGGATTTACTGGACAGCTATGAAAGCCCAATGCTTTATTTGTATGTAAACTAGCTTCTGGAAGAGAGAAACACTCACATTGAATATCTCTTTCCTTTGTGTTCTGGTGAAGAGAACATTCTCTATCTAGAGGATGGGAGAATTCATAACTACTGGAATCTCAATTCCCACTGCTACTGATGAGAGGTATTCTTTTTATTCCCACAAAAGCCTCCATGGAATTGTCATGAATAAGTATTTGTGTGTAGCAGTGACACTCCATCTTCCTATCTGTGACAACCACTGTTGTGAGTTTTAAGAGCTGTAGTTGCAGTGTGCTGTCTTAACATGAATATAGGAAGTGAACATTAAAATTTACCTATAATTATTTTGCCTTGCAGAATACCTACAGGGATCAAAGTGTGTTACATAATTTTGCATACTAGGTGGCACAAAACAGAGAATGAAAACCAGCAAGGGAGAAGTAAAGATACAGAGATTTTGGATAGAAGGTGAGGAAAACAAAATAAGACAAAAGACTGGAAATTTTGTAATTTTTAAACTGGAGGACTTGTGTATAGTCTAGTGACTAAGATGGATGTCTAAGATTCACTGCTTCAGTGTCTGTACCCAAATACCTCACTGCCTCTGGTCTTGAAGTTAGTCTTTCATGTAACACCTTTTTTCCCTGGATATTTGAAGGACTGTGAAATAATAAATCCCTAGGTCTACATCTGCAGTAGAATACAAAGCACAGCCAGGAAATAAGCTGGAGCACTGGTTTTCTAATCGCCTTCATTGCTTAGCTCATTACTCATTTACTGCCTCTGTTCCAGGCTACTCTGACTACCTTTTTTACAAGTCAGATATGTCTACAAAACACAGTGCTTACTCCTTCTTTAATGAATATAAGAGTGAAAATTTGAGATGTTGGTGTCATTTGGCCACAGATTGGTCCCCTCCAGTATTTTTAAGTAGTAGCCTAGATGTATACTTAGTTTTGTACACATTAGAGAATTAACTTTTCAAAAAGTGGGAACACAGGTGAACACCAGGAAATTAATGGCATTCATCCTACATTTGTTTGCAATGTGGAGATTTTTATCAATGTAAATAAGCATTTTCATGTTTAATTTTATTCTATATGTCATGCTCTTAAAATTTATAGTGAGTGGTATTAACTGTAATTCATGTATGATACCTTCATTTCAAAAAGTGCAGGACTTTAAATAATTATTCCAACTAAGATCTGACTGCTAATGTGTGTTTCCATGATCGTGACTCAGTATCACAGGATTTGGGCATATATGTACCTTGTGGGGAAAGGAGAAACTACATGACAATATGCTTTCCTGAAAATATGATTTAAAGAGTTCAATTTAGTAATTCTCTTATGGACTTGTTTAGTCATCTTTGAAGGAAGTGCAATAGGAATAGATGAACACAAAGATATTGACCTAAATCAGTAGTCCATCCAGATCAACACTGTGGTTCATACAAGAAGCTACAGAAAAAAGCATGAGTTCTTAGGCCTTTTTCATATGCTCATAGTCTTGGGCTGAGGAGGTTAAAGCATACACTAGTTCCCCTTCCCTTTCGCATTTGTTTATGGCTGATGTTATCCACCTTATAACAAAGATATAAATAGCATGCAAAAAGCAAAAAAATTGAAGTTAGGAAGGACTGTTCTTTGTATCATTTGATACAGTCTAAGACTATTAGGAACTGTCTTCTGTCATATTTTGCTACATCTTTTCTCATCATCTAAAAGTCACACACACACACATATAAAACATATGTTGTACTATAGTACATATACACAGTAGTAGAGTATAGCATATAGTAAATATACCGTGCGTAAAGTGTACACACAGCTTAGCATTGCATACCATAAGATAGGATATTCATTTGGAAGGGACCTACAGTGATCATGCTGTACAACTGCCTGAAAACTTCAGGGCTGGCCCAAACTTAAAGCATATTATTAAGGGAATTGTTCAAATGCCTCTTAAACACTTTCAGGCTTGGTGCATCGACCACCTCTCTAGGAAGCCTGTTCCAGTGTTGGACCACCATCCTTGTTGTAAAGAAATGTTTCCTAATATCTGGTCTGAACCACCTATGACATAGCTTTAAACCATTCTCACGCATGCTGACACAGATCCCAGGGAGAAGAAATCTCCTTCTCCATCCCTTCCTTAGGAAGCTGTAGAGAGCAAGAAATTCACCCTTGCTTTTCTCCAAACTGGGCAATTCCAAATTCCTCAGAGGCTACTCACAAGACATTTTTTTCCAGCCATTTCACCATCTTTTTTGCCCTTTTATGGATGCATTCGAATACCTTAATATGCTTCCCAAGTTGTGTTGGCCTGAACTGCACACAGTGAGGTTGCAGTAGCATTGTATACAGCAGGATAATCACCTTTTAACTGACTGATGATGCACCACAGCGTACTACACATACAGATAGACATTATAAGATATTTATACTATATATACGCTACATAACTATCATATATACTATAAGCTAAACTATACATGCTACACTAGTTACACATTACTCTATGTACTGTTCTGCATGATGCATTCGGTAAAGGACTGGCTTATGGTCAGAGCTCAAAATGTAGGGAATGGAGCTACATCTGGCTGGCAACTGGTCACCAGCAGCATTCCTCAGGATTCAGTTCTAGGGACTGCTGTAGTTTTGTTCAGTATTTTTATCAGTGATCTGGATTCAGGAGTTGAAAAGCTTAGAGGGTTTGAACTGTTTAGTGCAGAGGAGATCTGGATCTCTGGAAAGATATGATTGCTGCCTTTCAATACTCAAAAGGAGCTTAGAAGAAGGACAAAGCGACACTTTCTACAAAGGGCTGTGGTGTAAATAGAAGGAGCAATGCTTTTAAACTTTAGGAGGGTAGGTTTAGACTGTCTGTAAGGAAGAAATGCCTTACAAGGAAGGTGATGAAACACTCAAAGAGATTGTCTAAAAGAACTGTGGATCCTCCATCACTGGAAGTGTTCAAAGTGAGATTCAACTGAGCAGTCTGATCCAGTGAAAACCAGCCAGGGCAATGTTGTTGGACTAGAAAATCTTTAATGGTCCATTCCTACCCAAACCGTTTTAAGGCTCTGAGATATCCTTAATACCGATGGGAAAAATTTGTTTGACATTTTTCTGGAGCATTCACCTCAATTTAAAAAGTATCATTTATACTTCACAGGAAAAAAAAATTCAGAAACCTTGATAGATATGAGGGAAATTTTATCATATGAACTGATAATTATGTTCTGCCTTTAAAACACTTAAAACAGTCAATGGAAGAAGAAATTATGCATATGTGGATATAGGTTTGTGGATGTATAATTCTCTTTAGAAATTGGTCTCTTACAGGGACCATATTTCTTGTATATCCATCACAGTGTTGTTACATGTAAAAGGACTGGGTAAATTCTAAGACTTTCAGCAGTCTAAGATTTCAAATGAGTTAAAGATGAAACCTGAATTTTTCAAGCTATGAAAAGACAGACTTTAACCTCTCCTTAGTCCTTTTCCAGCCACCCGCCAGTCTCAGTACAAAAACCAACACAAAATGTAACACGCTTTCATATCCACAGAAAGCCTTTATAAAGATTAAAGCTTTGTATTAGCTTTCCTTCATGAAAAAAAATCCTTTTTCCCTCAGTGAGATCTCCTTTTATAACTGATTTCTATTGTGCAATAGATTTCTTTTTTAATGGTTGTGATTCAGATTATGGTTTCTTCCAAAACTACCCTCCCCTAAATATGAAGCAAAACTTGTTAAAATTAAATAGAGGTGGCTACAAGCTGACATCTGTGTCAATGTGAAGAACAAGGACAAACTTTTCATGGCTCTCTTTTAAGAAAAGAAGAGCCTTTTTTCCCCTGGAATTCTGAGAGCACTCTAAAGGCTTACACATGTAGCCTTTCTTTCTAAATGAAAGATGGAAGTGCTGCAGGGGAAATAATCAATGTAAAAGAATAAAGAAATAAATTTTTAATTGGAAAAATATTCAAGACAAAAGCTAAAACTATTTATATACCCTCTAAGGTGCAATGTTTGATAGTATAGCCTATATAATATTTGTATTTTTATACATATGTCACTTACTTTTAAGTAGCTCAGAAATTAAATATCTCTGTACCAAAGTGTTGAAAGTATAAATGCTATCTATAAATAGAAGCTATTCTTATCTTTGACATCTGAATAGAAGACTGATACATTTTAAAGGCAGGCTGTCAAGTATTACACTCCATATGAGTAACCACGAGTATGAACAAATATTATTTTTCAGAACGCTATATAGTACTATGCAAGGCACAATATGAATTGCAGCAGGTGAAGTTGCATTTACAAAAAGCTGTTTTTCAGTAACAACACATTACAGACATTTAAAAGACAAAAGCTCTTGTGACTGTAAGATATTAGAAAATAATATTTTGCATGAGACATGTTTTGGTGAATTTTGAAGTTTAAGTTTGAAATAAGGATAGTTTAATTGAATGTCAACTAAATACATGCAGTGACATCTAATTTGAGATAGAATATAGAATATATCATGTTTTAAATCTATGCTAATCTTAAATGTATTGATATTTTTTTCAGTGAAAGCTACATATCTGGAATTTTTTTTCCCTGTATCATTTTTTCTTCCAGAAGGTAAACTTTAGGAGTATGAAAATGAATCTCAGAAAAGTTTTTCACCCAGAGGATGGTTGAGCACTGGAACAGGCTCCCCAGAGAAGTGGTTGCAGCACCGAACCTGTTCAAGAAGTGTTTGGACAATGCTCTCAGGCACATAGAGTGCAGGGTTAAGAGTTGGACTAGATGATCCTTGGATGGTTAGAATGTCCCTTCCAACTCAGGACATTCTATGATTGATTCTATGATCAAACACTTAAAAGATAGCTGCTCGTTAGCAGTATGTAGTATCAGCACACCTTCATTTCTAACAGGTGTGATGGAAGAGTGCTGAAATAACTAGTTGTCAAACAGAATTTTGGAAATAATTTTTGTTTTCTTTAAGTGAAAAAATTCTTAAGGAAAAAAAATACCTTTCAATAGAAATGTTTTTATTTTTAATTAAAATAAGGGCTAAAATTTAGTCATTAACTTCTCTCATTAGGACATATTTGCTTGTGTTCCTTAAGTCTTCTTTTGCATAAATTCCCTAGACAGGGACCTCTCTGAATAGATACAATTTCCATGTGACAGCCATGAATCCCCTTAAGAATCATTGAAATATTTTATAGACCAAGGCTATAACTGTATATGGGAGGAAAAGAGGGTTTGGACGACAAAATAGTTGTTGCTTCATAGTAAAAGTTAAAAATTGAAGGGTAAGAAACCTTCTCAATTAAAAACATCCTGGAGCTGGTTATCATGGCCTTTTTCATAGAACAGCAAAAGCTTCTAGAAGCTTCTAACCGAAATCATCTCTATGGCCCCCTATTACCGAAAATTCAACCACTTGAACCCACAATACACCTCATACTAAATCTAGTCAAGTCATCTCTGACTTTCATTACATTCATGTGAGAAGAAAGTGTGCAATCATTCTGGTAACATTAAACAACTTTTTTTCATGACTAGAAAAGCTACCATCCAAATATGCCTTTCTCTTTTCATTGTCTGCAAAGGAAGCCTCTGGGAATTGTCTTAGAAGCAGACATTCAGCTTTCAGTTTTCTAAAATTAGGGTAAATGAAACCTGCCCTAAGCACCCCTCTGAGGTCACCCTACTAGATACTGAATAGATTTAGTCCTGCCTGGCTTGGAAAGTCAGATGGCAACATACCCTCAGGAGTTTAGATCCTTACACAGTGCATCAAATATTATTTCTGGATCTTACTACATGCTTGTTTTGCTTTAGATACACTGTTATTTTTCTTCAGCTTTTTATTGTGTGTTTAATTAGAAAAATAGTCTGTAAACAGTGACATTCTCTGTTAAAAGATAAATGGAATACTAAAGTAAAAAATCAAACAATCAAAGAGAACAGACAAAAACACCAACCAAAAAAAAAAATCACTGAGCCAGGAGGAATTGTTTTGATAATCTGATATTATTTTAGACTATGTCTAATTAGACAGGCACTTTGTTGCACTTTTAAGAAGATGTCTTCTTTAATTAAGAAGCCTTTGATGTATGAGATATGTTTCTTTTAACAATATTTTTAGACAAGTATATTTTAAAACAAAATATTTTAAATAAGCATTTATTTTTTTTTGGTACTAGCAAATAATCAGCATGTTGTATAAGTAGATTGTATACATATAATGAATTACAAGGTATCTTGGTGAATGGATATCTAACAATGGTAATTATTAATACATTGACCCTTATCCTGTCAACCACATTGACTGTTGTGTATATGCACGAGGTTCTCATTCCACAAATTGAAAAGCATTCTAAAAAAGCACTTCTGCATGTTCATAGTTCCACTATCCTCAGTCATTACCAGATACATCAGACTTGGCATAAATCACATATTAAAACTCAAAAGTATATAACAGCTTCAAAATCTAATTTAACAGCTTCGTAATTGGGCCATAATCAGTTTTCAATTACTTATTCTTCAACTCAATCACATTAGCAAGCGACTCTTCCTTCTATGCATTCTCGGCAGAAATAAACTGGATACATACTTTGAAGTGAGAATAGCAGAATACAGACAGAAACAGAAACCTGTTCTAGACTTCTGAGACGAGAGACAGTCACTCAGTATTTTACACTCCAACTAATATCTAATCTCTCTCAATAATAATGAAAGTGTTATCTAAATTAGACAGTAGTAACAGCAAAGATGAAAGTAACTTATCTATGTGTTATACAGCTTAAATACTCTCCGGCAAAAGAAGTATTTCAACAGAAGTCATATGGTATGAAAATATACACTTCAACCATTAAGCTAGAAAGAATTGGACAAGGAGACCAAATGTTTTGCAACTTCTGAGAAATTTCTGTGTGCATTCTAAGGCCCTTAATATCAGGAGATGAATCATGAATCACAAACGGAGAGAGAAGCTTTTTTCCAGCCCACAATAAAGTGCCTCTCCTTACGAAATGATGTGTAAGACCTGCAGTTCTTCTCAGCATTTTCTGCTCATAAATTTATTCTGCTTAGTTCAGCAGCCTGGCTTCATGGATTACCTTAGTTGTGTTACGCTCCTCAAGCACTTTGAAAGGTGTTCAGGCACTGAACACAGAGTATATATTCTACCATGTGTCAGATATATAAAGAACAAGAAATTGCCACATCAGCATTTTAAAACCTACCTCCAATCTCAAATGCTTTATTATTTAATGAAAAAAGAATGACCATCTGTAGTCTTGGTCCAAGAGTTTCTTATCAGTTCTGTGTAACCTACTTGTTACGAAATTAGAGGAAATGTTGCTCTGCCTGGCTGTTCTGCTTTCCAGTATTTTAAATGTACAACTAGATAATGAATCAAAGATGTTTTTTTCTCTTAGAAAAAAAGATAGGACTTTAGAAAGGTAATATTCTTTCAAAGCTGTAACAGTTAAAAAATGCGAATGATCTAATTTTTATTATTATTATTATTATTAATAATAATTTTTGCATTTTTTTCAGGGTTTTTTTAATTTTGTTTGTTTATTTGGTTGGTTGGTTTGTTTGGGGGTCTTTTGTCTGTGTTTCATTTTGTTTTGTTTTTCTCTAGTAGTGCATTCTGGAGTGGTGAATCCTTGAATGGAATACAATTGAATTCAAGTTCTGAATCTGGTAAAACCAGCAGTTTCTGTGTTTTAAACATGCTCATTCAGAGAAGATGCTCCAGAAAGGTTGACTTGGAGGGATGCTAGACCTCTACCCAGCCCCTCTCACCCACTCAGCTGTTCTGTCTCCCCATCTCCTCAACAGGACACAGAGAAAATATGATTGAAAAGCTCATGGGTCAAGATATAGAGCAGTTCAAGGGAACGGGGAATTGGGTTTGCATTCAGTACATAATTGTTCCTCTGACACTCTTTCCTCCTCCTGAAATTGGGAAGGGCAGTAACTGCATGAAATATATAATTAATTATTTTTCATTAATCAATATGAATATCATAGCCTTGACCCAAAATATATTTTTTTTTGTCTCCAGATAGTTATGTGAAATCTACATAATTTTATAAGAATTTTAATATCCATTTTAAGTGTCTCCGTAGATACAAAATAGTGATTGACACTTTTCTATCATATCACTGTAATTTTCTTTAAAAGAATTTATGAAATTGGCTGTAATAAAACAAGCTATGTAAAGTCTCTATAAGGCTTGGATGTATGTGATAATCAGTACAGTATTCAAGACTTTTAAAATAGCTTTTAAAGAGTTGAGTATCTAACACATTTATATGAATTAATTTCATCACCTCTATTAATGACTTCTCATTAAATATTCTTTAACAACATATTTCAACTCTTAAATTCAATGTAATGAATAAGATTTGTTTGACTCATCTTGAAGTGCTCATCTTGAAAATACAAAGCAGATATGTTAAAAGATCAGATGATAGTTTGCTAGAATTTTCAAGCTTTAACCACTCAAGGCAAGACTGTCAACATTAATTAAACATTTCTAAGGTAAGGAATAGATCTGGTTAACTTTAGTGAGTTCATAATCTGATGTATTTTGTCAACTATATCACAGATTATTCAAGGAGCTTTTAATATAGAAGAGACCAAGAAGGATTTGCACTTAACTTTAATCAGGAACATTTAATTTTTCATAATTATGTGTGAAATACTCTTTTTGTTAAATGCTTCAAATTTCACATTGCATTTCCAAACAAAAGTATTGCTTCTTTTCACTTCTTGTAGCCAATATTTTTTTATTGTTACTAAGCAAGTCTATCTTTGTACAGAATGAGAAATTTTTATGGGCATGTTGACAATAATGTCATCATTTATTTTTTGCATTGTTTATTTTTTTACCCTTATTTTTTGGCTCTGTTGTGGCTACCAGAAGTACATTTCTGCACATACAGTGTTGTCTGTACAATGGAATAGATGTCTTTTGAAACAGACACAGATATCACTGACACTACACAAATCAAGATCAAACCTGAATAGCTCAGACAAAGCCAAAAACATAGTTTGAATTCAGTAGGCTATGAATCAGGCTCAAATGCACATGTTTTTCCATGTTATCTTTCTCAGGAAACCCATCTGGTTCTGTGGTATGATGATGGGGGGAGGTCAAAATATGAAGAGCCCAAGCCAGTGCAGAAACATCTCCAGAGCCCCAGGAAGCCCCAGGTCAACACTGCACAGCTCCACCAATCTCTCATGCGAAGAAGTAGCTTTAAGCAGCTCAAGGCAGTAGATGAGCAGTGGTTAGAAAGAAGTACAATTGCATCTTCCTTAATTCTTATGGATTGGAAAATTTATTCCTTTATAATATGTGCAAAAGAAAGAATGTGCTGCATGCTTTTTTGAGGTACTTATGTAAAAACTGTATTTGTACATTTTGCAGGTTTATCTGAATTGCAGTTTTTATCTGAATTTATTTTTTTTTGTTAATGTGGACCTCGCTAACACTAAAATATCTTATCATTTTATATCATTTTTAGAGATTCTGTCAGTAGCAAAGATATGAATATAATAACAATCTGCCTGCAAATATTTTTATTGTACTATAGTCACTAAATACACTACTAGATTGTCAAAACAAAATCATATAGAACTTGTTGTTTAAGAGTCTTGTTAACAAATCAGATCAGGTTCAACCAAAGGTCTGTAAAGCTTTGAAGAGTACGTTAGCACAGTTTTGGAGCAACTTCTGTGTTTTATGCATGTATTTTGGAATAGCAGAAAATAGATAATATACCAAAGCATTTAAGAGATATATACAAAAATAATCACTATATCATAAACTAAAAGATGCAAAAGAAAGAGTCAGAGATATACAATGCAGGAAAATCTTCCAGATAATCACCCAGTGACACAGAATTGTGCATTTATGAACAAAATTAATATTACTCATATTATGGTAACATCTAGTTCTACAGACCTGTGATCATCTGTCCCTTTAACATATTCTGTACAAACTCATATTAGCTGAAAGGAATATTATAACTGAAAGAAAATTATATAATTATCAGGAAGAGAAAGAAGGAAAAGAAGCAGGAAATAGCAAGTAGCAGGGAAAGAAAAGGAAACTTAAGGGTGTAATAATATCTTTATTTACCAAATAATTCAAATTGTATTTTTAAGTAATCTGTTCAAGATCACACATATGTGAGAAGTTTTTTTAAATTTCCTAGGTACTGGTTTCATGAATGATCTAGAAATGATATTCATATGTATAGGAAACCTTCCCATTAAGCTGTTTTTCTTGTTTTTCTTTTTTCACAGTAGCTTTCTTCTCTCTTTTTATATGTTGAATTTCAGGGAAACTTTTTTTTTGTTTCGTATTTCACTATTCTATGGGTTGAGGGAAACAATCACAAAGAGATTTTTTGTGACTCTCTCACAACCTAGTTACAATTGCAGTTCTTCAAAGCACTGAGCTGAAGGCTCAAAGACTGCCAAAAGTGGTGACAGCTGCTTCAACTACTTTCATCTCTCTGTCCCTGGAGCACAGTCTTCCCTGAGGTCTGTCTGACTTAGTATAGTTTAAATGGTTTCAATACAAATCTATAAAAAACCTTTTAAAAAATTTCAAATTATCAAATGAAAACAAAATCAAAACTTTGTTCACTTCTTCCTGAGAAAAATCGAAGAGCAAATGCAATTTTTTTTTTTTTTATGTGAGTGGCATTTACTTCTCTGGTGAATGCTTTGTTATAAATCAAAGCCTCTGTGGGGTGAAGTGCTAACATTATGTAGCTTTATAAAACCACAAATGCTCTTTACTCTGGGGGTGAGGTCTCCCTTGCTTTGGAAATGGTAGATTTAAACAAGAAGTAGATACCTAAATCTAAACTTGTGATGCCTACTTATGTGAAGTGAAAGGAGATTATATTAAAGCAGGCCTTACAGTTACTATTACTAAATGTTTCCAAGTTAGAAATCCTCAATAGCATAGCATCTACTGAAAAACCCAATTTAAGAAGTCATATAGCACACAAAATATAGTTGGGGCACCTGTATACTTCTAAAATGATTTTGACGAAAGATCGTGAAATGCCTTTAAACAAACCTGACAGGTTGAAATACCGTTTTTTACAATAAAAACCGGTGCTTCAGTTTCCCTACATGCATGAAGGGTTGCAAATGTACATTTCCCATCCTCATTACAGTCACTTAAGCACTAAACTGGAGGCTGTCAGTTAGGTAGAAGAAAGGGTAGTAACATCTTCCGGAACCATAAAATGGTTTGGGTTGCAAGAGACCTTAAAGATCAGCTAGTTCCAATCCCATTACCACGGGTAGGGACACCTTTCATTATACCAGGTTGCTCAGAGCTCTCTTTCAGTTTGAGTCCATTGTCCCTTGTCCTGTCACTATGTGATCTTGTAAGTCCCTCTCTGTCTTTATTGTAGGTTCCCTTCAGGTACAGTAAGGCTGCAATTAGGTCACACGGAAGCCTTTTTTTTCAGGTTGAACAAAACCAATTCTCTCTTTCTGGTTAGAAATAAAATCTAACCACATCCTCCAGTCCCCTTTCCCAAAGCTCCCTGATGACTTTTGAATGTTATCTTCTTAATCAGAAAATTTAAAATTATTTATTCCTTAATAACCCATCTCAAGCAGGAAGATAACAAAATGTATTAAATGATAAAAGCTTTCTAAATTTGGACCTATAATGCTTCTACAAAGATAGAAAATGTATGTGTAAAGTAAGACAAATTTAGCACTGATTTTATGTGACACAGATAAGACCAGAGCTAACAAGTTGTTTTCAAAACATAGCTATGTTTTTTGAAAAACTGGCTTCACATATCTGTTTTCACCAGCAATCTCCTGTGTGGCATCCTATATAAGACATTGGGCTGCTCAGCATTTGGCTACATCAATGTGCTGGTGACTCTGGATCTCACTTTCAGGACTCTTCCTCTTCTTGTGGACTCTGCAGAAATCTTCGGGTTTGACACAGTCGTCAATTCCTTCACATGGATACCTCTCAGCATGGAGACACCAATGCTTCTTTTTGAATCTAACCGATAGTTTACATGTTCTGTACAAACATATATAAATGCCACAGCATATGCTCAAGAGTTGGATACAGCTGAGTGGTGGATCAAAAAAGGTAAAGTTCATTTTACTAGGTATAAGCCTTCAAAAACCAGGCAAAATATCAAATGCCAGGCATAATACGTAGGCATAACTCATTCCACAGTTAAAGAATGTGCTAGAGGGCTTATCACTCTTCACTGACTTTGAAAAACATCCAGGAAAGTTTATGTAGGCTAAATAGCTAACTTACAGACAGTTAATCCTTTTCAAATTATGAATCCATACCCATGAGATGGTTAAGCCTTACTGCTAAAGTATGTCAGCATGCAAAGAAAGTACTCAACCTTGTCATGGTTTGGCCTTTTTACCATTTAAAGCTGAGTGCAGAGCAGAAATTTTCTGAATACATTAATTCAATTTCAAATACACAACTTCAATCCATAATTAGTCTTTTTTTCTCTTTTATTCAATCATCCAGTGATTGTTAAAGCAGAATGGCCCCTGGCTTTTTGAGGCCCCTTAGGCAAATCACATCATGTAGCTCTAAAATAACAATGATTTAGTCATGCCCAGCACTAAAGAGATATTTGATGTAATGTGTTATGCATTTTGTTCAATCTCAACAGCAAAAGGTAAAAAATGAAAACTTTGAAATTATTAGAATGAGACAGCTATAGGGGAACTTGTTATATTGTGCATACAACAAAAAGATATAATATTGAAGTGAATATTAAATGCATATAATGATTATCATTAACAATCATAATCCATATACATTTTACTTTTGTCCAGTCACATGAATGCAAAGACAGGTTGTTGTACAGATTCAGAACTTTAGTTTAAACTTGCATGGTTTTTATTTAAAATATGTGTTATGCAAGTGTAGTCAGTATGAAAAAAAAAAAAAACAAATTAAAAAAAAATGTTACTTTTTCATTTAACTTCCTTTTGCTCTATTCTGTTTTCATTTTTAACACTGTTTAAAAATTATATTTTTACTACTAACTTCTCTGAATATTCGAGAACTTTAAATATAGATACCTATGGAGCTTGTGCTTTGCCCTCAACAGCCCCCTGCAGCGCTACAGGCTGGGCACAGAGTGGCTGGAGAGCAGCCAGGCAGAAAGGGACCTGGGGGTGCTGATTG
>JAWWES010000001.1:70825794-70893944 GCA_035583135.1 Lophotriccus pileatus
AGCCTGGAGAAGAGAAGGCTCAGGGGTGACCTCATCACTCTCTACAACTACCTGAAAGGAGGTTGTAGCCAGGTGGGCATTGGTCTCTTCTCCCAGGCAATCAGCAGTAGGACAAGAGGGCATGGGCTTAAGCTCTGCCAGGGGAGGTTTAGGTTAGACATTAGGAAGAAATTCTTTACAGAGACAATGATCAGACACTGGAATGGGCTGCCCAGGGAGGTGATGAATTCTCCGTCCCTGGAGGTTTTTAAGGTGAGGCTGGACGTGGCACTGAGTGCCATGGTCTAGTTGACAAGGCCAGGTTGGGTCCTAGGTCCTTGGTCCTAGGTCTTTTCTAACCTAGTTGATTCTGTGATTCTGTGTTTTAAAAGATGTATTTATATTTGTCATAAAATACATGCTATTTCCATGTTATACATATGTATGTAAAACTTAGACTTGTGAGTTCAGTATATTGCAGTGCAACATCTATAGCAGTTCCTAATGTCTAGAGCAAAACTACTGTAAATGTCATTATTGTGTTTGCTTATGTAAAATGGTAATGAATAAATCCTTTCCATAACTAAAATACAGTTTTTGTTTTTAAACAAGAACCACTATTGCAATGGACCCTGGGGAGACAAATGCTTTACTGTTCATCTGTTAGTAAGGTGGGAGAGGTGATTAAATTTTTTTGCATATTCCACAGAATAAGAAAGGCATTTACTATTAATATGGGCATCTATGTCTTAGCACAGATAACTTTGTTGAGGCTGACAGTTCTTCTGTAGGCTAGAACAGTTCAGAAAATCTTAAGCAAGCTTTTGACAGCAAATGCTTATGTAAAATGATGTAAATAAGATGACAAAACCTATTTAGTAATAGTAATGTCTCTGAAATAATTGAACAACTGTTTCTAAATTATATAATTCAAGAGACAGATTGTTTCTGTACAGGCAGAACAGCAACATGTAAGGCAAGCAATGAATCAAAATACATCAATACAAGCAGGTGAGATCCTCACATATATTCCCATATTCTATGGGAAAGCACTTGTTCTGACTGCATTGAGAACCATATTAACTAAAGAGCTTAGAATTTTGATAGATATGAGAGAAGCAAAAACAATAACAGTTTTTGAGGCTGAATGCCTATAGATTAAATAACACTGCGTAATATTGTAAAATATCTCAAATTGCTTTCCAGAGTTACGCATGCCCTGCCTACTGAGGCAAAGACAATGCTATGATATGCAGTGTCAGTATCCCTGTATTTTGCCCTGCAGCCCACCTTCAGCCACCGAAGCATTAGTAACTTCACTATTATTTGCTTACAGACCCTAGTTTTTACTGTGTTTTCACTTAAAAGGAGAATTTTAGACAATTTTTATAGAAATGTATAAAGATTCAGATGCCAACTACATGCCTATTTGCCTATGGATCAGTCACAGCTTTAAGAGGATGTACATATGTAATTTAGTGTAGTTTTTAACTTTCAGCTTTGGCTGGCTCTCTTTTCCTCACCTGTTCTTAGCCAGGGAACTGTTTTGAAAAGTAAATATTGTGGTCCTACACAAAGAGAGGGAAACAGATCCTTTATGCAGTTTTTCCCCCTGTGTGGCCTCACCTTATTTCTGTTTGTGGTTTTGCTTTTTGATCTTGCCTGAATTAGTCAAAACAGTTACAAACACGTAAATACAAATGCATGATTTGCCTGCTAGGCAAATGTGACAAATTATATATTCACTGCAAAGGCAGTTTGGATAATATGTGAAAATGAGAAGACAGTAGACCATTTCTTATAAACACATATAGTCTGATAATTTTTTATTTATATGCTCCTGATACGGAAAATTCATTTAAAAGTACGGTCCTAGGTTCTCAGACATTTTAGTAGCATTGTTATAATTTATTCTGTTTCTGTTTTGGCTTTTTTTCTTGTCATATTTTTTTTTTTTAATAGAAAGTTTTGGGTTCTATTTTCTATTTTTTATAATGCTCAAATTGGAATCAAATGTTAACTCTTATCCAGCTATATGAAATGTAGAATATTAAGAGACAGATAAATTTGGAAATAGTTATATATCTAAGTATAAAAGCTTGGAGATCAATTTTTTTTATACATATATATATATATATATATGTATATAGGAATATATATAATCTTTCTCTCCAAAGCTGTAGTCAGTTTGAGATGAACATATTAAGACACTTAAAAAGTTTTAATATAAACTATTGTTTCATTATTTTAATTATTTTAGTTTAGTATTTTAGTTGAGCTTTAAATATTGAGCCAGCCTTAACTGTTAACTCAAATAACAATTGTGAAGCAATATATGCTATAGTGTATTTCAGAAGGTATTTTGCCCAAATTTATTTTTTAAAAGTTTTAAAATACTATGTTCAGTATTTAAAGTTTTGGTTCAGCATACAAAATACTATAAAGAACAAAAGTCAGCCTTCCAAAATACTTTATATTTGAAGAGAAATTTCATAAAATCATGGTCCTGATTTTTACTTTTTAGGTCACTGGACAGTCAGGCAAATTGGATTATAAATATTTGTTTAATATTATTTTTATTCAGTGTACATACACAAAAATAATTCCATTTGATCAAAAATCTCTGCAGAATTAAACCAAAGTAATACTTGGATTTTGATAAACAGATTATTTTCCTCTACTTACACAGAAAGGATTAAAGACAAATGCAGACTTAATAGAGATATTCACATTTGGTAGTTTTCAAACATAGTTTAGAAACAACATAAATGGAAAAATTGTTTAAGCAACTGGTAAATATTGTACATAACTAGCATAGAAACAAAAATTTATGAGGTAAATAAAGAGAAAGAATTCTAGAAACTTTGATTCATTAGGAAGATACAAAAATTTCAAAATCAATTTTAAGAGTTTATATCATGGGCATTTTTATTACTGGTACTTTATTTTTTTCTTTAAGCATAAATAAAAATAAAATTAAATTGATCAATTAATTTCGAAAACAGTGACTTAATGACTAATCAGAGGTGTGAAAATAGTTACACAAAGGAAATAAATAGGTTCAAGTAACCATAAAATCACAGAAAGCCTTTTTACCTCCCAGCAATACACCTTCAGTAATTCCCCTCCAAACCCCATAAATGTTATATTTATAGACTATCAGTACAATTCTTTCAGTCAGGAAACAATTTCTACAAATGAGACCCGAGGGACCTGCACTGAATTGCCTTTGCAAGACATTTTCAGTGAACTTGGAAAAGTCCTGACAGCTCTCTGTGAGGATTCCATCACATACAGCTTTAGGGAGCTATAATAAAGGTGTCTACATCTCCTGGTCACCCATTATAGTCACTAGAAAAAAACTATTTTTTTTATTTTTAGAATAGATTCTTCATATTTACATTAAATGCCTACATTTTGAAGAGACAATATCTTTCTATCACAAAAAAGAAAAAAAAAGATCCCTGGATAAATCATATTTGACATCTCTTTCTTCTGCCAATTGTAAAATGAAGAATACAATCCTGCCTTTCTTCTCAGAAGAGTTTTAAATCTGAAGCACAATGAATTGTAGTGAATGAACATTTGGACATAGAAATAGAACTGATAGATCCAATTATCAACAAATAATCCTGATATAGCAACCACTAGTGAATGATCCATGACATGACAATCTCTATAGGTTATAAAAGTACAGACAGAAATGTCAGATTTATAGGATCATGAAAAAAAAGGAACCCGAAACTCAATCCAAAATATAAGTGTGCCCTGAGGTTAAATCTGCTTTTGCTCTTCTACAAATAAATTAAAAGTAAATATACAAGATTAAGGCTTGCATTTTCAGTGTCATGATACCCTTGCAAGTGACACAACAACTTGTGTAAATGCATTAGAAACCCTAAGATTTTATAAGTATATCTTAGGGTGAGAAAAATAAAACTAGAAGCATAAATAAGAAAGCTTGAACAGGAATACTGCTGCTTTTTTTGTTTCTCTTTTTGTTTCCACTTTGAATGTGTGGTGTCAGCAATGTGCAATAAGCAATATATAATAAAACTTTAACTTAGAACTGCTGAATTTTGTTTCAGGTGTTAAAAACACAGCTTTGAAGTTCTTCACATCTTTCATTAAAATTTTTTCTATTTCTTTTTTTTTTTTTTAAGTGATGTCAGTATAGGCTTCATGTTCACTACCAAACATTGTGTTCTTTCTTTTTTCATTTTATGTATTTTCACCCAAGGATTACAAGCATGGATACTTTTACTTTGTACAAGGCAGTGGCATTTAGTCTCTGTATTTCTGCTAGGAGACAAAAAGTTAGTTTGAGCACTGAGCATTCTATTTCTCCCCATGGCTTATAATATGTACATATTATCCTGTAAATGAAAGTAAGTTAGAAACCTAAGTTACAAAAAGCTTTGTAGCTTTCTTCTGAGAAATAAGTCACAGTGCTCTTTCATTGAAATTAATGCAAACCAACAACAATATTTAAAGGAAGTGAAAGAAACTAACATGCTGGAACTACTCAGTTTACTTATCTCAGGAATCATCTACCAGGAAATTCTTATTATTTATTGTGAAACATATGTCACAAACCCAGTAAAGTTCTCAGGATCACAGAACCATAGAATAGTATGGGGTGGAAGGGGCCTTTAAAGGACCTCTAGTCCAACCCTCTGTAATAAGTAGGGATATTTCAACTAGATTAGGTTTCTCAGAGCCCTGTCCAACCTGACTGAATGTTTCCAGGGATGGGTCACTGCTTCAGAGTTTCACCACCCTCACTGTAAAATGATCTAGTCTAAAGATACCTTATTTATATTTTAAAACCATTACCCCTTGTCCTATCACAACTGGTCTTGCTGCTGAGAGATTTGTCCCCATCTTTCTTACAAGCTCCCTTTAAGTACTGAAAGGCCACAATGAAGTCTTCCTGGAGTCTTCTCCAGGCTGATCAACCCAAACTCTCTCAGACTTTCCTCATAAGCTCCAGCCCTCTGATCACTTCTGTTGCTCCCCTCTGGACCCATTCCAACAGGTCCATGTCTTTCCTGTGCTGAGGATCCCAGAGCTGGATGCAGTACTCCAGGAGGTGTCATCCAAGAGCAGAGTAGAGGAGGAGAATCCCCTCCATTGACCTGCTAGCCATGATTCTCCTGATGTAGCTTTCTGGGCTGTGAATGCATATCCAATTTTCATTCACTAGCATCCCCAAGTCCTTCCTGGCAGGGCTGCTCCCAGTCTTTCAGCCCCAAGCCTGTATTGATACCAAGGATTATTCTGATCCAGATGCAACACCTTGCACTTGGCCTTGTTGAACCTCATTCACAAATAAAAGTGACAGACTTAAAATGTTTTTGAGGCATAAATGAAAAATGGGCCTTCAGATGTGACCTGAAGAACAGGGGTGGGGACTGTTATAGATTGGTTTGTTTGTTTGTTTGTTTTAAAGAAAGACATAATGGACATAACAGTAGATGGAAGTGGATGCACACATGAACATTTATGCATATTTTACACACACACAAATTTCTTTAAATGTGCTCATTCATTTTCATTAAGTGGAAAAGTTTTCACAACAGCACTTGTTTTGAAGGAGAAAGACGTCCATCTACTTGATACTCTGAATGATTTTTAAGCTGAAGATATGACATATGTTATTAAACACTGCCTTAACAGTATTGTTCTGCAGTCATTACAAAGTAATTGTAGTGTGGAACAATACACAGAGAACATCTGAGGAAAAAAAAAAAGAAAAGATGTGTTTTAAATGGTTTTGTGAATACATGCCCTGGGGTTAGACATAACTGTAGAACTGTGTTTGAACGAAACCCGAGGTGACAGTTAAGGGAGCACACTAATTTAATAACAGTTGATGAATTAAGAAACTGTATTACTTTTTAAAATCACTTAGGAAGTCTCCTTTCAAACCCCTTGGTAGGCTGGTTGATTCTTCTGGACAGCATGTCAAAAAGATTTAGAAACACACAGTCTGTACAAACCACCATGTCTGGTTTAGCTTCTTTTTCACATTCTGAAGAAGCTTATATCAAAGCTTTATATTTCCATTCCAATATATATCTTCTGTATAAGAGTTTTCCTTTTGTGGCAAAATAGTGCTAATCATCACAAAATTTATTCAAAACTGAATACATAACCTGTAGCATCCATCACTTTTAAATATACTTCCTTTCAAAGAAAAAGAATATGTTAATGACAAACATTCCAAGCATCCCTAATGGTGATAAACCCTTCCTTTATATTTACTGACAGAAACCCAAAAATTTACAAAAATTTAAGTTTCCAGGAAAACTTTTAATATGATGGCAGAAGTATCCAGTGATTCGAGTCAAATACCACAAATTTTATAAACTCAATGTCAGAAAAATGAATATGGAACTATTTTGGCTTGAAAGTTGTGGTTTCTAAATTTTTTTCAAAACAAACAGGGAATGACTGTGACAGAAGTAAAAAAAAAAAAAACAAAACCAAAAAAACAAAACCTTACATGCCCAAAAGATAATTCCCAGTACTCAAAAAGTCCTCAAACAAAGAAATTTCAATTACTTTTTTAATGGATTTAGACATTTTCATATTTACCCTTGATATTTCCACTTCTATAATAGATTATTTGAATGAATTCTTTAGGAAGCACAAATTAACATGATTGCTGACCTGACAAGAAATCAGTGCTCCTCTGAGTAGTGGTGGATAAAGGCAATGTCATTGTATGTGAAAAGGTAGAAATTCTGGAGCAGGCATGTTTTTAAATAAACAAGAGACGTTAATTATAGTGCAAGCATGTTTCTATGTACATATTTCTATGCAGCACAAGTTCTAGCTCCAACTTTTTATTTGTCAGGGGACATTCTGAATCTTAAAAAACACCCCAGCTAGCACTGAACACTATGAACAACACTCTAGTTTAACAACTCCATGCAAAACGAATGTTAAATGAAATAAAATACACCTGCTAATTAATTTTGTCTCCTGCTTTTGGAAGTGGCTTAAAGCATCAACAATATCCTGAGTTTTGGATTAAAAGTCTAATCCCATGAAAAATATGTGACAACAATGTTACATGCTTTTTTTTTTTTTTTTTTTTTTTTCCTCCTATGAGGGGAAGCTGAGAGAAGAAGTCTGGAAAAGAAATCTTGAGAGGGCCTTTTTTCAAGACCTTGTAGTAACAGAACAAGGGGAAACAGATTTAAATAGAAAGAGAGTAAGTTTAGATTAGATATTATTAAAAAATTCTTTACTGTGGTCATGGTGAGACACTGTAACAGTTTGCCCAGTAAAGTTGTGGATGCCCCATCCCCGGAGGTGTTCAAGGTCAGGGCTTTGAGCAATCTGGTCCGATGAAAGGTGTCCCTGCCCATGGCAGGGAGGTTGGAGCTAGCTGATCTTTAAGGTCCCTTCCAACTCAAACCATTCAATGATTCTGTGATTTATAGTACTTGACCCATGACACTCCGCCTCTCTCTCAGACTATAACATTTAAATTATATTGTGTACCTATCTTTAGTCACAATGACTATAAGAAAAAAAGGACTTACCTTTTTTTTCTTTTCCTGGTCCTGTGTGTCTTAAAATGCAGCAATGATTATTTATATTTGTTAGTTATTTAAAAACAAAAATCTCACTATTGACCTTAGAATCTTCAACCTGAAGTTCCTGCTCCAACAATGGATTAATTGTACCCACAATAGTCTTGACAGATGATTGTCCACCTTCATTTAAAGACACTTATAAAAGAGATTTAACAGCATTTCAGACAGTATATTTAAATGCTCTGCTATCCTTATAATAAAGTTTCATGGGTTTTTTTTTTAGTTGCATCTAGTCTAATTTTTCCCCATTAAATTTTAAGACCGTTATTATTTTTGTACCTTAGAAATTATTCCTTTCCCCCTTATGCCATAATTTTAGGTATTAAAAAGATTGTCCTCTTGCTTTTTCCTTGGTTTTTGTTAGGATGAACAGTTCCAGTTCATTCAATCTTTGCATAGCAATCAAGTTTTTTAGACAATGGTATTTTTTTAACGTCCTGTCGTCTTTTTCCAGCTGTTACAAATCATTCTTTAAGTATGCTGCACAAACCTGACAACAGGTATTTATCTGAGCCCTTCCTGGTTTTGAATAAACAGGAAATATTACTATTTGTTGCACATCTGTTTTCTTTGAAAAAGTAGCTGTCTTTAATAACAATCATTTCATTCTAATAACTTACCAAGGAGTTCCAAAGATTTTTTTATTTATATGTAACTTACATACATGCATACATGCTTCTGCATGTCTATATATGCATACCTTAGACCATGCATATTTTATGTATGCATATATGCATACGTTAGACCATGATCTTGAGCATAATCTTTTATTTTTTTCAAACATCTCGTTGGTTTTTCCCTTCAAATCAGTAAATAAAGAGTAAAAATGTTTTCTTCATTGTTATTAGAGAGTAAATGTGATCACACTCAAAGAAATTGTTCAGCACTGCACAGTTGCTTTGTCCTATCTTAAGCTTTCTGTAACTAAGATGAAAAAAACCTGTGATTCATTGCTGAAGAATCCAGACTCTATAGTGTAGCATCAACCTCATTCGCTTTCACATCTGCAAAGGACCAGTTACACAAATAGTATGTGCAAATATATATGCGTAAATACAAACATAAAATTAATACCATCAAAGAGTGAAGTTTGGGAATTACTGAATCCTTTATTGAAATAAGTAAGCAAACATATTCTAGAGTTAAACTGGTAAATTTAATTTTCAGTCTGCAAAATATGCCTTTTTATAATGTAATGACTTATGACTGCTGAAGACCATGAAGCTACAGTTTTTCCACTGAAACTGCACAACTGACATAGCTCTCTCTGGAAGACTGAGCTGAATTCTTGCTATTGGAACTCTGAATTAAAACCTTACAATGCGACGTTTTCCATAAACCAGAGAAAATGTCATTTGCCTATTAGGTATCACAATAAGCTAATAAGACTGACGGATAAAAAACTATTTGCTATAGGCCATAAGGAAATCTATCTGGAGACATTTAGAAAAATGAATGAGCAGTGTTTTTGCAGTTTGGGTCATTTAAGCTAGTTTTCATATAGACACAATCACTATACAGAAGTTAAGGTAAAAAGGGATTCATGCTATCATTTCAGGGACTCTTTTATGCCATATATTTTAAAAAATCCATTTTACATAAAGTCAGTCTTTGATAAAATATTTATTAGAGGGTTATTCAGTCTCTCCAGTGCCTTTGACAGTATGAATAAGAACATGACTACTGTTAGAGAAAAATATTAATAATTATGGAAATATATTAAATTTACTAATTAAACTCAGTAACTATTTCAAAATATTTAATACTTCCTTTATATAAAAAAATGTTAGGCCTTGATCCTGCACTTTCTCAAGTTCTGTACCCTATTTATTTTTTTTTTATACTTACCCCATTTAGAAGTTTAAATTTCCATAACAGAGATCCCTTAGGTAATTTTTTTATTTCTTGTGATTTAACCCTTGTACAGCCTCCACTTGGAAGGTTTACTTTTGTTTCCACTATACTCAAACCTATGTGTATGGAGATAAGCAGCTTCTGATTAGAATAACACAAGGTGCAGTCTTATTTGGAAAATAAGGTTCTAGGAGCAAATGTAGATAAGCAGCATAAACTATAGGGAAATACAGACTTTTTATTTCTTAAAAAACTCATCTCAATAACTTAAAAACCAGGATGTACAATGCAGAAAATATTCTTTTTCTGGAAAAAAAATTTTGAAACATTAAACTCTGGTTTATAAAGAAATGTCACAATAGAAAACCCACATTTTTAACTAAATGAAGTAATAAATGACAGTGTAGAAGAAAAAGCTGTATGCCTTATGGATCAATGTTCATTCAGAAGGTTTATTTTGAATTGTGCTCCTTGAATAAAAATGATCCTGTAAATGACTATGAATATACTATCTTAGTGCTTAAGACTTACCTTTTATTTCTGCATTATATGTGTTTCTTAATTCTATTGATGCCATACCTGGCTGTCATTTTCACCAGGTTTTTTCAGTGTCTACTGAACTTTCCTTATAGGCAAAATGGAGCATATCATAAGCACTTAGCTGAGAATTTATTGTTATTTCAATTAATGTTTTAATTGTCCAAGGATCTAAATTATGTAATACAGAAATTCTTTGCTAATAACACAAGTTTATTGTCAAAACAAGTAGAGGTCCTAAATTCAGTCAGCCCTCTGGACTTAGTGAGGGTCCATCGGACTCTGTAATAATTTTATGTAGTGCTGAGATTTCATCTTTGATAATGCACCTAATACACACTACAAACCATGAAGAAAATATTAAATATGTCATGTTTCTTTTATTCAAACAATTTAAATCTGTTACCAAATATGAAATGCCTTATTGAATTTCCTGAATTTGAAGCTCAATCTGTTGATGGGTCAGCCAACTTGTGCATTCCAATGCATGTTTAATGGGAAAAATTGACAAATCATAGAATCATAGAATCATAGAATCATAGAATTAACTGGGTTGGAAGAGACCTCTGAGATCAAGTTCAACCCTTGATCCAACCCCACTGTGATTACTAGATCATGGCACTCAGTGTCACATCCAGCCTCATCTTAAACACCTACAGGGTGTAATGGTTGCTGGAGTGGAAAAACTGATCCGTCATTACACCCACAGTTTAAAAATAAATAATAGGTAAATAGGTAGAAAAACACTCAAACTTCTGCAGTTGTTTTTTTCCTTTCAAATTTTTGTTCTTGTTTCATTGGTGGAAACAGGAAAAAGAATTGTCTATGGGAAAAGTCTCACAGGTAAAGCTGAAAATCCAGTCAGACGATGATGTTTGAATGGAAAAGAAAAAATAATTATAATATATTAATACAGGAAGAAGCTTCATCTTTTGCTCCACAGTAGTTGGTCTTAAAAAAAAATTATACTTATTCCTGCATGACAAGGAAAATAGCATAGTTTTTTATGACTTAGATGCTTAAAAAGGAGAAGAGAAAGGAAAAAAAATTCAAACCGACCAAAACTGAAAAAAAGACAAAATTTTACACATAGGATGACTATTCCTAAATATAACCATAGTAAAAAAAAAAAAGACATTTCTTAGTAGTTACCATCTTTTCATATACGCATTAATTTTTCTCTCCAATAGTTTGATGGGAGTTACAGTGAAAGATTTTGATCCACCAATAGAAGCTGTTCCAGGCTATGGGAATCAGTTGCTTAGCTTTTCATCTACCATGTGAGCGTTAAGTACATGGTGCAAGTTATTGCTTATACCATCTCCTTTAGTAGTTTGGAATAATCATCAGATACTAATTCAAAAGCAGCTACCTCAGAGGCTCACAGGGTGGTCAGTCATTTGGTATGAGAGATCCTAGTCAGGCATGCATTCTTAGAGCCTGACCCCCAAATCTAACAATTTGTGTTCTTGTATTAGGTTCATGAGAACTGATAATCTTAGTATGCTACACTGATAAGTTGTATGTTACACACAATTGGTCAAATAAAAAGGCCTGAACTTCAGATTTGTTTAAGCTCGTATCAAAACAGAAAGTAAAATAACAAAATATTTATTAAAAAATACTCATAAACAGATACAAGGTTTAAAAAATAAAAAGTATATAATTCCTGAAGCAAAACATTCCATTTAATTTTGCCTGACCAAATTTATTCTGTAACAGATACTGATACTTCTATCAGAACTTCCATAATACACTGCCATTTTGCAGTCTCTATTTCCTGTACTCATACTATTTTTGTGTGCAGAGACCTTTCAGCAATCAAACTAGATGGAAAAATTTAAAGATATAATGGAAGTTGTTGAATACACTTTTTCAAGTGGAATAAAAATAGAATAAAATCATAGGATAACCTCTAACAATTTCTGTAGGGTTTTATGAAAGATTAGAAGTCAGTAATATTAAAACATAACACCTTAACAATCTTCAGTAATATTAAAACATAACACCTTAACAACCTTCAGTAATATTAAAACATAACACCTTAACAATCAGAAATATTTAATTATTGACAACTGTGTTCAACTGAAAAAATTAGGTGTTATTTTTGGTAAAAAAGTCTTCCTGTGTGAAGTACAGAGGTTTTGAAAACATATTTTTTCATCCAGCTATACTTTGATGGAAAATTCCTAGCCAGTTTGAGATCCTCTTCTCAGCACCTTCTCCCACCCCTGTATAAATATTGAGTTACTTGTTTGTCTTGTAATACTTTTACAAGAGAGAAGGGAATCCACATAGTAAGCTACACACTAGTAAGCTTATTAGGAACTTAGATACCTGTTTTGTTTTAAAAGCCCAATATAGGAACCATTGTCCAGTAGTGAACAACAAACACGTAGAAAGTCGCTACCTGAATCCCTACAACTTCAATTTATCTGGGCTACAAATATTATACATACATGAAAAAAATCCAAAAAGTGAAAAAAAAAAAAAAGGAAAAAAGAAAAGAGGTAATATGGATGATGAAGAGAAATATATGACAGGTTTTGCAGAGAAAAAAGGATAAATACTTGAAATATTTTAATGTCCTTATCCTATTTTTTGTAAGGACTTATTTGTTTTTGTTTCATGCTGGTTTTTTTATATATATTTTTTTTTTAATGAAAACATGGCTTATGTTTTTCAGTTCCCTCTTGAATCTTCTTTATTTGACACTGAGGATTCACTGCAATACTAAGATAATAGATGTGTATTAAATTGTGTATAAAATTGTATAATAAAGGTGTATTAAATCAGTCATTTTCCATAGCCTATTTAGGCATTTCTTATCTGAAAAATCTTTTTATGTGGGAACAAATTTTTTTAATCTTTGTGACAGTGCATTTTCACTTTTCGGTGAAAACATTCATATTTTTAATTGATGTTAGTATCAAAGAATTACACAATTTGTGTCTAGCTTTCTGCTTTTAAAATGTAACAATAAGAATAATTTTTGGGTCTAGTTCTGAAAACTTCTGAAATCTTATGTTAGTGTTTATTCCCAAAGTAGTGGTCTTTCATTGAATTTTTATGGATGATTGTCTGTGATTCTTGTAATCATTTGAATCTTTCATTTCCTCTATGGGTGGCTAAATAATTGATCTGGTAAAAACACATCCATGTTTGTGCTCCTTTCAGGGGTTTCATTTACAAGATTAATAAATGCAGACCTATCAAAAGAAATACAAATTATAGGCATTTCTATTTAAAAAGACTTAGTTAAGCACATTTGTGTTTATGCCTTTGTTGGAAAAAGGTATGCTTTCTTTAATCATCAAAAACTAGAAATTTCATATTGTTCTAACATTCCACTGATACAGTTGCAAATCTGATCCTAGTTAAGTGGCAAATTAAGATGAGGAAAAAATAAATGCTGAATGTACATCAAATACCACTCAGAGAATAGAGCAAATAAACTGGAAAAGCAGTTGTTTTTTAGGTATAGTGATTATAAATGGTCCTTTTTTTTTTTTGTAGGAGATTTTTAGAAGTCAAAATCTGTTAGATTCTGACCTGATAAAATCAGTTACATTTGGAGAAACACCTTGTTTCAAGTGCTGCTGCATAATTCAAAAGATTGAAAGTAGAATTTTATGTAAAAATATATCTAGTTTGAAAAGTACATTACTCATATACTACATAAAAATTTGGCCTTCTAACAAATAGAATATGTTAAGCAAGTACTGTTAAAACCTGGAAGATCTTTAGAAAACTAAGGTTATTGTTACCTTCGAAATGCATGAAGAATTACACCAGCAATTACCAACGTTAATAAATTCAACTAGTACAGAAATGTATCACTCTTCAAGAGTTTCAGATAGTTTCAGCATTTTATTTAGAAATTTTAAATCATCTGTTATGTACAAAAAATGCTTTTAATAATAAACATAGGCAACCACAGTTCACCATCACCATCTCACCACCATTAGAGAAGTAATGCTTAATCTGATGCAGCATTCATGTTAATGCATCTCGGTATCTCACATAAGTTAGATGAAAAACTTTCAGTTCATTTATTTGGTATTGTCTTTTTTCCTTAATTTCATATTCATGAGGCCAATGCATAGAAGAGAAAGTCTATAGACTACTTTGCCCTAAAAAATCTTTTGCAGAATTATATTAGAACCATATGTATTTTCTTGGAAGGGACCTCTGGAGGCTGTCTAATCCAGCCTCCTGCTTCAAGCGGAACTCTTCCTTCCTCTAGACCAGCTATGACTATGTACAACAAAGACCTTAAAATCTCTTGGCAACTGAGTTTCCACAAATACTTCAGATACTGTATCTCAGTGTTGCACTACCTCTTGTAGTGGAGAAGGTTTTCTTATTATCCAAAAGTCTTTTAGATGTTTATTATTCATTTCTACCTTTGCAACATACATTGTGATCTTCTTAACATACTTATATGTCAGAAAAAATGAGGGGAAGAAATAGATACATGCTTTTCAACTTTTCAGAAGACCACGTCATGGGAATCTTCAGAATAATTTTTGTGACGTACTTTCATTAACATATAGTCAAGTCTTACAGCTAAGAAAAATCACTGGTCTTGATTACTTCCAGCTTATGTTGTCTGGAAAACGACTTGGTGAAACAACACCCCAATGCATTTGCAAGTACTTTTTTTTCTATGAATATCTGTGCAGACAAAATCATAGATTTCTAAGTTGCTATTGTATAACTCCATCCAAAAAGATGTAACTCCTTAGCTTTAATGGCCCTTGAATCAAGACATTAGTACCAAAAATCAGGGGCTATTATTTCCTTTACAATATTGTTTTTATAGAGAAAATAATAAAGCTTCTTTATATTCTGTAGTCTTCTTTAATGAATAAAAATAGTCATGGAATCTGAGCCCGCGAGAAGTCCAACTTCAGATGACATTTCAGTGCTTAGAGCCTATAATAAACAATTACTTTAGAATCTATAGAACATGATTCAGCCTTCATAATATCATGTATGGCAGCATGAAGACAGTTATCCTCAGCGCATTTCCCTTCAGGACATCTGAATGCAGGAGTGGTCAACAGACAGAAATACCCCCCCCATCCATCTCTCCTGAAGTAATACATTACTTACAGACACGTATGTAACACGAGGAACTTAAAATCTCCAAATGTTAATCTTCATTTCCTTATTAACTCGTGGAAATACTTACCTTTTGTGAACAGTGGCATCTAAATTAAATTGATTTTGTAATGTTTTACATTCAGCCTTAAGTCATATGCTGTGGAACACTGAACACCTTGGGCTGAACGAAAGAAACAGTCTCTCTTTAACTGTTGCTCGAGAACCTTTCCTCTGTAAAACATGACAGAGATTTCTTGCTGTCCTCCAGTCCAAAAATTCAGGGTGTCTGGATTCATATAAACTAGCCCAGAATCGGCAGCTTGAAATCTTGCATCTTGTCATGTTTCATAAAAATTTCAGATATATCTTGGGTCTGATCTAACAGATATATTCAAAGGATATTTGATACACAAGATCTTTTTAAAAATGCAGTGGCAACAACCTTCCACTTGAAAAAGAACATGATTGCATAGACTACTAGTTAGGCCAAACCTTTCTGATTTACATGTCATATGAACTGTATGAACATACTGTGCCACAGGGATGGGAATCCATAATATTTTACTCCCCAAACAGGGTTTATAACAAAGACACAAAATAATTCATCTTGTTTGGTCTCATTGCCCAAGAAATGTGCTTCTTTTTTATGGTTTTATTTTGGTGCTTTTGTTTGGTTGGTTGGTTTTGTTTTGGTTTTGTTTTTGTTTTTTTTCCACAATAAACACAGTTTGATCAGGGAAAACTGAGAGGAAGTAGCAGACTACATTTGAAAGTATTATTATTGTTGATGTCTTAAAATAGAACCATTTAATATGTATTTAACCCAAATATGTGTCATTGTGGAAGTTTCATGTTGGCTTAGGATTTTGAAAAATGCAAAAATGCTGAGATGCCTCTTAATTTGAAACTAAAAATAGAAATAACTTTTATGAACTGACAAAATTAATTTCACAGTGTATTTTAAAGTGCAAGTTTATGCTAGCATTCCATAGGATTTCTTCATATATAAAAAGTTTCAGACCTCTTTCTATTTGAGAAATTAATTATCTACTCTTTTGTAGTTTATTTCATAAATAATCACAACTGGAAGAATTTTAAAAATTCTTAACTTGTAAAAAAATTATCTGAAAATGAAATAATGTGGATGAAGTGTTCTACAAAAACAAACAGCCAAAGTTACAATAAATTTCTCCTTGAAATATGAAACTGTATTGTTTGTTTTTTTTCTGTATTCTACCATTCCAGAGCATAAACTAAAAGTAATTACCAAGCAAAGGTAGTCCTACCAGTACTAATAGAAGAAACATACTGTGAATGTTTTGAAGGTACAATATAAAACTTTGGTAAGTGTTTTATGAAATGTGCTGTGCATATGTACTCACTCCGTCTTGGTGAAGCTGAATAAATAACATAAAAAATTCTTCAGCACATCCTGCTTTCATAGAGCTGAACAACATCTGGCCTTTTATTTTATTCCTCAAGGTTAGCTGCTTTCCATTAGACTGTGGCTCTTCAGAATTTGTCAAAAAACCAAAGCTGACTGTTAGGAGATGTGCAAGAAAGAAAACACCATGCTTTATCTTTTCAGTATGGCAATTATCTTCCCCTTATTGGTTCCAGCTACAGTTCACTTGTGTTTCAAGGAACAGAAACATTTGATACCAGCTCCTCAAACATCAATAATATCATAACCTTCAGAAAATAAAAAAAGGGACAGTCTTTTGACTTATAATACAAGATCACTTTTCCTGCCTCACATCCCAGAGGGTGCACCAATCATCAAGTTTCAGAGGATCTGACTACTGAAGGCAATATATACACTGTAAAACTTCTCCAAGGAGTAATTTCAATTGCAACAGTAGATTATAATGTCAGAGGGCTGTCTATGGATAAGCCTGAAGTTCATCAATGGAAATGCAGATGTTCTGTGTTAGGGATCACAGGAGAAATTGTGCCAGTCTTACCAAAATTTCTCAGCCGATCTTTTGAATTGAAGCAAGTGTTTAATTGGGTATTTTAATATCACGACATTTCAGTATATCTATATGAAACCTGCAGATTGTTTTGGTGCAGCTGATAAAGTATATTGATGTAGGCAATGGCATCCTTAGACTGATAATCCAGAATCCCTTCTGATGATGACTTTGAGATTGCATCTCCATTTTCCCTTTGCAACTATTATTTTATCTTGTGAAATAATGTTGTATTATTGGTAAATACCCTTTCTTATCAACACAGCAAAAATTGAACTTTTTAAGATGGCTTCCCATCCTGGTCAAACTTTTGTTTTCAGTTTAGCATACTACAAACTAGTAATCTCTCTGTGGGTAAGTGTAACATGGCATATATCTTCTATTTGGGATCAAACAAGGAACATTTTGGTCATGCAAAGTGAGGCAAAACCTGATCCTCAGAATGCAATCAGAGAAATAATGACTGTGTGTTAAAAGGTTTTGGCTTCAAATCTGCTAGGTTTGACACATCATTGCCAATAAGTATGAACCAATTTTAAATCTAGAATATAAATACAAAAAGGTTGATCTGTCATTCTATTAGATAAGAATGTGTAAAAATATTAGGCCATTTCTGAATAGACAAATACCTTCATTTATGTGTGAATTTAGAGGTTTTGTTGGATAGGGATTTTGGGGTGTTGTGATGGGATTTATTTCTGTTCAGAAGCTTGGAGAGGCATCACTTGCAGGCAATATAAACATGTATCAGTACTAAAACTCTGTGTGAAAATTACCCGTAGTGGGAAGAAAAAGAAAGAGAAATGCATTTGTCTTCTATGAATTTGATAAGAACAGTTTAAAACAAGGAAGTGCAATAAATTGTTTTAATATGTTTATTATTTAGGAAACAGGTCTGTAGTGTTACTTAATATATTTTCTTCACCGAAATGTGAGGAGAAAAATGGTAGTGTTGGTTACCTCGAGGTGCCCTAGCAACAATAACATAGTTGCCACTTACAGCAGCGTGCTTGACGAAGCACTATTCTCGCACTCAGTTGAACTATCATGTTGACAGGAGAAAAATGGATCTACTTTGTTGCAGACTGTCAAACATTCTTTGCCTTCCAACTTCCATTATTCTATCTAAGTAAAATGTATCAACCCACTTAACTGTGCCTGGCATTGGGGAAAAAAAAAAAAAAAAGGAAATAGTATAGTTTTAACAAGGGAAGTTCTGAATACCCTTTCCAACTTTCTGCAAACATTAGTAATATTATGGACACGTTTCTAACTGTTATAATGAAAAAGTTCCAAGGAACTTTCAGAAAGAGATATTGCATCCTTCTTTCTTATGTGAAGCTTTTCTTATATTAAAAATTTATTTTTGTCAGCAGATACTGATTTTCTTCTGCTGAAGAATAATCATATAAGCTCAAATTTTTATCCTTTTTTGTTATTGTAATATAAAGTTTCCTCACAGCTAGAAAAATCGCTGTATGAATGTAAGGCTATAGGCAGACTTCTCTCTCCTCATTATACAAACTCTCATTACATGGCAGTCCAGTAGGGACTGATGGTAGGAAAGTGGACAGAGAGCCACATTCTAGTGATTCCTGGATACTGCCAAACCACTTGTGGTGTTACAGATTGCTGCAGAGCACAGTTGTCCTTATGTGATGAGAGGCATGAAATTCCCTGCTGAAAGAAAGCTACACGGTAAAGGTCTCTTTAATCCTGCTGAGCAATGCTCTGATACAGCTGTGTAACTGACTTGCTTTGACATTAATTTAGCTCACTCTTCTTTCTGATGCTTTGAGACTGCAACAAAGAAGAATGTTTTGCCACACAGTTGTCCTCAACATTCTGCCAAGTAACTGTTAGCAGCTAAGCAAAGTGACATCTGTGCATGTGGCAATTGTCTTTAGTCTGAAGCTATTTCTCTTAAATCTAAGCCTGAGGGCTTGAATCATCATCTCCCCGTGTCTTGCCAATTGCAGGGTGTTATTTTTGCACCCATTTTTTGTTTGGAAATAACTACTGAAATGAAAGACATTGAAAAAATAAACTCTGTTATCAAGTAGCATTTATATTTTTAATCTGATTTTTTTCCTCTACACTAATTTGAGATCTCTGAGAATTTGAAAAAGTAGAATTTAATGGGTCTGATTCAGTACTGAAAGCTTTTTAGCATTACTACTATTGAATAAATTCAATTATTCATTCCATCCTAAATATGAAAAATAATAAATTTACTTGGAATTCTTTTCCTCTGTGAAGTTAATTTACTTAAATAGAGACATCTAGTGTCATTTTGATGCTCTAAGTCATCCCACGTGGGCTCCAACTGCTACTCCAGATCCAAATATGGGTTTCCGTATTTTCTATGGCAGGTCTGTGAAGCCCATTCACATATCTTAAAAATTCAAGTACATCTAAAATAACAGTAGATAACTGAGTTAATGCAAATTTATGGTAGCTGCATTTTCCCTTGTCTCACCCTTACCTCCACAAGTAATACTTAACATTATCTTTACTTGTCTGGAATAAAGATAACAATGAAACAAATATGTGGTCACCACATTTACTCTTCCTAATCCTGAAAAATAGACAGGCTTTCTGAATAACTTATTCACATATATGGAAAGAGGAAATAATACTTACTCTCTAATAACTGAAATTTTGATTTTTGTAAACCAACAAGTTTAACTTCCGTAACAAACCAAGGAAACCTAAAAATAATAAGAAGAAAGTTGATTTGTTGACAGAGACAACATGTGGTCAGATCCTCAAATTGCAGAAATTAGCATAGCACCATAAAAGTTGTTATCTCTTGCAAATTTGAAAGAACTGAGAATCTGACCTCCACTTGTAGTGTAGGAAACTTGTCTGTCAGAAACTTATGTACAAAGAACATGAAGAACCCGCATTCATATATACAAATAGGTAAGACATAAACGGTAATATGAAATAAAGAATATATCTTTTTAGTTTGAGTTTATCAAGACTTCAATGCTAAATTTAGCATACATATTACATGTAGTAATAAAGCTGATCTTTCACTTTGCAATTAGGAATTAGAAAAAGAATCATGCATAGTCAGTTTAGAAAAGGTTTGTTTAGAGGAAGATAAATGCAGGTCAGAAATTTTCTTTTGGCACCATGTCAGTCATGCACAGCGTTGCCACTGAATGGCCTTACTGCACTCAGGATGAGATACTTCTGTCCGTGTGACAAGAGTGAGAAGCATTGTGTTTAATTTCCAAATAGTTTTAAACTTGTGCATGCAGAAGTTGTTGCCTTCTTTAAAAAGTGACCTTTAAGAAAAACATATTTTAAAAAATCTTTATTTCCTTTTCATTAATAGGGAAAAGTTCCTTGATTAGCTTGAAAAGCCTCCAGGAATAAGCTTTTTCTTTTCTTGTGAGTTGAAAAAAAAAAATACAAAATTATACAGAATAAATAGTAAATATAAATCTAGCAAGAATTCATTGAAAAAATAAACCTGCAGTGTTCTATGTTTTTTTAACCTATTTTCTCCACAACACGTTATTTTCTTCTAATTTCAGAAAATATATTTTTGTACAAATAACTAAATGCTATTATTCTTCCTCATGTGTGTGTATTGTTGCAGTTATTCTGTCTGAGTGTTGCTTTTGGGTAGGGTGGGAAAGGACCTGTATTTGCACTTGTAAGTTCCTAGCCACAGCAAACTCATTTTCTCCAAGAATATTTAAACCAGCACAGAAGTTATTTATATACATGTGTGTGTGTATATATATATATATATATAAGACCAAACTTATTACACACAGTAACATATTTACAGCTGATTCTCAGTAGCCTTTCAAATTGCCCAGGATTATGAGTTGAAACACCAGTGATGCACAATATTTTATAGCAGCAGCTCAAGAAAAGATTGTCCAAACTTAGGTAAAGCTATAAGATAGGAAAAGTAGCAAAAGGCTTGTTTTTTCTTTGTTGAAGATGTTGGGTAAACAAAATTAATTACTTTTCCTTTCACATACTATACAGAATGCACATGATGAAGTTCTGTGTAAAATACTTAAGTATTTGCAGGCTCTGGGTGCACACACAAAAATATTTTGTCTTTTTTTCTTTTTAATTGACATTTAGTATGAAAACATTTCAACTCCTTTCATATTTATTATAAGGGTATTTTAGGTGTAGTTGTAGATAGTGGTCATGTATGCAGTGCATGTACTAACCTAACAAATACACTCTAACCATATAAATACAAACACAAATATTAAGGGGTTTGGATACTTTTTTAAGGAATATAATTAAATGCAGGGTAAAAAAAAAGCGAAAAGGTAATGAATATTTTCCCATAGACTGGATACAGAATGGAATGCCATACACACCTCTTTAAAATTATAAGGAATATTGCAATAAGCAATCTTCCTTCCACAGTTCAATCACACAAAATTCATGTCTTATTTGGGGTGAGACATATTGCCTGCACCCAATCCCATGGCTTCCCACAGTGATCCCTGAGTTTTTCTTTGCTAGGATTACTGCTGTGCTTAAGTTCTGACTGTTGACATGTTATTATAAGGCACTTTTATTTACAATGGTTCCAACTTGAAATAAAATTACAGAAATTCGGCCCCAGCCCAAAATATTATCACTTATGTTTGTTGCTCCAGGACTTCCAGGTAGTCAGGCTCAGCATGTAAGTTAGCCTTGAGTTCAAAATACTCATTTTTAGTTTGTTCTAGAAAAACCTTTCTTGGCCTGGAGTACATGAGTGTCTCCATTATCTTCAACTCTTCATGTGCTCCAGGATAATGAACTTCCATGTCAGGCTGGAGCTGGACAATATTTTTTCTTAGGTACTCTGTGATCCCTAATTGTTGGAGTTCTCTCTCTTTTTCAAGAATATTTCTATACAAGCAGCTAGCATCCTGAAAAGACAGAAATTCAGCAGACTGATCTGTAGCCTTATATTTGACATTTGGACCTGTAAGCGGTGAACTGTTCTCTCTTTCCAGGAGACTTCGGCGAAGATATTTGCAATCATTAGCATCCTTCTCACTTCCTTCCTCCTGTTGCGGCTCAGCATGCTTGGGGCTGAAGGACGGGCTGCGGTAGACCTGAACCATGGGGGTAACCATACGTTGCTCATAGAGGGTTGCAGCTGGGCGCTCCGTTGTGTGGTGTGTTGTCTTATGCCCGTACATGCTGTACTGCAGGTGAACCGGGCTGCTGTCCCTCATTTGTTCGTCCACCTGTTTCTTTTTGCACCTTCGTCGCCGGTGCAGAACAAGAACAACTATTCCTGCTGCGCAAAATACAATAGTTATAAACACAATGAGCAGTCCTAATATTAGAACAGAAAGTGGGACAGCATCTGTAAGGGACCACAGGATGGTATCTGCAGTGTTGGCAGTGGGAGGAGAAGTTGTCACAACTACAAAACTGGCATGAGTTGGTAGGGCAGGGCTGTTTATTAAATCCGGACACAAGATTTCACTGTTCAGGGATTTTAATTCCTTTTTTGCTAGATGCCCCGGAGATTTACAAAAAATTCCACCCATCATGGTATTCTTACTCAGTTTTTGTATCCATTTTTGCAGCCCAACTGAATCACAGGTACAGTCCCAAGGGTTGTCTTCAAGTTCAATTTGTACCAGCATATCCAGCTCATCCAAGACATTGCTCACTGGCAAATGAGCAAATTGGTTTGTTTTTAGATTTAATCTAGTGAGGGGAATACCTGAAAAGATATGGGGTGGCAAAGCCTGCAGAAGGTTGTTATTTAAGTAGAGGACTTTCAGTTTTGGCATTGCATTAAATGTCCCTGGCAAAACTTCTTTGATGGCATTATATTCAAGGTACAAATACTCAAGGTGCTGAAGGCCAAGGAAAAGATTCTGACTTAACTTTGTAAGATGATTGCCATTGAGATATAATTTCTGTAGTCTAGTCAGGTTCATAAAAGAACCTTCCTCGAGGATTTCAATGCGATTATTCCCCAGGTGAAGCATTTCCAGGCTGGCATAGTCCACCAGATCTGATTTCAGTAATGTTTGAATAATGTTTCCAGCTAGAATAAGCTTTTTAGGATTTGGAGGAGGTGGTCCTAAGTCAGACAAACTTTCAATATTTCGCTCCTGGCAGTGCATAAGAACTCCTGAGAGCACATGGCTGGTGCAGTGACAGGGGACGGGACAAGATATTCCCGGAAATATAGTAGGCTTTGAAGTGTGAAGCACTAAACTTGGTTCTTTAGTAGGAGCTTTCAGAAGAGGAATCACCTTAGTCGATAGGTGACTATCACTGATAGAGGTGGTCACAACCAGGGGTAGTGACCCTGAAGGATCTTCAAGTTCGTTGACAGGATGAGTGGGACAAAGTGATTCTTTTTTCAACCGACTTAAGATGCTGCCTTTAATAACTGAAGGACTATTGCATACAACATCACCTATTATTGACTGAGGAGGCATATTTTCTAGCCATATCTTCAGCTGCAACAAATCACAATTACAGACCCATTTATTGTCTTCCAGCTGAAGGTCTAGTATTCTACCAATGTGTTCCAAAAAGCCAACATAGGGCAGTGTCTGTAACTGGTTTCCACGCAGATCTAAATGGGTCAATGGCACAAAACGAAATATGTTTGGAGGAAGATACTCAATGGCATTATCATTCAAAATAAGCACTTTAAGCCTGTTGAGCTTGCTAAAGGCACTTGCTTCAATCACTGTGATGAAATTGTTGTCTGCTTGAAGAAACTCCAAATTTTCCAATCCATTAAACGTATCTTCTTTAAGTGTTTCTAAAGAATTGTGATTGATATGAAGTTGCTTAAGAAGGCTGAGACCATTGAAAGCCCCAGGCTCAATATCTGCAATATTGTTAAAACCAAGATGCAGAGAGATAGCATTAACAAGGCCAGCAAATTCATTCATGTGTAACATACTCAGGCCATTGTTTAACAGATTAAGATGGAAAGGCCGTGATGGTGGGACACTTATTTCTGAAACCATCTTGATGCCTCTTTCATCACAGTTTATAATAATGGTATCATCCTTTTCTTCACAGGAACACAGACTCTGACAAGATCCTCTGACTGAAGAAAAAGAGGGCTGTGACTGGAAAGGATCAGATGCAACCACAACTGAATATAGAATAAAAGTCCAAAGCTTCATCTTGTCCAGCAGATTCTAATCAAAAAAAAAAAAAAAAAAAAAAAGGAAAAAGGAAAAGTAATAGAGTCAGGATTTCACAGGGTTTGGGTTGTGGGTTTTTTTTCTAGGGCAAAAGGGAGAAAAAAACCCATTCCTAATACTTGCTATTGAGCTACCCCATCTTTTAAACAATATTATGTTGTGCAAAACAATTTAATTATTTTCTAATATGAGAATATATATTCAGTTTAATCTACTGAATCAATAAACTGTGCTAAGGGAAGATAATCAGGAGTGTGTTGCCTTTATTTATATACTGTATAGACTTTCAATGGACTACAGTAATAAGTTACTGTTCCAAGCAACTTATATAGAAACCAATATAGTATTTTGGAACATTGCTTTGTGTCACCAAATAGCACTGCAAATTTTAAAAGTACCTTGCTAAGTTTAACTTAATGTTATCCAGCTCGTGATGAGAAGAAATAAGATTTGGTTTGGTTCAATAATGTGTTGTGAACACAAGCCCATTCAGTCAGGATACAGGGAATTTCCCTTTGGTTCTGCATTATGTATGGGAATCAAAAGGTATTTCCTCTGCAATCCTTGTACCCACAAACTGAAAAGGAAGTAGACAAAATAATTATTCTCCTTTACTTGAATTTTAACACATATACTATTTTTTGTAAATATTTAGTGAAAGAGGTACCACAATCCATAGTCATGTAACATGTTTGCATATAATATACACATAAAAAAAATTCTATACACGATTAAAGAAAAAAGAAGAGAAAACTGACAATGCAGTACATTTCAGAAGAAATAAGTAAGCAAGGACAAGTTTGTTTTGAGATTAATATTAGATTCCTTCTGATTATCATAATCATCAATTATCACAAAATTTCTGAAATGTATATGGAACTGACTGTGCTTTAAAATTAAAAATTATCACCCCTGTCATCCATATGATATGTAACATAATTATCACCTTTCAAGCTGATCTTGAACTTTGCAATATCTAGTAAATACATCATTCCAATACAACTATGGACTCACAAGCAAAATTTATATGTTTAAATTAATCATTTATTATTGGTTTGAATTAACTTATGCTACACTCCATTTAAAGATTCTCTGTTTCTTTCTGTCAAGGCTGTCAGTTAGTAAAAACAATAGTAACTCTTGATATCTGAGGTAGAGTGAAATCACTGTTTATAATCTTTAAATATTTAAACATATTCTAAAAACTAAAAAAAATTAAAAACTCTTAAAATAAAATGGATGATTTATAAATCAGTAAATTTTAAGGGCTGTGATGTTTATGTGAAGAGTTTCAAGGAATCTGTCTAAGCAGGATTCTTAAATAATCCATCTAATAAATGTAACTTGATCTTTCCAACTAAGCTATTGAAACACTGAGTGCAAAATATTACTACACAACCAGCTGTGTTAATTTCTGAAAGAGCAGAACCTTTTATGAGGATCAATTCAGTTAAATGCATGAACATTCTTTTAGTGTGGCACATGGTTTGGCATCTCATCAATCCATATTTTAATTATCATATACCTTGGTTTCTAGAGACAACATTTCTCAAGGCTTCCCTTAGAAGAGATTGCAAAGGTTTACACATGCAAGCATTTAAATGCTGTGGCATGAGTATTACATACACACATACAGAAGGAACAACAGTTAATGTGTGCACAGTGAATTACATTTTTCTCCATTAGCAGCTCCTGATAAGTGAGAGTAGAAGCATGAGTTTAGAAGTTGGAAGTGCAATTTACAGTGTGACAAAAAGTGTCCCCAAAAATGAGCTTTTGTCTTTGTTTCAGTAAAACAAATAATTTTACTGTCTCATATAACACTCCCTGAACTCCAGTTGCCTATGTTTAATATATATGCCTTTAAGATTGTTTTCCCAGGAAGTACTGGATAAGACACAACATGTCAAGATGTTATTTTGAAGTATGAAGAATAATTCCAGGATGATATTACGCTAGAGATTTATTTTTTCTTTACATGTATCACTACCCTTCCCAGTGACCCAAGGTGAAAAATATAAGCTCTTGACTCAGATGCCAGCTTCAAACCTACTGTATGACTAATTCAACTTTATTTCTGTGCGCTTTTTCTCGTCAGAAATTCCAGCGTCAATCTGCATCAAATTCAAACTGCACTTATAAAGTCCCTGAGCAAAATTAAATCAAAAGAAAAAAATAATAATCTGAAAGGCATGTTGCATTGTAGTGCATTTTGAGAAATTAGGTTATAAAAATGAAAGCCTTCCTCTCAGAGATGAAAGTAACAACATTTGTAACCAATTGGAAAACATTCGCATTTTAATCATCCTCATACTTCTGTGAGCAGCACTGCCAGAACTCTCATACACACATATATACACACAATAAAAATTAATAGGAAGGTTGTATTCTTTCTTCCTTTTTCCTGGTTTTATTTTCTTTTTCTAAACACTCAGAAGTATGTAATGAAGTTCTCAGTGGGCTACTATTGTAAAATAAAAACTCCTTTCAAGTAATAGGTTATTAGCATTTAACTGAAAAAATGCAGAATAAACTAAAATTTAATTTAAAATTCTTGACAAAGCTGACCTTTTTTTTATTCCACATGGTGAAGTTTTTCAGCAAAATCTACATGGAAACATAAGGGTTTTTTTAATTTTATCTGCTTTCATCTAAGCCACTGCTGACTGTATACAGTAACTAAGCTCTGTAGGAATTCTAAAAGACTAAAAAATGTCACGGTCTTTTCTATGAGGCAAAGTTGAATACTTTCAAAAGTAGTCACCTTACAGCAAAGACATCTTATGCTTGATAAGTAATTATGTGGTTTTACAACATTGAAAGAGTTTGTTTCATTTGTTTGTTTGTCTTAATTCAACTATTTAAAAAATGTATGTTGAAGATTTTCAAAGCCTCAAGTTAAGAACTGATAATTTCTGAAAGCCTTCAGGACTGTTTATTAAATTCTGAAGGGAATCACAGTCAGGTGATGCATGTAAGACCACTCTTGCACTTCAGGAAATAAAAACAAACACCCATTCCTCTCCCCTCAAGGGATTCGAAAACAGCGTTCCCTTAATACACATATTCTACACAGTTAGCAGTTTGAATAAACGTGCCTGGCAAACTGTTTAGAATACAGTACAAATTGCCATTGTTTAATATAAAAGTTATCCAAAGTCATGTAGAAAAATAAATTCAACTTGTACTGAGAAATTAAATTTTTATGTGCAAAGCTAATTAACTTACTGGAATCTTTCTTACCTGTACAGCAGTAACACTCCCTGAAAACACTCAGCAATGCACTGTTGGAGCAGCTGCTTCAGTGCAACGTAAATTTTCCTAGTGAAAAATGCACACTTTCTTCCGAGTTTCACTTTGCTGCAAGCTCTAGTAATACTACAGCTCCATAAAGTTAAAATCCTTGTTCAGAAGACAAAGTACAAAGCATTCAATTGAAAAAATCTTCCAGGCAGCCGTGCACATCAGACCATCCTGTAAGCAGTTGTCCTTTTTTCCCAATTAAAATTCACAGCATACTTCACAGCTAGGCTGACTTTTCTGCATATAGTTAACTGTTTGCAAGCATTTGGATGCAGTAAATAAACAAGATGCTCAGCAGAGCTTGACTTGATCGGTTGGTTTGTCAGATTTTTAGATGCAAGCTGCTCCTGTGTTCTCTCCGTTCTTTCTAGTCTTTCCTGTTAGCTCAGTTTGTTATTAGTCAGATTGCCAGGGGCTGGGAGGTAGGCGTAAATAAAGAGACTTCTTGGCTTTTGACTCAGCCTTTAAGCCCTTCCCCACCAGAGAGCTTTAATCTGCCAATGTCATTTAATACAACATACAGCTCCACCTTGAGACAGATCAGCTCCTCCTCCTCCTGCAATTTCTCTCACCTCTTTTTTCCCTTATCTAAATGAAGCACAGAAAGTAAAATTCAACTAAATATCTTCTAGATTACTTAAAGACTATTAATGATTGATTTTGCAAAGCAATAAACATCCACTACAGCTTTTGCAGTTTGTTCTCTTGGGTAGATCTTGCATTTAGTTTGTATCTGCAAATGCTTGCTTTAAAAACCTGAAAGCATTCCAGCCCAAATACAATCCCCAAAACACACCACAAGGGAAACCTTGTCCTCTGGAAAATACATCAATCACATTGAAGAGCAGAATTATTCAAATATATAAATGAGACAGTAAAGCTCTTAATCCATTCCACTCAATGTGACTGGGGTAGAGGCGAGTATCTACAGTTGTACATACTTTATTTCTGAAAAAAAAAAAGAAAAACAAATTGTGGAATATTAGTGCATATGCTTGCACAGCAACTGCCATCAGTCCTTTTTGAAACTGTCCATCTTGTTCTGTAGGAATAAGACTGAGTTGATTGTAATTGTCTGGTTTACAGATGTTGGCACAGTGTGTTGGTATCTGTCCATGTGAGATTGTATTGCATTTGCATGAAACATTGCTTTGATAAAAAATGGTCTGGTTTGGGGGAGGACATTTTTGAAGTCATGCATCATGCTGGAGGTATTATTTTCTTTGTGCTTATGAACAAGTAATTAGCAGATACAGTAGGGCAACATGACAATATTTATTCTGTGCAAGGAAAATTTTCTTTATCTTTCTTGCACTGCAAGAGGTGGTTTTATAAGCTGCAAATGCTACTTGCTTGTTCATCCCACTGTCATGGAGCCACAAAACCTTTGGGTGAGCAACAACAGGTCTGGTGCTCTGGTATATTTGCCATCTAGAACATACCATTTCTGTTTTGTTCTTGTTGTGTCTTAGATTACGCGACAGATTGCTTACTGGAGCCTCCAACCAGTCAGATTCCAGTTGCTGCTTTTGTACAGATAGCTCTCTAGCTCTCTTATTGGCTTTTGAAGGGGTATCGTAATGTACTGTTCCATGTGATGAAGGCTCTCAAGACCTTATCCTATATTTATATCCACACACATAGGTATAAATGCTTATATATTGGTATATGCACACGTCTTATTAGAATGAGTTCCTCAGTACTTAATATTCCACAGATAAAATATGTAATATAGCAAAATAATAATAAAAAAAGGATGAAATGTTCCTAAGGAACAGCAACAATTTGATTTCCATTAATTTCAAGACAACTCATTTCAACATATTTGACTGCAATTGCTATTCTTTATGAACCTTGCCACTCTATCTAGACTTGCAGACATTTTGAGGCTCAGAAGTTCTTAGATAACTGTGACCAGCCAAATAAATAATTATATTCTTTATTAATTTTGAATGTATGAATTTTAGGTAATATTGTTTCTGATTTTTAGAGAACATTTTACAAGTCTTTAGACTTATTTGTGGTTGACTGTTTTAGATGGAGAATATCTGTGAAGAGATTTACATTAGAAATGAAAACATTCCTTGTTTTTCAGGTGACATCCACAAGAATAAAACCTGATCACAAAAATACTTCCAACTGCTAAAAATAGGACAGCAGTTCCTAACCTAACTATACAGAATTAAATATTTATCAATATTTCTAATTCCACAAACTTTATATTTACCAAGTTTATAAAAATATGGTTAATGATTGCCTTTCTACAACAATTTTATGAATCATTAAGCAGATTATTATAAAGAATCTGATTCTGCACATACATCTCATGGACAGTATTGAACTGACATGGAGTTTGTATCTTGTACTTCAAATATTTGCCTTTATCAATTACTCTGACAATTTTAAATTTCGTGAAGCTTTAGAAATAAAATCTGAAACTGTCAGGGTTGCTTACTTCCAAAAAAGGCCTTAAGCTCCTATGTCATTCCTTTTTACCCCTTCAAAAAGAACCGCATTTCCACAGACCAGAAATGAGACCATACTCATATAACTATATATATCATGTGGATCTCTCTTTCGGTGAGTTTTTTTTGTCAGTACATAGATGTAGAGAAATTGCAATTTTCTTAAGCATGTAAATCTTGTATTAAAACCTTAAAAAAGAATGTTCAGATATTGTGTACCATATTTTATTGAATTCTGTGTTATATGCTAAGCTGTGCAGGTTTCTTTACCTGTATAAATCACCAAGGAAACACCTGATCCTGAATTATGCAATTTGTAAAGTTTGATATGACCATAAATTATCCCTGTAGACTCTCACTGCATCTATTGTATTTTTTTTGAGTAATACATTCCTTCTGTTCAGGAAAATTCTGAACACTACAGGGATACCCATATGAAACAGTGTAAAGGTTTCTCACACTCTTTCAGTCAAGACTCACTAATGCTACATCTGGAACACTGTTATTTTGCAATGTGGAAATTTGGCTTACAACTTACAGATTAGTCTTCTAAATGTGAATTTTCATGGTGCTGTACTCATTTATTTGTAATTTCAATGTTAAAAATAGCAAGAGAAATAAAGATCTGCATTTTCTATTTCAGTGGAAAGAAAAGGCCTCCTTCCCCATTATTCACAACTCATCACCACTTCTCAGAATGCACATCAGGAGCCATTGATTCAACAAAAGATATAGGAACCAAAAAACATATCTTTCCTTGCCTGCAAGAAGCTGCTAGTCCTTATCAACAACTCTTCATCTATATTTCTTGCAATGTGAACCCTTTGAACTTTGTAGAAGTACTGGTCTGAAAACTGGTCTGAAAGTAAGTGTTTTCCTGGAACAACTAAGTAGCACTTGAATATTCACACCTGAGAGAGCCTGCCGAGGAACTCAAAACTCATATATATAGTATACATGAAAATTGCATATGGAAGAACAGTCACCAAGACTAAGACTTAACTAAGTATGATCAGAGAACATAGCACATGCACATACACACATATAAAATGAACAGAAGAACCCCCATAATGTGACATAGCTATAATTATGGAAGCTACCGGTGCCTATGATATTATTTAATTCAGTTACAAAACACTTATTTTCCTCACAGAATTATAGCCCCTTTTTATGTACTAGGATAGATCTTGCTTCTGCCCTGAACAAACTGTATTTGTGGCTTTTTGCGGTCATGAACACATTGCAATTATCAATACAGGTCAGGATTTCCATCTAAAAGTGATATGCAGGTGTGGTGCTATTCTCCAAGCACTTAGTTTCATTTTTATATGAACGTTATTGAGAGACAATTCTCTGAAATATCTCTGAAAAATATCTTCAGTTTATAAGAAAACAATCAAGCTAAAGGAAAAAATCTTTATTATCCTGATGCAGTTTCTCAGTACATTAACTTAGACCCATATATGCATACCTAATAGACAAGTATACAAATGATAAAATCATGGAATGATTTATGTTGGAAAGGACTTTAAAGATCATCTAGTTCCAATCCTCCTGCCATGTGTAGGGGCATCTTTCACTAGACTGGGTTGATCAAAGCCCTGTCCAACCTGGTGTTGAACACTGCCAGTGATGGGATATCCACAACTTCTCTAGGTGAACTGCACCAGTGCCTCACCACGCTCACAGCACAGAAATTCTTCCTAACATCTAATCTAAACCTACCCACCTTCAGTTTAAAGCCATTGCCCTCATAAAAATTCTGCCTCCAGATTTCTTATAAGCCCATTTCAGGCACTGGAAGGCTGCTAGGGGGTCTCCTCAGAACCTTCTCTCCTCCAAGCTGAACAGCCCCAAGTCTCTCCAACCCCATGATCTAGACTCAATCCAACAGGTCCATGTTATTATGTTGGGAGCCCCAAAGCAGTGTGAAGTGCCCTAAATCCTTCTCCTCAGGGCTGCTCTCAATACATTTTCCATCCAGCCTGTATTTTTTGCTTTGGATTGCCCTGACCCATATGCAAGATCTTGTTGAACTTCATGAGGTTTGCATTGGCCCACCTCTCAAGCCTGTCAAGGTCCCACTGGAAGGAATCCCTTCCCTCCAGTGTGTCGACCACATCACAAAACTTGGTATCGTTGGCAAACTTGCTGACAGTACACTGAGTGTAGTCCATGTCACCAATAAAGATGTGAAATAGCATTGGTCCTTGAGGGACACTGCTCAACAATGGTTTCCACTTAAACATCAAGCTGATCATCACAACTCTTTGGCTGCAACCATCCAGCAAATTCCTTAGCCGCTGAGTGGTCCATTTGTCAAATCCATATCTCTCCAGTTTAGACACCAGGATGCTGTGCAGGACAGTGCCAAATGCTTTGCATATGTCCAGGCAGACAATGTCATTGCTCTTCTCTCATCCAACAATGCTGTAACCCCATCGTAGAAAGCCACCAAATTTTTCAGGCATAATTTCCCCTTAGTAAAACCATGTTGTCTGTAACCAATCACCTCTTCCTTTTCCATGTTCCTTAGCAGAGATTCCATGAGGATCTGCTCCATGACTTATTGAGCACAGAGTTGAGATTGATCAACCTGTATTTCACTAGGTCTTCTTCTAATACATATATAGCATTGTATGCATTGGTAATTACCATCATGCAAATATCACATTCCCTGAAACAAATTATTTTAAAGAAAGGCATATTGAAGTTAATGTTCTTTATATTTCATTTTTCACATTAAAAAGTCATGTGGTACCTGAAATGTACTGCTTGAGTGAAAAATGCATTTTATCCTGCTATACTTAACAGCACAAGTCTTGCAAAATGGTGGATTCTTATTCATTTAATAACATATGCAGTGGAAACAGATGAAACCAAAGTTGTCTCTTGCATACTTCTTCTTTAGTAATCCTGTTTTATTGTACTAATCAGCTTACTGTAAATGTGTAAACATTTTTGTAATTTGCACTGTTTCCTTCTTCAGTATCTGTGCAATAGGTCTTGAATCTTCTCTGTGTTTCTTTATTTTTACTTATTGACAGAGAACTCCCAGTTCTACATAATATAGGAGGAGTTTAGTATCAAAATTAAAGTCTCCTATCCTATTTGGAGATAGTTCATCTTGCTGGTAAATTTTGGTGTTGGAGTGCCAAAAGTTCTTTGATCTGACTCAACCTATTGGAACAGGTAGATTCTTCTTGCCTCTCCTCCTGAATTTAGTAATACTTAAATGTCAGTTAAAAAAAAATGCCTGTAGGTAAATGGTCTGTAGAGAACAAAAGTCACCTGAGTACTTGCCATCTTCAGTTGCAATGAATCAGTTGCATATTTTTTAATATGTACTTTGCTTGCCAATGGCCCAAGAACACATACAAAGAAAATTGAGTCATGGTTTGGCATCGCACAGCATGCTAACAGCATTAAAAACTCTCTATTAATCGATTTATACCCTCTTTCTTAGTAATTTTTGCAACCCCAGAAACATTATTGTTCACTGCCCTTAATTACTGTAGGTTTAGACTGAGGTGATCCTCTTCACTATCACATAGGCTTCTGAAACTTTTTTGAAGCTGAATGGAATAAAGTGCCTTTTGTCCATGTAGAAGAGAAAACCCAGTGCAAAACCAACAACATTTCCCTTGACTTCGTGGGACTTTTACTTTTGATTACTTTGAACCTCCAGCCAATATCCTTTAAGGTATATTTCAATAAAATTTAATTAAAAAAAATACTTGCAAGTTTATATGTGCTATTTATGTTTTACTTACTTTTTAAAAATGATATGTTACAGTCTGCCAGTTAGTTACCAAATGCACATCTAAGTAGTCAGCCTCAAATTATAGTTATAAATATTCCAAATAAAGAGTAGTCAACTTTCCTGACTGTTATGCCTGAGAGCAGCTGACTGCCTAGCTCTCATAAAACTCCTAAAAAAATATCACCTCAGTACCAACAGTTGGTGCAATCCAAAGATATAAGAATTGTATAAAGTTTTTGAAATAATGGGATATTTTTATCTTCTGTACCACATCTTCTTAAAAGCAAAATTTCTTGGTCTTCTGTTCCAAAGATGGAGATTATAGAAATACACGTACATACACTATGAATTTGCAATGTACTTATGATGTTCTTTCTTAAAATTACAACCGAAATGTTCACAGTTCCAGATGAACTGCTAACTTTCAATTGATCTGGTAATACTTTAAAAGTTTACTGGTAGCGCACAAAAATGCAGATATGCTAATATGTCATCAGCTTTTTAAAGGAAAGGAAAAGAAGTAGAAGTGTTCAGTGGGTGTTCAGTAATCAAAAGAGAGTTTTAGTTTTAGTTTGAATAGTTTAGTTTTAGTTTGAATATGTTTATAGCTGTTTTTTTGGCGTTAAAAATTACTATTCTTAGTCTTTCTCAATAAATATTAATAAGAAAATATAAAATATTGAAATTGCTGTGTAAAACTATTTTCTTTCCTTTTGCCTATGAATAATGCATTAATATTTAACATTAGTATCCTGTTAAACACAAATGAACTTGTGCATGCTGACTACACCTAAACCTATTCATGATAGTGCTTGCTTGTGCCTAACCTAATTACACATTACATGCTACTGCTGTTCCACAAAATTCAGATAAAATGGATTATATCAGGCAACCTGGAAAAACACACCTTAAGAGTAAAGCTTGCAGTAGGCATTCAGGTTTGATATTTTGATAGACTGAAAATAGCCAGAGTATTCAAATACTTTCTCTTGAGGCTACTACATACATACACACACAGTAAAATTCACAGACCCAATGAAATCTAATGAACTACTGAAAAAAGCTCTGCTTTGAAGGAGATTTTCTCTTCCTTCTGAGAATGTATATCCTTTACAGAGGCACTGACCTGTGTTATAAACTCTAACTTTGAATATGTAATATAGAAATTGAAGCAAGTGAGCACACATGTCAAAGAATGCTCTCTGGATCTGTAAAGTCAGAAGTGTTGTTCAAGAGTGTAGTAGACCTTGACAGCTAGTAACATGCCCCTCATCACTCTGACTTCTCAGTACAGGATTGATGTGAGCTAGTCTTCAGTCTAAAAGTACATTAGTTAAGTCCAAGTTCATGGATCTGTTGTCCTTATTTTAATGTGGGGACATATCAGGATTATTTTGTTCTGTCTACATTAAGATGTTAATCTTTGGAATGTACCACTCTGGAAAGTCACTGCAATTTACTGAGTTATCTAGAACTTAGAAGGTAATAGTGCATGCTAGATCTGTATGGAGTCGTTCTTCACAGCAGTCTGCACAGTGCTATGTTTTAGATTTGTGACTAAATAAGTGTTGATAATATGACTTCTAAGAAGTAAAGTGTAAAGGCTTCCTGTTCTTCCAAGCCTGCCCCCACCTTGTTAAGGTTGGAAGTAGGCAAGATGTTGCAAAGGGACAGAATCAAGACAGCTGTTTCAAACTGACTAAAGGGATACACCATTCCATATAGTGTGATGGTCAGCAATAAAAATTGAGAAGAGGGACATTTTTGAGAAAGTACCTGTTGCTCAAAGATAGGGAGTAAGTGATGTTACCTACTCATGTAAGGTGGTGAGTGATCACTTTTATATACTTTTTTTCACCTCTTTTCTTCATTTATTGAACTGTGTGTATCTTGACTTATGCATTTTTTTTTGTTTGTTTTCCTTTTTTTATTCTCTTCCTCATCCCTCTGGGGATTGGAAGTGAGAAAGTGGCTGTGTGGTGCTTAACTGCCTAGATAGTTAACACATAACAGAGAGGGACAATAACTCTCCCTATCTCTAAAATCATAGTGCCCATGTTCCTCTTTTGCACAGTATCCAAGTTGTTAGGCTTTTCAGTAACTGGTGGAACTGGGAAAAAAAAAGCTCCTTACTTTGACTTTACTTCCAAATGTCTATAGGTAAAGTCACTGTTCTCTGCATGTTGCTGCATGGATGAGTAAAAACTCCAAGAGAACTGGGCTCTAATTGGAAGTATACAATCTATAAAAAAATCTGAATATACCTGACTACAGACTCAACTCAGGAAAGTTGTGACAGATCTGTGCTCTGTCCATGCTCTTACACGCAGCTACCTTCTTGAGTATATTTTCTTAGCTTTTTATTCTGCCACATAATCATATTCCTTGTTTCCACTCACAGTATTATCACGCAGCAAATAGAGCACATTAAAGAAATTGAATCTACTAGATTTAGAACCCACTTCAATTATTCTGTCAAAGTGGGAAGGAGGCACAAACCTACATCTGTTAATGATCTCAGTTTTGGCTTTTATTCTCAAATAGCAATTTATTTTTAGAAAGCTACTTTTAAATGTAAGGGTCATGTTAGTCACTATAGAAATAAATGCATTAGGTTGAAGAAAAGTGCAGTCAACAGAGTAGGAAGTATACCATTTCCTGAATTAAAAAAAAATATTTTAGAAGTTTCCAGGGGATTTCCCTTTATTCAGGAAAGTGCACAGCTATATTTAAGCCCACTTTTTTCAGAAGATATGTCAGATTTCTCCTTTAAAAATGTGTGCCTAAGGTGCATAAAAAGTGTTAAAAAGCACTGAGAGGTGTTTTTTGATCACTTCAGCATGCTATATCAATAGCTTACCCTGTAATTTTGATGGCACAAATGGGACTCACATGGCCGAGTTCTATTTACAAAAGAGGAATGGGCTTACATAATTTTATTTAGTATTATTCTTTATAATTTTTATTTAGGCAGATGTAGACTCTTACTTCTTTTTATGCAGTCAGATAACGCAGACTAAATGAACCTTTGTGTTCACTCTTGAGGTAAGAATAGAAATTTCTATTCATGTGAGACTGCATCTTACCTTGAACTGTCATTTTTGGTTCAGATACTGTGATTTCTTACATGGACTAGGAAGAATGTTAGTACAGCAAAAGCAGACATTTTTATTCTGTAAAAAGGAAGAAAATCCTCTTTAGGCTGAAGAAAGAAAAATTCAATTTAGTGTCCTCAGGGGTGAGGGATAAGGACAGGAGTGGGAATATTTCCGCTGAAGAAAAATGCAGAAAGTAGGTCAGGAAGAATGAACTTCCTATTCTTTCTTCTATTGAAAGAGATGAGAATAGGGGAAAGTAGTGACTTTATTGAGAGAGTTCATCTCACCAGCTGTGATCATGGTGTTGCACACCTTTACTTTTCCTCACTGACACTGACAGATACAATAGGCAGGAACACATACATTATTTCTCCATCCAAAAATCTATTGTCCTACACGCTACCTGCTATGTACCTTGCCTATGTATATCATCTTCTATGAACACTTCACCTCATTTTTATCTGTGGTTTTATAAACAAAGCAGCTTGGTATAGAACCCATAGTAAAGGCAACTTCTGAAATAATTTTCTGACTTCAGTAATCTCTGACTTAAACATCTAACTACAAGTGACTGTCTATTGGCAACTGTGGGAAGCCATCTGAATTCCACTGAGTCACAGACCATGAGCTTGTGTGAGCTTCACTGTAGGACAGTTACTGAGTCAGTAGCAGGGACTGGAATTCTGCATGACATCAAGGATGGATTTTTTCATGAGAGTCACTTACAGCATGGTAGTCACTATCTCAGTTCAATTAATAACAAAGAATACGAATGGTGAATTAATACAAAGGGTTGTGCAATGTGCAGTGCAACCTGACAAAATAAATATAAATTATTTCTCCTCCTCTGTTTTCAGGTTGTAGTTGGGGTTGTTAGAAACAATAAGATAAAGATTCTTGGAATGAACTGTATTTTTCAATTTAGAGTGCCTTTATTCCATATTATCTGTCTTAATTAGAACAATAAATATTTATCTTTAGTACTGAAAGTATTTTTCCTTTTTGGAGTTTTTTCTATGTAAATGATGACAACATATTTTCCAAAACTGAACTTATTTTTTTCATTGACATTACAAGACTTTCAGAAGCCTCCCATGCACATAAATGACATTTTGGTGGTTCAGTGACTGAAATGAGGGTCATCAAACAATGAAGCAGGTTGCACATATAGGTTCTAGGGTCTCCATCACTAGAGGTACACAAATCCTAATTCGATATATTCCTGTCAAACTGCTGTAGCTGACCCTGCCTGAGCCAGGGAGGCTGTATTAGATGATCTAAGCAGATCCCCTCAAACTTCAGTGATTCTGTGATCTTGTAGAATGCTTTGGGAATCCAAAATCTTTTAGGTTAAGAATGTTAAGGCACATCACTGTAAAATAATCCTTAGAACTGAATTACTATATATCATAACAAAATAATTAGCACGTAATTGGTCTTATTCAAAGTCATGTACTATTGTATGGTTTCTCTACCATGGAGAGAAATGGAAATAATACTTTAATTATCTTAAAATGTAACGTAAAATATCTTAAATACCATGTTAAAGTAATACAGTTCATACCAAACAAGCCATATGGTGTTAACTTAGAAAAATCCCACTATCTGAAGAAGCTCATTTAATGGTAACTTTTATAACTAAATGTTCATTTAACAAGTATTAGTGTTCAATCTTAGTGGGCCCGAGGTTTCACTAGCAGTATTTATTTCTTGTCTGGAGTAACATGGACAGTGATTCTCTCACAATTGAAAATAATGACCCAATCCAGTTTTGAAAGATACCATTTCAGAGGAAAAAAAAAAAAGTATGCCGTGAATGATATTTGATATTTCTTCTTCCAGTCTGTCATGGTTTAACTCCAGCCAGAAACTAAGCAACACACATCCACTTGCCCACTCCCCAACAGGATGGTGGCAAGAGAATGGGAAGGGTAAAAGTCAGAAAAATTGTGGGTTGAGAGAGCAGTTTAATAATTGAAATTAAAGATATAATAATAGTAAGAGAAAGAACAACAATAATAATAACAACAATAGTAATAATAGTAAATTAGTAGTAAGTATTAAATAGGCACCTTCAGCCTGTTTGCTGTTGGGGTGTTGTGAGAAGCAGAAAAGGCCTTAACTTTGTGTAAGTGCTGCTGAGCAATAATGAAAACTTCCCTGTGTTATCAGCACAAATTCAAAACATAGCCCTGTACAAGCTACTGCAAAGAAAATCACCTCTATCCCAGCCACAGCCAGTAAACCAATATACAAAACAGATAATCAAATCTGTTAAAATATTAGTTCATGCTCTTTGAAAAAACTGCCTGCATATCTCTGACATTTAGGATGTATTTTTGGAAATGCACATTATTATTAAGGCTATTTTGGAGAAAATATTTCCCATATCAAAGGATGTGAGTTTAGAAGCACTGGACACTTTAGGTAAACTTTTAGCTAAAATATGGACCAAAGAATAAATCCATATAAAACATAACAAAGATAACAGGTCTTCTGCCCAAAATTGATCAAATAATTCAGTTGTCATTCTAAAATACTCAAGCAGTTGTACTATGCTTGAGTAAAACACAAAACAAGCAAGCATTAAATATTAAGGGACTGAGGCCAGTACTTTGATTATCAAAGTATCAATCATCTTTTACAACTGTTCAGCATAAACACATACATTCCTTGAATAATCATTAATCTGAAGCTCAAGCAGATATGCTTTCATTAAAATGCATTACATTTGCCTATTGAAACAACACAATTAGAATTAGTCAATCTTTATTGGCTCAGTGAACGCAAGTAGGAAAAAGTACAACACACTTTTCCATCCTAATAATATTGCCACATTTTGGTTTCAAACTTCTACATTAGCTGGTTCTATGCTTCAGTTAACTTTTTTTATTCTTTTGACACTGTCAGCATAATGCTATTTTTTTTTCATTTCCTAGAAATACAAATTGCATTTCATAGTTGTGGTTTTAACTGCATGTCTTTTTTCAGTTGTGGAAGTATTACCTGCTCAAGAGCTTAAACATTAATACACTAATTTATTATTTATATAGATAGTAAATAAATTATAGTAAATTACAAGGAATGTCTGAATTTGAACTTTAGGCAGCAAATCAAAATAATGCAGTGTGGATAAATAAAGATCATACATATATATACAGGCTACTGTATACATACATATGTCCATATGATTGTAAAGACAAAGAGTGTGTTGACTACATGTTATCTTGTTGCTCTCCATTTGTGTGTCACTTTTTCCCAGGTGACATTGATTAAGATTCACCTACTGAAAACTCAAGAAGACTAATACTGAAGAAACAGGAAAAGCACTACTTTATTTTTAACCAAAGTTTTGCTGATCCTACAGAGCTGTTGGAAATGCATCCATTTATTGTGATTTTTTTGAATAGTTACTACTTTATAAACAAGTAGTTGGCCAAATAGTGTTAGGTAATATGCTGCCATTAAATATGCTCACATTTTTCTCAGTACTAACTTCCAATTTTAATTTGTCTTTCACCTTTAATTCTGTGAAATTTGATCTACAAAGGAAACCAAACCAAAACACCGATACCTGATGTTCTATGTGACATTAAGAGATACTCAGAGTACGTAAAACTTGTTTTCTTCATCCAGTGTAATGCATCACAGAGATAACATATGGAGAAGCAGTTTTTACGTACAGATCAGTGAGATACAAATGTAAATTCTGCAAAAATCTGTTCATTAGTAGAAAGAACACTGATCAAGCCACAGAAGGCTGATGGCAGATCCTCAGCATGAAGCTGCTGGATTGAAAATGCGATATGGTTGACTTGATATCGCGGTCAGGGATGAACTTGCGATATGGCTCACATGTTCGGAGATCAGAAACTTTTATTTAGAAGCTGGAACCTTGAACCTTTTCTTACAAGCAGCGTGGTTGCTTATATACTGTACTCAGTAACACATGTACACATACAATTGGTTTAACCATAACATAAACATCTTACAATTGGACACCTGTCCACGTACATCCACGCATGTCCAGCAGCCCTGACTCAGCATTCCTGCCAGGAAACCCATTCTTGTGCCAAGCTATTTCTGTCCGTGGTCACTACCTGACCAGGAATAAATGTTCCACCTTCAACCTTTCAGCTACTCAGAGACCCCAGAACCAGCTGGGATCCACACAACTTGAGAGTCAGGTGGCAGCACAGAGCTAAGATGTGTCCTAGTTGTGACCATGATTCCGTATTACAGACTACTGTTTTATCACATAAAAAATGGGGAGCTGGTAAGACCTACATTAATAATGCTTCTTTCATATTTTACAGTTTATATAAAAAATCTCTAATAATTAATTTTGCATCATATTTTACACAGAACAAATATCATCACTTGTCCATCATATCTGTAATTCCTTTGTAACTGAATAAAAATATATATCAGGAAAATGGTTTAAAAGAAAAAGAAATAAAAGTTCAAAATCAGAACTTTGATGACTTTTTTTAAACCACAGTTCTCATTATATTTCCTCTTTTTTAGTATACATACACATTGATAATATACAATCATATTACTATGACTCATTTTCAAATACCTGTCTTTGGAGTTGGAAGGGTGGGAATTAAACAGGGATATATTTTCATTCTGAAAATGTACATAGAGTATATTTGAAAGCCTTACAGTACCCTGGTCTTCTTTGAACTAAGTATTGGTCAAAATAGAAAGTTTAACAATCTTTCTTATACAAAATAATATACATAGATTCAAGTGAACACCGAACTTGCAGAGAAGGCAGGCAAGATTGCCATAAATTTATAGTTCAACATCGCCCTCTTCTGGCAGCATCTCTCAACTAAAATATCATAAATTGACAGTTTTTAAAATTTTATAATTCTTTTTTGTGTTTATTTTAAAATATGGACATCACTTTTACAAATTCAAACAATATGTTTAAATTACTGGAGAAGAAGAATTAATTTTTTTTTCTGTTGATAACTCTAATCCACCAAAGTAAAACCCCCTCTTTTTAATAGTTTACTAATTTTACCACCATGAATTTACGCTTTTTTATTTTAGACTAATTTAAAAGTCTGTAAAAACTTGAGCAACTTTCAGACAGTTCACAACATCTGTTTAGTTAACACTGTTATATTTTAATAATTTTCTCTCTATTGATTACTCCAGGATTACAAAAGTTTAGGGGAAAAGTATCATCAAAGAAAAAAAATCTGAAATTTATTATAGTTCAAATATAATATGAAAAAGTGCAGAAAATACCTCTTGAAATTCTGGGGAAAGCAATATTTAGCCTATCAACTTGATATATATATTGCTAAAGAATAGCAGCTTTTTCTTGTCTCTATTTACCTGGACCAGTTTCTTTTGCAGTTACACGTTTCCTATCACAATGTTTCAAAACGTGACTGTGTCTTTGGCATAATATCAACAAGTATCTACATAAGTATATTACTACTGTAAAAGCAGTAGTGTATCCTGTCATGAGAAACCTAAGAGAAGATATGTCATAAAGGTTATCTGGAATCAATTCCTGTTAGTATCTTAATTATTAGTGATTCTAAATTAATAAGCAAACCAAAAATAGATGACCTCTGGCATGAATTTGTTTTCAGGGTTAAACATCTTTTTACTACAGCCAAATGACAAGCTTTTGACTCAACTGGAGCTCAGTATTAACATCAGAAATTATTTTCACTTTCTCCACAATTTTACTAAATATTATATTTCATTAAATAATATATTTGTTGAAATATATATGCATATCTGTATGCAACTATCTAGCACAGATTAGAATGCTTTCACATTTTAGCCTTAATTACATAATTAGAAATTTTGCTATTCACTTCATTGAATCTGCAGTCTAATTTAGCAAATATAGATAAACATGTTGCTGCTTATCTTTTCCACATCTGAGTTCTGGTGATCTTATTCATGTTCATAATTTATTTTTTGTTTTTGGCTTTGTTTGGTTTTTTCTTTGTTTGGTCTTTAACTTGCATTCCTGCAAATTAAATAGCAAAACTAAAATATTAAAAAATATCTACCAAGTAAGGAGAGTGACAATGATGAAAATTAGAGTTGATTTAAATTAAATCAATCTCTGCAATTATTCTCTGTAGTTATTTTTACAGCAAGCAAACAAAGGCATGAAAATGTGGCTTTGCCTTGCACATCAATAGTGGAGTGGAAAAAATGGATTCATATGTTATCAATAGTTAATTTTATCTGTGGTTGCAAAAGGTGACTACCCCAAGAAATAAACAGTCATACAAATAACAAGACCATTTAACTAATCTGAAAAAACAGCAATAAAACAGGAAAATTAATTTGTTTTGTGCATTCCTTGTAGCCTTAGAAAGAAACCTTACTTCTAAAATTTGTTAAATTACCAGTTCCTGATCAAACACGGTAAAACCCAGATTCCTTGAATTCATGGAATAGAGCAAGATTTTGTGTACCTCCATCAGAAAGCTCTCCTTGCATTTATTAAGTTTGTTGGTTTATTAGGGAGTGAGATTATCTTTGAGGTGGTAGTTGCATCAAAGTGCCTCATACAGATGAATTAGGATATCAGGTTACAAAAGAAGGAGGATATTACTCAGAGTAAACATTTAGTTACACCATATATAATCCCTTTTTTTCTTAGTCTTTGTTTTTAAAACAGCACTTTTGTTTTAAAGAAAGATTTGTATTTATGTTTTCAGTTTTTTGTTCCTAGTGACACACCTATGTATCTTTTACATTCCTTTTTCCACTGAAACTTCCATTCAAGAACCTTCAAGTTCTTGCACTATAAAGGAAATTTCCAGTATTGATAAAAAGGATATCTAAAATAATCCACTGATTAGACAATGGGTTCAAGATTTTTGTGAAGAGTAACAGAAGATAGAGAAGGATAAATAGTTATCTTTTCTGGCCCTATACTTTGTAACGATGATATTTTGGTAGACAAAGAGCCCATGAAATTTCTGATGAAATTTCTATGTACTTCACTGAAAAACAAGTCTAATTGGGTTTGGTTTATAAGTTCAACCTACTTAAAGAATGTAGGTAGGTTCATCCAGACTGCTTCATCCTAAACCTTAAGATAACCCGCAAATCAATACATTTCATTTCATACTTCCAACATAAGAATAATCTCTAAAACACAGTAAACCACTGATTATGGGAAAGCCTCATGGGATCACAGAATGATTTGGATTGGAAGGGACCTTCCAACTCATCTGCCATAGGCAGGTACACCTCCTGCTAGACCAGGTCTCTGAACGCCCTAGCCGACTGGGTCTTGAAAGGGAGATAAACTATCATTATGCACTTTTAAATATCTTTAAATTCTTAAATCATTGCAATATTGTTAAAAGTTGTGTTAAATGACATGCTGTCATTTTATTACAGCATAAATGATAAAATAAAACATGTCTGTTGAAATATTCAGTCAAGAGTTATAAACTTTCAAATACATTGTTTTTACCCTCCAGTAAGAAAGGCATTGTGAAATACAAGCTTGTCTTATGTTGTTCATTGTCACTGTTTTAATGATTTTCAAGTTGTTTCGATTTCTTTATATTTTAAGTGTTGACATTTAGGGGAAGTTTATTCAGTTATCAGCCTTGATGACATCCTAGCTCTTTTCTTTGCTATAATTAATAACAACAGTACCAAGTAAATAAAACACTAGATTAATTACAGTTTAATTGTTACTTTTTACTTTAATTATTCTGTTATACTCACTGTTACTGAATAATGTGAGTTCAGGGTAATTCAAGAAGAATATGTCTTCCTTTTTCTTTTTTTTAGCTGACTGTGATGTATGTTTTCTTATGTTTGCTAGAATCCAATCAAGCACATTAGATATTTTAATTTGTTGTAATAATCTATGCTCATCTTGAATTACTTGAAAGTTGAACCATTACATGAAAGGATGCCAGAATTATCTTATTTCCATTAATGTACAAATGCTTATCCAATTTAGAATGTGGATGAACAGAAAATAATTCTTTTTCTCTTAGTGAGTTTTTTGATCTGCTGTGTGTTCTCAGACTAAAATACACACAAGATATTTAATCAGATGATGTCTATCTTAACAAATTTGTTTTTCTTATGACTACTTTTTTTCTCATTTGGGATTCAGAACTTTGAGTCCACAAGAGTTGTTGTTTTGACTTGACTGTAACATGATCTGGTCCATGCTGTAGTAGTTGAGTATCTTCATTCAGACCATGCATTCCATTTCTGTGCTTCTAATTCTGGAAAAAGCAATCAGAATCATGATAAGCACAACAGTGGGCTCAGTTTACATAGCCTACAATGTAGTTACCAGCTGGTGTCCTTGAGGACTACATAGTCTCTTTCATTCTTACCTTGCTGTTACTACTGGTAAACTTGAGAACTATTTGTTCAGTATGTGGAAAAAAAATTGTATTTTAATGAAAAGGAAGAACTGAAGCAGAATCCTTCAAATTAGTCAGCATCCTTAAATTTACCTTATATCTGATTTTAAAAATTGTAAAAGCACACATACATATATGTATATCTATATATATATAAGAGGCATTTTCCCCCTAGAAATCCTATAGATATCATAATTTATCTTCCCATATTGACTTACAAACTTCTTTATACTGACAGGGCTCTGAGGACACCATTAAGAGTTAATGTCTTGGGACAGGCTTACTTGGAACACCCTGACAATGGACCCAGAAGTTCCATTTCAGCTTAGGCCTGGGTCCCCAGTGATGACCTGATCTATCTTGTAGGTGTGCCTCTGACCATCTCTGTCCCCTGATGTTCCTGACTTGCTGGTGAAGTTTGTGGGTTGTCTTTAGCTGTGAATTTTCACTTTGCATTTGTCTAAGAATCTTTGTACAATTGATGAGACCTGCTGCTGACACCAGCCCTGCATTGGTCTCCATGTTCTGCTGCTGTGGGGCTGCAACCCACCAGGAAAGGCAGGGCCTGCACTGGGGTCATCTTGGCTCCATGCTCCTTCTCCTTGGAAGCAGACCTATTCCTTCTGTTCCCTGACAGATGACTTCAGGCCATATAACCAGCTGGGAAAAAACTAGTTTTGAAAGTAACAAACCAACAATATCAAAGATAGGTAAAAGGCACTGTATCTTTGGAAGCAATGCAGAACTGCAAAGCATTGGTAAAAGAGCAAAGATGTACAAGTGTATTTGCAAGCATACAAGAATGATCCTTACTGGATCCTAGAGAAAGGAATAGGAAACCACTGACATGAATGTCATATTTTCCTTGACAATCAACTCCAGACCATGAAAATTGCAATGTCTTCCCACAGTACCACCTGAATGAAGCCACCAACCTCAGGACTCTAAGGAGCAGGGAAAGGTGAACATATCATCAGGAAGAGGGGTATAAAAGAAGTATAACAGCTTTAACTGCATTATTAGTTGTTATTCTTCCACAACAATTAGATGTCAAGTAAAACTGACTAGACTCTTAAGATCTTATTTATATTAACAATAAATTCTTGATTGTACATATTTGAAAGGTGTGCTTCTTTACCTATAAACCAGATTTTGAGTGCAACACCAGGGCTGGTTCTGTTGCTTGCAGAGATGCACACGGTTACCCAGCATATCCTTTGTGGGCTCCAGAAGCCTTCCAAAAGCTGCAGCTCTCCTGTAATTTGGACATCACAGCCATCAAACCCTTCTGAATCACTCAGATAGGCTAAGTTGTCTCATAAAGCATTAACAGTTTGTGATCAGATAATTGAATTCCATCTCTCCATTGACTACTGCAATGAGGTAAGAAAATATATTTTAGTATTTTAATCCCTGAGTTGAGTTTCAGCCAAAAAAATGTTGTTTAACTACGTATAACTGTTATGGCAGTACAGAAAACAACTGACACTTTTGCTATTACAAAATGCTTTATAGCATTGTCACATATATTTTTATAGACACTTTATAAAGACATCAGTAAGCTAATTTAAAATAACTATGCTCATGTTTAAATATTTTTTAAAAAGATTAAATTCTTTCCAATCTAGCACCTGAGAAAAATTAATGAAACCAACAAAACACAATAGTAGGTGCTTGCACATTTATTTATATATTTCTATATGCATTTATATAGAGTAAATTCATCCTAAGATATTTGGAAGGATATGCTATATAAAGGCAAGTTCAAGTATGAATATATTCAAGTTAACAAACTATGAAATAAGCCATATGGGAAATATTCAGTAAAAATTCCACTATATTTTATTTCAGTAAGCATAGCAGTCTGTAACAAACTTCCCCACTCACTCCACCCCCCCAGGATATCAGGAAATATTACTTTCCCTTTTCCCAAATTAGCATTACTTTTTCCTTTCACAATTACTTTATCACGCTCATATATTTTCCTCCCCTCATCTTGTTCCATTACTAATTGCATGTTTTGTCAGTAATTTTGCAATTATCTTAAATTATGTCCTTAGTAATTTTTAAAATTATTTTGACTCACATGCCTTAGTTATTTCTATTCAAATGATAGTTTGAATTTGAATCTGTCTTTCATTCCTTTGTAGTCCGTAGCTAGCTCAGGAATTCATTAGCAGTCTAAAATTACTAACTTGTCACAACAAAAGTACTTCCAGACAGAATTAGGTTTAGTGTATTTAAAAAGCTGTCTGTCTCTGCCCTCTAGTGGCTATGAGTTTCCTCAGTCACATCTTAGAAAAAAAACAACACAAGACAGCTGGAGAAATAAAATCCTTATTCATCTAAGCTTGTTTCATCTTAGTTTACAGAATTCATTCAACTTTTCTGTAGGAAATGGTTTTGTGCAATGCCTTTATAATAAACCTTTTAGCAATTTTCAGCACTGCAGAATGGGAAATCATACCCCAACTCATTCAGGGAAACTTTCTTGAAATTCCTTTTTTTTTAAAAAAAAAAAAAAAAAAAGAACAAACTCTAAAAAAGAAGAAAAAGAGGGGGAAAAAAAGGAAAAAATCCTAAAACATTGTTCTGTAGTAATTTTGGATCAAGGTTTGGACTTGATGATCTCAGAGGTCCTTTCCAACTGGGCTGATTCTATGATTCTATGATTCCATTTTATTATAATAACAGTGTTTTATAATTTAAACCTGCATAATTTGTTCTTCAAAGGAAAACAATGTCAAGCTATTAGCCTAACATTAGTGAGACTCTTCCCTGCCTGCAGTGTGCTTTCTGATAGGTTTTTGCTTCCAGGCTTGATGTCAAGGAAAAGAACCACTTCCTGGCTGGCAGCCAACTCTAAAAATCTTCTTATTTGCCCTAGGAAGTTTTCCACACCACTGAGACCTGTCTGACAGTTCATTAATCCTCTCAACATCTCAACTAAGATGCAGGTGGAAGCCTCATCTGCTTCATGTCTGTTAATTCTGTCTACTCTGGACTGTTGACCCTTCTTGAACCTGCCGTTCAAGTTCAGTTGCTCTCAATAAACTGTTTGAAAAGTTTCACCTGACTTTTACACGCTCTTTGGGAGGAACACAGATTATTATAATTCCAGTTCAAAGGGAACTTCAGAGACATTAGTCTTAGATCAGTAGAAGTAGACCACATATCAAATCTTGATATCACTGTTAAGAGACACATCCTTTCACCCTTTTAAAATTTCAAGGGATGAAGCAACTTCAAGCATTCTGTTCCATTCTGATAGCTCTCATTGAAAAGACTTTTTGTTTTTTTTCTCTTGTCCTGTCACTGAATATTCTGGAGGAGTCCTGAGGCCCAAAAGTCTGGCACATGACACCAGTTCCTCAATCAGATGTTGACTGTTGGTGTGTGGTCACTAGTAGTGTTCCCTAGGGCTCAGTATTGGTGTCAGTACTGCTTAAGGTCTTTACTGACTATTTGGATGAGGGGATTGAGTGTACCCTTAGTCAGTTCACAGATGACACTGAGTTAGATGGGAGTCTTGATTTGCCTGGGGGTAGGAAGGCTCTACAGATAGATCTTGACAGATGGGATGGATGCTCCAAGGACAACTGCACACGATTCAAGAAGGCAAAGTGCTGCTTGGGTCACAACACCACCATGCAGTGCCGTGGGGCTGGAGGAGAGTGGCCTGAGAGGTGCTCAGCAGAAAGAAACTTCTGGGTGCTGGCTGACAGCCAGCTGAACACAAGCCAGCATTGTGCCCAGGCAGCCAAGAATATCAATGGTATCCTGGCCTGTATCAAGATTAGTCTATCCATCAGGATTAGGGAAGTGATTATCCCACTGTACTCAGCGCTGGTGAGGCCCCATATCTAGTACTGTCTCCGCTTTTGGGCCTCTCACTTCAAAAATCACGTTGAGGTGCTGGAGCGTGATCAGAGAAGAGCAACAAAAGTGGTGAAGCGTATAGAAAACATGTCTTATGAGGAGTGACTGAGGGAACTGGGATTATTTAGAGTGGAGAAGAGAAGATTCAGGCAGAACTTCATTGTTCTGTACAACTACCTGAAAGGAGGTTGTAGTGAGGTGAGGGTCGGTCTCTTCTGCTATGTCTCAAGTGAACGGAAAAGAATGAAATGGCCTTAGGTTGTGCCAGGGGAGGTCTAGAAAGTTTCACTTGAGGAGTCATTAGACATTAGAATAATTTGCCAAGGGACATAGTAAAATCACTGTCTCTGGAAGCTGGGGAACATGAAGGACAAAAACATTCTGTTGTGTAACAATCACTTTAACATTTTGCAACTTATGCTGTTTTATTTGTATGACACTACATATATTACTCTGAAAAGATAACAGAGAAGAAATCTCCCAGGTGTGCAGCACTATAAAGACTGCAATAATACTGTTGCAAATAAAGATCAGAATGTGATAAAGAAAGAATTCCTAGGAACAGGGACTGCCTAAAATCAAACTGAATAACAAAGAAACTGAATTTCTAGGCTGAAATGAAGCTAGGAGCAAAGGACCAGTCTGCAAGGATGCAAGAGGTAAGATCCTTTTTGGTTTATTCTTCTCTCCTCTGAGTTTTCTTCCCTTGTTCTATCATATACTAAAATACAACAAAAAAAGCATTTTTTATCTTTTGAGGGTACTTACCAAAACAACAGCAAAACATTTTTGACAGATACCTTTGAAATGTCTGGTCAAGTTAAGTTTCATTTCATAACTCTCTTAACAATTTGCATTTATTTCAATAGCAGAAGTCATAAGCAACTGTATTTCAAATGTTCTGTTATGGAGTAAATTCGGTACTTCAGTTATATAGGTTAGTTCTTTCTCAGCAATCCAGTCAGGTGAGTTATCCCACAATGTCTCTGTAATCACACTGAGATCTGACTGCACACAGATTTCTAGTTCTTTCTGTTTGTTCCCCATACTGTGTGTATTGGTGGATAACATAAGATACAGTCTAAGATGCAGAGTAAGGTATGAGCTCTAAATAATTTTGCTTTAACCCCACCAGATGGCATTGTTGAAAGCCTTAATTAAATTCTGACAGCGTAACATCATATTAAATTATGGTGACAATTAAACAAGGAATGAGGGACAGTAAGAAAAACAAGAGTCATTATTATTCCTTTAAATTGGTAGACCAAATAATTAAATAACCCTATTATAGTATAGGAGTTAGACTCTTGGAAGAAGGTTTTTGTTTAAATGAAATTTAAATTATAAATTCTCAGTCCTTGTGTATTAGCAGAAATACTTCTTTCCAATCTCCAATGTCTACTGTGCCCTGTGAAACAAGAGCTCTTTTGTGAAAAGTCTATTTTAATGTACCACTTTCAGGTTGGTTGATAAAAGCTTCGTATGCAAAGAAACTGATATGAAGTGATCTAGTGCTATCATTTCAGACTTAGAATTAAATATGGTTTTGAAAATTCCTCTTTTTCTTTGAAATTTGCAGATGCTACAAATGCCTTATGTTAAAAGCTTGGACTTTGATAGAAAATTTTACAAAATATCTTGAAGTACAATTCTGGTAAATATTGTGAATACTTTTCATGCCCTTGAAAAGAGATACAACAAACCACATTCACCAGACAACTTTAAATAAGCAAAGAATTTTATTCTCAGTTATCCACTTCTTGTAACTTTTGTGTAATATGCATACCTGGTTGAAAATCTGATTGAAGTTATCAGACTTTTTCAGTTAAACGAGCTTATTTTTTTTCTATTTAGTTATACTTAAAACTTGTGGTTGTTGAACACATGCAGAATTAGTAATTGCCCAAACAATTACAATCTAGTCTAATCTAATATAATATAAATTTAGTCCTGTTAACACTAAAAAAATTTATAACTTATTTATTGCTATTTGGTGTAATAGGGCTTAATATCACCTCAGAGGACATCAGGAAAACAAGGAATGTTTGAAATGGAATGCTAGGAAGTAGTGTTAGTCTACAAGAGCTTGTCAGTTATAACTAAGAAATACACACATGTTACATAAGACCATGTGGATGAAATAATGACATGAATACAGGGAGGACTATATCCTCATTGACTGTAAGGCATAGTATTCTCAGCCTGTGTGTACGTTAACAATTAACTTTGCAAAATACAAGCAGATCACGGAAGTTTGGTATAACATTCCTGCTTCTACTCTGTGTGTAGTTAGGGTTTCTACTTTGGGTTAGACTTGTCTACTCTTTGGCCCTTGAACATTTGGTTCACAGTTGCCCAAACAAGTGCCTGGATCTGCCACAATGTCCAGATTCAGGCTGGTCAAGAATTCACACTTTGCTTCATGTAAAAGGAACTTGATTTACATGCTCTAATGTGTGTGATTTGCAGCAGTGCACAGTAAGAGAGGATGATTAGGGAACTTTCCTAAAAATCGTAGTTTCCTGAACTAAAATGCTTCAGCCTGCACATGTTAACAAAAGTGCTTCATCTGTGTGTATTCTTAAAGAACTACCCCAGCCAGATCTAGTCATTGATGTCTCTAGCTACTACGTTTAAACATTACCAGAAGTCATTCATAGTCCTTACAGATAAAAATGCCTCACTGACAAAATTGGACAATAAAAGAGAACTGTCTATTAACTTTTCAAGTTTAGATGTCATAGATATGTCACTATATAAAACAATCTTTCATGTACATTAAAAATGTCATATTATTAATTCTAAGTAAAACTGTGTTTTTCAGGACTTTTCAGACTGATTACATGCATTTTCATTTTCTTCTGAATATCCCCAAACAGTCCTGCCCCCCACCCCAGTGGGATGAGGGAGAGAATCAGAAGAGTAAAATTCAACCTCATGGGTTGAGATAAAGACAGTTGAATAGGTAAAGAAAAATCTTCCTATGGGTGGGCAGGGATTCATCCATCTCCAGGGCAGCAGGGCTCTGTATGTGTAACAGTTACTTGGGAAGACAATTGCCATCACTCTGAACATGCCCCTGTCCTCCTTCTTCCCCCAGCTTTATAGGCTGAACATGACACCACATGGTATGGTATATCCCTTGGATCAGTTGGAGTTAGCTGTCCCAGCTTTGTCCACTCCCCATTTCTTGTGCAACCCTAAAGGGGACTTTTTAAGAGAAGAAAGTTTTTTTAAAAAATCATCAACTGACCTAATTTTTAGTGTTCACTTATCTTTAAAAATTGAAAGGAACAGGTGAGTTTAAAATACAGAAATAAGCTAACCTGCTCAGCAGTTTTCAAGAAAGGGGATGTTTAAAGAAATATGAACTTACATAAAATAGAATTTTGTGTTTGTTTTGTGTTGCAAAATCCCCACATATTCTTACTGTCCAAACTTTTTGTCTTGAATATCAATTTGGAATATGAGGTTTTAGTGGGAGACTCATTCAAAAAAATAAATCAAAGACTTCATCATTATAATCATTATTGTTATGATACGAGGCAGTAGGTCTGAGAAAAAAATATTGTAAATGTAAGTATATGACAGGTTTGAATATAAATTTGAAAGACAAGAAATTTGGAAGCACTTAGAAGTAAAATCAGTTTCTGGCTGACAAGCTATAGTATGCTCAGAATATCTATGCTGAAAATAGGAAGAAGCTGAGACAATATTACTGATTAAATACCTTATATACATACCTGCCTTGTATTTACTCTGTGGTGTCTTTTTGCACTCACAGTTGAAGACACTACTGATCTAGCTGGGTCATTGGTCTGAAGGACTATGCATTTTCATACGTACCTGATTATTTTTTTAAACAAATTTTATGAAGAATGTGTTTTAGATTTTTTTTCAAGGTAAAGCACATCCCTAAATAGCCATACAGGAATATTTACAGCATGTAATTCTTTAAAGGGCATAATTATAGAAATGTCTTTTAGCTTTCACCTTTTCTGCAGATGGAATAAAGTTTTACTACTGTTTTTTTGCTTTGGTGAGTCTTTTGTTAGTTAGTTAGTTTGTTTGTTTGTTTACTTGTTGGGGGGATTTTTTTAGGGTTTTTTTTGGTTGTTTCGTTGTGGGTTTTTTTCATTTGAAAGAATAAAATCAGATGATGTAAGAACCATCTGCTGTAAGAACCAGATATTTTCAGACTCATGTAAATATTTGATTAGGTTGATGATATTGGATCCCTCCTATTGAGCTCCTAAGTCTTCAGTATAGTTGGTAGGACAGAACACAGTATATTCTTATGCAGTGACTTGTGAATTGCTGACTTATGGTCTTGTTTTACAGCATTTCCATTTAAGTAGGCCAATAAAGAAAAAAGAGATTGGAACTAAGCTCACAAACATAAATCTAATTTAAGCTTCCTCAGTCACTTATGCCAAGAGTGAAATCTCCAATTACACTAATCAGAAACAGTTCAAAAGTGTCTTTTCACCCAAAAAGTCATGAATCACACAAAATACTTTTCTCCCCGGCAAGGGGAAAAGATTTATGTTTTCTCCTAAATAGCTTTCAGTTTAAGTCAAAGCTCAGGGTTTGGGTAGTGAGGCAGAGAACAGGATGGCCTGTGTTGGTTTTGCTTTTCCTATATTTTGATGATGTTTTCTTCACTCTGCCTTTACACACTTGATGGCAGTGTCTCTAGGTTCAGAGGAGTATGAATCAATAGATGACCACAGTGATTTGTGAAGAAATTGCAGCACTTGCTAATATAAGAGAAGAGCATTTGCAGACAAGAGGATAGAAGTGAATTGTGGTTGTTGCTCCCTCTTGCAGATGCATTTGACATCACTGACATTTCCTTTGGAGGAATGATGTTCCTATACTCAAAGAGGTCTTGTGAAAGCTTGATTTTCTATAAAGAATAGGAGAAAAAAGTGTGATAAATACTACAACTGAAATACTCCACTTGCTTAGGTGTTTCTACAATGAGACTAACCATAAAAATAGTGCCTAATTTTCTAACGGAAGCAGTGATAAGTTGAAGCTCCACTTCCAGAACTTGGGTGACTACTGAGCCCCATGTGGATATTCAGGCAATATCCTAAATCAATAACTGAGGCAAACTTCAGAGCACGCAAGCTCTCTCATGTTTCTTTACAAAACGGGATTTTTGAAATTAGATCAGTCAGTAGATCCCAGTGCTAATTTAAGCACTTGGTCTGGAAATTTGGACGATCAGGCCTCTAGCATATGCAGTGGAGTAACCTATAGTTGGTAAGTGCAACCTGAACAGAAAAAAAATTACATTGAATGTATATGTACACATTATTTTTACATTTGTACATGATTATTTTTCCTAGATTCTTCCATCAGCTCTTTAATTAGCACATAAGTTTTTTAAATGTTGACATTCCCATAGGGCTCTGTAAATTAAGTAGCCTCTGAGTAATACCCTGGGCAATATGTTTGTATTTCTTATATAATTTCATAGATACATATTTCATTACTTCTATTTCTTTCAAAATGTTTTTTACAAGTAAAAATATAAACCATAAGCAGTATCAACAATTATTCACTAATTATCATTAGTTGTTTGCACTTTAAGATTTTTTCTATGTTATATAATGAAATAATCTCACTAAATCAGTTATATTGTTTTTTCTTCAAAGAAAAATGACCATTCTTTTTGCTTGCTTTCAATTGCTCTTACTTTAGAAGTCACTTATTTCATGGTTCTTAAAAACAAAACCCTTATGCACTTTATATAATGACTCTCAAATTTTCTCTTTTCACTTGTATTTTTTTTTTTCCTGATTCTTTCTAATTGTCTGAACCTGTCTTTCCTTTTCTGCAAAAATGATTCAGTTTCATCAGGCGATGTTGGGATATTCAACATATCATCCCCCCTTCATCCAAAGAACTTGTGTCTCGTCATCGAGGATGCAGTCCTCGGAAAACAAAGGGCGTGGACTTATAGTCTGCAATTTAGGAAGACGTATAATACAGGTGTACCACTTTGTGTCCAAAATACTTACAAATGTATAGCTTCAACTTTTCAAAAAATAATATTAAAGTGTCTGTGACTGCTGTGTTTTATGCTGAAAGTTATGCTGTCTGTTTTTATTAAGGGAACTAATTGTAAGGGAACTAATGCTGACTTGATTGGACTCTTTGTTGTGGGTGGGAGTGGAAGACTTAGAAAAAAGTCTCAACTGCCGTTGAGTCACAAGGTGCAAAAAGGACTTACTTGCTTTCTAAACCCCTTCTCAGAGAGGAGGTGAGGTGCAGCTGAATCCAATCTTAGCCTCAGATTATATCAACAGTTTAAATTTAAGGAATTATATATTTGTAATTGAACCTCTTTTGTCCCACAGGTTGCAAGGATTGGCAAGATGAGAATACTTATATCAAATTAATCATTTATTATTACAAATGATCAGATAAAAGATCCTAATCAGAATGATTTACTACACAATATAAACACCAAAACTACTAGCAGTATAGTATAAGATAGGATTGTGGACTATATTAAAGCAATTATTGAGACCTTTAGTTTAAAGCTAACAAAAAGGAAATAATTATATGTAGAGATTTAATGTAACTCCCCCATACCAATGTTTGTCGGGAGATCTCTTTCTCTCAACCTCAAGGATTATCCTTGGAGGGCATGCCCACCCAAGAGAGGAATCTCCACACATACACTCCAAGAAAAGTTATGTTAAAAGAATCTGACTATACGAGAGGGGACTGGACTTTTATAGTATAAAGTGATTGACTGCTAGTCACAGATTTACAGGCCAGCTAACAGCTTCTGTTTAAAAGTCTTGTTTCAAAAGCAGGATGTGTTTTCGAGACAAAGACGACACCAAGACAGCACCCTGGGCCAGCAGTTGAACTTGCATGATAGCTTGCATGATGGCTTGCATATTATGCACTCTCTGATTGGATTTTAAGTCTGATTGGGGCAGGCTTTCCTGCCACAGCCCTTTGGAAACAAACCCTGAATTTCAAATAACATGAGGCAAAGGTAGGTTGTAAGGTGTTAAGCTTTGCAGATGCACTGGTATCTGTCAGCAGGGCTATTTTTCACAACTTTAGATGTTTATAAGAATGGTTATATCTAAACAGAGATGATTCAGCTAATGAGATTATGCTTAAAATTTTATTTTCAAGAGACATAGCCCTAAGCCTTTTTCCTGAAATGCGGTTTAGCTTTCCTTGAAAATAACAGATACATTGAGGAAGAACTAGAAAAACCTTCAGAGTCTATTGCTAAGAATCCTCCAGTAGATGGAGATAGAGAATAGGACTTTTTAGATAACATATAATTTTTTTTTCTCTGAGTGATAGTGTTTGTACATTTTCTGTCAATCTTCTGAGGGTATTTATCATAACTGTTAAAAAGTTGCACTCTGACAGGGTTCTCAAGAGAGCACAGGCAACAGCACCCAGCTAAGAATTCAAAAAGCTGTGCATATGAAAGGTGAGTTGGACAAGTTAGCAAGCGCATTAAGAGTCAATTTCGTACTTTCCTATCTCTCATTTCACTAATTGTCTTAAAAGGAATTACACATTTATTGGGTGTTACCTGTATGGATAGGTATTTGCAAATTTTTAATTTCAGATTAATAGATCTTTATTTTTAAACAGTTTATTTTAACATTCAAATTGTCATCTGCATATTCTGAGTCTTCACCATACTCGTGTGTGTGTATTTTTGTTTATATATTCTTTTCGTTATGCTAAAACATAATACATACTGTCATAATTTCTGTCATCTTTCAGATTCTTTGTAAGAAAAAGCAAATAAGTTACTTTACTGGCAGGCTATTGTTCCTCTGTGATGTTGGCAGAAACAGGAGCTGGAATACCTTAAAATTAGAGGGAAGACTATGGGAATATAAAGAGAGAAATTGAAAAGAAAAATCCATGTAGTTATAATACAAAGATCCTACAGGTGGAAGAAAAAACACAAGGTCATTTCTAATCACATATTTTGTTCAGATATTCAACCACCCAAAAACGAGTGGTTTCCCAAGAAGTCATATATTTTTTTCTGTTTTGATCCCTTAAAATGTCCACCTGAAGACAGACATTTAGCCTTGCCATAAAGTACTGACTTTAGTGTTGTTCAGTGGAAGTAGATACAACTCTCCTTGGAGAGTGGCTTGGTTCTGAAATAAGGAATAACATGCATGAAAATATCTTAGTTTTATTTTTTCCATTCATCTGTTTACTATAGATATTTGCAGGGATTTTATCTCTGTGGCACATAAATGCCTTGCTTAACTCAAAAGAATGGCTTCTCTGTGTCTTTCTGCCAGGCAACTTGCAATGCATGTTGATTTGATGTTGAAAATAAATGGAAACCTTGAAAACATTAACTCAGACTTGGAAAGCAGTAAGGATGACCATAGGTCATTATCTGGGAAAGTCTCTGTACAAAGCTAATCCTTTTTCTCATGGGTTGTTCTCCAGTAGTTGCTCCTGTTCATGGTCACGTTCAAAAAAAATAATTTAACTTTGTCTAAAAGAACTTGATGCTAAAGAGTAAAAAAAGAATCTATGAGTAAGATTTTTTTTTTTTCCCAGGGAACCTTACAGATATTCTTATTGTATCAGTTAGCTTTAATAATATTATGTATATTTTCCAAAACCCAGCTTTATGCAGGAATTTATACTTTCTCATTAAGAGCTTGATCATATTTCTGTGATGTCTATCTGGAGAAGATAAGCATTTATCTCTCACTGTGTAAGAACAAAGAATCAGTAGTTGTTGTTGTTGTTGTTTTTGTTGTTGTTTTGTTGGCTGATTGGTTGCTTGTTCCCTGCCCCCCCCCACTCCACCCACCCTAGGAATAGGAAGCGATCCCAGAATTTCTGAGGATTTATGGAAACAAGTGATTGAAGAAAGAACAGTTACACTCAAAAAAAACCAGATTGCCTTGAAATCATTCTGAAGAACAGGGCAAAGCTGTGGTACAGGTCTGCAACCTCTTCATCAATAATGCAATGGTCTCAGAGGCTCTATAGTGTTGGGTAGATGAGCAAAAGATCTCTTTCATTTAGAAAGAGGTATAGAAAGACTGACCTTGTTTCTAAAGAAGCAAGTACAAGAAGAAAATTTCCTTGGAATACCACAGAGGAATACTTGATCTTCTTTACCTTCTCAGATCAGGACTCTCTGAGTAAGAGCAGTTGCAGCATTCTTTTTCTTTCTTTGTCCAAACACTCTGTCTTACTACCACTTTTTCAAAGGAAGTTTGCAGAGAGATTTCTTTTCTTTTTTTTTTTTTCTTTTTTTTTAAAATCTCCTCACATAACAAAATAATGCTTTCTAACAGTAATAAAAGAGGAGTGGTATACAGTTACATCATCTATTATCAAATAACATAATATTTATATAATAATTATTTTTATATTGTTATATATTATTTATAATATATAGTATTTACATATATGTGAAGAAAAAGGAAGTGTCTTTAAAGATATATATTGTGCACTCAGGTTTTTTCACAAACCATAATAGCCTGGTTTTCTGTCACTTATTGAGATATGAAAAATTTCAGCAATAGCAAGAATTGTCATGAATTGATGCGTTTTCATCTTAGCATGTGTTCACTTAAGCAGAACACTGAAGATTTGGAATATGTCAAGGACAGAAAATACAGAATGTTTGTTTTTCCCTGTGTCTTGCTACTCTAAAGGTCAATCAATCTCCCTCTTCTACCAACCTATACTGGGATTCTGGCACTGTCCTACAAGCATAACAAGTGATCTGAATTTGTTCTTCTTTATACTAGAAGCCCCTGAAGTCATCGATCACAGAGGAACATCTGTAGCTTTGTTTACGAAGTGAACATTAAAAATGATTTCCAATGCTTTCTACTGTTCTTTATTCCCTTTATTCTTTCAAGTGTCTGAACTTTTCATCAGCTTTCCTCAGTAAAGCCAAAAGTGCAGCCCTGACAAAAGATTTTTTTGATGACAGAAAAGGATGCACTAGAGATTGGTCTGTACAACAGAGGTTTTCTATGGTCTGAATGTTTTCTTTTTTTTCTGCATTTTCTTTGGTGCTTAAGTGAGAGAATGACCTCTTCTTTTACAAATGAGGATTCCAGGTTAAATATAAAGCAAAATAACTGGTGTGGAGGGGGTAGAATTTAAAGCCAATTGTATACTTTGAAATCATAGGCCTCCTATAATCCTCACAGCTGTAATCTAATGTTTTTCAAGGATCATATTTTCTACTTACATTAGTATAACTGCTAAACCCATGTCAAAGTAATGTACTCCAGGTCCTACCAATTGAATAGTGAAAGGGTTGGCATTTTACTCTGACCTCAGAGTTCCTCCTTACATTGTAACTGCTGCACTGTTCTGTGCTGCAGGTGACATCTTCCACCTTTCCAGACTGACTTCATTTTCTAGCAGTTGTTAACTGCTTTTTACATACTTTTAGTGCCAGCAACGATGGATTTAACAAAAAGACTCTATTATTTTAAAGGGACAACCATACTTTTTGCTTTGGAGAGCAGAGAGTACTCTCTCCTCAGATTTTAAGGTATCTCAAGAAATGGTATAATTCTCTCCGTCACATCATCCTACATAGATCTGTTATTTCTAGCTTGTCCTACAGTAGCTGATTACTTTTGCCAGTGAGTTTCTCACAAGTGCAAAAAAAAAGTTACTGCTCCTTGTCCTCTTCCTCTTTCTCTTATTCTCTAAGCACTGATGCTCCAAGCATACAACTCTATGACTGTCTTTTGCAAAGATTGGTTTGTACTATTTTTCTTTAAAGCAAACAATGCTAGTAAAGTTCATGAATAGAAATGTCCTGTTCTACAATGATCCATGCAGAACCAATGAAAAAAGAAAAGAATATACTTTTACATACCATGATACATACCTGTATCATACTGGATATGTGTCCTTACTGTGTTTTGTTGTTTGTTTTTTTTTTTTCCTAAATATCTTATACTAAAACAGTTTTATATTCAGTTACTGCATCTGCGTTCCATGATAAACATTAATCTTTTTAAAAGAAAAAAATAAACTAAAATATTTTATTAAGTTTTTTTATGAGATTTCTAGCAGAATGTCACTCTTACTTAGAGTAACATATATTTTGGACCTTTCTTTTTTTTTTTTTTCTCTGTATGATTTTTCATTAAGCTTCTCTGTGCTTTTCTTTGGTTGAGTCTAAAAGTTTCTTTTAACATTTCTCTATGCCATAAAAACTTAAAAATCTGCAACAAAATACACCTTGGAGGTTTCATGTTCACTCACAAAATAATTTTACTGATACTCTCATCTTTATAACTTCATTAATACAAAGAACAGGACACCACAGAGAAATGTCAGTTATGTTTTTCAACCAACTTCGAGCTTTCTTCTATGCATCTTTAAATCTTTAATGTCAGTATTATTACATTTTTGACTGATAATGAGAACACTCACATAGATTTCTTATGCAGAATAATTTGCTTTTCACTCCACCTTTCTATCTTTCAATAACCCATCCACCCTCAGAATATTTATACACATGTGTTTAACAAGAAGAAAATATTCAAATTAGGAGGTAATGTTCTTTTTTAATTTTGTCTTAAACCAAATACAGGAAGGCTGCTCTGTGAACTTCTTTGATTACTAAATCTCATATAAAACTTGCATTTTATGACAGATTTGTATCTATTTATAGGTAAATTTTGATCGATTTTGACAAAACTATTTTAGCTTATATTTACATAAAGTTGTAGATACTGACCTTCCAGATATATTAACCACTATCAAAAAGAGGACTAAAAAGTCTACATATTATTACAAGAATGCAATATTTTCTGCACTGTTGTTGAGCAAACAAGGACCTAGAAATGAAAACTATTGTCATGCCATGCCATAGTTTTAATCTCAATGAATCAAAACAATGTATTTGCTTTTCAAATGTTTTGTACTGTATCTATTACTATCTGGGGATAGGCTGCATCCCCACATATAGGAAAGCATGTATGCTTCGGTCACTCTCTATATATTCTGTTATCAACTAAGGAAAATCAGGTACACTGTGGTATGATTTACTGCATCCAGAGCTAGGAGTAACTCAAACGAAAAAGCTACCATTCCTCTTTGTCTGCATTGATTAAAAGGAGCATATAGAAGGAACAGACTCAATTCAGACTTCCGCAGTATAAAGTGTCTAAAATTTAAATGAAAAGTTGTGCACTAACAAACTCATCAAGCGTGTGTTGGCTAAAAGTGGGGCATCAGGCCAAAATGGGATGTTTAAATTCAAACCATACTGAGCAAAGAAAAAAAGGCAAAAAATGACAACTGCTTCTCTGTTGTCCCTACTATGTCACAACAAGGCTCAGGAATTTCTCTCTACTGTTTCACATGTTGTTTTCTACACTAGTTCCAGTATTGCAGGTCACAATGTACTATACTTGAAAAGAGTATGCAAATTCTTGTACATGAAAAAATGCAATGTACTATTTACTAAACAGAATAAATCCCTGGAAATAGAAATTTCTGGAAACTGGCACCTGGTTTATATGCTGACTTTTTGGAAGCAATGGAGCAACTTGGATGTTTCTATTATCATTATGTATATTAACTATTAAAATTTTTGAAAAAGAGTGTCATTACTCTACTCAGGTAGAAAGAAATGACATTAGAATTTATTCTGGGTAAGCCCAGAAGGTCTCTGCTGTACTTGGTGCCAAACAAAATCTTTATGACAGCACGAGTTAAACCTTGCCAAAATACCCTGTCAATCTAGTAGGGTTCTACTGCAAGGATTTCTCATAACAGGAGAAGAGAAAAGAAAAAAAAAAAAAAAAAAAGGAACAAAGAGGAAAAGACAGCAATGCTCCCCGTCTCATTATCTTATTCTGCATTTTCAACCTCATAAACTGAATTGTTACTTGGATATGCACAGATGCACAAAAAAAGCAATTGTGCTTTCCCTTTTCTGAATATTATTTGATCATATGCAATATTTCACTCATGTTTTTATAGTGTCAATTTCTTAACTCTCACAGCTACTCTAGGAATTAAAAAAACCCAAAAACATAATTAAGCTACCCTAACAGTTTATCAAATTATGCTAAACATATTTATCACCAATGCACGGTTATTCTCACTCACAATATGCAAGGAGTGATTATGAAAGTCACTTTGTACAAAAACAAATCAGCAGTATTTATATTTATATTGTTGGATTGTTGACTTCTTTTGATCATGCCCTCGTGCTTTAAATTTTAAGGTCAGCCCAACTTATGGAAATCAATTTTCCTTTTCAAGTTCATAAACCCTGAACTTCACTAATTTAATAACTAAATATACCGAAAGGCTAAAAATATTTTTCTTTGAGAAACTTTGGTAGCTTCAACATATGACAAAAATTTCTTTTTTTTATGGCTAAAATGTAATAAAGTTCTTAATCCCCTCAAGCCATGAGAAAGCCATAATAAAGCAAAAATTCTAGAAGGAAGCATTGTTAAAGATTCATAATAATATTTTATTAATTTTCTTTCCCCTCCTTGGATTTTTGCCCCTAAAATGTGCATCAAAGAATAAAAAATAATTCTACAATATTTTGGCTTGACCTTTAACACATATATTTTTCAAAATCAGCAAGAAAAAGTATTAGGATTTTTATTCTATAGGCCTTAGTCATCTGCTTACTTAATACCTAAAAATAATCATGGAGTTCTTAGATTATCTTTAGAAAAAAAAGAGATTCATAGTAGAGATACCTTTGCTCCATGTGCAGTACATGGAGAGAATTAAAAATATAAGGACAATTTAAAACCAGTTATAACGTTTACAAGGAACAATTTGCCTGGGGCTGAAGTGCAGAAAATCGTAGAATACAAGTGATAATAGGTAGTCAGTAAAAAGTGGGTGAAACTCAGAAGCGTCAAGCTTCAGGAACAAAGTTCAACTCAAGTCAAGACCCTCATACAGCTATGCATATAACTATTAAAAAAAAAAAAAAAAAGAAAAAAAAAAGGATTTTTGTTATTCTTTTGAAACATAAACTTAAAGGAGAACATGCTCCAGAGTAGCAGCAGACCCTTTTCCTAAAACACATGTAGGCTCTGTTTTCAGGTCTCATGGCTTTCCATGTAAATTTTATCTTGTAACTGCTTCATGAAAAGTGCACAAACTGACATGGCAACATGGAAAGAATCCCTCAAGTGTCATACAGAATCCCTCCCCTCTGGCACAAGGAATCTCAAAGACTTTACTGCATGTAACGTAGCTTTTACAGCACATGCAGAGGGAGTGGTAGTGGAACCACGCTTCCCAGCAGTGGTATGCAAGTTTCATGTCCACTATTGTGAGACTTGACATAGTTACCCAATGACTTGTAAAAATCTATGACTTTAAATCTTAGTGTGAGTTTATTGGCTGTACTGAATTTTGGAAACAAGTAATGGCACACTGAGTCACTGTGAATTGGTTTTTTTTTAATAAGGTTTTTTTTATAATACCGATATTTTTTATAATACCATTATTTTTTTATAATACCAGTAAGAGTAATTGTGGATCATATTTATGAAAATTATCAGGATAAAGGAAAACTAAACAGGATTTCTTCACCCCTTTTTTACTTCAATAGAATGAAGGCAGACTATTCAATTCACCTCTACATCCACTTTCTGTTTCAAAGAACCTTATGAGCTTTAATGTTAGCAGGTTTTGTGAATGAACATCAACCAGTACATCTTCAGCAACCCATGTGGCACTTTGCTGTACACTGCTTGCTTCAATCACATTACAAATTATATTTTTTTTCCCCTATAACTCATAGACAAGAATTAGAATGGCACTATATTAAAAAAACGGTTTGAAATTACATGCAATGGTAAATCACTGGGGCAAATGGGAATTCCTCACAACCTTACAGTGTTGATTTTCCATTTCAGAAGCCCTAAAAAATATTACTTTTGCAGAAATAACCATCAAGCTTGGAGCAAAAAAGAAAACAGTATTTTCAAAAGCCAGTTAAAAGGTATGAATCCAACCATTGTTAAGACACTTCAGTGTTGTGTGTATGAATTGATATTTATCCAGAATTTACCGTGTTATTCTTATGGTTAAAAGAGGGAATGCCTTCAAATGAAATTTATGAAAAATCTACAAAGCACAAGGACCATTATCAGTATCTTGCCACGTTGCTGTTCTGCCAGTACTGGAAGGCTGTTTCCACTAAAACATTCCTTGGTAAATCTCAAAAAGTTAAACTTAAAACATACATATTTTCTAAATGTTTTATCTCAGATACCTTGAATGCTCTCATCTAACTGATGCTACATTTGTTGCATGTGATTTTTAAACTAGGTCATTTCTTTGTGGATCTGGAACAAAATTTCCATGTGATCAAATTTCCATGAGAGCCTGTGAACATGTTAGGTAATTTCTACCATGTCAGAAATCTTCACTAATCTTACAAGTCATGAGCCTTGAATTTACACAGTACACACACAAATAGACCAAACAGTAGAAAATGGGTAGAATGCCTGGAGTAAAGGTTAGAACACATATGTCCTCACAGGCATGAGATCATATATCTATATAATTTCTTTATCATTAAACAGCCCAATTACCACTATCTTTCACGACAATTCTGCAGGCAGATAAAACCAGAAGTTCTTATGGACTTACTTTAATCAAGTTACGTTCAATGGGCTGTAATAGAGAAAGAATATGAAAAGTGATGATAGAGTCTGACAGGAATTTTCTGGATGTATTAATGATTCTTGTGGTTCTTGATGGACAACAGAGAGGTTGAGATTTTGTTTTCTTTAAGGAAAATTAGAAAATCACTAACAAACAAAAAAAGTACGTATATCTGTGTTCAATATATAAGAATACATGTTAGTAAGATTGTAAAAATTAAAAAACAAAGGATTAATAGAAATTCAGGCAAAATGCTTATAATCAATATTGCTTTATCCTAGTACTGAGTTCAGGATATTAGGTTATATCTGCCCTCAGTTTGTGTCTCTTGTATAAATACCTGTAGGAAATTCTGCATTGATAAGAAATACCTGGAAGAGCATATATTTGCAGGTTTTTCAACAGCTAAATCACAGGGGTTCTTTTTCCCATTCAGAACTGAAAAATATGGTCCATGATCCACTAGTGGGTTGGAAAATAAATCAAGATTATTTTAATCAGTACTCAGATTCATTGTCCATTTTTCTCCTCCAGCTCTTTGACAGAGTAGCTGCAGAATATCCTCTGAGTGTTACCCTAGGAAGTATTTTGAAAAGAAAGACAGAGACACAGTCTCTAATCACTTTTACTCCTCACAATTTTTTTTTTATTTAAATGTTTATTCTTCATAGCATGGAAAGAATATCGTCAGGTACATTTGCAACATCACTACTATGTTGCCTGTACTCAACTAACAGAAAGTAGTCTTTCATAAGATTGTGACATCAAACACATGGAGTACTCTAGAGCTTTTCTAAATGAGAGGAATAGTTAGTGAAAGTGTTTGAGAATGACATGCAAAAAACCTATATGAATATAACTAATAGAAGTGACAAAAAAACAGCATATGAGAACAATATTCTCAGAGGCTTTGTCAGTCTAAAATTCTAGGCAAATATACACTGCAGGAGTCAACACTCTCTTAAAAATCTCCAGTAGTAATAAAGTCATTTTTTCTGAAAGGTTTGGGACAAACTATGCTTGTCTAACACAGGATCTTCAGGGAATCTCTTTGGCAGGGGTTCAAGGGCATCGATCTCCGAAGAGCTCCACAGACATTAGAATAAAAAATTATACACATACACCCTGCTGAAAAAAAGACCTGTAGGACATCAATCTAGTTAAAAGTCCAAGGACGTGTCCCTGTAGCATTCCCCAGGGTGTCAGAGGCAAGAGTATCTCTGCACATCATTGCAGATTCTTCATAATTACTGCAGGGATATTACCAGGCGAACTGCTGCAGGGAACAAAAAGCCTTTGGGTCACCTATCTTATATTATTCCCCTGGTTATATCAGTGTGACACTCTTGTACAGACCATTGTGGTGTAGGTTGTCTGTGGAAAAAAACTGAAGTACTATGAAAAGAACATTTGGACATGTGGAATGATTTTCAAATGTACTATGATATGGATCTGGGGGAGCAGTTTGCATAATGAGTCTCAGAAATAATGAATCGCATTGCTCTTTATCCACAGGATTTGTAGAGCGCACACTAGGTTATCTTGTAGTCAACAAACATGCATTCAAACATAATGTAAAGAATACATTATATTAACTGAAAGATAGATTGTGGCCACTCACACTAGTAGTATGGAAGTTCTGAGCAGCCACAGGGAAAACACAGTCTCTCAGACTTCAGCTTCTCAGGGTGGAAAGTAATAGTCATTGTCAGTTTTCAGACTGCAAATTGATTTCTGACTGCTTCATGCAGCAGTTTATATATGCTTTTTCTTTAGTTAAAATCAGAAAGTAGGAAGGAAAACAGTTCAGCATTAGGATGAGTTTGTCCAGTCTTCTAAATGTTTGTTTCTAAATCTCCATCTGTCTTTAAAAATTATTGGCTCAATTACATTGTCTGAAGCTGAGAAATTTGCATGTCAATATGTATAAATTCATACCTAAAGACACAAGATTTTGTGATAAAAGTTCATCTATACTTCTACAAAGGAGCACAGGGGCACAAAGGCAGGTGGAAACCTGAAGGTAGGGATACCCACTTTCACAGGGTGGCCCCAGAAGATTTCCTGGCGCTGGACCGGCTGTGAAACCCATTGGGAAGAGTCAGGGAGCAGCTTTTCAGAGTATCTTTGGGACTGAGGAGGGATCACTGCCTAGAGGATGGGACACATTATGGGATGCAGGGGAAAAGTATTTTGGAATAGCACAAGATTTACTATGTGATACTTAGGGGAAGAAGTGAAGGTGGAGGGAGGAAAGGCAGTGAAGTAGTTGCTTTGGATAGGACCAAAAAAAGGATCATAGAGCAATAAGAGGATAAAAAGGGCTGTGTAAACACATGGCTGGTTATATTTGTCTGGCAATGGTCTGCATCTCATCAATGCAGTCTATCTTACCTTACATAGTGCTATTTCTAACTCCTTTCCTAATGGAGAGAGTCATGGTTCAGTACTGAGGAAAGGGGGGGAGGCACAGAGTCTGAGTGCCAGCCCCTGGAGCAAGCCCACGGGTCAGCAGGCCGTGGAGTCACAGTACCAATAACTGGAGACAACGGAATGGACTAATATGCCAACAGCTAGAGTGGGATGTTAGGTCACAGGGATTCATGTGCCCATGCTACCAGGACCTGGATCAAGGGCAGCTTGTGTGACCACTAGCAAACATCAAGTCAGACTAGTCAGAGAGCAGAAGCAGCCTGCATGTGAGCCTCTAAGGGTGAGATCGAGGTGAAATTGTCAGGTGCTCCAGGCACCAGAGTTGAGGCCCTGCAGCCCGTGGTGCAGTCCATGGTGGAGCAGCTCTGCCTCTGCAGCACATGGAGGACCACAAGGGTGAAGAAATCCAGAGACCCACGCTCGAGCAGGCAAATGTTTGAAGGAGGCTGTGACCCTGTGCGAGGCCCATGCAGGAGCAGAGTCCTTGCAAGACCTGCAACCCACGGAGAGAGAAGTCCATGCTGGAGCAGGTTTCCCTGGTAGGACTTGTGGCCCTGTGGGGGACCCACGCTGGACCAGCTTGTTCCTGAAGGACTGCGACCCATGGAGAAGTGACCCACGTGGCAGTAATTTTGTGAAGAACTGTTACCTATGGGATGGACTCATGCCGGAGAGCTTTGTGAAGGACTGCCTCCCATGTGAGGGACGCCATGGAAAGCAGGGGACAGACTCCTCTCTCTGAGTAGAGACAGAAAAACTGACAATTCCCATTCTGCATCTCCACTGCTGTGGGGGAGGAGGTAAAACTTGGAAGGAAGGGTAGGGTAAATTGTTTTTAAGATATATACATATATATATCTATATATATATATATATATATATATATCTATAT